>CM056577.1:106612218-107212218 GCA_029721435.1 Gymnothorax reevesii | reverse complement strand
TTCTGCAATTAGGCAATTTCTGCATAAAACTTTGGCATCTGTGAGATTTCACCCGAGGTTTGTCAAATAGGTAAAGGTTATCCAAAGTCACACGAGAGAGTTAGTGGCTGCTTCTCTGAATTTTTCTACCTTGGAAAAGGGGTTAGACAAAGAGACTGCCTCAGTCGCTTGCTGTGTTCAATCAATATTGAACCCTTAGCAGCATTATTAAGGAAAAATTGAACCATTAAGGTCTGAGTAAGGTCAAATGAGTAAGGTCAAACAGAACACAAAGTGTTACTTGATGTAGATGACATTATAACAAATATCAGTGATCCAGTTACCCCTGTCCCTGCATTGATTGAAAAACCTGAAAAGAAAAACTTTAAGGCTACCAAAGTAACCAATCAAAGTCAGAAGCAATTATAATAGTTGGGCACTGGCCTCAACAACTAGCAGAAAAAAAATAATTAATTCTGATTTTCTAACCTTGGCTTTAGATACATTGGAATTGCCATTGCTGCTGACACAGCACAACTGTTCAAGGTGAACTATGTGAAGGTAAACCACTATGTGAAATAAAAAGAGACATTACAAGATGGCAAGTCTTTCCCCTATCCCTGATTGGGAGAGTGGAGACAATAAGAATGCATATTCTGTCAAGGCTACTCTTAATGTTCCAATCTTTACCACTAGATGTCCTCATATCCACATTTCAAGCAATCAATAAACTCTTATCTAATTTATTTGGTAAAACAGAAGATGTTGGCCTGGACTTACCTAATCTGAAAAAATGTATTGGGCTGCCCAGTTTAGATCAGTGGCTGCATGGAAATTTTCATTTCATTTTAATTTTATTTCGACACGGTCTTGCTTCAGCCAGTGGCGATTATTCTGCTAGTCCGTGCATACAATGTATACAAGAAAAACAGGATAAAAAACAAAAACAACAAATAGAAAAATATTAAATTAGACTAATGTAAATGTAATCATAAAGACTAACAAAAAACAACAAATGGTTCTCATAATTGTGTTAATAGTCCAAGATATGAATTTGAATGTTAAATCACGCTACCGTTGAATTAATTGAAACATGAAACCATTGAAACTCATTTTAATCTCATTTGGTATTGAATTCCATTCCTTACTACCTCTGTATCGTAAGCTATTTTGTTTAAAACTAGAGACACTCCGAGAGAGCAAACTTCCGCCAAGGCAGTGCTGCCAAAATCTTGCTGTCAAGACTCATAAGAAATTTAAGGTATACATAGGATTTTGAGATGGTTGCAGTGGTGGTCACTTGATACTGTTTGTTGGAATGCAGTCACAATGGACAAATAATAAAGAGTAAACTACATGAGATTGTCAACGTTTCCAGCAAGATCGCTGCTGCGATGATGTCACTTAATGAGGCCCGTGTAGTGAGGAAGGGAAAGGTCATTGCTAGTGATGAGATGCTCCCGTTATTTAAGCAATCTGAACTTATGAAGTCTGGGAGACAAGATACTGTGCCCAGGTTACAGGCCAGGGCTCAGGGATTGTGTACATCTATAGCCACTAGTTTTTTAGCAAACTGATCTCTTTGAAAAGCTGGATGGTGTTTCTTAGAATGCTATGGTAGCATTTAAAGTCTTTAGCATCATGCAAGGCCACTATGAGGCTACAACCAATCTCGGAGACACTACCTTCCGTCGTGCCATTGTGTTTGACACTGTGACTCTCTCTCTCAGACAGCTAGCCTCTCTCAAATGGTGACAAGCAGGGATGCATTCTTGCTCCTACACTGTTCTCAATCTTCTGCAGCAAGATGCTTCGTGAAGCCATGCACAACATTGCTGGTGGCATCTATGTTTGCTTCCGCACCGACGGCAGCATCTTTAACCTGAGACGCTTGCACTTCTGGACAAAGACTCTTGAGCAGCTGCATTGTAAACCCAGATAGTGTGGTGCACTCATTTGTTTTGTGGAAACTGATGACCTCAAAAAAACTGTGTAAGCCTACTTCGTGATCTTGTGTTCACAGCACTTAAAGACGTGGTAAGAATAAATTCATATGTTCTTTAAGTACCGTCCACATAATGCACTTAAGTTGGCTTCCATAATTATATCCCCGAACGCCGAATGGCGTTTCGGAGATATTATGTTTTTGGTTCGATCGCCGCCGCGCCGCCCTACGTGTTAACGCAATAACTTCAGTAATATTTCAATTAGAAATTTCATGTTTTGCATATTAGTAAGTATCATAAAGAGGAAGAACTGATTTGATTTTGTACAATTTACAATTTCTAGATTGGCCACCACGGGCCAAAAACTGAAAAATCACTGTTTTTATCATATCTCTGGAAATTTTGTCCGATTGACTTCAAATCAAGTGCAAATGAAAGGTCATGACCTGAGGATATGTCCCCCGATGACATTATACTTGTTTGGTTCAAAATTCTGACACAAGGTGGGGCTTTGTCACATAAAATTCACCATTTTTGCCATATCTTTGGAACCATTTGTCCAATTGACATGAAACTGCAAGGTCATGACCTCACAACGTGTCACATGATGACATCATACCTGTATGGTTCAATATTTTGCCACCAGGTGGCACTTTGTGATGGAAAATTATCATTTTGGCCATATCTTCGGAACCATTTGTCTGATTGACCTGAAATTAAGTTCAAATGAAAGTCTATTCAAGGTCTATTCTAGGTTTGAGGAACTGGAGGATTGGGGCGTTCGGGGATCTGATGGCATAAGCCTAGTTTTTTTTTTTTGTTGAGGTAATGGATTTCCACAAAACATTTGAGTTTGCCTCACTATCTGGGTTTACAGTGTGGTACCAGAGCTCCTAATCGCAGAGGACTGTGCCCTGGTTACCCACACTGAGGATGCTCTCCTACATATTGTCAGCTTTTTCTCAAAGGCACCAAAGGCTTTTAGCCTTTCAATCAGCTTGAAGAAAACAATGGTTAATACCAACTCCCACCTGGAAAACCTTACAGTGCCCCAAAAGTCACAATTTACAGTAGTTGAAAACTTCACATATCTCGGAAGTGCAATTTCCAACAATGCCACAACCAGCAAGCACTTAGACAACCACCTTTCCAAAGCCAGCTGTTCCTTTGGATGCCCCTCCATGCGAGTGTGGCCAGACCCCTCTCTGGACTGCTCTACGAAGCTAAGTACATACAGAGCAGTTGTTGTGTCCACTCTTCTTTATAGAGCAGAGACCTGGGTCCTATACAGGAAACAATTGTGACTGTTAGAGCAATTCCACCAACGCTGTCTGTGTGCTATTCATAACATCAAGTGGCAAGATTACATCTCTAATGAGGAGGTTCCGGAGAGAGCACATTTGATTAGCATCAGAGCCATGGTGTTGAAACATCCGAGCTCTGATCCTCAGGCCCCTCATCTCACGACCAGTTTGGGTTCCTGTACGAAATCTGTCTCGTACAGGCTGTAACCGGATGTGGCGCACTTGAGCCACAGCTGTAGTTTGTGGCTGCCCTAAGCGGGATTGGCCAGCGATGGGGCCTGTTTTCCATTTGACTGACTGTTAGCCAGTGAGAGCCCAAATGACCTGCCACTTCTCAGTGGCTGAGACCTGCAAGTAAGATGCCATTGGCTCTTCTTCTCTCTCTTGTGTCGTAAGCCATGTCATTCTCTCGATACCATAACATTTTTTTTGCTTTATGGAAGGTATTGACCACACCCAAAAGACCAAGTCAAGCATCACTATACACATCAAAACAACGCAATGCTCGTTATTACTGAAGTGCTCGGTGTGTCCATGTGATGCGCATTGGGATCACAATACCCTGCGCTTTTCTTTATTTCTACTCATATCTAACCCAAAAAGCAATACAAATCAATTGATTCTTCAAATTGCAGCAAATACAGTTTGTACCTCACCCATGCGTTTTCAATAGCTTTGAGTATGCTCATGTACCAATTTTCGATCCAAAAACTGCCCTGAAAACAGAGATTTAGGGGTGGATATCATTAATTTGAATTTATTTACTTCATAAATTATAGAAATAATTATCAAAATCAAACCAAAATCAATAGGGTTCTACCTCTGGGGTCCTGAATGTTACCAGTAAATTTAGAAAGAGCCTCATCGAAACTCTTCTTGTTATCATCTTAGCATAAACGATCTCTGACAGGGTCCAAAGTCAATCAATGATATCCCCAAAAACTCTTTTTTGGTTATACAATGATAATTACACCATTCTATGGATAAATTAAATGTCTATGAGGTTACTTAGGACGTAGTGTCAATATGGTGCTTCTGTTGTAGTTGGATGAGTGCAAGTTATTGCTCTATTGGAGAGAACTGACTCCAGGATCAGAGCAGAAGAGGGCCATGCAGGGAGATGGGTGGTGAGGGCTTCTGGTAGACCTTCAGCTCCAGGGGTGTTTTTCAGGGCAGGATCATTTTCAGGGGTGAAGCCATTCAAAGCAGTATTTTTTGAAGGGTGAACCAAGATGGTGAATGAAGGATCTGGACATTGCCAAAGTTGTATTTTCAAGGAAAAAAATTAGGAATCCTGCATCAGGTACCCCAGGAACTATGATAAGCTTGAAGTGTAACACAGTTTCAAGACTACATCGTAATCAGTTGTCCAATCAGCTGTCCCTTTAAAACTGGCATCGGGCCAGATTACTGACAACAATAAGGTAAAAAAAAAATAGAATGGGATGGCAAGTCAGGCAAATACCTCAAATTTTGATTGCCTGAGCCTAGACATTTGGAACTAAGATTAAATCTAGAATAATCATTTTATCCATTTCATTATTTAGTGATTTTAACAGCAAAACTAAGCTTTTATTTGTTTTTTTGTTTGTTTATTGTTTAAATAATTTATACAGCAGAGTAAAGTATTTCTAACCGTCAGACCTCCAGGTTCCGCACCTTGCATCACGACTGGGATCTGTCACTTGCGAGCTCAATTGGATGGTAACCATTTTAAGGTGATAGATTGGCGAGATAGCGAGATAGATTGCTTAATGTTTTCCACCAATCTAGTGTGTCTAGGGAGAATTGCAATCGAGAACTGCTTGAAGCACACACTCCTTCAGCGGGGGGTCCCATTACCAAGCGATATATTGCTCAATCATTGCACCTCTGACAAGAGGTAATAAGTATTCACTGGCGATTTTTGGGTTGTTCGTTCGTTTGTCAGTGAGCAGAATATGTTGAAATGTTACGGATGGATGTCAACATTTTGTGTGTACTTTAAGGATAAAGCGAGTACATTTTGGAGAAAGTATGACTCACATGGCTGATCCAGGATCTGAAAGAATTCTTCTGTGCGTGAAGGCGGCACTCATGTTCAGTGATAATACAACAGCGGAGGCAATGTGCTCTCCAAGTGCAGGCTTCTTTCGATGGACCTCATTGGCAATGCAGTTGGCAGTAGACATAATCATTCACAAACAATCTATAAAGCGTATGCTGTCAGTACATATTCGGGCAAGTATTAGCCGAGACTTATTTTTGCGCCGTGGAAACCACAAGGGAAATATTTTGATGCTCTCTATTGAGTTGTACAGCAGCAGAACTGAACGCGAAATTTCAGCATTGATTCCACTAAATGAAGGAGCATAAGATTATTATTAAAACATTGTTTAGTCAGTGTTGGTGATTTGCGTCTGGCGGTCAATTGCCAGACGTAGTTGAAATAATTCTGTGCATTCTGATTTTTTTTTGTCCAAGAATTCACATGCGTAAATTACGTAACTGCCAGTCAAGCTTTTGAAACGTATTTTACCTGAGCTCCCAGGTTAACGGTAGCCTTGGGGGGTGGTATTGAGTATTGCCACTTTGGCCATACTCAAGATCTGACATAGATACTCCTCCAACAGCAGCTACATACAAAAATTACTCAACTGCATTCAAGAACTGCAGCATACCTGGAACTGACCGTACTATTACTGCCAGCACTTGTCCCAACCCTTTTGATTTTCCACTGCACCTTTTGGGGCCTGCCTGGAGTAGAGTAGGTGGTAATTTTTGCCTGACTCATCCCTCTGCACCAGAGCTCAAGCAGACTCTGCAGGCTAAGAAATATTTCCGCCAGCCTTTTGGAATCAGGGCTGGCCTGCATGAGATGCCCGTTGACATGGCGATGGTAACAGCACAATGCAAAGGTGCTGATCTTGCAGACTTACATTTCAGCACATTCTTGGTATGTTCAAATGCCTTTTGTCGACACAAAAGTCATGCAGCAAAGGGCGGTTAGAGGGGCCTGGGGCGGGGGATTATTATGATAGGAAAAGAAACTGGAGCAAATAACAATAACCCTCTTATTTGGTATTCGCTGTGGGACTCATGCCCATCACTATGGAATCTGTTGTGTTTTATTTACCAGTATCAGTTGTTGATGGGGAATTAACTGGGATCTGGGGCTAGAGGGACTGATTTAAAGGGGACTTGCACTCGGATAAGCCTTGCCTGCACCAGTAAAGAAAGAAATTACGGCATATATCAGGAATTTTTCTGACTAATGATGTGCGGATGTGGTAGTGCTGGGGGAAAAGAGCCTGACTGAGCTGTCTTTGTTCACTCGCTGAGGGCCCCATGCAGCATTCCTCAGAGCTTTGCATACTCTGGCAGCAGTTGTGCACATTTTAACTGTACACTGTTTATGCATGGCCTCGGTTGTGACATCATACGTCTTCCCGCTGGCTGGGTGAACTGTGTTGTTTCCATTGCATCAAAGAAGCTGACTGTAGTCTCCTGATAATTCTGTTACTGCCGTTGCATGGACTGAGGGTGAAGAGGAGGACATAACATTTCTTGGCTGAAATGAAGTTGGGCAGGCAGCTGGCACTAGACTTAGTGGAAGTAGGCGGGGTTCCCTTCCTCTGCACCTCCCCCAATGCTCAACCAATCAGGTGAGCCCTGGGCTGAAATAGTGCAAGGTCTGATGTTGATTAGGCTCCTGATATTGTCTTGATGAAGTACATGTTTCTGTGGAGTTTATGATTGCATTTCCAGGGCCGCAGTCAATCAGCCAACTGCAGACGAGACTAGAGTCTGTCCAGATAAAGCAGCTGAAATGTTCATACACTGAGACTGTAACTAAAAAAAAAAAAGCAAAAAATTTCGAGAGTAAAATTTGTGAAAAGCCTGCAGCTTTTACATTTAACTAAAGCGACCACTAAATTCTTGGTATGAGTGAGGTTGTTCCATTATTGCTCTTGTCATGCATGTTCAGATCATCTGCAATACTTTTACTCCATTTTGCCTGACATTTTGTGACTTCTTTGTTGTCAAACCAGAAAATTCATTCGGACAACTGTAACGGTAAAAGATTTACAGCGGCTTGCACAGTGTTTTCTTTCTTTAAACTCTCAAATGCCCATATTCTCGGAAGTATAAATATCACAAGTTATCAAAGAACTTCACTGCATGCAACAAAATGGCATGTAAGCCATTCACTGAAGCTTATATTATGCTTTAAACTGACAAAAGACAATTTGTCCAATTTCTATTTGAGTTCTAAGGCTTTCGTTGTACATATGCCAGTGAGCTTGGTTATTTATCTTTTTCTTTCATAAAATTGACTGGATGCCTTGCTCAACCATTTATTGATTAGGGAGTGAATGGGTCACTTTTCATTTGGCATTTTCTGTTCAGTCTTCAGCAGCCATGTAACATAACTTCAGAAGCAAATAATGCAATCAAAATGGGAGTGGTTGGGTATTCTGATAATCATTCTTAGCAGACAGCAAACTTCATCATTATTTCACCCTGTTGTTTTTTGCCATTACTGTAAATCTTAGTGGATTGGAGGGTACATGTTACCAAGACAGCACTCATCCCCTGCTATGTGAATTACTCATCCTGCCACCCTTGTTAAGTGCCCCACTGGCATGTGGGAAAGGTCACAGAGTCACATTCACATGCTCACACCCTGCTGTAATCTGGTAGATAGACGCATGTCTTCTGAGCACCTTGATACCCACGGTGAATTAGCCAGCCTATCACAGCTTGTGTAATGGAAAAGTTACTGTCCATACCTCTTCATCATTGGCTGTGGGTATTATGAGTGGCAGCATGAGTCAAAAGCCTCAACACTGTCGCCACTGGGCTGGTAGCCAATATGTATCAATACCTTGGGTTTAATGGCAGTGCTGGTGTTTTTCTGACCATCTTCTTTGTTGCTATGTCTTCATCTTGCTCAAGTCAGCTGGTTCAGTATGGATCTGTGGTTGGTGTCTGTCTGAAAGTCCCCAGTCAGCTGTAAAGAATTCAATACAGCCTTTCATCCTCCAATTCCTTGTAAAGAGGGAATGTAAACAGAGGCTGTATGCCAGCTTCATATGCGGGGCTCTCTCTTAATCACATTTATTCTCCCATTGTCTCCATCCTGCAAAGGAAACTGAGCGAGAAAAAAATCTAGACAATCCTGTTCAAATTGAATGCAAGTGAATCTAGCAAGTAATGAGTTGTCATTTATCTCATAGACAAACACCCCCCCCCCCCCCCCCCACTCTGCCAACTGGTGAAGTAAGATTTGTTTGGTCAGTGTGGCTTCAAGTGTTGCATAGCTGCTTTTCTCTGACCAAGAGGGACTAACTATGGTCAGGAATGCACAGAATGTTTTCGTTTTATACTAAGTTTGGTTTCTCTTATCTGTCTCACTGCTACCACCAGCTTTGCCCATCTCCTCTGACTTGTCCTCACAGCCAAATTTTTGGCTTTGTAAACTCCTAAGACTGATAGGACTTTTTGGATCGGGTATGCACTGTCACTAACTGGCCTTCCAGAAAATCATCTAAAAAGCAAATGAGCATGAGACAGCCTCTACCAGACAGTCTGAAATAAGAAAAAAACACAAGAAGCATCAACTGCTTGATCCTTTGCTGATAATTCAAGGTTTCTGCTGTGTTTCCATTTGTGGTCTGTCTGCATTACAAGAGCATTAAATGTGGTGCCTTGAGCATAGTTCCTGGACAGCATAACTTTGATATGGGGGGTGGTAGGAGGCTTCCTAAGGATGGCTGCAGCCTGAGAAACTATCACAGTATTTGTTGTTGGTGGTACTGCAGGCTGCAAGTGGCTTATTCTTTTGACTTGCACATCTTTGCCATTGTCAGCATCAGAAACAAGTCAGTCAGCGGAATGACTCATCAGTCCAGGGTTTAGGCACCTAATAATCATCATGACTGCTGCAAGGGAGAGAAGGGACCTTTACATCAATAAATTTCATGTTGTGTATTAACATGAAATTAAATTAAAAGTACACTCACAGTCATCTTTTATTCAAAACATCAACAAAAGTCTATATTTAAATGTGAAGGAAATTATGGGAAAACTAAAAAATTTTTTTTACTTTTTTTGAAGAATATTTGTGTGCAATCTCCTGCTTGAAAAGTTTATTTAGTATTTTGCTTGAAGTTATTTAGTAGTTGAAGTAGCGCATGCGATATTTGGAACAGTTGTTAAAATGCTGGTTCAATTTAAATATCTGAAGTAGTTAAAAGTATGAAAGATACCAAAAAAGAACTGTACTCCTCATTTGCCATGTAAGTGGAACATTTACAAGTGGAATGCGGTTTCTAGCTGAAAGTATGAATCAGCAGTGAGAGTTGAAAAATAACTGAAACCACTAAAGAGAACCACTACAAGAACACCCTGCAAACTCCCTGCAAGCAGAAGGTCAGTTTTTAAAAAAACTGGGCCCTATTTTAATCACTTAATTAATCATAGTTGTGCTTTGGGTGTAACATAAAATAAGCCAATCGTGTCATTTCCCATGTCCCTTAAAAGGCAGATGGCCTAGTAAATAGGCAAATTGCTATAATAAGGCCGGGGCGTACTTGCCTCGTAGCAGCAAAAAAAAAAAACAAAAAAATTGTACACTGCAGATGAAAGAGTCTTAGTTATATAATGATATATATAACTGTAGTGATTATATTATTTTTATATTATTATTATTGTTTTATTTGTTGTTGTTGGTCCTTATTACTATTATTATTATTATTATAAAGAAGTGTGTAAAAGTATAACGTGTGCTGGTTCATTGACGCATGCATATGATTAGTATTTTCTTCAAAAATGTATCTTAATCGTTGGCATCAAATGAAAATCTTATGAGAAAAATCTATATGAAGTATACTCTTATTTTTATTTTACTTTTATAAGTTCACCACCAAAATTAGGATTGCTCAAATTTCACCCATGACAGTCTCTTTCCCTGAGGTATGAATTTTAGGTGACACACAGACTGATTCCTCTTAGTCATGTATCACCATATCAGACATTCACCAATGATGAGCCACAAAAGGTGTCGAGCCTCTAAAATGTGGAGATGGCTATCAGAATATTGGAAAAAGGTTGAAAATACCATTATGACTATCAGAGTAATAATTTAGAAGGCATATGGTAATTTTAAAACATTTGCTTATAAGAGGTAAGTATTCCTATTTTGAATGCACACAGTGCTAGGAGGATGATTCAGAGATGTCCTCTGAACAAACAGAGTGAGTTTTTTTGTGACTATTTTGAAAGAAATATGATGAAAGAATACATTTTTCATATTTATCAAGCTGCCGCTATTTCTATTTTGCTCACACTTCTATCTAAAGTGACTTACAGTTGATTAGGCTAAGCCTAGGCCAATCCCCCATTCAGCGATGAGGCATTAACAGCCTGGCTCCTGTGCCCAACTTAATTTATTGTGGCTACAGTGAAGCATGAAAACACAAATTCTCTGCAGCCTCATCGTTTTAGCCGCCAGGTAAATGGGCACCCCATCATATTTTTTGCTTGCTATTCCTAATATTATGAATAATATTTGTGGGTTATAATACAATTTAATCAGTTTTATAGCGAGAAGCAAGCATAGAAACTCCCGGCTTCCGCATGCAGTGCTGAAATTCATAATTCTTACCTTGTACTGCTTCTGCCTTTCAACTGTTTTGAAGAATTTGGTTGTTCAAATATCAAATGAATAGCAATGAATTTGGACACGTCATATTTCTCATGTTTATACGTTAGAGATAAACCACCTGAGATACATTATTTCAGGCATGAAATGAATAATATGATTTGCGTTTCTCCACAATTTCCACTAATATCCTGCAGGAAAAACATAAATGTGGCAATTGAAGATCTAAAGTTCTAGTTTTGGAGTGAAACTTCAGATACAAGATTGACAGCAGTGCATGCCACGAGACTGGCGCGATTGCGATCGTAAGTCCAGGCTAATGGAGCATTAGGTGGTTTATCGTGCGGTTCGCCGTTGCCTCCGTCTCTAATTTAATGGTGTGCTTGTAGAAATGTGACAAGTTTATTATTATGATGTCACACACGTAAATACAAGCCAAGCTAAAATCAAAGAAAATCAAAAATGCTTGGGAACGACATAAGCTAGCTAGAAATAACTAAAGAGCTAATCTAGCTAGATTGTGTACAGTGTGGTCGGAGGTACAAAGACAAAACAAGCTAACAGAAAGGAAACAAAGAAACAAGCAAACAGACAGGAAACAAAGAAACAAGCAAACAGAAAGGAAACAAAGAAACATATGAACAAATGAACAGATTTAAGGGGGAAAAAAACTTTTGCCAGGAATTTGACAGAGAAAAAAATTACTACTTAATATAGTGAAATCAAGGATCTCTTTAAAGATTGTTTCAAATTGCATAAAGTGAGACTCTTTAAAGATTAATCAATACTGTTCCAGTTGACAGCTCCCTCAAAACTAATATTAAATTTACCATAATTGGTTTGAGCAGATGGAATACTAAAAGAAGATCTAGAGGCCAGCCTGGTGTTATAATTATGCCTACTTGATCGGCATCTAAAAAATTATTAAAGGCAGATGGCAGCATATTTGAATAGAATTTAAACATTTCGTCATTGTCACATGCTGAAGAAACATAATATCCTAAACTTTGAAAATGTTATCATTTTTTCTTATATCCTGTTAGTTTACAAAATCATTCACAATCTTGCTCCCTTACCTCTTAAAACTTTTGTTCAACAGACATCTGCGATAACATCTAGTGTTACGAGATCTTCATCCAGCGGTCAGTGTAGAATTCCTAGATAGCAAACCACTCTTGCACAGTCAGCATTGTCATATAAAGCTATAAGGCAGAGGAATAAGCTCCGCCCAGAATTTTTAGCATATGATTTTATCACCTTTTCCAGAGAAGTCAAAGCATGGTTTCTAAGAAACCAAATATGTGTACACTAATCCTGTCTTATTGTCTATCATTGTTCTTGTATCTGGACGGACTGAAGGGTTTATATTTTGTCTATGAGGATGAACTGAATGCTATAGTGTCCTTGTTTAATGATAGATTGATTTTGTAACTTAGGGATGAATCTGATGTTTTTATTATTTTTAATGGGATTTATGATGATTGCACTTTTAGTATGTTTTTTTGTGTTTGTATCATGTGTATGTGTGTGTGTGTGTGTGTGCATGTGTATATATATATATATATATATATATATATATATATATATATATACACAACCCCAATTCCGAAATAGTTCAGACAAAGTATAAATTGTGAATAAAATCGAAACGCAATGACTTTCAAATCACATCAGCCAGTATTTTATTCGCAATAGAACGGGGATAAGATAGCAAATGTTGAAACTGAGAAATTTTACAATTTTATCCACAAAATGAGCTCATTTGAAATTTGATGGCTGCTACAGGTCTCAAAAAAGTTGGGACAGCAGCCTGTTCACCATGGTGCAGCATCCCCTCTTCTTCAGAGTGGAGGCGTCTGGGCATTGAGGAGACAAGTTTCTTGAGTTTAGCCATTGGAATTTGATCTTACTCTTGTTTAATACAGGCTTCCAGCTGCTGGAGAGTTTTGGGTCTCCTTTGATGGACTTTGATGGACGTTTAATTTTGCACCAAATGTTCTCGCCACACAGACTCTTCTACTATGAAGCCATGCTGTTGTAATTGCTGCAGTATGTGGTTTTGCATTATCCTGCTGAGATACACGAGGCCTTCCCTGGAATAGACCTCGTCTGGAGGGGAGCATATGTTGCTCTAAAACCTTTATACACTTTTCAGCATTCCTGTTGCTTTTTAAAACATTCAAGTGTCCCACACCATATGCACTAATGCATCCCCATATCATCAGAGGTGCTGGCTTTTTAACTGAATGCTGATAACGGGAGGGGTGGTCTTTCTCCTCTTTAGCTCGGAGGACACGATGCCCATGATTTCCAACAAGAATGTCAAATTTGAACTTATCTGACCCCAGGACACTTTGCTACAGTCCATTTTAAATAAGCCTTGGCCCACAGAAAATGGCAGTGCTTCTGGATCATGCTCAACAATGGCTTCCTTTCTGCATGATTAGAGTTTTAGGTGGCATCTGTGGATGGCACGGCGGACTGTGTTTACAGACAGTGGTTCCTTGAAGTATTCCTGGGCCCATTTAGTAATGTCAATAACAGAATCATGCCGGTGAGTGATGCAGTGGCATCTGAGGGCCCGAAGATCACGGGCATCCAGTTAAGGTCTTATGCACAGAGATTTTTCCAGTTTCTCTGAATTTTTTGTTTTGTTATGTTGTGCACCGTCGATGATGAGACCTTCAAAGCCTTTGCAATTTGACGTTGAGGAGCATTGTTTGTAAAGTACTCAGCAATTTTTTTCGCAAGCCTTCACAGGTTGCAGATGCCTCTGGCCATCTTTACTTCTGAGAGACTCAATCTCTCTAAGACATCCCTCTTATAGTCAATCATATTACATACCTGATGCCAGTTAACTTAATTACTTGCTAAATGTTCTTTCAATTTGAAATAAGCTAATTTTATGGAATGTAAAATGTCTCAGTTTCATCATTTGAAATGTTATGTATGTTCTATGTAAATAACATGTTGGCTCATGTGATCTGAAAGTCATTGCATTTTTATTTATTTACAATTTAAACTTCGTCCCAACTATTTCGGAATTGTAGTTGTATATGTGTGTATATGCATGTGTGTATATGAATGTATATATGCATATATGTGTATATATATGTGTGTGTGTGTGTGTATATATATATATATATATATATATATATATATATACACAACTGTGTAGCACTTAATTTTTGAATGTAGGTGGGAATAATGAATGTATGTGATGGAAACTGTTATTGACTGAGCAGAGCATTGTGGATAACTGATGGAAATTAGCTAAAGAAGCTAGAATCTGGGGCCGGCATCCCTGCTCTGCTGAGCTGAATGTTTTTATACACTGTCCCTGATAAATAAATAAATACAGAGTGACAAAGTTTTGCAATTATTCCAATGCCCCTTGACACTCTCTTGCTAAGGTGGTAGACATGTTTAGATGAGAGTCAATAATTACTCCAAGATACTTGACATGGTCCTTCAGCTTGATGGGTTTTTGGTTAATTATATCTCCGAATGCCGAATGGTGTTCCGGGGGATATTATGTTTTTTGTCCGGCCGCTGACGCCGCACTACGTGTTAACACGATAACTTCAGTAATATTTCAATTACAAATTCCAAATTTTGCAAATAAATAAGTATCATAAAGAGGAAGAACTGATTCGATTTTGGACCATTTACGATGTCTAGATTGGCCACCAGGGGCCAAAAACTGATTTCAGTGTTAACGCTATAACTGCAGTAATATTTCAATTAGAAATTCCAAGTTTTGCATATAAGTAAGTATCATAAAGAGGAAGAACTCATTCGATTTTGGACAATTTACAATTTCTAGATAGGCCACCAGGGGCCAAAAACTGAAAAAAATCAGTTTTTTTAAATCATATCTCTGGAAATATTTGTCCGATTGACCTCAAATCAAGTGCAAATGAAAGGTCATGACCTGAAGATGTATGCCACGATGACATTATACCTGTTTGGTTCAAAATTTTGACACAAGGTGGAGCTTCGTCACGTAAAATTCACCATTTTTCCTATATCTTTGGAACTATTTCTCCAATTGACATTAAACTGTGTGCAACTGCTAGGTCATGACCTCAGAACACGTCACATAATGACATCATACCTGTATGGTTCAATATTTTGGCTCCAGGTGGCGCTTTGTGATGGAAAATTACCATTTTGGCCATATCTTCCGAACCATTTGACCGTTTGACCTGAAATTAAGTTCAAATGAAAGACTATTCAAGGTCTATTCAAGGATTGGGGAATTGGAGGATTGGAGGCGTTTGGGGATATGCCCCCAGCCGTCGCCTCCAACGGCATAAGCCTAGTTATTATATTTCTGCTATGGTATATTTGTTTTATCTACATTCAAAGACAATTTATTTGCACAAAATCATGTATGGATATCTTTTAGCTCAATGTTCACTGTAGATTCAAGAGACTCCATAATTGAATCAGCTCAAGAAACGTTTGAGCCATCAGCCAAAATATGAAAATGAAATATGTTAGAGGAGTTTAGTGTTGACACAGTTAGTGATTTTTTGTTTCGAATAACCGTTTGCTATATTTTAATAGTATTCGGTTAACCGGCAAAATTTCCGAGTCACTGATTTGAAGTTTACACTGCGCTTTCTTACCATCATCGACCAGATTGAGCTGTTTCCACACTTTGGATCGCCGCTTGTCTATTGTGAAGACTGACTGAAAATTAGCGCAGAGCAGATGACAAGCTATTGCGCGCTAAAGTGTACTAGTCCAGCTAAAAATTTCATGATGGAAAAATAAACCCTTCCCTGATTGTGCTTAAATTTTTTTGTTTTGGTAAAACACTAGATAATAATAATAGTACGATCATAATAATTAAATTAATATTGAAACTGGGTATGTTTTTTTTTAACCCGCCTTAATTTGTTGTGTTTTGTTTCATTGCTTTATTCTCTTTTTTTTTGCATTCTGGAATATGGATGTTTCAGCATCAGGGTTGATTTGTTTTTGTTAATCTTCAGTTGCATAAGTGTCTTGCTGACATTGTCGCATCTCATTTTCTGTTTGAATTGCGTGACCGAAAGTGAATTGTTACTTGCGTAATGATTTGGTTTTGAAAATTTTTTTTTAGAGCTTCGTTCTCATTGTTTTCCATTCTTGCATACCACTGTTCAAGAAAAAGACGTGCAGTTTAAATGCTTACTGGTTTTTTCTGTTTCTCTATTTCTATTTTAGAAAGCATGATAAGATCTTGTTGTTTACGAATTTATGCTTGATCCCTCAAATATATAGACTATTGCGTTTTTGCAAATGGGGAAAAAAAAATCAACATGATTGCTTGATTTGCTTGTTTCTGGTTATTCCCGCTGTGGCGTGGATAAAGAAATTCTTCAGTTGGCAGTTGAGGGCTGCCTGGCGCTTGAACAAACTTTTTCTTGAGTTTACCCGTTTTATCTGCGCTACAGCACGCTGCTCATCACGTGCTTAAAATAAATTAGGGGCTGTATCATTGATCTATATGGACAAGTGGGCCGTATCGAATATTCAAATTCTAATTTACTCTCCGAATACCCAGAATCAAATGAATGGATACGGTTAACTGGTTTACTGTTTCAGCACTAGAGCTGTTATTGAAATCATTGATGTAAAGGAGAAACAGAAGGGGGCCAAGCACTGAGCCTTGTGGTATGCCACATCAGATTGGTAAAACTCCAGACGAAATATTATTGATACATATAGCTGTCTATTGGATAAATATGAAACAAACCATTCATGGGCAATGCCACGGGTACCGTATGAGTAAAACTTTGCCGAAAGGATGTTATGACCTACGGCATCAAATGCTTTACTTAAAGCAGAATTCTGGTGTGAAATTAACTTGGGGTGTATTGGAACATGATAATGAGTACTAACTTTTGTCGAATACCCCACATCCATACGCACGCAACTTTTCGAAATACATGGCTTTTTAGCCGAAGCTCCCAACAGGCTTACATTGGTAGTGAATTGGGCATAGTGTTGCCATGCAAAAGAAATTGCTATTTTTTCATCATTAACAAGGCTCAAAGTAGCTCCACACTTCATTGGTAGAATTCCGAGGGCCCTGACATTTAAAATGAGGCACTGAGAACTTTGAAAATGCACAGGTAGTTTCTCTAGTTTCTCGAACAAATAGGAAGGATGGGGAACAGATTGCAATCTATTTGTTCGTGCTCTTCAATCGACTTATTTTGACTTTCAAGATGGAGGCAACTGGAAACTACCTCAAGGTGCTGTAAACAGTCTTTTTTAATAAACTACCTGTGCATTTTCAAAGTTCTCAGTGCCTTGTTTAAATGAAAAACGAGAAGTTATTATTCTGGTGGGAGTTACATAGCCCTTGAATTTTAGAGTTATTTCTTTGATACCTTTCCAGACATTTTTTATTGGACATATTTAGTGTAAAATAGTTGTCATAATGCCTCTTTTTACTGATAGCTCCTAAATGATATATTTTGATTTAGTTTATATTTAACAAATAAACATTGATTCTGAGTCCCGATAAATTGCTTATATAGCCTATTCTTGTAATTGATTGACATTCTTAGACCTAAAGTAATCCATGGTTTAGTTGTAAGTTTGATTTCCTTTCTGGACAGTTTCTTGAGAGGCACATGAGAATTAATAATCTCATTAGATGTGTTCAGGAAACAGGAAAAAAATGTCATTTATTTTATCCTTACCATGTATTAAACTAGACCAGTCAATCTGTGAAAAGTCTTCAATCAATGTGTCTTGATATAATCTATTAAAATTCCTCTTATAAACCTGCCTATTTGCAGAAAGTGGATGTATTGAATCAATGGACAAAAAAATAGGGAGATGATCAGTAATTGGATATACTCCCACTGTAAGTTACAAACTAAAGAATTAAAAAATATATTGTCTATCAGTGTTGCAGAATGGTTTGTTATGTGTGTAGGTTGAAGTATATGTGGTTGAAAAGAATATGAAGACAGTGTATTAATAAATTTCACCTGTTGGACCATGAGAGTCTGAATTTAACAAGTCAAGGCAGAAAACACAAAGCTTAGACTTCTTAAGAATTTTGTCAACTGTTTTGAAAAAGTTATCCAAAAATGGCTGCAGTGAGCCATTATGGTGCCTACGTATAACATACATACAATGTTCCTATAGCCTCCACCATGGAGCTCAATCCAAAGTGATTCCTCTTCATTTGAACAAGTGATCAAGTCATCTCTTATATTATAACTTAAGGTATCAGCAATGAACAGACCAACTCCACAAACAGAAAACTTGGTAGGTTGAGAAATAAACTTAAAGGTGAGGCTGAGCGGATGTACTAGAGCAAACATCAGAGAGCATGTGGTTCTTCCTGGAAATGTAAATACTATTGGTTTTTCTTAGAGAAAGAAACCCATGAACTGATCTGCTCTGGATCGCTGAGTAGAAGTCCTGCAAGTTAGTTTTCTGTTGGTTACAACAGAAATTTATCAGAAAAAATTGGCTCATAAAAAAATTGGTAGTTTAAGAAACGACACCGCTTTGAGTTAACTTAATGTGCTGTGGAAAAGTATTTGCCCCCTTCCTGATTTCTTCAATTTTTTATATATTTGTAACACTTATTTGTTTCAGATAATCAAACTAATTTTAATATGAGACAAGGATGACCTGAGTTAATACAAAAGGCAGTACTTAAATGATGATTTTATTTATTGAAGGAAAAAAGTTAGTCAATCCTACCTGGCCCTATGTAAAAAGTAATAGCCCTCTTAGTTGCTAAATCAGTCAATTGAACATATTTGTTTATTTATTTATTTCATAATTGGGTTAAATTTCACTGGACACACTCTGGCGTGTGATAACTGTTAGTCTAAAAATCACTTAAAATAGAACCTGTCTGGCAATGTGAAGTAGGGAAAAAACAACACATGATGCCGATATCAAAAGAAATTTGAGTCCAGGCGAGACAAAGTTGTTTACATCTCTAAGTCTGGAATGGGTTTCAAATCCATTTCTTTGGCTTAGGGACTCTTGCGAACCAAGGTGAGAACCGTTATAATGGAAAAAACTTGGAATAGTGGTGAATCTTCCCAGGAGTGGTCGTCCTGCCAGAACTTCTCTATGAGAGAAACTTGATGACTCATCCAAGAAATCATGAATGAAGCTAGACTAACATCTAAAGTAGCGCAGGTCTCACTTGACTCAGTTAATGTCAGTGTTCACAATTCAACAATAAGTAAGAGACTGGGCAAAAAAAGTATCCATGGGAGAGCTGTAAGGTGAAGACCACTACTGACCAAGAAGGACACCATGGTGTGTCTCACATTTCAAAAAAAAAAAAAAGCATCTTGATGGCCCCTAGAACTTCATGGATAATATTATGTAGACTGATGAGTCAAAACAGGAACTTTTTGGAAGACATGGGTCATGTTACATCATCTGCAGTGATAGCACAGCATTTCACAATAAAAACTATATATCAACAGTCAAACATGGTGGAGGTAGTGCAATGGGTCTGGGGCTGCTTTGCTGCTTCAGAACTTGGGCGACTTGACATAATTGAAAGAACCGTGAATCCTGTTCTTTACTAAAAAATCCTGAAGGAAAATGTCTGGCCCTCAGTTCATAAACATAAAGTTCAAGCGCTGTAGAGTTATGCAGCACGACAATAATCTGAAGCATGCAAGCCAGTCCACCACTAAATGGCTCAGAAGAAACAAAATTAAGATTCTGGGGTGGCCTAGTCCAAGTCCTGACTTATGTCTGTTTGAGATGCTGTGGCATGACCTTAAACCGGCAGTTCATGCCCAAACACCCTTCAGTGTGGCTGAATTAGAACAATTCTGGAAAGAGTGGACCAAAATGCCCCCATTTAAAAGATGTAAAAGACTCATTATCAGTCATTGTAAACATTCGGGAGCAGTTTTTGCTGGCAAGGGCGGCATAACCAGTTATTCGGTTTTGGTGGGAGGGGTGATTATTTTTTCACATGGGTAATGAGGTTTTAAAAAACTATATACTATTTACTTTTTTCGAATGAGCTTGCTGATCTAAATAAACATTTAAATTTGACAGAAAAGCAAAAATAGAATAAATTGTGAAGGAACAAATGTTTATTCACTGCACTGTCTCAGCGCTGATTAGCGTTTGTTATATACGCACCATAACAAAGACTCTTTAAACATCATCTGTCCTTTGACTGCTTCAGCAATGCCTCTCATTTCCTTTTTATTTCCTGCCTTATTCACACCTAAAAAGCTTCATATAGATTTGTTAACTTGAAATTATGAAAATACCTGAAATGCATTGGTCAAATCTGCCACCCTGCATGTAGTCGTGTAATACAGGATAGTATTACTTGCCATTGAAATTCCCAGCGATTTTAAGCCCTAAACAATTGTTTTCTTCAAAAAAAAATTACACGTGTTGGTTTGATCATGTGTCTTGACAGACCAAACTTTGGTTTAACTCATCTTTTCCGAGAAGCTTCCTCTCAATTTTCTCTGAACTGGGAAACCAAAACCTTCAGTGAACTTGACAGTTACGTTGTATTCTAAAAATAACCTATCACTCATCACGCAATACATGGGGACTTTCGACTAAACAAGGAATGACACTTAATTTGGGTAGTTCAAATTGATCAACAGCTGCCAATATGTTATCACAGATTTGCAATCCATGTTTTAGTTGAAATCTAACTCCAAGTCCTGCATGAATAAAATAAATGTAATTGACACTAAATAAATTAAATTCTAATGGCTAATATATTCATTAAAAAACACGAAATATTTTGGGCCTGATTTTTCCAATCATGCAATACACGCAAGGACCATTGCATCTTCTATGATCCGTTAATGTGGTTATGTACACAGTATATTTAAAATTACTCTAAGCAGGATTTCTCTGTTGCTGTTTGTAAATACAAAATTCCTAAGTTAGCCCCTCCTCAAAGTACAAACCCTGATGAAAATTCTAGCTGGGCTCAAATTTAAATATGCTGTACCATGCTGTAAATTCAGTATCAGCCGTCATATTTTTAGGCAGTTTGCTCAAAATTACTCTGTATTGTAGTTCTAGACCAGGGCTATTCAGTTGGCCTGTGTCCAGCCTGTGAATCAATTCAGACTTGCCTGCTAATCAGTTCTGTTAACGAATAAATAAATTTTAAAAATCTGGCAATAAAAATCTGCGGGATTGCCTGACATTTTTGTCACAATGAGACCAAATACCCAAATCTTCCAATCAGAGATCCAAAAGCTCCAGCGGTGCTGTCAGTAACAATGAATCATAAATGTCCACCTCAGTATCTGATAGAACAGGAACAGTCAGATTTGGAACATGAATTTTTCGTAACTGGATGATCTGTGGTCTCAAATGAAGCCGCCATTTACAACGCAGAGGAAGCACGTTTTCTGGGCATTTAACCTGGGTTCTACGAGGGATTTGTTTATTTTATGGATTTCATGTCAGCCACTATTGTCCTGTGTCGCAAAAAGTAAAAGCGCAGAGCCTGCATCCCTTCCTGTAAGAATGTACAACAATCCAGCCTCCGCAGGATCTGTGAAAGGAAAGTGAACTGTTTAGACAAACACTTCTTTATCTGTCCTTTTTGGTTTAGTAGTGGTTCATTGACTACAACACAACTGAAGACTAAACTAGTTTACTTGCGCCGTCGCCACCTCTCTCGCAGTGTATGGCTTAACCCTGGCTCAGACTACTGGGGCTGATTCATCCCCGATTCTTCCCTCCTGACAATCGGCAGATAAATCTGATCTGGGCCCTTGGTTGGTACCGATGTTCGGTCCAGATTATTTGGTAATGTGAAGGGCTTACAGATCCAATCTTAACCCTCCCGAACTGCTCGCGGACTCATCGGGGCCTCCTCGATAATTTCAAACATTTGATATTTTGGAGTGAAAGTCTGGATGATTACACCCTAACTTTTTGAACGGGACCGCAATAGTCAATGAGAGAAACAATACACAAGCTAACGTTAGTCCCGGAGCAGCAGACTGCGTTACTGCGCAAAGGTGAACTTTATATCCCTTGATTCTAACATTATCTTGAATATTACTGTTGACAGGCAGTAAAACTGACAGTTAAAAACTCACCTCCAGTTCTCGCTGAAGAGCTGACAGCCCGTGCTGACCACGTCTCCTCAACCATTTTCTCACCCAGACTCGTTTAACCTTCTGTTTTTTCTTCTCACTGCAAATCTTTACTACAGCAAGTTTGTGCACCTTGTCCATCTCCATTTTGCTTACATTGGCGGGCTTCCCCATGAGATCATGTCAGGTGGTGTGTTGCTGCTTCTGGCATGATAATCTTCATAATAACCTGTATTGTGTGATGCACCATTGTTTTCAAATCTCGTAGCATGTACATGTTTGAGATTAGACTGGAGATCATCTGTCAAGTTTCCCCTTATGTGCGTGATGCAACCCGATTTCAACATCAGTTAGGATTTTAAAACTCCTGTCGTCTGAGCCTGGCCTTACTTATCAGATTTTGGCTGAGCCACCTCATATTTTATATTATAGGAGTGAAATCATGCTTGCTAGATTGCAAAATCTCACCAAGTTGATTGTCAAACTCGCCAATTCAACTATGCATTTATTGAAATGGGAATGGTAGGGTGGAATCAAATGTGTCTGCTCACAATACTGAGCACCCTTTTGTTATTTCTCCCTTTCAGGTTGTTACACTGTGGTACCGTGCTCCAGAAGTTCTTCTGCAGTCGAGCTATGCCACACCTGTTGACTTGTGGAGTGTGGGTTGCATATTTGCCGAGATGTTTAGGAGAAGGTAAGACCAGACTGGAAGGGGAATCATGACCCTGCTTACTACCTTTTCTGATAGGGCTCCATTATTTGGTAATTTTTTTTTTTTTGTGGCAAGTAGTGTGATGGGTGAGGTATGTTTACAAACCTTATGAATCTGTTTGAAGGTTTGGTGTATCAAAGCTCTACTATGTTGTTTGAATCTTGGTGTTTTTGAAAGACGTCTTTGGGTCAGGGTCCTGCATCACCCTGTCGGGATTTATTTTGCTACAATGACCTGCTCACTAGACATTATCCTACTTATACTATGGGTCTGTGGAATACTCATTTGCGAAGGGGACAAATTCTAAAATACTAAAGACTAATTCCCCACATTTGAATTCCAAGCTGAATTTAACTGACACTTTGTGTGATGAACATACAAACATCAGAAGTGAAGGCTGAAAAAGACGGAGACATCATTTTTGAGTTTCTTGATATAACTATTAATGTCTTTTGCAAGTGTGGTGATTAAAAAGGCCAGTTGTGACAAAAGACGCAATGATACAAGTTGAAACTTGCAACGATTTGCAACGGGCCATTCTGCGGTGTTCTGAAACCTGCCAGTTTACCCCAATGCAACTAGATGAGACAGTGTATTGTTTTTCTTAGCAATGACTCCATTTATGACTCCTCATGTCTCTAACTGCTGCTTTTCAGGTTGTTGTAGCTGGATAATTTTCACCCTCCAGGGCTCCCCCTGGGTTTTGAGAAATATTCTTCACTTTTATCCTTGAAAGATAAAGTCAAAAATATTCTTCACTTTACCTTAGTCTTTATTTTGTCTTAGTCACTTGTACACTTTACATAACATCAAAAAAGCCTTTAAAGCGTAC
Source organism: Gymnothorax reevesii (assembly GCA_029721435.1). NCBI lineage: Eukaryota > Metazoa > Chordata > Actinopteri > Anguilliformes > Muraenidae > Gymnothorax > Gymnothorax reevesii. The sequence goes on along the minus strand of CM056577.1, from coordinate 107,188,704 downwards.
TAAGAGCCAACAGCATAAGGTCAAGTCTCAAATATTTGTGCACGAGCATGCTCTCCATTTAAAGGGTGTCTCAAAAAAAATGTCTCGCTTTGAAAAATTGCCGTAAAATTAATATTCTATCATTTTTTGAAAATCCTTTTACATAGGTTGATAGACAATAGTTCAATGCTTTTTGGTGCAATTGCTCATACTCAACATATCACGCACGAGTGAGCACAGGCTAATTACGTAAATTGAGATACATCTGTTTTGCGCAAAAAAGTGCTGGGATGAAAACAGGATCTGAGACATATACATTCGATTGTATGTACTGTATAATTTAAGCTGCACTCCAGTTCAGCCTCTAATAATGGGCACCCTGTGCTACATTTAACCTCCTTAGCTTTTAGCATGGAGGTCATTCAAAAGGCTGGTATTAGGAATCCCTTTTAACCCTTTACTTCTTGATTGTTCTCTGTACAGTTTTCTCAGTATAGCCATTTTGGGCATCCCATAATTAATAAGGGACACGCCCTTTAAGGGTTTCAATTGTGTAATGAAGAGGCCTAAAATGTTAAATTATGTTTGGGGTGAGAAATGCTGTTGGAATCAGGATTAATGTTATTCTCGAATGTTTATTTTATATATTAAACTTTGGAGATTTCCATTAACTCTGATTCTAAATTGAATTTACTTGGTACCAGGTACTTTTTTTCCTAATGGAGAAGCAAAAAAGGCGAGTAAAGTAGAGTAGAGCCAGTACTGTGTAGTGGAAAAACGCCATAAGTTTGCCAGTAGATCTCTGTCTTTATATGTGCTTAATAAAACATCTAAAATAGCGATGCCAGACAGTCGTTGTGTTATAAGTTGCACCAACAGATTCGATAAGGGTTCAGGAATCAAGTTTTTAAGGATTCTAAGCGCAGAACCAAATAGGTTACTTGCCATTTTTATTTGTGTTCTGATTACGCTTTCTGCTAACCGCCAAACTTCGCAACAATAAGTGAACCAGTTGATGATGGTTTCTTCTGGGCGGCATGGTGGCATAGTGGTTAGCACTACTGCCTCACAGCAAGAAGGCCGTGGGTTTGAATCCGGCCTGGGGCCTTTCTGTGTGGAGTTTGCATGTTCTCCCCGTGTTCGCGTGGGTTTCCTCCGGGTACTCCGGTTTCCCCCACCCATCCAAAACATGCAATATAGGAACGAACCCTCCCTCCTGTATGGCTGTGTGTGAATGTTTGGTGGTGGTCGGAGGGGCCGCATACTGGCAGCCACGCTTCCGTCAGTCTGCCCCAGGGCAGCTGTGGCTACAAAAAAAAAAAAACGTAGTTTACCACCATCAGAGTGTGAATGAATAATGCCTCCATTGTAAAGCGTCTTTGAGTGTCCAAAAAAGCGCTATATAAAATTGATACATTATTCTGCATGTTGTGACTCCGTTGTCGAGGCTGGACTCCTTTATCACAAATTATTCTACCCATACCAGAATCAATGGATCAGCAGGCTCGCCTGCATAAAATACGTCAAAATGGATATTTACATGACATGCCATGAGCTGGCAACAAACTCAGTTGGTCTTGTGGTTACGACGACAGTGTGTGATGTGCTTGGAACCTCTGTTTCCCAGGTTCAAATCCCGCTGCAGACACTAATGTAATGTCTAACTTAACATGTAAACCTTTGTTCACAGCTTCATCGGTGGGAAAAAAATAAAGGAAAGGAAAAAAAATACTATAAATAAAAAATTGGACATAAAAAGTAGTAGAGGTAGTATACTCGTATAGACTTAATGAACATTGGATTGCACCACAAACTGACCATCTCCACCAACTTTCATTGTGATTTTAACATACCAGAGGAGATAGCGCGATCAGACGGAACTCCGTGGATTGGTGTTGGGTCTGACCGGCGCCGCAGGCGGCGGAGGGAGCGTAAACAAAAGCGGGGCTGCCGAGCCGATCTAATGGCTAGGCTAAAGGAGCAGCCACTCAGACCTTCGCTGCCGAGCGTCTACCTCTCCAACGCCAGATCCCTGACTCACAGGACGGACGATTTGGAACTACAGCTGGCGGGTAATCGATATGTTCGGGACTGTTGCATTTTTTTAGTCACGGAAACTTGGCTTCACGCCAAGATTCTCGACGCGATTGTGCAGCTAGCGGGCCGCATGCTACATCACTCGGACAGGAACAATGACTCCGGTAAGAGCAGAGGAGGGGGGCTCTGTATCTACGTGCATGTAGGCTGGTGTAACAACAGCACGGTGTTGGAGACACACTGCTCCCCGGACCTGGAGTACATGTCGGTAAGATGCAGAACCTTTTTTCTAATAATAATTACTGCTGTCTACATACCTCCGGACGCTACTGTAAAGACAGCACTCTCTCTGCTCCTACACACCATCAACAAGCACCAACGGGCTCACCCTGATGGTGTACACATCATAGCAGGAGATTTCAACAAGGCAAATCTGAAAACTGTACTGCTAAACTTCTACCAACATGTTAGCTGTCCAACTAGAGGGGAAAACACTCTGGATCTTGTTTATTCCAACATCAAACATGCATACAGAGCCACCCCCCTTCCCCACCTGGGACTGTCTGACCTCCTCTCCCAGCTTCTCACCCCAGCTTACAGCCCCCACTGTCGTCAAACAAAGCCCACAATGAGGACCATTACCAAATGGCCTGAGGATGCCCTCCCCCAACTTCAGTACTGCTTTGAGGGCACCCAGTGGGACATATTTCACCATGAGGACCTGGCTGTATTCACAGAGACTGTACTGGATTACATCAAGTACTGCTTTGAGAACGTCACTGTGGATAAGACCATTCGGCTATATCCAAACCAGAAACCTTGGATGACGAGCCAGGTCCGCACGCTCCTCCGGGCAGGCAACACAGCCTTCAGGTCTTGCGACAGAGTCCTCTACAGCGTTGCTCGCGCCGACCTGAGGAGAGGCATCAGGGAGGCCAAGACTGAATACAGACGGACAGTGGAAGAACACCTTCGCACCAACAACCCCCGACAGGTGTGGCAGGGCATCCAGACCACTAATTACAGGGGCTGTGCCGTGAAATCAGGGGACCAAGATGCAGGGCTTGCAGAAGAATTGAACAGCTTTTTTGCACGCTTTGAGTCTCCAATACAGCTCCCAGTCACACTGCTGCAGGCCCCTCCAGCTTCCAGCACCTCCGCACTGACTATAGAAGTACAGGAGGTCACACGAGTACTTCGGTCAGTAAATTCAAGAAAGGCAACTGGTCCAGATGGAGTTCCTGGGAAAGTGCTAAAGGCCTGTGCTCTCTAGCTGTCTCAGGTCTTCACAGACATATTCAACCTGTCTCTTGCCCAAGCTGCCACCCCGACCGGCAACCATCATCCCAGTCCCAAAAAATCCCTCCACAACCAGCCTCAATGACTACCGACCCGTAGCACTGACCCCGATCATCACTAAGTGCATCGAGAGATTGGTTTTGTACCACATCAAAGACTGCCTCCCCCCCCACCCTGAACCCGCATCAGTTTGCTTACCGGTCAAACAGATCCACAGAGGATGCCATAGCCACCACCCTCCACACTGCACTCAGCCACTTGGAGCACCGTAACAACTACGCCAGGCTGCTCTTCATTGACTACAGCTCTGCTTTTAACACCATAATCCTGGACATGCTGGTCCCCAAGCTGCTCAACCTGGGGAACCCATCTCCCACTTGCTCCTGGATAAAGGACTTCCTCACCAACCGGCCCCAGCGTGTTAAACTTGGTTCCCAACCTCTCATCCATCCGCACTCTCAGCATCGGCTCTCCTCAAGGCTGTGTGCTGAACCCACTCCTCTACTCCCTGTACACATCCGACTGCTGCCCCGCCCACCCTGAACATCATCGTCAAGTTTGCTGATGGCACGGTGATAGCGGGCCTGATAGCAGAGGAGAACGAGGCAGCCTACCGGGATGAGGTCCTTCGTCTGGAAGAGTGGTGTTCAGTGAACAACCTGACACTGAACACTGCCAAAACCAAGGAGCTTATTCCTACTACAGGAAGAACAGAGCTGCCCCTGCACCCCTGTTCATCAACAAAGATTGTGTAGAGAGGGTGGAGTCTTTTAGATATCGTGGCGTCCACATTGCAGCCGACCTCTCTTGGACTGAGAACACCGCGGCACTGGTGAAGAAGGCCCAGCAGCGGCTTCACTTCCTGAGGGTTCTCAGAAGGGCGAAACTGAACACCCAGCTGCTGGTGACCTTCTACCGCTGCCCTCTGCCCTCTCTTCTGTACATCTACAACTCCCGCTGGCTCAGTAAAGCTCAGAACAGTGTTAAAGACACATCTCACCCCGGCCATCACCTCTTTGACCTGTTGCCCTCTGGCTCAAGGAAAAACAGATTCAGAGAGAGCTTCTATCCAAAAGCTGTCGTTGCACTAAACTCAAACTGAACTTGCAATGACAATCCACTTACTCTGCACCTTACACTTTGGTTACCCGTTACCCATGCAATAACTTACATCTACCTCTTTTAATATTTTTTAATTTTTTATATATCTTGTATTTACTAGTATCTATTTTTTTATGCTGCGCTTTATTATTTTATTATTATTTATTTATTATGCTGTTGCACAAGAGAGATGCCACCCAATTTTGTTGTATTATTTGCCACAATGACAATACAGGCTATTCTGATTCAAAGTTAATGTAGCATCGGGAGGAGTAAGGAAGTAGAAACAGGAAATGTAGCTTTTTTTTTTTACTCGCGCCACATCTGCCCCTTCCTTTTAAAATCGTTCTCCCATGATTTTAACCCCCTTTCTCACAAATAAAACCCCTCCAAAAACATTTGTGCCCCCTTTTAAAATCATTCTGGCTAAAAAAAAAAGCCAAAAAAGTGGAGATTGTGTGTGGCACTCTTGCCCAGTTTAGTTTGTATTTTCTCATTGAACTAGATTTTGTAGTCCCTATAGATATGCCTCACCTAACTGGAAACCTTCAACATCAAGTGGCTGTATGCACTACGCTATATCACTCAACATAGTCGCCTTTTATTTAATTAAATTCTTGTGTCTTGATATGCCTTTTTTGAAAATGACACAAAGGCGGGCATGGCAAACAGTTCAATGTTTGTAATTTATTTGAGAAGAGGTATTTTGTCTGCCATTGGCTGAATGAACTGTGAGACCCCACTGTCCCGGTATTAGCCCTCTGCCAAGAGTGAACTGGAAGTACTTTGATCCATTTAAAATGTGCTTCCCTATTTTTCTGCAGCAGGTGATTAAGATGACATTTTTTAAGCCACCTGCATAGATTAATTGCTTTTCAGGCAGTTTATATTCATGTGTTCTTAAATATGTGTACTATAAATTTTGTGAAATAGCTAACCAATGAAAAATAACAGCACAAAATCTGCTCATGTCTGAAATGGAAATATGGCTTTGTCTTTCAGCATAGTTATGATATGAAATTGCATTTGTCTGTGGTCTGGCTTTTTGATATGTGTGCATTGAGTTAAGGTGAATGCACATTCAGTCAGAGGTCTTTTTGAAAATCTTTTAAATTAACACTCTGATGAGCTGAAACTGCCCTGATAAATGTTTCCTGGAACCAATCAAAAATCTCATCTTCATACCCAAGTAATTAATTGTCTTACTCTTATGTGGATTTCAGGTGATTCATCATAGTTTTTCTACTTAAAATGCTGTGAAAAAGTATTTGTTCTTTCCTCAAATTATTTAATTTTTGCTTATTTGTCATATTTAAATGTTTCAGATCTCTCAACTACTTTTAATAAGGGATAAAATCAATTAGACTGTACACAAAATATAGCTTATAAATGATCATTTCATTTATTGGCAGACAAGTTTTTTTTTTTTAATGAATTTGGCATCTCCAATCCCACCCGAATCTGGAATGCCCAATTGGTGAACTATGTACAAGGCTTGCTCGTTTGCGACCCCCTGTTGCCAATTCAGGAGAGAGAAGACCGTTCACGGCTCTCCTCCGAAGCATGCGCCTGTCAGCCACTGCTTCTTATACAGTCATTGGTTGAATCTTCGCAAGTTCAAAACAAGGGCGCAGGATACTCGGGCATGAACAAGCTTAGAATCTTCCTGACGAGCGCCTGTCTGGCCAACAGGAGGCGCTTGAGCAACAAACAAAGTTTATTTATTTTCCTTTCCCGGCAGTCCCTTCTCAATATGAAACCCTGTAGTGCAATAGCCAGTTGAGCGCTACTCTAAAAAAGCTGCTGATCACTGCCAGTTGGTACGACCGGGGCTCGAACCCACGACGTAATAGTCACTTCTGCACTGCAATGCAGTGCCTTATCTGAGTGAGGTATCTGGCAGCTCAGTAAAGATTTTTTGCTGGAGTCCCAAAGCTATAGAAATGGCATGGTAGCCCTCTCCAGACTTGTAGATGTGATGTTGTTTCTCTTCTGTTCTTGAATTTTTTTTTTTAATTTTATTTTGAGGCATCAAGTGCTGCCTTTTGCCTGCTTCACATTGCCAGATAGGTTTTATTTAAGTTGTATATAGATTCAACAGGGCTGGCAGTATGCCTTGGTGTGTCAGGTGAAATTGAATCATGTCAATTAAGTTAAATTTGTTGATTTAGTAACAAAAGGGGCAACTTCTCTTTCTGATGGGGCGAGGTATGGATGGACAGGGTTTTTCTTCAATAAATGAAGTCATCATTTAAAAACTGCATTTTGTGCTTATCCGGGTTATCTCTGACAACTATAGAAATTAGTTTGATGATCTGAAAGGGGTGTCAAATGTACAAAAATAGAGCAAACAGGGAAGGGGGGAAATACTTTTTCACAACACTGTATTTAGTCTTGTCATTAGCAGATGTGAAAGTCCTGGAGCCAGATAGGAAGTCCTATCATGTGTTTTTTTTTCCCTCCCATCAACCCAGACAGTTGATTTCAGATATCAGTTATAACCCCGTAATGAAGAATTGAGCTGTTTTGCAAATGAATGAGGAAGGAGCATGAGAGTCAGGGGACTTTTACTTTGTGCAGCTGGGTTTTCCACCTCTGGCCACAACTGATTCTCATTCCTGTCACTTCATCTTCAGGTCCCATCAGAAACATAACATTTAACAGCCTCCCAGGAGGCCTGAGATATTACAGTAATGCTAAAAATACATACTGTCTGTAGTCAAACTGCTCAGTGAATACGATGTGAAGGTAAAGTGAGCACAGATCTATACGCCTCGGCTATTACTGTAACATTAAAGTCTGAGGGGGAGCCTGCATTCCTGTTTACTTTCTCACAGTTTCTCAGGCATGCAAGATATGGATTTCATGGAGAACATAGCCCCAACCACATTCCGGAGGCGGAGCTCCTGGAATGCAGGATATAAACTTGCCTATTAACAAAGCGTGACTCAGATGCATGCCCCGGCCCGATTCCCATTCAACCTGTTGGCTGCTTCCCTGCAGCTCAACTTTGCCTTGGAAAGCTCGAGTACACTGTAAGGTCACACAGTGCTGCACCATTGCATTCCAAGAATGAATGTAAACCTGGTCTGAAGTGTTTGATGAATGCAGAGGGAATCGCTCTGGTTGGGGAAAAAAAAAACATTCTGCAAATGTATTTTTGGTTTAATTGTTTTGGTATGACACTGCTTCAGGTAATTTTAACAAAAAACTGGTTCAGCTGATTTCTCAGATCAAAGTTATTTGCATACCATATGTAAATACTGCACCCCTGGATCTGTAGTTTGACTGTTTTTTTTCTTGCGTGGGAAAGTTAAATCAAATGGTTGCTAACTTGCAGCAGATGTGACATCTAGTGGCTATACTTAACTGTTAGAATAGGCTATTTGCATTAAGCGATGAAATGTATCAGCCATGCAGTATTACGGCGCACACCTGATACTCAGGTATTGCTGCTGTAGGTGGTGTAAATTGTCTATTTTTTAATTATATTTCAGTTTTATTTCTCTGTAATATGTCTTCTGTTTCCTCATTTATCCCTTTACCCATGTCTCATCAATTTCCTCTCTGCCAGTCTTGCTTCATGACTTTGTCCCTGTTGCTACGCTCAGTGGCCTACAACCATTTTTCTTCTGAGTTCTGACATTTTTCCCATGTTGACATTGTTCATATTCCCAGTTTCTGATTTTTGTATTGATGTCTGCATATGACTGACCACTGCTTTAACTTTTGCATGGCTTTTTTAGTTTTGTTTTCTTTCGTGTGATTTGGTGCTGGATTCTGCCTGTCCGGTTTTCACCCTACCGCCTGTTTTTGGATTACAGCTCAGCTCACTGAGTTTGTACTGCAATCCTACTGTTGGGAAATCGACTTTCAATCAAACCTGTGGTCATTCGATTTGCCCTCTGTGATTTAATTCTGGAATTTGGCACGGACAGCTACCTACTAACCTGCACCTATTAAGGGTTTTGTCTCTGTCTTTATTATTTATAGGCCGCTGTTTCAGGGAAATTCTGATGTTGATCAACTGGGCAAGATTTTTGAGTGAGTACCTCCATTTTTTTTTCCCTCATTCACAGCTTACTTGGGTGTAAAATTCTATGAAAATATCCCTCTTGGGGAAATTTTGAGGTAATTTGAGGCATTTTAGGCAAATTTGCAAATGTACACCATTAAGAATATTTTTCATAAATGGCTTGTTAATCTTCGCTTTTAAAATTTTTTTATTAGTAAATTGCACCTTCACATGACTGCAAATTATTTTTGCATATTGTTTAGGAGAAAACCATGGGTTTTTGATGTGTGCAAAAAGCTGGTTTCCACAATTTGAACATACAGATGGGAGAGAAATTAAGGGAAAACGTGCTAATCACTAAAAAGAAGAGGAAAATTACAGCCAAGAGAGGAAAAATACAGTCAAAGGAATAAGATACACATGGATACATAAATGATTCAACTGATTTTCTTTTCAGTTACAACTAATGATTTTACTGAACAAATATTGATCAAAGTTATAGAAATCAAGTAATCACCTGATTAGGAGACTAGGCTTTGACAATTCACGTGACCCTTTCCCAAGTCCAAGTATCCAATCCCCAACTGTTAATGATGTATGGATCAGTAGGCAAGAAGAATAAAGCTAAGAGGGTGCATTGCTTCAAAAATTTACATGCAAACCTTTCCTGAGTCAAACTTCCCAATTAACAAAAATGGTTCAGTGGTTAAGTCATTTAGACCGGAAGCTATGTCTGCATGCTTCTTGCTTTAAAACTGGATAGGACATTTGTGTCTTTTAGATGACATCCCCAGTTTCAAGAATAGACACCAATGAAAGACATCTTGATTCACTGAAATATACCTGGCTAAGACAAAATCCCGTACAGGATTTGCATTTAATGAAAGGTTTCTGAAGCTGCGTTTTGGACTTTGACAATGGCAGATGACCTGAGCAAGGGGAGTGGCATTGATGTCAGGCACAGCTGGTACTTTGACAAAAACAATGAATTAGAAAATTCAGGCTTATATTATGATGTAAATGCGGACCAGCGAGCCAAGGCTCAGTGGGCGAGCGACATGTTTTTGTTATGATCCAGACAGGGAACCGGGATGCAGAATTCCATCCAATAACAGAGTTAATTGATTGAAATCTGGTAATGACTGAGTAGGACGGAGCCTTGAGTAGTATCAAAACAGCTCCATTCAGATGGTTGATGGATCTAGGTAAGGGGCAAGTCCACGCCTGGCCAGTGGTGTCCTGGGGTAGAAGCCAGATTACCCTCGTCAGACCAGAGCTGTCAGACGGCTGGTATGGAGGGTTTAGCGGGTTTGCAGTCTCAACCTTGATAACTGTTGAAGGCTTGAGAGGGGTTCCTAATAAAGTGGGCAGTAGACTCCAGGTTTGGTTCCGAAAGTCTTTTTTCCATGCATTCATGTCATTCTCAGCTGTGCAAAGTTGGGAGAATACAACCTTCTGTTAAGCAATGTTTAAATACATTTCTGAAGGTCTAATCAATGTCTCAATTACTGAGGAAAGCTTATACTGTCTAGAATTGGATATAAATTGCGTCAACCAATAATTAATTTACTGGGTGAGCTTCACGTGGGCGTGTTCTATTGCTTTGCTTTTACCCAGATACTGTTGAATAACAACTGATTGATTGTATTTGTAAGATTGTATTTCCCTGAGAGCTTGTATGGGGCTCCAAAAGGCAGGTGAATTCTTCGACAGACGAATCTAGACGTTAAATCCACGGTAGGAAATTGTGTTTTTAACATGTCATGACTATAACTGATAGTAGAATGACATAGTATCAATACCATGACAAATTTTTATTTCAGAATACTGATTTTTTGAACTACTTTATTGGAATATCATTGGCTCGCTACAGCTGAAGTAGTTGTTACAAAGGACAACCATTTTTTCTGTCTAAAGACATCATTTAACTGCTGGATAGATACTATGAGCAAGTATTTCAGGCTTAGCTGAGGAGTTTAATTCATGCTACTCCTGGGAAATGGGGATGGAACATAACTCGTCCATATTCTAAACCATCCTAGTGAATATTCAAAACCTGATCTGGGTGTGCCATCTTGTGATAGAGTAGTGTGACTGTGTGCATAAATAAAGCAGCTGCATGTCCGCTGGCATCTACATCTGCATAGAGGAGTTGAGGGGAAAAGCACAGACAAATCAGCAACTCTGTGAACTCAAAGTAAGTTATATATTAAGGCTGTGATGATGACTGCAATGCTGCGGTCATGTGATTTCTACAGGGCTCAACTTATTACTATTATCACTGCAATTTTTATTTTTAATTTCTTTTTTTATTGCCTCTGAAAGTTGCAGGAGTGTACATGGTGTACAATATCAAATTTAATGAAAACAGTAATCATTGTATGTCATCATACACTGTTTTCCATCCTCTCTTATGACTTTTGGAGGAAAAAAGAACTTTTAAGCTGCTCATCACAGCTTTGTCATGAGGTGGTCAGTCATTTAAACACATTAAACATTATTTCAATACTTTTGATAACTGGGGCATACAAAATCCAAGTAAATCTATACTTAGCACCTTTAAAAACACAACAGTGAAGTATGGACTGCATTTTCGGCAAATAGAAGAATGAATTGGTTTTTATTGCTTTTCACAGTGAGATACAAGTGGAAATAAAGAAAAGCTTGTGGTATTGTAATCCTGACACGCGCCATGTGAACGCGCCGAGCACTTCAATCATTGAGCTGTTTGTGATGCATACACTGATGCTTGACCTGTTCTTTTGGGTGCGGTCAATAACCGACATAAAGTCAATTTAAAAAAAATTAAAAATGCTTCGGCATCAAGAAAATGGAACGGCTTATGACACAGGAGAGAGAGATAGACCCATTGGCATATTACAGGCAGGTCTCAGCTGCTGAAAGGTAACACGTCATCTGCACTATCACCGGTCAACAATCAGGCGACTGTCTGTCCGAGAATGGAAAGCAGCCACTGTCGCTGACTGACCCCGCTTGGGGCAGCCACAAGTGACGACAGTAGTTCAAGAGCGCAACATCCGGTTACCGCCCGTATGTGACAGATTCCAGACAGCAACCCAAACTGATCATGAGATGAGGGGTCCGAGACGTCTGAGGGTGACCACACGTACCGTTCGACACCGCCTACGTGAACAACACATGCGAGCACATGGCCCCGATTGAAAACTCATTTTTTGCACATGTATCCTGTTATAAGTGTTTAGGGAAAATGGGTGAAAAAACAAGTAAAAGAAACAGTAGAAGTGCACTGTCCATTAACAAAGCACAAGCAACTCGAGTTAGAGTATTCTCTAGCTGCCGTACGATTTCTGAGCTTTTAGATTCAAAGCTGTAGGAGAAATTTAACTGGTAAATTTGGTGCAGAATAATTATAATAAGCAGTAGAAAATTCAAGCTACAGTAATTGATATATTGTGTATTTTTTCAGTGAAATCAACTATTTCCATTTGAAATTCATTTGTGGGTCCCATTAAATGCCTGTTGGTGAGCTGAAAATTGCACAGAAAAAAAAAGCACAGAACATCTCTTGAAACTGATCAGTCATTCAATCATTCAATCAGTCATTTATATTAACATTATGTAAACCCCAAAAATACTGAACATTATCAGGTGTGGTCAGTTTTCCTCAATAAGGTGACAAGAAGCTGAAAGCGTGTAATTGCAAAGCAAGATGGAATTTTGTTTAACGTTATTCATGTGCGGATATTGGTTGCTAATTTTGCTTTCTCTGTTGTAATTTAGCCATCATGGCGCTAAGATTAGATTGTGCAGGGTGTGCTTACAGCATGGTTTTCTTGGACATAGCAGTGCAGGCCACAGCAATGGCCCCCGGGGCTGACGCAGCCCATGCTGTGAGTGCACATCCCGAAAAGAATGTGAATGAAACAGCTTATGTTTGGAGGCATGTTCTTACTGGCGAATAAAATAAGTGAAACTATCCCCTAATCAAACAAATTTACTGATTGATGCACAAGTAAAACCTCGCCAACGATATTGTTATAGTCAGAGTACCATTTGCTCGTAAGAAAACTTGGCTGACCACTACTAGTGGGTATAGCTAAAATGCTAACGGCACTTTGTGGCTGACGCACGGAATAACCAGAATTTGTGTCTATTTTGACACAGTCAGAGACTTCTCTTGAGACAGTTAAAGCTTCTCGTGAACTTGACAAATGTGAAATCCAGCTGGGTAGCTTTCATATTCATGTCTTGTTCGATTCTCCATCAATGTGAGCGGATGTGTGTGCTAAGGATAGACTGCTGCTAGCTAGCAAACGTTCCCAAGCAGCATTAGTCCATGAAGGATGTGCTGGCTGAGCAAATATGAATTCTGGTTTTAGCTCACTAACTATTTTATATAGTTTAATCAAAGGTACCAATAACAAAATCAGAAAATGAGAAGTTGACGACGGGGGGGGAAGTATGGGCCAGTTTTATCTCTGAATCTTGGAAACTTGGGCAAACCAGACAATACATGCATACGACAAGATATAAGTTTATTTGATGCATTTCAAGTATGAAGGCATAGAAAATATACCATTCATATGTTTGTATAATTTGTATATTTGGTCTCTCACCTATATCACATTGACTATTCATGGAAATTGTCTGTTTTGTTAGTCCATTTGGGCTGGGCATTTGCTGATGCAAAATACTACACTGATATCAGAAAACAGACCCCGCATCTGAGCAGATTTTTGTTCAACGTAGTTTATTCCATCTAAATATCGAAATACAGTATTTAGCACCATTTTGTTGTATGTATTGTGCAGTATAATGCTCTCATTATCAATTGGAGAATTTATTGATAATCGGGTGAAATAAAATCTGCGGGGAAGTCTGATCACGGTTGCAGTGTATTTTCATCAATTGATGATGGAAAAAATGAAGGAATCATCCCTGCTTAAAGTAAAACATGGGTTTGAGGCCACCTGTAGGTTTGATCTTGAGGTTCAGGCAAAGATTGGGTAACTACTTTTCAGGTAATGGTTTCATTGGCTTTTACCAACTGCGCCGCCAACACAACCCAAATATCCAATGTGAGCTGACAAGAGCTTGCATTAGGCACATGTTACTCTGCCTGACAGGATGCAAGGCACCACCTCCTGGAGTCCAGAGAAGAAAGTGGGAGGGAGGAGTGACTTTGAGTCTTAACAAACAAAAGTGGTGCTTTTGGCATCATCTGAGTAGGTGAAAACCAGAGGCTACTATCTAGCATTCAGTGAAAAATGAACTAAGTGCATGTATTGCCCTCCAACAACCGTTAAATCATAAATACTTAATATCAGTTACAAGTTCTTTGGACCAGAAATATCAACTATCTGGCAACTAAATTTTGACCAGACAGCCATGAGTTTCTCACCCTGTAATTTGGGACAATGTACTATTTATTAGCTTTCATTTGGCCTATACAGTACAATGTCAGCACTGGGAGCAATGCAAATATTTGAATTACCAGTACTACTAGAAAATTTCTTTTTTTGCAATGCCAGTGCAAACACTATGGTGGCTTGGAGTTGTAAGGCTCTAAGTCTGGTATTACTTAAACTGTTGGTTGGATGAGGGTTTTCTACTGCAACCTCGATCAAGGGGGGGTAGCTGAAAGTACGTAACTCTCTGTAACCTCTAGAACTACTGATACGACAATTCATATTTTAGTATTGTTATAAATGTTATAAACTCATGAGTAACATAAATTTGACATTACTATGATGTCATAGCTCATTTTGGGAAAACACACAGAAAAGGAAAACAAATAGTTTTCTGAACATTTTCACTTTTTCTTTACTTTGTTTTTCCCCATGATTGAACACACTTGAATAAAAGGTTCATCTATGAATTATGAGAACAACTTTATGAACAAGTCTATAGACTTGTGTAATAGTAGGCCTATAACACAGTATAAAATAGTATAAAGTACAGAAAGCAGTCAAACACACAAGTAAAAATATGTCAGTCATGCACTTCTAATATTATTAGGTGAAGATCACTTCAAGGTTACTGGTCACTGCTGGTCATTGTAATTCCAAGATTTACTGATGCAAGGACAAGCTGTATCAATAAATGAATAAGGATGACAATCAGTGTGGTCTACAACGTTAATTGAGCATGAAACATAATAATAGCATATTATTTGCAAGTATATTTAGTAGCAAAAACAGGCAAAAATTGACGCTGGTGGCAACCAGGGGTGAGGTACCCTCATCGTTTTTTCATGAAAATGAGTGCAAAGGATGAATAAACAATTACCATGAAGCATTAAATCATATCTGTTAATGTTTTTGTGCGACGGGAAATAATCTGTTGGTTGGACGAGAGTTGAAATAAAAGCAAGTTTTAGTTACCTTGCATGGACAAAACCAAACAAAACGTGTATGAAATAGAAAGCTCAAGTATTGTTTTCCTGTCTGTATATGTACTGAATATTTCACATCGCACTGTTTTTCACTTGTTCATTGAACGTCCTCTAGCACTTGTAGCATGCCTGCTGGTCTCAGAGAAAAATGAAAAAGTTGATTAGAGGCATTTTGCCACCTGCTCACCCTCTTCATTTGCTGCTGTGTAACAGTTTGGTACTTCTGGCTGAGCCACTCTCCCTCTTTGCCTTTAGAAAGTTTCTTTATGAATGTGCATCAATGGAAAAAGGAGTTTGGTGGCACATTACTCATACATGGCTGTGTTGGCAGTGTGGTAGGGGTTCCCAGTATGGATGATTGGCCCCAGGAAGTGGCCCTTCCCCGAAGCGCCTTTGCCCCCAGGCCACCGCAGCCCATTGCAGATGTGGTTCCAGATATCGATGAGAGGGGAGCTTCACTTCTGCTGGTAGGTTACTCTCTGAATGGCTTGTGGCCAATAGTTCTCTTTCCTGTCACTAAACAAATTGCAAGACATTTTTAAAAAACATGGACCAATTCAGTATTACTATATTATTCATTTTCAGTGATATTTTAATACCCAGGAAGCCTAAAAGTACTCTGGCACTGTACGTGTTTTCTTTACTGAATGCCATAATCTTGGAGTGTAGAGCGCAGGGAAGTGAAGGCTTTTTACCCAAAGTCACTGTGTTGGTGTATATTCTGTATTTAAATGAGCTGCCTTGTGATAAAACTGCTGCATTTAGCGATCAATTAATCTCTAGATTCAATGAATCACTGTTATTCTCCATCCACTGGTTCCCCCATCTCATTTTCTGCAAGCAAAAATTCCCTGGGACAATTTTATGCAAATTTATCGATTGTATGCAAATTTATCTTAACAAATGATGTTACACTTTTCAGTGAATGTTTTCAATTTTTTTCACACAGCAATTCCTGTCCTTCAATCCCGCCAAAAGGATATCAGCCTATGTTGCCCTGGCCCATCCATACTTCGAGAATATGGAGAGCAGCAATAAGAGCCCCCCAGAGCTGCCTAACAGCCAGTCGCTCAATGAAGAGAAAGGGCCCAGCTGAGTTATCACTGGGAGATTGCAATCTCTCGCTTTTTCTGACGGAGAAGAGCGGAGGAAGTCTTCCACCCCAACGAATGCTGCTTTGAGGATTCCTTCCTCCTGATATAAAAGCAATTCTAGTTTAGTTCTGGCCCTCAGATTTTTTTATATAAGAATTAATGCAAATACCCCAGAGGATTAAGTTTCATGCCTGGTGATACTCTGGATGTCCTGATGCTGCTTTCTTGTTGCCTTATCTGAGGAAAATGCTAAAGCCAATCCTAATGCACCAGCAAGCGGACCCACTCACACATCCCTTCAACTGCTCGGGCCCTTTAGGGATTTTACCTGTACAGCTGCTTTAACCGGTCCTCACGCACATGTACGTATGCACGTGGATGTACATTAACCACCCTTATTAAGACCACGAGGATCCTTCAATCCACTTTAGGGAACTAAAACCTTTACAGCTGCTTTAGACAGTTCACCACGTACACTCATTGATACCCCAGCGTCTCACTGCCCTGCCTTTCACCTGTAAAGCTGCTGCAGGAAACTGCAATCATACCAAACACAAATTTACACCAGCTGACCTATTCTGAAACTTACCCCTTAAGTTCTTCTCTCAGGCCTCACTGATGGCACACACACTCAAACACTTTAAAAAAAACCACACAGGCACGCACAGACATTCACTCATTCAGAGGATTCTTTCTTTCTTCCATCCCTGGGGGCATTTCTGATATTTGCCCAGCTCACATTGCCTCCCTCCCTTGATGTGGATGGACTGAACTGATATCTCGGCCCTCTGGTGGCCAGCAAACTACATTACAAGCCCTCACAACATTGTCCTTTTTCCTCCTGACATTTCAAACCATTCCATGAACTGTGCTGCAAAATATTCACTGATCCCCCTTGGATTCTTCTTTTTTTTTTTTTGGCACTATTAATACTGAGGCTAAAGAAATATCTGCAGCGTTTCAACTGCAGACTTTTCTCTTTGGAAGTCTGTTATTACACTGGGCTTAGATCATAAAAAAAATATGGACTGAAGTACCATCATCCATTCACAATGAAGTAAAATAACATTATTTAGAATGATAACTTTGCTATTTTAGGTATTTTCTTTTTTGACTATTATCTTAATTTAGCGGGTTTGTCAGAGTACATCTGTGCAATGGTGGACCAAGGTACTACGCTGTCATCTTTGTAGGGTGTTAGAGACCTAAAGCTTCATATGAAGTCATCAACCAGGTGAAAGAGCAAACTATGCGTGACACCTGGGGTCGAGATGCACGTTGTTAAGCAAAATGTCGCATATGAGAATGTGGGCTTGAAATGAGTTTGTGTGGAAATACGGTAAGTTGTATGTCTGTCTTACTTCTGTCATTTTGAAGAGCCTAGGTACAGCACTAGCACATTAGTTTTGAGGAGAAGTAAGTTGTGAAGCATTTGCATGGATGTATAGCTCATCTATGATGATGATTAGTTCAAAAAATTGTCCTGATCTATCCCCACATGTCAAAGGAGTGGATATTTTAGCACTGTGAGGCTGATTGATCCAGTGAAATGGGATGAAAGATTGTAAACCAACTGGAACCTCACTGAAGGACAAAATTGCCCATTTCTAGATATGTGCCTTCCTTACCACGAATGTAATCCAAAGACGATAACAGGCACAACATTCCGCAGTGAATGAGGCTGGCGAAATGGACACTAAGCGGACAAGGGGACTGATGAGAAAGGGATGTGTAGTGGACAGAAGAGTAAAGGGGGAAAGTCAATAGAGATGAAACTGTATTAATTAAAATGTAATCTGCTCCATATTCTATACTCAGGATTAATTTAGGAAATACACTAATTTGCACATTCAAATTAGTGAAGGACTCTTGCAAAGGATGCGACAATTAATACTTCTCTTCGACAGTCATACAGTCATTGTGGGCTGCTTCAAATGATTGGTAGGCAAAAAGCAATTTTTTTTTTTAACCTGTGTTTAACAAGTTTAACGTATTTAATTTGATAAGGGTTGTCAATACTATACAACTGTGAACTTCAAATTCTGTTCCTCTCAGGCATGTTAATCATGGCTTCAGTATCCGGGCATTTGAACAGCATATATTCCACTATGAGTCACAAGAATTTCCATCAAGGCTTGTTTAAAAGTATGTCAAAATACTCTCTTATGACTGATATTTTGTTTATCATGGTTTTCCCACACAAATGGTGGGGACGAAAAACTGAAAAGGGGCTGGAAGCACATCTACTCATCCTCCCTCACTGAGAAATTTTGGATCAATGAATGTTGAAATATGGAAAAAACCAAATCTTTTATCCCCTGCACCCCTATCCTCCCCAGCTAATTCCTTTCCTCTCGCCGGTCTGCCTTCAGATAACTCGCTAAGCATGTCTATGTACTACATACGCGTATCGTATAGAGGATGAAATAAATCAATGCATAGACATTTCCACCAGAAAGAATTTGTTTAGGAGATGTATGGACACACATGGATGTGAGACGTGGGTATGTGTATGTGATTTATTACTGTTACACTGAAAAGAGACACAATTTTATCACAAAAACAAGTAGTCATCAGGAACGTGACTGTGTCCCCTGCTGCATGTACATGTTGGTGCCAAACATGAGCAAAATTGTTCAACTAGTTCTTGAGACATTGTGTAAACAAGGTTTACAAAGGCAAAATATATGTAATTGCACTGCAACCTTGAAAATGACCTCAAGGTCACCAAAATCTATTGGTGTCGCAAGACCCCTCAAGTAGTTGTAGGTAAATATGAGCAAAATCGGTCCACTTATTCCTTGAGATATTGCGCTAACACCATCGGGACGGATGCACAGACAGATGGACAGAGCTGAAGACCATGTCCCCCGCCGAGCGTTTGCGGTTGCGGAGGACAAATATTCAAATGTGCAGATATCA
This sequence comes from Gymnothorax reevesii, assembly GCA_029721435.1. Classification (NCBI taxonomy): domain Eukaryota; kingdom Metazoa; phylum Chordata; class Actinopteri; order Anguilliformes; family Muraenidae; genus Gymnothorax; species Gymnothorax reevesii. The sequence continues at coordinate 107,169,881 of CM056577.1, read as the reverse complement.
CTGGCCTCACACCCTGGCCACCACCACTGTTTGTGCTAGGTTGACTGGTGAAACTATCTTTTAATAGCCAGTAGACAATGGTGTTTGAAATGCAAGAAGTGTTATGTTTTCATAAAACGGCATATGATGTTAACAGACACGATGTAATTATACCATGAGTATTTCATGTCTGAAAGTAGAGGAAAGTATGACTGATTACAGAAGCGTAACCATAAGGTCGCCACGGACTTTGAATGTGGCAGTATACGCTACAACTATAAACAACGCTTCTGTATGTTTTGAGCCCATTATCCAAAGCTAGTAGCAGGTGACGTTGTAACTATGGGAATTTAAAAACTGCTCTTCAGATTCTCCTTTCTGGTAAAGCTTCTTCTTTTTGGTATTGAAGACAGATCGAGCACCTTTGGCAAAGTCCACCAACTTGGAGCTGAATAATTTTTTCAGTGTATAATTTGATCTGTTTTAAAAATGTTATTCCTGGATATCACTTGCAATATAGAGAAACAGACATATGTTCAAGGGTCTTTTCTTGTCAAAATCTGGTTTAAGATGGTAAATAACTGCTCAAAAAATAAAACGCACCTAATGAAAAATATTAAAAGCTTGTTAAAATACCACAATTGCTATTGTGGTTGAAACAAAAACCAGTTTACCCAGGGAAACCCCAGTGGGAAAACCAACAATAAGAACCACTTTTTTCGAGTGTTGATTCTTGCTTTGTTAGGTTTAAATTATTGCTTGAGCAGATGCTAAACTGTTCTCAAAATGCCAAAATATGCAAAAAAAAAAAAAAAGGGGGGTTATTTCTGTGTGGCAGAAATTCATGTATGGGCAGTTCAAGATACAGTCATTTTATCCCAAACACTTGGTTTTGGGGATATTATAGATTCGCCTTGGCTGCTGCAGATTCTTTGTGTGGACAGTTTTATGGGAATAGCTCAAACTTTTTTTTTCCCCCACTCCTGGTGCATAGAGGACAAACCCCATTGTTATGTGTGACCCTCTGACTTTTCCTGTGGCACTGCCATCAGACCAAACTTTTCTATTTTAAAAATGCAATAACTTGAAGAGTTTTTATGGGAATCCTGTCAAATCTGCTGTCAACATTCCTGGTACATGGAGGGGGAACCTTATTGATCTCTGTGGCTCTATTACTTTCATGGCCTTCTCACCTCAGGGATAACATGAAAAAAAGCTTGTTTATTAAAGAATTCAAACCTATTTTTCTTTAAGAGCTTATCCTCACCAAATCTAAAATTTTTGCATTTTGCCATCGACGATCGTTCAGCTCTCTCATTTTGTTATTACATTTCGTTCTTAGTGTGAAAGACCTTTACAGTAGTGCCAGTATTAAGCGAGAATACAATTTCAAATGCAATAAATCAAGCTGTACTAAATAGAATCAGATCGACTCTATTGTGAACATCTTCGTACATAAAAAGACTTTACCACTGTTATGGTAGGCTAACACTATAGCTGGATTTATGCTTCTGCGTCGACTCCACTCAAAGGGCACGCCGTCGCGTCGACGTCGTCGTAGATCTTTCGAAGTTCTGCGTTGAGGTTGTTTGCGTCGTGCTGTGCCGCGAAGCAATTCACCGACAAACCGCAGAGTGGCGTCAGGTTTCTGGAGGACCTGTAGTGAAATCATGTTAGACTCGAGTAGAGTGGACCAATCCGTGCCCTTGCGATCTGCGTCGCTGTGACGTGCAGTTAGAAAATTTTCGAGGTGCATGGCAGGCGACGCAGAGGCTCTGCGGTGGGGGTTCATGTCGCCGCAGAGGCTCTGCGTAGCGACAGCGTCATTTCAACGCAGAATCATAAATCCAGTTTTAAGTTAAACTATACCTTTTCGCATAGCGCCACCACTAGGCCAATCTTTGAATTTTACCTGCGGGGAAAGTGCTGTCGTCTCTGGGATATACCCTGCTGTAATCCACTGACAGCTAGTTACGTTGCTAAATTCTAGATCAGCATTTTCACAAAATACAGTACTATGTGAATACTCCAAATGTATTATCAATAGGTCTTGTATTTGCATCATTGGGTAATGCATTTCTGGTCATTTTTACGAAACGGGGAACCGTTGCCTTACAATTGGATATGGTTGCAGTTATTGTTTTTTTTTTTTTTTTTTAACAGCACCCTAAATTTATATAATTTTGGATGGATTTTTAAAATTATAATTTAAATGGTCTGAGTCCATTTGAGGGATATTAGATATCTATTTAGAGTAGATAGCTATTTACTTTAGAGTTCACTGTTCAGCTGCAAACAATTTTTTTTTTCAGATGCCAACATTTCAGTTCCTTTCACAATCTGTTCTTTAGCGACATTATTGCTGTTCACCCTGTTGTTATGGATGTAATTGAGAGGTTTTCCTCCTCACATGTACAATGTAAAATGTTTAGTTCACAAATGTGGCATTTTCTGTGGTATTCTTTTTAAAAGATAGTCCATAGGATTTCACATTCCCCTTGCAGTGCAGTGATTTCCTGACGGTCCTGATCTCATTGCTTGGAGGATACGTAACTTTAGCTTAGTTATTTGTGAACATGAATGGGTTTCAGAATGGCACCCTTTAGTTAATAGAAAATAGTTCATTAATTTAATTTCAAATGAGCATTTTTGAATCCTTTTGAGGCTAGAAAGGTTCTTGTACCTCCAATAATATATTTGTTTTGTTTTCTGTGTGACTCTGTCTCTGACTCTGAATTTCAGAGTCTCTGGCAATGGGATAGCATGACATAGATCTGGTGCTTGTGCATATTTTGCTGTACCATTTCCATTTAAACTTGAATCTTATCCCAAAACCTTTTAGCCCACATATGGTGCTGTAATATGGCTTGAATAAATGGCAATAGTGCAGATATTCTGGAAATACCTACCTTGGTAGGCTGATTTCTTTGAAAACATAAGAAAGCTGGACCACGCAAAACAACATTTAATGCAAGGTCAGAGTTTGATCAGATATTTTTATGCCCGCATATACATGAAACCGTGTCTCATTTTTGGCGAAACAAGTTGAGTCAATTAGGGGTCAGTCTGAGTTAAAGCTGATTTTTTAAAGTAAAATTATTTGTTGACTGCTTGGAAATTTGCCAATAATTTGAGAAGTGCTTCTGTAGTTGGTGATAGGGCCTGATCTTGCACCAAATTATGAGTTTGGCCTACTGCTTTATTCAAATATATGGCTTATAATCACATTGGGTTTTGTCATCTACCATTACAATGCCATAAATATGTCAGAATTAAGTCATGATATCTTTTCTTTTTTTTTCGAAGATATCCTGGAAATCTTTTTCTTTTTTCCATTGATAAAATTTCAAATTTCACTGGAAAAGCTTTTAGTACATTATATTGTTATATTCAATTTATTTTTGCTGAATGAGTGTAAGAAATGTATTTGCATTGCTGTTAAGGTTTTATTTGAAAACAAATTTGCTTTGTGCATCCATCAGCATTGTGCTTGAAATAGGCAATAAGAGAAAAAATTATAGGAGAAGGCGGCAAAGTTGCTTTCATTTTTATTTCTTACTGGTAGACATGACAGTGAGCTTGGTGCTAGGAGAGCTAGTTTCAAATTTTATTTTCATGCTTTTTGTATGGTGTTGTACAACGATTGTAACTTTCATTAGTAATTCTTTTTGGTGAATTCTATTGTTATATCTGCATCAGTTTAATGTTATTTACATATTACGCATTTTTGTTCATAGCGGTGGGAAATTGCATAGTTTCATAGTTCAATTTATATACGGATTACAATGCACCATACTTATAGCACATACAATGCTTTAACATTTTTTGAAATATATTTAACTATGCCTGGTCTGTTGCTCTTTTCTAAGCAAATAACAAGTGAGTTTGAAATGTACAGGCTGAATTTTGCAGTTTATCAAAGCAGAAAACAAGCATGCCTTCAGTACGGTGTGTACATTTGTGTTACCCAGTCCAAAAAAAAAAATCAGTTGTGCCAACATGAATTGGGCCCTATTTCAGACATACAATATAGTTTTAGAATAAAATTGTTCAGTCCTGATAGAAAATAGAAGGTACAATATTGTATTGTTTTGTGTTGTTGTCACTCAGTAGGCTTAATGCTTAATCTTGTCTGCTGCTGTAGTGTGTTCATTTAATTTTGTGCGTATTGTTCTCTATGTATCTTACTGCAAACCAGCTTCAGGCTCACCTCTGTTGCTTAAAACATTTTATAATTAGAAATATGTTCAGATTTGCAATTCTTAGTCTGCATAACCTTGAATTGTAAACTTCAGTTGATTGAAATCACATGCATTTTCTATTAATTTTAATAGCTCTTTCCCATTGGCCCAGGAGCCAAATGATTTATTCAAAAGAATGTTTAATACTTGTGCAGAATGTATCGTGGACATTGAGAGTGAACGTCCAATGAATACTTGCCATTAAATGGGGCAGCAGTGCTGACATTGGATTCTTTTTTTTTTTTTGTTTGTTTGTTTGTTTTCAGTGGTGTTAGGTTGTTCGGGATGAATGGGGTGGAGAGTGGGATATATTTTTGTAGGATTTTCTGTAACAGTTTTGCTGCTAATTCTGTGTTATGCTCTGGCCGAGTCTTTGTAAACATATGTACCTGGCAAAAGCTGCTTATGCTTGTGTTTTGTAGCTCCAACTGCTGAACATTTTATTTTTGTAAAATAAATATTTCAGTGGAGGAAAACCCTTGATTCTTCTGATTTGTTCTCTCTATCAATGATCTGCTTTAATTTAGTTTAACTTGGAACTTTTATGAAAGAAAAGTCCAACAAGTGTAACAATCACACTTGTAGACCCATATGAAATGTAAATTTAATGTTCAAAGGTGGGAAGAGGATCTGGTGAATTTTATTGACAGAATATGTGACCTGATGTGAGCACACTTTCCGTATCCCTGGGACATCAATGATAGGATTACTGGAGAACTTAAAAACTCCTGATTGGTATAAGGTCAAAAATGAGAGGAGAATTTGTTAATCCAAATTCCTAAAGTGCTTATCTATTGCCCGTATTAGTGCTGAAAATCCCAGTGATTCACATATTTGGAAAAGTAGTTCCTCCAAAATTGATCCCTTCAAATGATCTGAAATGTCAACTTGGCATGGAAAATAAATTTGATTAAAAAATGTACAACCCCATTTCTAAAAAAGTTCAGATGCTGTTTAGAATGTAAGTAAAAACAATACAATGATTTTCAAATAATTTGACCTTTGTACTATTTTCAAATGAATACAAAGAATTTGATGCCACTTATTGGCAAAGGGGTGTGTTTACCACTGTGTTGGATCCCATCTTCAATCAACACTCTGTAAGCGTTTGGGAAGTAAAGAAAAAACAGCTGCAGTTTTGAAAGCAAAATGTTTTCCCATTTTTGCTTTATGAAGGATTTCAGCTGCTCAATACTTTGCACCCTTCTTCGTCATATTTTTTTCATATTGTGCCAAATATTGGCAGTGGGTGACAGTTCCGAACTGCAGGCAGACCACTGTAGCACCCAGACCGTCTTACCACAGAGCCATGTTGTTGTAATACGAGCAGAGTATTGTGTTTGGCATTGTGTAGCAGAAATGTGCAAGGTCTTTCTGTAAAAAAAGCATCTTGGTGGCAGTAAATGTTGCACCAAAACCTGTATATATCGTTCGCCACTAATTATGTCTTCATGGACATGCAAGTTACCCATGCCTTGTGTACAAATGCGCCCCCATACTATCATGGATGCTGGCTTTAGAATTGTTTGCTGATAACAAGCCGAATGGCCCCTCTCCTCTGTAGCCCAGAGGATGTGGCATCCTTGATTTCCAAAAAGAATTACACATTTTGATTGGTCAAACAACCGGGCAGTTTTCCACTTTGCCTCCGTACATTTTAAATGAGCTCCGGCCCAGAGAAGGCAGCAGCTTCTGGATCTTGTTTATGCATAGTTTAACTCCACATAGCAGGGTTTAACTTGCATTTGTGAATGCAGTGACAAACTGACAATGTTTTTACTGACAATGGTTTACAAACGTGTTCCTGAATCCAAGCATTGGCTTCCACTACAGAATCCTCACCGTATTTACTAATGAAAGACTTTTTATACCCAATCATGTCACTGACCTGATGTCAATAATAATAATGTTAATAATCTAATTAGCTGTGAGATGTTCTGCCAGTTGTGTTTTCTCAGCATCAAGCAACTTTTCCAGTCTTTTATTGTCTTTTAAAACGTGGCGGGGATCAAATTCCAGGTATGATATCATCATGTGACATGTTGTGAGGTCATGACTTTGCAGTTGCACATAGTTTTATGTCAATTGGACAAATGGTTCCAAAGATATGGCAAAAATGGTGAATTTTATGTGAGAAAGCTCCACCTTGTGTCAAAATTTTGAACCAAACAGGTATAATGTCATGGTGGGACACATCCTCAGGTCATGACCTTTCATTTGCACTTGATTTGAGGTCAATCAGACAAATATTTCAAGAGATATGATAAAAACAGTGATTTTCTCAGTTTTTGGCCCCTGGTGGCCAATCTAGAAATTATAAATTGTCCAAAATCGAATCAGTTCTTCCTCTTTATGACACTTACTTATATACAAAACATGAAATTTGTAAATGAAATATTACTGAAGTTATCGCGTTAACACGTAGGGCGGCGCGGCGGCGGCGGTCGGACCAAAAACATAATACGTTCGGGGATATAATGAGCAGAAATTTTTCAAAAAACAATAAAATAGCTGCCGGTTTAGCTCACTAAGTTAAGGCACTGCATAGCGGAGCAGTAGTGACAACCATGGTGCGGGTTTGATTCCCGGTCGTACCAGCCGGTAGTGGTTGGCAGCTTAGTGCACAATTGGCCTTGCGCTGCAGGGATTCAAATTGGGAAGGGACTGCCAGGATGGGATATTAAATCTAATTGCTTTGTTTCGTTTCTCAAGCACCTCCTGTTGGCCAGCTGGGTGCTCGTCAGTAAGATTCTAAGCTTGCTCATGTTCGGGTATCCTCCGCCCTCATTCTGAGCTTGCAAAGTTTCGACCTATGAGTGTCAAGAAGCAGTAAAGAAGCAGTAGTTGATGGGCACATGCTTTGGAGGAGAGCCGAGAACCGTACCACTCTCCCGAGTTGGCAATATGGGTTGCATACGAACATGTACATAGTCCTCGAATTGGGCATTCCTGATTAGGGTGGGATTGGAGAAGCAAAAAATGTTTTTTTTTTCCCATTAGAAATAAATAAATGATTTAATAAAACAATAGAATTCATGAGTTTCAACATTTGATACATTGCCTTTGTGCTATTTTCATTTAAGAAAAGGGTTTTAATTGATTTGCAAATCATTGCATTCTGTTTTATTTACATTTAACAAAGTGCCCCAACTTTTTTGAAAATGGGATTGTATTTGAAATAGGCCTTTTTTGAAGGTACTAAATATTGTTTTCTTCTAAGGTGCATATTCCGGCATGGGCTAAAGTTTTTTTTCTGGTTTTGAAGTTAACACTTAAACTCAACATTCTTTGTTTTTTTTTTCACAGAATGGGTGTGAACAAAAATAGTTTTTCTGTGTGTTTATTTGTTTGTGTTTCCACACTTGTCAGTATTTGCGTGAATGGGGTGAAGTCTGCCATCTCTGATTGCCTTGTTTTACTGTTGCACCAACTTGCTATTTGTCAAGTCAGTTGAACAACTTCTTCCTGGTCACAACTGAAATGGATTGAGAGAATAATGTTTATCTACTTTATGGGGGGAACGTTTATTTGCATATTTTTATGAACTACAATAAGTAGTAGAGTTACTGAAACGCTCACCCAAATTAATAAACTGAATCTATCCAGTGCATGAGTTTGAGGTCATTAAGAAGTATTAGTGAGCAGTTATGGTCTTGAAAATATCAGACATACCTTTTGAGCCCCAGTGAACATAAACTATGTTGTACGCCTCTACGCAATGGCTGCCACACACATCCTACAGTTTTTTCAAAGCCTGTAGATTGTGTATGGTCTGAAAATGTACTGTGCCATGTACACAAGAACCAGTACTGAGATTAGACTTGGAGCCAGTATTGTCAAGTGTACAGTCAAGTGATGACAGCAGTCGCGATGTGCAGTTTGCAAACCAGTCAGCTCAAAGAACCAGGTCTTCTATATGAACACAGCTTGCGAATATGAAGGGCCAATGTTTGTTTGTTCAAAATAAACGCACAACAAATACAACATAGTTGGATAATTGTTTGAATAGACTGAATAACTAGCACTGATGTGATGTGCTGTATAAAAATGTGTTGTCACTGGCTTGGGGAAAACAATGTCCTACAGGATTGATAAATGAATGAGTCTGATGCCAAAAATGTTGTAAATATAAGGTGGTGGACTGCATCACTTTTGTGGGGGAAAGTTATTATATGGCATTAGTATTCTGTGTGAACTGTTTTAGCTCGCAGTGGGTTATTTTGTGTTCTGCTTGAGACATTGTATTCTGTTTAATGGAGAAGCACCAGGCTTGGAATGTGTCTGATCAGTGGAGAATACTGAGAGGTGAAAAACAAGTGTTTCAATATATGATATATAGGATATATAATATATAAGGATATATAATATCCTTTTTTTCCTTTTTACAAAGAAGGAAAGCGAACACCTGGGGCGCACACTATACACTGAATACACTATACACTACACACTGAATGTCCAGAATGTCTCGTGGCTAACATAAAGAGACATGGCATCAGCAGTTAGACAGATGGAGAGGAACTGGACAATGAGAATGTAACAAACAACAGCCCCCACTCCCCACTTCTGCAGAAGTATATTTATGCAAATTGGGAAAGTGCTTTGGTGAGGGAGTCTTTCTGAACTCGTAGTGATTCAGGTGACACACTCCATTTTTTTTTTTCGTTATACAACTGCAGCATTTAATTAAGTCATAAAAGGATATCCATTGTGTTTTCATGCTCTGTGGTGGAAGTGTACTAACTTTTCCCCAACACCATACAATGGGAAATTTTGAAATTCTAAAGATGGTGGCATGTCAACGTAAACCTTGCGGTCAGCCAATTACATCTTCAGAGTTCACCCAACCGTACAACTGTTGATATTTACAACAGACTGCACAGATCTCCAGTGTATGCAGTATTCTGATGAACCTGGGATTTTGACAGCTAAAACGCATGATAAAGCACTTTTGATTTATGCCAGACGTATTAGCTGCATGAAGACTAAGCTAGCTTAGAATCGTGGTGTGAATTAGTACTCCGCAGAGAATGGAAGCAAGATAATACCGACAAATGGAATAACGTCACTGAAGACACATTAGCTAGTATTGCTACCTATATTCAAAACCAAGTTGGTGATCAGAGATCAAAATCAAAACAATGGAGAGTTAAAACTCAACTGAGGTAATGACATAATGGACTGAACTATCCATTGAAAAGAAATGGAAAACACTGAACAGGAATGTGCACACACTGCAGTAGCCCAGAGACATTAGAACATGTGTTGCATAAATGTGAGGTATACTTAAGATGTTTAAAGGCTCTATTCACCAGAATTAATGGAATCACCATAAATCAATGTATTATGTGTGGGTCTATCAGTGGAGGTGAAAAAGAAAAGCCATGGGTTCATAACAGACTTTCTACGAGAGACTGGGTTAATGAAGAGACTTTTTTTTTGTGATTCAGTTTCTGGGGTACTGTCATCATGATGGCATCTGTACATATGCCTGTCTGCCCGTCCATTTGCTTTCTGTCTGTTCCAAATTTTGCGTGGACCAGTTCTCAGTAGCTGTAAATATTGAACACATCATGCTTACCAAATATGAGGACCTTGGGCTGTAGTTGCGCAATGACCTGCTATTATCAGGATTTTACCATTGACCTTGACCTTGACCTTGGAAATTTGAGTAGGCTGACAGAATTTTATGATTTCAGAACAATGACACGACAGTGTAAAGGTGCACGTCATGCAAAAATATATATTTGTTCAAAGTATATCACAGTGACCAGCAGGCTTTATATCGTGTCGTCATATGCACCTTTGTGATGATTCCCATCTGTTTGATAAAATGGCATGGCCAAGCAGTCTTAAACAGAACCTTTGCGTAAAATAAATTGATTTAATCATTTACATGCCTGTTTATGACATTGGTCAAAATATTTCTGGGGCTTGATGATTCTATCGCTATAAACCTTTCTTCAATTCAAAATGTGGTTTTGATTTTAAAAGGAGTTCAGCTTTTTATTGGCAGGAAAATTAATGAACTCATTGGAAAAGGTGGTAAACATACCTATAGCCTTTACTTTAGCGTGTCTTTTTCATGTTGCGCCCAAATAATTCCCCAAATCTTAAGATATATATTTAAATAAAATATTGATACAACTTTGCGAAAAATAAATATTGTATGAGTTCAAAGTTGTTTAATGAAGTAGACTGCATACTTTTATAACAATATTTCAGCAGGCAACAGCATCAATTTATCTTAAATGAATATGAAGTAGGTATGATGTGTGGTAATGTTGCATCTTGGGGAGGTTTTCCATAATAAGTGCTTTCCTTTGGAAACAGCCAGAAAATTCACTTTAAGCCTCCACTGAGATGGGCGTTTAAATCTGGTCTTCGCGAAAGTAGGGTATACCACCATATATATATTTTTTCTCTTTATTATGACGGGACAGTGCACATTAATGAACATGAGATTACGTATACAGATAAATCTATATAGAAAAACATGTAAATATGCAGGAGTTAGCTTAAAGCTAATTTCCAGCTGTAGTCCCCAACAATAAAATACAGAACAATCAGTCATCACATTCAAACATCACATAAAATACCACACATTACGGTGTTCTCGTAACAAACAACACGGACAAAATCAACCATGCAACGTAGCATCATCCATACAAGGGTATACTCTTCTCTCAGAGTGCTAGATCTCCCTAATTAAGGTGCATAGTCCTATGTGCACAAAAATAAATGTATATACATAAAATAAAATAAAATTTGAAGTCTAATGGTCGCAATTTTGATTACTTTTGAGCCAGGTTTTAAGTTTGCTTTAAATGCGTTGAATGATGGGCTTTCCCTAATAGCCAATGGCATTGTGTTCCAGCTGGCACAACCCTTGACCGACCAGGTGTTTAGCGCAATAGATGTTTTCCTAGGTTGGACATCACAGCCGCCCCTAGCAGCTGCTCTGGTGCTCAGTTGACTGTTCCTCCTTCTAATAAACTCCCCTAGGGGAGGCGGAGCAAGTCTATGTAAACATTTATAAATTAAACAAGTGCTTTTAAATATTCTGAAGTTGTCTGAGGATATGGTATTTCTCTCAGATAGCACAATGATGATATGACTGTGGTTTTTTGTCAAAAACCTATATACCAACCATATGCCTCTATGGTTGCGCCCAACTTGGCATTAGACTAGGTCCTACAACCAGCCTCAGCAAATTAGTTAATCCCTACAACTGAATACGCTGCTGGTTATACTCCAATATGTTAAGTGTTTATAACACCTCTAGGGCTCTTTGCTCCTTCACTGTTACGAATTGACAGAATTTAACAGTTAAATTAATGCAGTGTTTCCTTGTCATTTTAACTGTAGCTGTGGTTTACAGTTAACATACACAGAACCACAAAATTGGCATGTGTCACTGTAGTGGTCCAAGCTTTGCAAGTAGCCGAGGTTGATGTGGTACAGCCGCACCAGGCTGGCCCTCAGACTACTTATGCAGTTTTGACCTCTTTCAAGTAAAACAATTGATACACAGGGGGGCGAGGATTTCAGTTGCCATTTGCACTCCGTTGTCAGCTGATTGCAAAACTACAGTTAAAATAATTGGCAAATAAGGTGACAGGAAATAACAGTGTACAAAATATTCAGAATCATTTTGTAAAATTTTTTAAGTATTCTTGCAACATAAAATGTCGCTATTTATGTTTCCCTTTTGTGTGTGCAGTTAAATAGCTGACAAGTATAAATAATCCACTGTCCAAATGGCAGTTGTTTGCTTTGTCACATTGATCTCAATTACAGGAGTAGCATTCGCACTTTAATTTTTCAAAATCTTGATACAGTTCTACTTCAACCCCTTTGCCTACTTTTATGTACCAAACCACTTTAGCTAGTATTTTCCTTCGGCCTTTTCATACCTTCTACTATGTGGATATTTTTTTCTCATTTTTTATTTTGGTATGTTTTCCTCTAAAACAATTAAACGACAAAACATCCTGATGTCATAAATAATTTTCATTTTCAGAAGCTTTCAACTAATTTGCAGCAGCTTCAACCAAACATTTTCAGCAATTTGAACCTCACTTTATCGGCTGCATTCAGCTTGCCCACGCAGTTTTCCCGGTTTTTAGTTTTATTGATAGTCTCCAAATCCTCACTCCAGTTCAGTAGGTGGAGGTAATGCACAGCGCCACATGTTAAACTACAAGACAGAAGAAGAAGAAGCCATGGCGAGAATAGCGCTTAACCCAACATACGGGATTGACATGTAAATAAAAACACTTACGAGGTAACATTAGCTAGGTTGTTAATTGACGCAAATGAAGTCGGGGTGAGATCGGCGAAAATGGGGAAAAGAGATAACAGAGTGGTAAGCGTGCGCATCCATCAAACTCCAACATTATATTTACGTCAGACGACAACTCTGCTTCTGCGAGTGAATTTTAAACGCGACTGATATGGCCGACGTTTGCGTTGATAAAGCAACCTGAGCCATGGTCGTCAATATCCGTCTGAAAACAGCATGCTAACGAGACAGCTCGGGGATCCTTGGCCTGCTTTTAATTCTACGGAGTAAACCAGCTACGCGAGTTACCCGCTTCGTTAAACTCAACTTCGCTTGGTGGAAAGCTAGGTAGCTACGCCAAGTTAGCCTTAGGCTAGTTCTATTATTCCTACAGCGAGCTAACTGTTAAGCTCCATTGATGGTTCACTAGCTTGCTGGCCAGTTTGGTCATAACCAAAAGAGGTGTAGCGAGTGACATGCCGACGGCAGGTTGATCTTTCGAACTTGCCCAGTTATCACTAGCTACCTCTGATTTTAAAGCGATTTAGCTAGCTAGCTTGATGGACAGTAGAGTAAGGTCAGATTGTTAGTTTGTCAGACAAAAAACAGCGTTTGTTCTATACAGTTTGCATGCAAATTAACAATAAGTCGGCTCGCTAACATCATTGCTCGTATGTGGTTGGCAAACTACTTGTTCAACTAACCATTGTCTCGCACAACTTAATGTAGCTCTGTTGTACTTGGCGGATGATTATGAAGCAATCCAAACTAAACTCAGTTCCCCAGCTGATCAGCTGCATTACCTTTTCGATATCATCTCGGTTAAGGTTTGCTGACTTAGCTCTTGGTTAGTATTAGACATTGCCTTGCACTCATAGTGTGCTTCGCAGCCAGTTAACGTTAGCTAGCTAGCGAAAGTAATCATTGGTGACGGTAATATTGACATAAGATCGATTCGTTTCGGGCGCGCTCAACACTTCCGGTATCGGCACGAAATTATAAAGCGCTTTCGAAATTTCGGTCAAGTTATAAAGTAACATTCGTCCTAGAAAAAAGCCCTTTCCCACCGCGGGAAGGTTTGGATGCTTACTTGAGCCCTTTGGTGTTCTGGCTAGATAGTTGGAATGGAACATTTGAAGCTTTGAAACGAAATTCATATCATTATTTTCAAACCTTTTGAAACATTTTAAAACTTGCTCGCTGAACATTGGCATCCACTGGCAGAAGCTGTCATTGCAGCCATTAATTATTGCAGGCTTTGATGTGCTGAAGCCCCCCTTCACAAATCCAAAAATATTAGCCTATTAGTTTAGACAGACACGAACAATTATTTAGGTTTTGTACGATATGACTATTTCATATTGTTATTGTATGACATTATGAAGATGGGTCCATGCTACTGTTTGTTTATTTTGCCATTAAATGTTGTCATCAAGTAATTCGTTGAGAATGAGTGTGTGAAATCGGCTCTTTTATATGGGTAGGGCTCATGAAAATGACTCCAGTGTGTTTTTATGTGGCCAATGGCTGTAAATCATTTACTACTGGCAAATCATTTATTGTTTTCTGGTAATCACCAAGAGCTTCATGAGAGCTACAAAAACATTTTTTTTCTAGGTGTCTGATGATTATTTCTCATCATTTTGTCCCTTGAATGTACGACCCCAATTCCGAAATAGTTGTGAAATTGTGAATAAAATCAAAATGCAATGACTTTCAGATCACATGAGCCAATATGTTATTTGCAATAGGACATAGATAACATTTCAAATGTTGAAACTGAGACATTTTACATTTTTATCCACAAAATGAGTTTATTTCAAATTTTATGGCTGCAACAGGTCTCAAAAAAGTTGGGACACCGGCTGAAAAAGCAGTTAATATATAAGAGAATCAGCTGAAGGAACATTTTGCAAGTAATTAAGTTAACTGGCATCAGGTGTGTAACATGATTGGCTATAAAAGGTATGTCTTAGAGTCTCTCAGAAGTAAAGATGGCCAGAGGCTCTCCAACCTGTGAAGGCTTGCATTAAAAAATTATGGAAAACAATGTTCCTCAATGTCAAATTGCAAAGGCTTTGAAGGTCTCATCATCAACAGTGCATAACTTCATCAAAAGATTTAGAGATTATGGAAAAAAAATCTCTGTGCATAAGCGACAAGGCCGAAGACCTTTACTGGATGCCCATGATTTTTGGGCCCTCAGATGCCACTGCATCAGTCACCAGCAAGATTCTGTCATTGATATTACTTAATGGGCCCAGGAATACTTCAGGAAACTACTGTCTGTAAACACAGTTCGCCGTGCCATCCACAGATACCACCTAAAACTCTATCATGCAAAAAGGAAGCCATTGTTGAGCATGATCCAGAAGCGCCGCCGTGTTCTGTGGGCCAAGGCTCATTTAAAATGGACTGTAACAAAATGGCAAAGTGTCCAGTGGTCAGACGAGTCCAAATTTGACACTTTTGTTAGAAATCATTGGTGTCGTGTCCTCTGGGCTAAAGAGGAGAAAGACCACCCCTCCTGTAATCAGCGTTCCGTTAAAACGCTAGCATCTCTGATGGTATGGGGATGCATTAGTGCATATGGTTTGGGACACTTGAATGTTTTTAAAAGCACCATGAATGCTGCAAGGTATATAAAGGTTTTAGAGCAACATATGCTCCCCTCCAGATGACTTCTCTTCCAGGGCCTTGTGTATTTCAGCAGGTCAATGCAAAACCACATACTGCAACTATCTTTGCATTCGCGTCTTTGCATTGACTTTTAATGTGATCTGTTGCGCGAAAAATTTGTTTCGCGTCCAGTGTGAAAGCGGCTTAATTGTAAATATTCACATCAATAATTTTGGATATAGAAATGATAAAACAATTCCAAAGAACAAAAATAACAATTAAAAACATCTGTTTTGATTAATACACATTCGGATTCAACATTTATAACAACATGACCATATGGAATATCTTATTTATTATGCAATAATTAATCGGAACAATGACACTGAATTAGAAAACAATAGGTAGGTGCTGAACTATTTTTTCTGATTACCTTCTTATTTATTGGCGTGTCGTAGCATTTAGCCGTAGATTCATAACAGTCTGCGCTGTTGACCTCATTTCTCCTGGCGCAATTCCCACAGACGGGTCTGAAGCATCTGCAGCAGGTGACGAGCGTCTTATTTTGTGAGCAGCTCCTGCGGACCTGGCACTGCCTCCGTTTTGGTGCCAGTGTCTCCCGCTGCTGCTAGCTCAAGCTTTTTGCCATTGCTGCCCAATAAAAGAATTCTAGACTACTCTGCTCTACCAACTCTGACAGTGGCATCGGTTAGTTGTTAGGCAACCAAAAGATACATTTTTCGAAAAAAATAAATAAATAACAGCCAGAAAACTGTACGGTCAGTGAGACCACTAATGGCAGAAATGGGTAGATTTGGTGATATTTTATGCTCCGTAGGTGTGATCTTTACGAAATCAATTGTACTTATATACAAATATAGACACTTATAGGAAAAGTCAGCTACCCTCAAGGTTGTATTCTTTTATTTTGAAAAGTTATGACACAAATTTCAAAACGGTCTAAATGACCGTCATTGCAGTTCTAGTGTTAAGTAACTCCTTATTTTGCTCCTTAAAAGGACCGCACCACCTTTTTCCAGAGCATCCTGTATTTCTCTTGAGGTAGCTTGTGGGTTTTTTTTTTTTTTTGTCCCTAACAATTCCCTTGGCACTTTGGGCTGAAACCTTTCTTGGCCTACCTGACCTTGGCTTGGTATCATCTTATCCCCTAATATTGCACCTCTTAATCACAGTCTGAACAGTACTGACTGATATTTTCAAGTCTTTTTATATCCTTTCTCATCTTTACAAAGTTGAGCTAACTTGTTATGAAGGTCGTTAGACAGTTCTTTTCTGCTACCCACGGCTCAGTATCTAGCCAGTGCAGTCCACTCGGGAGCTAACAAACTCCATTACTATATACAGTAGGGCTGGGCGATATATCTATTGCGATATTTTTAAGCGCAATATAAGTAACTGCCACTATGGGGCAGACAGGCGAGGCTGCTTATTACCTTTTCTATACCTAATGCCTCGTGGCGCAAACATCAGAGGTCATTTGATATGTTTTCGGGAAGAAAAGTGCGATTTGAAGTCTGCTAATTACCAGCGAGGTTGGACAGTCTCCATCGCCATGGCATAATTATCTCACCTTAAATCAATTCCCGTGTACTTTGCCTAACTTGCACGCAAACTGTTCATTCAGCCAACGGACTGATCAAAACCAAAATGTGGCCTATAATTATTTAGAAGAGATAATGAGAAGCAAACAGACGTAACCCTAACCATAATCCTTATCCTAATCCCTTGAAATAGACTGCTGTACCAATAAGAACAGCCGTATCTCTAGACACTGGGTATTTTTTAAACCCTTTCAAACCACGGCCATCTTTTTTGATTTTATTTTTCAAAAATCTTTTTAACAATATGTAAAAATGCAACAATGAGAGGTGAATTCAGAAGTCTGATATTTATTCAGATTATTGACATTCTTTCAGTCTAACACCGTATCTTGGGAAGGGTTAGGTTAAGGCAGGGTTTGAAATTGGGACTGCCATACCTCTCTACATTGAAATGCATTGGAGAACTTTCCTACCCGTAGCAACTGCCTTAAAAATATACTCGAAGTGGAAAACATTTTGTGAGGCATGTCGAATGTGAATGTGAGAAATTATTTTTGCATTGCACGCAATAGACGAATGCACCAAATTAATAATTGAACAGGACTAATTTGAAATAAAGTAATTCATAGCTCTTGATTCTGGTTACTTTTGAGCGTCTAAATTGCCTACAGTGTAGGTAGAAAACATTTTATTTCAGCGTATCGAACGTGACATGTAAATTGTAAACGCATTCGCACACAGAGGCCAAATGTGAAACTAGAAATAATGTACCAAACGCATTTAAGGCAACGCATGTTTCATGGCCATCTAAATTTTAAAATGCGACAAACAAAAATGATCTCGAAATAAATTCGACTGCCAACCAATATAAATTGTTAACTGAGCGAATCAACTGTCAACTGTTTGATTGAAAATTTGGCAAAGTACACGGGAATTGATTTAAGGTGAGCTAATTATGCCAAGGCGATGGAGGCTGTCCAACCGTAGACTTAAAATTGCACTTTTCTTTCCGGAAGAATTTCAAATGGCCTCTGATGTTATTTCAACGCTAAATTAAAGGTATGTGGCATAGAAAAGGTCATAATCAAGCTCGTCCGTCTGCCCCATAGAGGCAGTTACTTTCATTGAGCTTCAAAATGATATCGATACATATATCGCCCAGCCCTAATATACAGACACTAGTTACAATTTAAAAAGCCTCCACTCTGCTCTCTACCATCTGAAATCAAATTACAAGTTTATTTAAGCAAAAACAAACATCCTGTAACTCATTGACACATTGGAGATAGTACCTCCAGAGTACCTCTTTCATTTTCCTATTTTGGTCCACTTATTAATTTGCAATAAATTAACTTAAGTTGCATCAGTTTAAATTTCGTATATTATTACCATTATGTCTGATATTAATGGCTGTAGCTATTTGTTTGAATTTCACCATTATCTGTGCGTTATTCTGTTGTAGGCTTATTTGAACCCAATTGCTGCCGCCCGAGCGCGTGGACCGGCGCCTTCCTCGGGGCCCACCATACAGGACTACCTGAGTAGACCAAGGCCGACATGGTAAGTGTACGTTGGGGCCATTCCATAGGACCATGTCTCTTCTCTTAAATAACATGCATAACATTTTGTGATATCTATTACAGTCACATGACTTATGAATACCATGATGTTTGAGGTATTGAAAATCATGCGTAATCAGGAGTTGTCTTTGGTCTTCCTCTTGATTCACCAAGATTCGACTCAACTCCTTTTATCTTTTAATCGTATTACACATTGTACAGTGTGAAATGCCCACACCCCTACCAATTTAACTTTTGGATAATGACCAATGACGCCATTGATAAAAGCTATTGTGGTATTGGCATTTTTCTGGATTTATCCATAGCTTTTGGCACTATTTATCTCAACAACCTAATTAATAAGTTGCACCACTATGGCATTCGAGGCCTAGTGCTAGATTGGTTCAGAAGTTACTCACTTGGGAGACACCAGTATGTTTATATAAATAGCTACAGTTCATTAAGCAAATCCATCAAATATGGGGTTCCTTAGGGTTCGATTTTGGGGCCGCCACTCTTCATCTTGTATATTAATGACTTTTTCAATTCCTTGTGCGTTCTCCATAAAGTATTGTTAGCTGATGACACCCACTTGTTTCTGTCCCATAAGAATCCAAGAGAGCTTCAACAAATCTTAAATAGTGAGCTCAAAAAAATAGATACTTGGTTTAGATGTTATAAACTTTCTCTTAATATCACTCAATCTAACTACATTGTGTTTCGTTCCAACAAAAAACTAACTGATGCTGAGCGTGTTTGTCCCAAAATAAATGGACTGTATATTCCAAGAGTCAGTTCTAGAAAATACCCGGGGATCCTTATTGATGAATGCTTTAAATGTCATATTGATGGTCTAATGGCAAAATTGCCCATATAAATTGGTTTGTTTTTAAAGTTTAGACATCTTCTCCCGCTCCCTGCACTTCTTAACCTTTATAAAACCGTATTTGAGCCTCATGTAAATTATTGTAATGTGATATGGTGCAACACATTTCCAAGTCACTTAAAAAAGCTACAGACTCCAAAAGAAAGTCATACGTGCCTTTTCTTGGTCTGAGTTTATTTCTCCTACCAAACTGCTCTTTTGTCATTATGATCTTTTGAGGCTTGCTGAGTACAGTTACCCCCAGAATGCTTGCATAATGCATCAAGCTGCTCACAAACTAAATCACAAATCATGTGACCCCATCCCCATCAGCCTCTTCCTCTGCACGCATATGACATGAGAGAAAAACACCTAATCATTGGGAAAAAACGAAGGCTAAAATGCAGTGGCCTCAGTGTCGTGTGCAGAGGACCGCAAATTTGGAATGAGCTTGATGCTAAACTAAAAATGTCACATTCTCTCTCCATCTTTAAGAAAAATTCATGAAAGCAACTTTTGTCTACTGATGATTAGTTACTGCTTATACGAAGAGTTTTGTTTATGGATGAGATGATCGGTGCTCCGATGCCATCTTTATTCATTAATATTGTCTGGACCCGTATGTCTTTGGGTCCATGAGTGCCTGAAGTCTTATTGGAACTTATCTGAATATATGCATGCATATAACAATAAAATAAAATAAAAATAAATGAATAAAAAATGTGATAAAGTTTAATAAATAAATAAATAAAACTTGATGTTTGTAATACAGCCTACATTGTTTCCCCCATATATGCACAATATTTTCCTTTAATGTAAGCCTCTACTGAGAATTAATTTGAGAATATACATGTAAATACAGACCAAGACACTCTTGCACTACTGAATTGAAATTTAGTCACTGGACAACTTTGTTTTATTTGTATTCTGTTTTTTCATTGTATTTTTTTCTTTCTCCTGGCTATGGACTGTTGAAATATTTTAAAATGCTGGGACTTTCTGTTGAATGTCTGTCTGTAGTTTATCACGTTCATGGATATTCTGGCCAGTATCCTGTCTGTCATTACTGTCTTTGAGAGAAATTGGACCCCCTCTTAAAAGCTTTAAATGGCTTTCTTGGTGTGACCCTTTCACACATCCAGCCATTGTGTACTAAATGTTAACATTTGTTTTGTGATGATGATGTGTTATGAAATTAAATTAAACAACATGGTTCTGAAAGTGTTGTATTATAGGCTTATGCATCTGTTGGCAAATTGGTTTGCCTCAACTTATTTTTTCTCATGAGAGCTATGGCCTTTTCGGAGGCTTTTTTAGCAGGAGAAAATTGGTTCATCTGTTGCACATCACCTGTTTGACATTACCATATTCCTGCTTCATTATTAGCACCCTAAATTGTCTTTGCACAAACTTTTAATGGTGTCTTGTCGTAGTCAAATCTGAAATAATTGTACATTTTCTATAAACTGTTGAAATGACAACAGTTGAATTGATGGTGAAACATCAAATATTGTCATGTATTCAATATGGTAGATCGTGAATGGACTGTGCAGGTCAGTCGTTATTTATTATATTAGCATTTTACATAATGTGCCCATTTTTTCAGAATCATCAAACATCTGTTTTTGTCTGTTTTTTTTCTTCCTTTATTCTGTTCTTTTTGGGCTGGATTTACTCAGATCTGTTGCTTGTGAAAAATCTTTTTGCTCTGGCAAAACCTGGAACATCACCTTTGATTGGTAGAAAACAAATACCCTGCCTAGTCACCGGGCATGTCATTGCTTTTGCAAGGCCAAAAATATTTTGCACATGCAAAAGGTCTTGGTCAAGCTGGCCCTCTGTCTTGTGCCAAGGAAGAGGGAGCGTAATGTGCTTTGTTTTCTCCCATGAATTCCAGAGTAGCCATCCAAGTTAGACATGTTTTTTGGGGACATCTGTGTGGACATGTGTGTCATCCTGCTGTCCATTTCTAGGGAAGAGGTGAAGGAGCAACTGGAGAAGAAGAAGAAGGGATCCAGAGCGCTGGCAGAGTTTGAAGAAAAAATGAATGAGGTATCATTGTATCAGCAATCATCCCAGTTCATGATCATCCCCAAATCAGCAACACTGCCACTCAGTTTGAGGAAAAATTGAGGGCAGTTTGGCGTGGTGTTTGCACCTTTATATGTCGTTATACTTGGTAGTTGTTGTGATATCGTAAAATCATTAAGGTGTCGTTAGCCCGGACTTAATCACACAAAATAAAGGAAAAGTCCACCCTTGTAAAAAGCTTCCATATTCTGAAAGAACATACCGAAGGTCACCCGACCTATTTTTTTTCATATTTTGAAAATTTTTTCTGTGCAAGTAATCCCGCTCAAAACACTGGAATCCTGCCATTTTCGCTGTCAGCCTGGTGTGCGCCATGTTTACCAAGGCTCACGGCTTGGAAGCATTTTCAGCCAAGGAAATGCCAAGAATTAAGTTTTCTTGTTATAGGCGTGACGTAAGCACAGGGCAAGAGTTTCAGGCATTGAGTCTATATAGAACGGGACAGGCTGTCTGAGTGAAAAGTTGAAGAAACCAATATGGCGTCTAGCGCACCGCACCTCTGAATTTCCCGTTGACTATAATAGAAAAACTCCCGCTATCTAAAAGGTTATCCTGTTATCTAAAAGGTATACAATCGTAAATCCTTCCTTGATCCTGCAATGGGACAGGCAGTGTGTAATTTGCAGTGCAACTGCATGGTGTAAAGAATTGAGGGCTAGTCGTCACACGAGTCGGAGGAACCACATCTCATGGCATCTTCCTTCTGAGTCGATGGGAGTAGGTAACTTTGTGTTGGGCTGTACAGTTAGACTATGTTCTGGGTAGGAATAAAGGAGGTAAAATTGGAAAAAAGAAAGAAAAAACCTTTTTCTTCCTTGGGAGCATTCCCCTTGAGAATTTTATGAGATTGAGTTTGTCAAAATGGTATTTGGGAGTGTAAACCTGGTTTATCTAAGATTGCACCCTGAAATTTCTTTCAAGAACATTGTTGTTGTCCTGAAATTAATTTCTTTTAGATTGAATAAATTGGTAGTATTTCTGCATGTCCCCCCCCCCCCCCCCCGCAACTTTGTAGAACTGGAAGAAGGAGCTGGAGAAAAACAGGGAGAAATTACTTGGCGGAAGTGAAAACAAGAAGGATAAGGGCAAAGAGAAGGAGAAGAAAGAGGTGAGCCGTTGTTGCTCTGAAAATAAGACTGCTGTTCATTTCAGCGGCTGCATTATTACTGCTCTCTTCTCTCTTCCGTTTTTAGAAAAAACCGAAAGTGAAGAAGAAGTCCAGCAGGGTGAGAAAAGATTATCAGGATGAAGTGCTCAAGTCTGTCGTGATGTATCACTTGTGGATTACTTTACCCAGTTTTTTTTTCTTTCTCTTCTTGCTGCTGTTTCTCGTAGTCTGTGTTTACCTCATTTGTCTTTGGTTGTTTAAGCCAGGTGTTTTCCCTTTTGCAACTTTGTGAAGGGTCTGTGTTATTGTCCTCCTCTTGCCAATATCCGTGATTTAAATGAATGTACTCCGATAAGCCAAATAATTAAAACCGCACACCGATGCAGGGAGTAATGTTGATTATTATATAAAAGTGGCACGTGTCAAGGTCTCCAAATAGATCATAGACTGCAAGCAAGCAAATGGTTCTCGTATACGAAGTGTTGGATGTGGGAGAAATGGGAACTGAAAGACTTTGTCAAGAGACAAATGATTTGGCCGGACAAGTGGGTTAGATCATAAAGTCGCAAGACTTGTGGGCTGCTCCCTGTCAGCAGATGTGGGTACCAGCTGACAGTAGCCGAAGGAGGGAAAAAACGAGAACCGGCCTCGGGGTTTTGGGTGCGCAAGACTCTTTGATGCGCGAGCGTTGTGAAGGCTATCCAGTCTGGTTCAAATCAACAGAAGGGAGTCTGTGGCACAAGTCCGTGAGGGTCAATAATATTTTCAGAGGGACCGTTTCACAACACACACACACACAGTTTTGCTTGGCAGTTTAGCTTGCAGACCAATGAAAGTGCCCACTCTAACCCTGGTGCGCCTCTAATACCGCATCCCAATGGGCACCTGAGCTTCAGAACTGGACCTTGGAGCAGCTGAAGAGGACCGCTTGGTCCAGTGAGTCCCATTTTGTTGTACATCATGAATTTCGGCTCGGTACGTGTGCACCACTTACCTTGTATGAGTTGGCATCAGGATGCCCCATGGGAAGAACACCAAACGGGGAAAGGGAGTGTGTTACTCTGGAAACCCTGAGTTTGGGAATTCAAGTGACGTCTGTTTGAGGGAGCTGTTTTGGCGGCTCAGGGGGGACCTTCAATATATTAGGCAGGTGATTTTAATTTTATGGCTGATCGGTGTACATTGCTATAACGTTTCTTTAGCTTAAACATTGAGGAAAATGGAGCCAGTAGATATAGGTTTTTTTTTTTTTTTTTTAAATCAGAATTAGGCTTACCTTTGCATTTTAAGCTATCAGGAGGATTCTGCAAATGCTTTGCATTGTTGTAACATTATTAACTGCTAAAAATTTTTTCTTTATGTTTATTTGGTTTGGACGTCCAAGTGACTGAAAATCTAATAAGCTCTGCTTTCATTGTGTTTGGTCAAGCATTCCTCATCTTCCTCCTCTTCATCAAGTTCTGATTCTTCTAGCAGCTCCTCTGACAGTGACGATGAGGTAAGTAGGTCCTTAGTGCTGCAGGCATTGAGACTATAATCTGTTTCCATGTATTTGTAAGAATGCCTGGCTTCACAATGTGCCCTGGAACTCATAAGTGCCTATTAATTTGTTTACAAACCCTGGCAAAAACCCTGGAATCACCACACACAAAGAATGTTTATCCAGCTTTTTGCTTCATTGCAAATAAAATGCTGATATGACACGGGTCAGTTTTGTTTATCTTAACATTCAGGCTTCATGAAACCCACCTCAAAGAAACTAGATTTCATTATTTCAATTAATGGTATATTATTTTCATATTCACTTAAAAGAAAATTTCTGGAATCACTCAACATTGAGGAAAAAATTATGAAATAATCATCTTCACAAAATCAGAATGAGTACTTTGTTGCTCCACCTCCGGCTTTTGAGATGGTCTGAATTCTTTCAGACATGGACTTTGCGAATAAATATTCTCCATGAACTTGGTTCCGACAGTAGGACAGTCAGGATCAGTAATCATTTTTGGTTGGCACAGAAAACACTATTATATGAACAAAACAAGATGTGTTTGTGAAACACTGATGCCCCCGTACATAACATGCACATGCTAACCATTAAAGGCCTATCATGAGTCAATCAAAGGTTAAAGTTCAAGGTCAGAAGGTCAACATTCATTCCCTCATCAGAATGGCCTTATCCTAAGGAATACATATGCCAGGTATCAAATGCCTATTACTAGCTAATGAAAAGTTATGGCCCATGTTAAAGTTTTTGTCACCAAACGTCATGCTTCAAGGTCAGAAGGTCAAAAGTCATGACCCCATCTGAAATGCCTTCTCACAAGCAATGCATATTCCAAGTATCAAAGTCCCATCATGAGCCGATCAAAAGTTATAGCCATGGCAAAGTGCAGACAGACAGACAGACAGACAGACGGACGGACAGGTGAAAAACTATTTGCACTCGAAACATCGTTTACGGGGGCATAAAAAGGCGTCTAACTAGAAAATAATGATGTGCATCTCATACGACTGCACAGCAATTGATGTTTTGCCCATAGCAGCCATTGTTTCCTCCAACATGGAGGATAAACAGTCATTCTAAACATTGTGTAAAAGGCCTTTTTTGCGTTCATACTGAATTCAATTTTTTACTTGGATACAATTCCATTGACATAAGTATAGATGCGTCTCACCTTTTACAGTTCAGGCCATTTTCAACAACCCTTTCACCTGGTGCACTGAAAAAGTGAACCCCACTTATTATTTCCTGTCAGAACAGAAATTATGTCACTGGAATAACTCTGCAATGTCAACATTATACTTATGACAATGGCAGTAATATATTTAATTTTGAATCCACCTTTCTCAAGCTAATGCACAAAGGCAGTAATGCTCCCTTCTCAATCCCCCTGTCTTCAGCATATACTGTGATATGACTGCATCTCGCATTCATCTTACAATAGCTGTGTTCTGTGACTGCAGTGGTTTACAGGGAAGCAATTCAAAGAATTAAAAGCGGTTAAAAGAATTGTTGCCAGATGTTTTAACATATTAATACAATAATGATTCGGGCGTAGGCTCTGAGGTATGAGCTTATTTAAATCCAAACTGCAATTTTTTTTTTTTTTTGGGTCATGCAATGTAGCCCTCAGCTAGGTCCTAAGGACCTTGAGCATTGAGAAGCCGCTTTCACAGGCAGCAGTGCTAACGCAGGTGTTTTCTGCTATTTCAGATGTATAATGTCATTATAAGGGCCAGTTTACATGAAAGATTTGCTCTAAAACCACTCAAAATGGCAGCTCCTTGCCATGGAAATAATTGAAAAACAGGTTGCCTTGTTCACCCTCATCAGGAGCTAAGTGGTGTTTCCATAACATCAGTACTGAAAACTGGTGTGGTTTTTGGGTTCATTGATCATTGAAAACTCACCTCTTGGATTTGACTTACTGAATCCCGGGACATGACATCGACAGGCTTGCTACCATCTGAGGCCAGGCTATTTCACTCTTTCAAAAACGGGTTCTTCTCACTGTGAATATTTGACCGTCTGGGCAACTGGATTTTATAATAGTCAGTGGCCACCCATACACAGAGGGGTCATCAGCCATTAGGTCCATGCTGCAAGCCAGGCTAAGCAGCTGTTTCTTCTTCTTTTTTTTTAACGTTTGGAACGGCATCTCAAGCTTGCAATAAGTTGTAGCCAGTGATAACCTGTTTCGGATAAACTGTGTACCATTTCTACTTTGTTGCGAGGAAATGCGCTCTTCCTGCATACAACATTCCTCCAAAACATGCCACAGCTTACAGGAGATATACAAGAGGTATTAAGGTTTCGTTGCATTGGTAAAGATTAAGGATGGGGCGGGGACAGGTTTGTAATGCGTGCTGAGGTTCTGATCTATACTGTAGAGGCTTGTGCTGCACTGGAGAAGCTGGATATGGTCCCGCCTCTCCCATGCTAATAACTAATCCCTAGGGGTGGCTTATCAAATTTCATGAGTGGTCAGGGCTACCCTTTGGCTCTGCCCTTGAAGATGGGGCCTCTTTTTTTTATTTCCACCTTAAATTTTCAATTGGATTGAGATTATGACTGTTCATTGGACATGTCATTG
Source organism: Gymnothorax reevesii (assembly GCA_029721435.1). NCBI lineage: Eukaryota > Metazoa > Chordata > Actinopteri > Anguilliformes > Muraenidae > Gymnothorax > Gymnothorax reevesii. Next base: position 107,143,479 of record CM056577.1, on the reverse strand, counting down.
AGTTGATATGCCTTCCTGGAAAAAACTTTATAAAACTCATTGCTTTGTGGAAAGATGTCTTGTCATCCTGGAAAATGACTTCATCACCAAACCTATTTTTTTATCCCCCGCCACGAAGTGTGGGGGATATAGGTTTGACCTCCATCCGTCCGTCCAAAATGGGGACACATTAACACAAAATCTATTGTAGATAGGATTACCAAATTTTGTGTGTAGCTTTATGACATGATTACCCAGGTCAAGTTCGAAAACCAGATCCGTACTGCCAGATCCGTCCGTCCGTCCGAGATAAAGGGGACAGCTTCACTCTGAAACTACTACAGATACAGTAACCAAATTTGGTGTGTAGCTTCAGACCATAAAGGCCTTGATGGATTTCAAAAATAAGAAGGGCACGATTGGCAGGAGATGTTGTAGACCATGTCGACTTGTTATTGATGTAATCCGAAAATTGATGGTCCTAAATTTCCAGGCCTTGAAAAATCTTTAGGTGAGCAAATATTTGCTCTTGTAAATTTTATTTTTCAGCCTCAGGTGAGCTTTTTTTTATGCCTCCGACCTCGAAATTGTCGGTCGGGGGCATTATGCTTCCACCCCTTCCGTCCGTCCGGGCGTCCCGTCGTAAACCTTTCCTTTGTTGCGCTCTACGGGAGATTTATGATTTTTGGTGGTGGGAATGGTCATACATAGGGGTTGATGCTTACCGATTTTCAGCTCGCTTCCCCTACCAATATGGCCGCCACGGCAGTCATCTTGAAATCCTTTGTTGGGCTGTAACGTGAATACCACTTGACGGAGGTTTATGATTTTTGATGGGGTGAATGGTCATACATAGTGGATGATTCCTATTGATTTTGAGCTCGCTCCACCAACCAATATGGCCGCCACAGCAGCCATCTTGAAATCCATTGAATACCGCTCAACGGAGGTTTATGATTTTTGTTGATGGTGCCATGGCTATGCCAAATGCAAAGTGATTCCATAATTTTTTCATCTACTTGATTAAAAACAAAAAAAATCATTCATTTAAATCATTTAAACTAATTTGAGGTGTGTTCTTTGAAGCCTGTATGTGAAGCTAATAAACAAAAATAGTTTTGAGTCAATTACGCTTTTTTCTTATGTGCTATGAAGTACATTGATTCCAAAATTTTTGCCTTTGTTTGTATTAATTCATGTATTTAACTTTTTTATGTGCTGTTAGCTGAGTCTAGTCCGATATGCTACCATGTCTTGCAGCCAGTTGGTCTCTAAGTGAAACTTGGACTTTTTATAGGATGAAAAAAAGAGCGTCAAAAAGAAGCGGAAAAGGAAGCATTCATCCGTTCGGAAAGCATCTGAGGGCTCCCCCTCTGGATCGGAGTCGGACGGCAAGGTACCTATTCTCCGGTTGATTGGAGCCATGTTGTTTCTTATTTTTAGAAGCCAATTTTTTCTTTTCCAATTAATATGATATTAATATGATCATTTGAATTCAGAGTAATTTTTGGGAGCGAGTAATCTGTACTCAGTGAATGAATGTTGCCATTGTTGGCTTGCTCTGATTTTTATCAATTTTTTTGTCCATTTTTCCCGAATTCAAAAAAGAAAATTGGGGGCACCTAAATCTTCTGCTCAATACTGTTCATGTTGATCAAACGTGTTAGCACAGTTGAGTATAAGCAGTTGTAGGCCATAATCTATGCAGCATGTTAGCATGAAAAGGCTACCTTTTACATTCTGCAAAAAAGAACATCTAGATGCACTTTTCTGTTCACTGACTGTGCACTGAAAGGATCCCTTGCTTATCCCATGACAGATACCCTCATGTGACTCATTTGCGGACAGTGGACTTTTTTATGGGGCGGGGCTTAATAAGTTGTGAAATGTACTGAAATTCCTGGAAAATCACGTTTTTAGAGAGTTTAACATCAGAACATGTAAAAAAAAAAAAAAAGAATAATAAGTAAATTATTCAGTTGTGAAAATAAAGCAAAACGTTTTGGTTTTCATGGGACCCTTAAGCCTCCATTTTAAAAGTGCTTGACTAAGAAAAAATAACAGCTGTCAAAAACTGGTATTGCAATGGTAAGATAAACAATAACCGTTGCACATGGGGTTCCCAGGACCTAGGTTGGTAACAACTGACAGAAAACGTGATATTAACGTGTGAAACATGCTTTTGCTTTTGCTTTTGGAGAGCTGATGAATGCGCTTTTAGAATTTGAAGGGAACAGTTGCAATGTTATCTGTTTGCTTGTCCTGCAATTAAGGTTGATATCATTGTTAATAAGTTGGTAATTTTTTATGCAGTGCTAAGTCTTGTCTTGATCGTCGCCCTGGGAGCTATTTTGTTAACTGCCTTCATTTCTTCTTTTCTCGGAGTCTTCCAAAAAGAAAAAGAAGAAGCTCAGAGAAGACCCGGAGAAAGAAAAGGTAATTTTTCCCCTTTAAAACTGACTTGTCACTTTTCTCTGTAGAGGTTGTTGTTTTGATGTCTGTGTTGTATTTAAGCAGTTTCAATGTGCAGAAGTGATGTACTTTGAAGGAGGGGAATGTGTATGTCTAGCAGGATGGCAGTCGAAAGAAGAAAAAGACAGAGCGTTCCCAAAAAGGCTCCTCTTCCGAGTACTCCGGTGACTCTGACATTGATGGAGATGTGAGTACTTTTGATCACCAAATGTGAGCTTTTTCTCAAGGAAAGGCTCCCAATGATTCTCTCTTATTGTTATTACTACTGGTCAGGTTTTCGTTACCTTCACCTTAGATGTGTAGCACAATCACCGTGCCTAATCATGTAACATGCCTTAATTAATACCTTGGGCCCGTTCGGGGCGTCAGGATTTGGTTTGGTTCATCGAAAATCGGATCATAAGTTACACGGTTCAATTCGTCCAGCATTAGTTTCGGTCTGATTCATAAATTACTTACTTGTCATTTTATTTCATCTTGAAACGCAAGAAATCTAGATGTAAATACAGTACAGTCGCCGTTAAAACCAAAGAAAAGGTCGTTAATCCAGCAGTAGGGGGGCGTCAGGCTGTCTGTCGGACCGGGAAATCTTATCGTGAGCTGTGCGGTAGGAACGGCGTCTTGACGCGCAAGAAGACAAAAGAAGACTCCCGCCACCTACCGCGCTCATGGTAGCTGGGCGATGTTTGTTTAATCATAACTGAGCCACGAGGGCGGTTGGGGCAGTCGTGTTGATAGTAGTCCGTACATGTAGATAATGGCACGGCTTGTTGGCGATATATTTCCATATATGAATGCAAGAGTAACATTAGCCTACAGAAAATATTGATTTGCTTTGGCGGGGGTGTTGTTGCCGGAAATCATTTCTGCAAACCTTTTTATTTTAGACTATACAGTTTGCTCAACTTGTGCTACTATTTAAAACTTTATTGCGGTATAATACGCAATTGGATTATTAAATAGGCAGTGGCTATATCTGCGGCGACGTAAAGGTGATTCGGGGCTATATTTACGGTAAGTCGGAGTGAGCATGCGCGGAGGCGGCATCTCCGGGCAAACCCAAGATGACGGACTCGCGTTTAACAGTTGTGGGGAGCAATTTTGATGATTTAGCCACTGAAATTCAATCAAGAAAATTTCGAGTTTAATTTCTTGTGCTGCGTTAAGGGTTGGCCTAATCCTTGTTACTGAGTGATAACACACCGGGTTGCTAGGGCACGCGCAGCATGCATTCGCAATATTGATATTCTAAAGCCCCTTCTCAATAATAAAATCCCCCAAAACATAATACCCAATCGCACTGTGGCACGGTACCTTGTGTGGTCTGACAGATTGTATAAAAAACAAACACTCCGCTGTAGACCCCAGATAAGCGTGCTGAGCTTGGAAGCTGCCAACAAATGTGAAGAAATGTATTTTGTCCTGAATATACTTGAAAATTCTTGAATGATTCTCTCCTTTTAAAAAAAAAAAAAAAAAGACAAACAGTGGTCTCCAAAATTTCTGGCACCCCTGCCTGGCAATCCACAAGCAATACTTTTAAAAATTCTAAAAGACATATTTATTGAAAAAAACAAACTCTAAATAACCTCGTGAGAAATACTGGACAATATTAATGTTCCAATGGAACCAATCGAAATATACTGATCTAACCACTCGGAGCCGTGTTTACTCGCGAACAAATTTCGTGCTTGAGTCCCTTTACATTACATTACAGGTACTTAGCAGACGCTCTTATCCAGAGCGACGTACAAAAGTGCATAAGAACAGTCCCGGAGCTGTGTATGAAAGATGGCTCATGCAAGTCGTGCTTAAAAGGGCAGCAGTGAGTGCTGCCGTGTGCGCTGGCCCGAATTATTTTCACTGATGGTCGATTGCGTAATGGGTGATAAGAACTGTGCTGTTTAGCATCTAAACACAGACTTGAGTTCATGCGATATACGATAAGGATGCAATCAGTTACGCCATATACATCTTTTACTTACAAAGAAACAGATTGCGAGGAGACAAAATGACAGTGCCATGGGGAAAAAAAAACTTAAATATTCTTGACAGTATGGTAAGTATGGAAGCACGCTTTGACGCATAATGGAGTCTCATAACTCACGTACAGTGGTGCTTGAAAGTTTGTGAACCCTGTAGATTTTTCTATATTTCTGCATAAATATGACTTAAAACATCATCAGATTTTCACACAAGTCCTGAAAGTAGATAAAGAGAACCCAGTTAAACAAATGAGACAAAAATATTATATTTGGTCATTTATTTATTGAGGAAAATGATCCAATATTACATATCTGAGAGTGGCCCGCATAATGATCGTGATCGAGGTCTTTGCATGTTTACTTTGTACTCGAGATGTATAGTAAGCATAACATACTGTAAACCCGAGATAAATTAACCACCGCGCTCTCCAGCCATAGATTTGTCAAGTGCCTCAACTTTTTATCTGATTATTTTTTCTTAAGAATTCCGTAAATTAATTTGTGGCTTCTCTCACTTAACTTCAGAGGGCTGTGCCGCCCGGTCAAAAAAAAAAAAAAAAAAATCGGAGTAATTCGGAAGCACTGGAAGACGCACGATTCAGTACGCATTATTAATGTCATGCCCCCTGCTAATCAAAAGAAAACGCATCTCAGCACCCATTCTCCACCCACCTTCCTTTCTGGTCAGAAAAGGCTTTCTTCTGGTAACCCTCTGGCAAAGAGCTTGTGGTTGTGGAGGTGGCACCTGATGATGCTTTTTGAAACCTGGTGATCCCAAGATGCCACCAAGGCCAAAGGCGCATTGTGATTGTGCTACACATCTTTAGCTGTACAGTAATGTGCAGTGATGATAATACACCACTCTTTTCTAAAAAATCTGGTCCCAAGATATGACTTCCCAATAATTTTTCAGTAAAAAAAGTATTGAAAAATACTATTGTAGGCAAAGGGAACAAAAAAAATAATTCCCACATGTACAATTAGGTGAGAAAATGGGTGATAAACAAAAAGAATGAAAACTTGTGTTTTTTATGAGAATTGAATGGTGTCACAAATTGTTTATTTTTCCGACTCGTCCATAGTCTGAATGCATAGTTTAAGGCTCATTGCATGATTTTTGATGCTGATGAATTTGTTTAAACTGGTTTGAGGCGACACTATTCTGCAGAATTACCTATGATGGTCCGTTGTGCCAGTATATGAGGTGACATGCACTTTGAGCAGTGTCACAGGGTTAAACACGATGGAAAGGTTTATAGCTGCATTGTGGCCTCCTATGATTCTGAAGACGGTAAAGGTCCCCTATTATGCTGATCCTTCTTTTAATACAATAAAGTAATGTTATAATGTTGGATGTCCATACTCAACCTCTGCAAAGTTTCTAAACATAAGATAGAGGGGTTTTGCCATAATCCAAGAACATGATTTCCTGAAGGTAATTTCCTCTCTGAACAGCTCGTCCTGAGATCTTCACGAGATCTGGGCAAAACCTGACGTCAGGTTGTTGCGTCCAATCAGGATAGACCTGGCCAGAGCCAGTCATGGCACTGGACCTGCCCAGCCCAGAATTTATTCTCTCAGGCACAAACAAGCCCAAATAATTTAATGTGTAGATTTATGTCTATGGTTGTCTCCCAAAGTTTGTATGTTTTTGGACGCGAAAAAACCCCCGTCCGATTGGTGGTGGATGTCATATAGTCTTGAGCATTGTCTTTGATCCTTATGACAGAGATACCAGGTTTCACGCTTTCGGCGTAGGTGTCACGCATTTTTTAGGCTTATTGACCGTGGTCCGCAATCATTCAATGAACGCTTATTAATGAGATTCTCACGCGGAATTAAAATCCTTTAGCATTGAAGTTTCAGTTTCACTTGCGTAAAGGTTGGACCTCACCACAGGCAACATGGAAAGCGATTATAACTCCGGACTTCTCGTGCTCTTCTTAACTCAGGGATTGCAAACAATGCATGTGTTTCATGATCGTTTAAATTGTTTAAATAAATAAAGACCATTTGAAACATCTTTATTCAATTCCATTGCTTTCAATCCTTCAGTAAAGACATGCACGAGAATTCCGGTGTCATAATCAATTTCCGTGTCACTATAGCAGGGAAATCCACCGTAATGCATGCAAAACTGATTGACTTAATGTGCAATGACTTGAATTCCGCGAGTGAATTTCTTCAGTTTGCATTGATTGAATAATTGTGCACTACGGCACTGGAAGGTGAATGCCACTAAGTGGTGAGAGAGAGACTCAAGCTGAATTCGTCAGACTTGGCATCTCTGGTATGATCCTGTATTCCTCTTATTTTTGTAATATGATCATTTGCTCTTCATTTGTAAAATATGGTGCTGTGCCGCCAGTAGACGATTGGTCATATGCTACAAACGCCGTCTCTGTTATGTGAACACGCAGATATCTTGGCAGGGAAAGCCTCAATTAATAAGCAGCTTCGTAGGACCGGTTAGCGAGACTGCGGTTGTTGGGCTTAATGAAACCCAGCAATAACTGAAAGCATTGTTCATTTGCTCACTGTTACTGTGTGGGGGGAGAAATCATTTATGTTGTTTTATAAAGTTCATACAGCAGTAAGTTTGAAAATCCATGCAGTGCTGTATTTAACACAGTGCGCAATGTGTGTTTACATGAATCACTGTCGGCATCAGCTAATGCGTAATCTATAAATAATTCTGTTTATTTTATATATTTAAAAAAAAGATTATCATTTTAAAAAATAAAATTACAATGACGGATAACAATTGATTATGACAGAACTTTTATGCCCCTGTCCGTCACAATGACGGACAATAAGAAAGTGTAACTCGACCTCTGGTTTAACTCCTTCAGTAAAACATGGAGGTGGTAATATTATATATATTACTAGCTGCTACCCACTTTGTAGCCCATTATTTTGTCGCTTTTAGATCGCATGAGGGAGAGAAGCAGTGTCTTCGATTGCCACGTGATTATTCTTGAATTGGAAAACGTGTTAATGAAGGGAAACCAGTAGCCTGCTCACAGGTTACCTCAACGCATGTTCGTAAGGACACTGCGGCTCATAGTGGTGCAACCGGATATTGCTACGCGCATCATCAGGTTATACAGGTTTACCCGCTACCCGGAGTGAAATTACCATTTGTGTTGCATGCATTACCGTTTTTCAAAAATCGGGCGACATCAAGTCCCTCCTGGTGTCCAAGTGGATATTCACACCAAATTTGGTGATAATCGGTTGAGAAATGTAGGAGAAAAACGTGTACATACACACACTCAGACACACACAGAGACAGATAGACAGACATCGACCTCAAATATATTATAGAAAATTATTTGAGGTTCAGTCTGCTCAAAACGAGCCTGTGATTATAAAAACCGATGGCATCTTGGATCAAAAGCCGTATCGCAGCATCCTTGTGAGGCATGCATTGCCATCTGGAGAGAGGCTTTTTGGTTGGGGATTTTATTCTCAACAACATAATGTCCCTAAACACACTTCTAAGTTGTGCAAGAATTATCTCAGTTGGAAAGAAACATCTGGTGACATAGAAGTTATGACTTGGCTTGCTGGAAGTCCAGACCTTAATCTGATTGAGCAAATTAGTTGTAACATCGAAAGGATCTCTTTGGGATGAACCATATGGAATGGTTTAACAAGTGTAGAAATTAAAAAAAAAAAGTGTAAACTATGCCTGAAAGATTAAATTCTGTAATGAAACCAAAGAGTGGCCACACGAGATATTGACTTTTTCCTGTCAAAAAGAAATTATTTTTGTTTTCACCATATATTGTTAGCTGTTAACTTATATCCATCTATATGATCCAATATTACATGAAATAAATACTTGAATAGTACTTGGTTTCTCATTTATCCTCATTTTAAGTGTATAATCATCACTGCATAATATTCTATGTCCCAAATTTTATGTCGATTAGCATTATTGCCCCTTTGCTGCTTGTGTGTTTAGCTTTTTTTTATACTCACTGAATCCTAAACTTGAAATACTGACTCGCTGAAAAGAAAAGTCATGTTTCCACTTGCATCGAATTACTTTTAAATCTTTTCTATAGGTGGAATCAAAGAAGAGGAAGAGAAATGGTGATGACAAGGACAAATCTACAGTAAGTAGGGCTAAGTGAGATTGATAGTATTGCAATTTTTTAAAATGAAATTAGAATAACTGCCACCAGGGCGGGAACCAGCGACTTTGCATCTTTTTGATGAATGTCATTTGATGCAGTATCAACAACCAGCAACCAAATGTCCGAGGTCGGGAGAAAAGCTTTCCAAATAAAACTTCGCTGATAGCAGGATCTACCAGCGACAAGCACCTTTTCACTATCACTTACGCTCCACCTGTTCCCATTTGCTTGACTTGTTAAAAAAATTAGTGCACTCATTTTGTATTTTTAGTCTGTATACTGGGTATTAGTCCCAAAGGCCATGTCGTCCGCGCATTATTGTGTCTGTCTGGATCCAGTATTTTGAAACTATATGCAGCAATCATACCATTTTAAATTGATATCATGACTTCTGCAAAAGCTTCATCATGTCTGTTACCTCTTTTGCGGTCTCTGACCTTTGATCTTTCCCTCCATCTTTTGGTGGATTCCGCAGATTTCATGGCCTCTGGGATTGTTTTTGAGATGAGAGTAAATCTGTAGAAAAAAGGGGTGTGGGGGGTCTGTTGATGCATGTGTCATGATTTTTATTGGCAAGTGAGAGCTCCATTCTTAAGCTGCCCTTTATTGGTTTATTCTCAAATAGATGACCTCTGGTTCACTTGAGAGTCCCATTGAGTGTATATTGGAACTGTAGAGGCTGTTACCGCTTCCGCCCATATTTTGGTCCGTCTTGATAATTATAGAGGGGTTTTTTCAGAAATTTTTTGACACAAATGAAATTTTGCGCGTGTATATTACGAGTCATGACCTTGATTGTTCCTGTTCAAAAATGGGATTCAACGGTGGCAAAGGATATTGATGATGATATCTTGTTGTACCCTCTAACAGAGGTGACTCTTGTAGAGATCATTTAGTTACAAGGATACTTGGGATTTTACTTCTTGTAACTGCTGGCTGCTGCAACTAGACTTTCCTGCTGATTTATACCACTTTTTATCCCCCCGGCATAGAATGCGGGGAGATAAAGGCATCGCCTCGTCTGTCTGTCCGTCCGTAATCATTTTTTTTCCGGAGCAGAACTCGGAAACTAGGCAAGATATCAGCACCAAACGTAGCAAATGTATTCTGTGTGTCGTCTAGATGTGCCTTTTGCTACTTTGGAAATTTGGGGATTTCTATATTTGTCGTTTCCATGGAAACAAATCTGGTTTTGGTGCACATCAGGCCTAGTTTGTTTCTGGAGCAGAACTCAAAAACCGTTCAGTATATCTTACTGAAGCTTTGCATGTATATTACTCACATACTGAAGTGGTGCTTTTTGATTAATTCGAATTTGACTTCTTTCATATCAGACTCAAATATATATACGAATATATAAAAGAAGTCAAATTTTTAATTCTAAAATTAGAGACATAATGAATCTCATCCAAAGGTGCTTTTTGATATTTTCAGTTTTCTGAATCTTATTTTTTTCGTTTCCATGAAACAAGTTGGATTTGGACTCGGTACAGAGAGACTCGTTTCCGGAGCACAACTCAAAAACTGTTCAATATATCTTTCTGAAACTTTGCATGTATATTACTCACATACTGAAGTGGTGCCTTTTGATATTTTCAGATTTCTGAAAAAATATTTTTTTTTTGTTTCCATGGACTTTGCACAGAGAGAGGTTCATTTCCGGAGCAGAACTAAAACACTGTTCATTAATGACTCTTGTTTTATTATTATCCCCCATCCACACAAAGTGGGAGGGGGATATAGGTTTGACCTCCTTGCGTACATGCGTGTGTGTCTGTCCGTCCGTCCGTCCGTCCGTCCGTCTGTCCAAGAGAAAGGGGACAACTTTTCTCAGAAACTATTACAGATAGGACAACCAAGTTTGGTGTGTAGCTTCAGACCGTAATGGCCTTGATGGAGTTTGAAAATAAGCGGCACACGATTGGCGGGGGATGTCGTTGTCCATGTCGACTTGTTGCCTTTGTCAACATGCGGTTCATAGTCTTTGGTAGATGTTGGCAGTACATGCCTCAAGATAATTCCAGAGGAAAATCACCTCAACATTCTTGTTTGAATTTCTTTGAAGGTGTAGCATTAACTTGACCTTCACAAATAATCGGGGGCCAGGGGGATATGTCACCTTCTGATGACTCTTGTTCATCAAGGGAATCGAACCTCGGATAAACCAGTGAAAGCTAAAAGTGATCCGGCATGTTTCTCAGCACATGGCTGACAACAGCTTCATGGCTGCACGTCGGTTTTCAATCTTTTTTGTTGATTGATAAGTATTCTAGTGATTTCAACAAGAAATCGGCATCAAGCACATGCCCTCCTGCTTAATGCAGTGTTACAGAGATTTGGCCTCACCTGATACTGTTGAATGCTTTCAGGGTTTACTTAATTTTAATTTAAAGAAATGATTGAAACCGGTCAAAACCAGTCCTTTGTGCCAAGGGATGCTCTGTGCTCCTTTAATTTCCTGCTCAGCAGTCGCCACTGGTTCCTGTTACTATCAACTTCTGAGTAATATCTTAGTAATACCCTAGTGATATCTAGGATTTAGGTACCTGTCAGTACAGGTTAAGAACCGGTTCTAAAGTTATTGAAAGTTTTTAGTGGAAGCTCAGCTGTAGATAGGAGCATGGGTTATCCTTGTAGTGTTTGGTCTGGAGAACAGTGGCTGTTTTTTTCCAAAATTCCACGTGAAATGCTGACTCTTGGAACTGCAAAATGGGCCTCCACTTTGTTTGCATAGCAAAGCTTGAACTGGAATGTATGGATGCAGTAGAGAATGTTATTTGCATTGGTTTACCAAAAATTTTCTTCTCTTAAGACTGCAACGTCTGAGTGATTGGAGGTCATGCATGTTATGAAGTGTTTTTTGGCCTTTTCCTTCATTCAAGAGATTTAGCTGGATTTCTTCCATTCTGTGATTATATTACGCAATGCAGAGGGTGAAAAGCCAGAAATCCTACTGATTGGTTTTGGGAAGTGTTTTCACAGATATGGGTTATGAGCATTTATATTGTGCATCTGTAAGTATATTGGCGATCATCACCCCATGTAGTTTGATGCTCCTTTCAGACTATAACGTACAGCTCGTGTTAAACCAGAGCCGCCAGCATTGAGTTTCATAAATCGGGGAGATTCTTGTGCGCTAGGGAAGCGAGTGAGCCAAAGTGGGTGGGGTTCGGGGGCCCACCAGCAACGCCCTGTCGGCGGACCTGGGGGCAGGGCTTTGGCCATTTTTGTCACTCTTTTTACTATTTCGACACGGTTTTTACATCATCAGTGTATTAGTGTATTAGAAATGAAAACTTGGTTAAAAATTTAATTTAAATTTTATTATCTCCGCCAAGGAGATAATGCGATCGGGTCCGTTATTTTATTTATTTATTTGTCTGTTTGTTTGTCTGTCTGTGGACAAGATTTCTCGGAAACTACTGGATGGATCTTTATGAAATTTTTACCAGAGATAGATCTTGGTCCAGGGACAACTCCATTAAATTTGATGATCCGGATCCGCATTTGCATTTTTATCAATTTCATCCTTTGGCGGAGATCAGAAATCTCGGATTGCTCTTGTTATTATTGCACTACATTGCTCCCATAAGTGTTCCCTCATAACAAAACCAACATTTTCATAGATTGTCTACAGTAATGGGTACCATGTTAAACACACCTAGCACTCTGAATCATTGATTTTCTTTTTCATGAATTGTATTATAGTTTATTGATCATGGAGTTATACATTTCATGAAATAAGGAATAGTATACAAATCTTGGTGTCTTGTCTTTGATACCTATTAAAAATTCCTGTTAATCAGGAATGGGGTCCATCACTTAATGCAAATACACTCCTTACAGATGCTCCTCGTGCTTTCTGTGTTGCTTGTTTGGCAAGTTCTCAGAGGATTGTCTTTCATGGCACAGTGTGCCAGCATTGGCAGTTTTTTCCATCAGTAAGAACTGCACTGCTTTCATGGTCATTGTGCATCAACAGTCACTTTTATTCTTTCTGAACACGCGGCACACTCGCTCAGATACTGCATTGGAGTGTGGGATGATGAGAAGCCCTCTCATTACTCAGAGATATAATATGGCTGTCTAACGTGTCCAATTTCAGATGGCTAAGCACAAAATATAGCACAATTCAGTGAAAATTTGTCATGCTCATTTAATCCATTGCTGTTTTCATTCAAAGTTTTCACGCTTGTGCCATGCTACATCTGTGCATTTTTGCGATTGCGCTTTCACCTCAACTCATGGCAGTGTTTCTCCCAGTCCCCTTCAAACTGACAACAGTGCTTGTCACTTCACATCAAGTGGATACTGAGGGACTTGTGCAGGCTTTTATCACGTGCAAGTTAAATCACAGCAATGCTCTCCTTTCTGATCTACCAAAGAAAGCTATGAATAAGCCACAGCTTATCCAGAACGCAGAAGCACAAATATTGACCCAAACCAGATAGAGAGCACACATCTCACCCATCTTAAAATCCCTTCATTGGTTGCCTGTCAGTTTTAGAATATATTTTAAAATCTGTTCATTGGTTTTTAAATCACTTTATGGACTGGCGCCTGCATGTATGTCAGAATTGCTTTTATCTTCTGTTCCGTCAAAATCACTCGCGTCCTCTGGCTCTGTCTCTTTAATTGTTCCTCGGTCCAGGATCAAGAAATAAGGCAAAGCTGCATCAAGTGTGTATGGTCCTCGCCTCTGGAACATCCTGCCGCAGGATCTGAGGACACCACAACCCATTAATGTTTTTGAACAAAATCTTAAGACATGTCTTTTTAGCTTGGCATTCCTTTAATTTTAAGAAATATTTATAACTCCTAATATTAATCTTTTTTATGTCTATTTGGACCTATTTTATCATTATTTTATATTGTGTGTGTGTGTGTGTGTGTGTGTGTGTGTCCGTTTCCTATGACCTTCCTGTATTGTTTTTATATCTGCTTTTGTTCAGCACTTTGTATTTCCACTTTGCACAAAAAGATAGATAAAGTAGCTTTAAGTAGATAAAGCTTGATTTGGCCCTGATTTTTCCTACCTGAGGAAATAAATAATCCATTTATTTGGCCAAATATCAATATATTTCAATGAAACTTTGTATTTATCTCTTTTGTCCAGAATTGGACACAATGTTCATAACTGGATACCCATCTAAAGTAAGCCAAGGCAAACCTCTGATATTAATTGTCCTATTTAAGCAATTTGATTTGGTTTTTTTGCAAGCTAGCCGAAATAGGCATGAACTAAACCGTGTGTCCCAACTGTACTTTTAGATTTTTGGGATGTTTGCTGGCTTGTGAGATGGCTCAAGAACAATTGCAGTTGTGGCTAGCTGGGGAGGTTGGGGCAAAAACTAGCGTACACCACTAAAATATGGTGATTATTTGCTAAGATTTTCCTTAACTAATGTTGGCTAGATAGATGGATAGAGTCATGTATTACGCGATCGCATGTATTCAGTATAACATGGATCTGACTTAGGCCCGGGCCACACTGCTTGCAGTTCTGATGCTGATTCCGCATGCGTATTTTCGTTTCGGCTCCCATGTTAATCAATGAGAGCGGCCAAACTGCATGCCGAAGCTGCACGACACATGTACGGAAAAGCTGTACTGCTACTGGGCAGAAAATATAGATTCAGACTCTTGCCGAATTTTCCCGCGCTACGCATGCGAAAAAAGGCAAAGCAGAGCTGAAAATGACTGTCAGAAACAGTTATATCGCCATAAATACATGCATTTTGCTATATTGCGGAGGATGTGTGTCCGTTACAAGCAGCAAGCAAACAAACAAAACGTGAAAACACTTCCGGCATGTTTATCATGTTAAAAGCCTGTTTATGGACATAATCCCTTCCGCTCAATTCAGCAATGCTTTGTGAAATTTTGAAACATGTAGTGGGAAATTCGCGACTTTCATTGTAGGCTGCTGTCATTGAAGGGAATAAACGGGGAAGCATTTAGTCATTCCTAACTTTATTTTTGAAATCTTGAATACGCTGTTGTTGGTTTTCTTTTGGATTTATTTGCTCGGGGGGGGGCATGACAACCACGTAATGGCTGAACCTACATACAACCCCCCGCTTGCATCAGCAACGTTTCAGGTGACTGTTCCCACTGGTAAAGGGGGAGAATAAAGACTAAGCTTGATACAGTTGCTAGACAAACGTGCAGCACATCAACCCGTCTCTGAACTGTTCTTTTTACGGTTGTTCGGCGCCTAGCCTATATAGGCCTAGCCTATTCCACATCCCGAAACCCTTCCCCCTACCCCGAAAGTACTTTCAAAAAGAGCACGACCAATTCAGAAGGGTTTGCTATAGGCCTGTATTGTAATATGATCGTGTAATTAAATTGTTTGTTCAGTTCATAACGCTCAAGCATGCTCCCCCTACTGTCGATACAAAATATATAAATCATGTGTAGTAGGCTAAAACGACGTGAGACGAAATAATATATTATTTTTTTGTGGTTTCTTGGGCAAAGTCGTGCAGAGACCGAGTCGTAAGGAGGAACCCGCGGCAGACCTGCCACTGCAGATACGCAAGCAGTGTGACCGAGCTGCAAGCGGTAATCGGTTGCAGTGCTCGGCTTGCGGAATCCGCATTTCTACTGCAGGCAGTGTGGCCCGGGCCTTAGCCTGGAATCCATGCATATCAAGTGCTG
The DNA here is from genome assembly GCA_029721435.1 of Gymnothorax reevesii. NCBI lineage: Eukaryota > Metazoa > Chordata > Actinopteri > Anguilliformes > Muraenidae > Gymnothorax > Gymnothorax reevesii. The sequence continues at coordinate 107,128,235 of CM056577.1, read as the reverse complement.
ATCGCTCCCAACGATCACTGACTGCTATCAGTCTGGCCTCAATCGTATAGCCAGCGTTTAGCCCTTACGTCACTAATGAAGTGAATATATGAATATTCATGTTTTCTGCTCTTGGCTGATTCGGTGACCTTTTGGCGAGAACCACCAATTGCGCGATGCCATTTTCAGAATGAATGGTGATCAGGTTATCCGTCGCATCTTGTTGTCAGAAGTGGTGGCTAAGAGCATTTAAACGTTGGGATATACAAGTATCTATCTTATATCTGCATGTTGCGTGTATATTTCCTTTTACTTTGCTACATGAGGCATTTTACAACACCACTAAAGGCTGTACTTAACATAACTAATATGAGGTAGCTGGCCAGCAATGGCATTCGTGATTGTTGTTTGACATGAGCTTAAAAATTAGATTGTGGCTTGCTTGTGTTTACTCTCTGAGTGGTTGTTAGGTTTTGAACAGGATAATGTTTGGCCACATCTGCATTTTGTTTATTTCAGTGGGATTCCTCAGTATAATAAAGGCTAAATTAAATAATACTCAAATTTCATAACGTATTTCACTGCAATTGGCTTTAGCTATGGCTCGTAGGGCATGATTGCATCAGCTAGATTAAAGTGATACTCCACCCAAAAACTATAATTTGTATATCAATTACTCACCATTAGATGTCTTGAATGGATGAAGTTGTTCTTAACCTGGCGCAACTTCATGGCCACTGGAGAGTTTTGAAAAATTATCCAAATTCCTTTACTGGAAGCAAACGGGGTCACCCAGTAGCAATGGGAAAACTCCATAAAATGACTGTTGACAAACTGTTAAATCATCGTATAATCCAAGTCTGCTTTGTCCACTCGTTTCTTCAGAACTCTGGAAATGTAGTTTATTTTTGCTAAAAATAATAAAATACTGCAGTTATGCTTCAAGTAAGCTCGCGCATTCAACAGAAGTCCCGCCTCCTGGCTCGTTCATTGCCCAGAGTCTCTGCTGCCGCTCAGATGAATACTCATGTAAATACAAGCCGGGAGGCGCGACTTCCGTTGAATGCAGAACTGTGGTATTTTATTTATTTTAAAGTTTGTCTAAAGGGGTAGGGCACCCTTGGGACTGTGAGCCAATCACAGAACTCGCATGGATTTTGTGCGAATATTTGAAAGTCAAACGCTGGCCTACCGACTGAGGCCAGACATATCAGCAAGTGACCATTGGGAGTGACCAAAGCTTGATATGGATGGATTTCAGGCTAGATCTGACTAGCAATGGAATAACACATCACTAGCCAAACTGAATGAAAGCCACTGACCAAGGTTAAAGGAGGTTATGTGGGTTTGTTCATGTTGAAAGTGACCAACTGAAAAATGGCTGGTATCTCCTTTCAGCATGCACTCCCTCCCAAGAAGCTGATTGGCTAGTATGCCAATTTGGACACTTGTTTAACTGTAACTCTGATCTTTTCCTGGAAATTCAGTGAACCGAAATTGGTGAATTTTAGTGATACTATAACTGAGAACAGGCATTTGAACAGTACTCAATAAAAACTGCAAAATCCTAGTGATATTAAGTATTAGTCGGGAGATTTGGGCATTTTCTGAAAGTCTCCCACAGAATCTGGTAGAGTTGTCCGGTCAGGTTAAACATTATTTCTTCCACTATTCTATTGCACCTTGTCCAATCAGAATTGGTCCTAAATCGTCCCTGTGATCGTTTTTTTTTTTTTTTTTGTTTTTTTTTTTAGTCTGGTGCAGTCTTCACATTTGAAATAAGGTTTTTCCTTGAAAGAATTTCAAATGGCCTCTGACATTTGGTTGCTGTTGAAGTTTGCATCGGATAGGATTCAAGAAAAAGAAAAGGTGCAGGCTGCCTGTGCGCCCCATGGCAATAGATTAAAAAAAATTCTTCGTTTAATCATTCAGCCCCAGTAGTCTCAGCTGCATTTCAACACCTTAGTTGAGTGGCTTGCTAGCTGGCGATCATTCTGATTGTCAGTCACTTGATTTTAAGTCACTTTCAGAATTTCCATGCTATTGACCAGGGAGGTAATTCTCAAAGCATGATTAGCTAGTTAAATTCATTGAATAAAACCGTGAATCCTCTTGGCTCAGGAATCATGCTTTTTGAAGTGCCCCCCTAGGTGTTTGTCAGTTGCCGTCGGTAGAAGAAAATTTTGCTGTCCTTTGTCTTGCGTTGCTTGCTCTGTAATGCGGTGTGTGGTTTGTGCATATAAACTCTCCCACTGTGCACCTTGTGCATTGATCATGCGGTGATGTACCTCTCACACTTTTCCAAAGTATCTCGAAAGAGAAAAAAGGAAATGAAATCTTAAAAAAAAAAAAACTTTAATTTACAGGAAAAGGCAAAGAAGAGAAAAAAGAAACACAAGAAACATGGGCGGAAGAAGAAGAAGACGGCCTCGGGCTCTGCAGCGGAGCTGGAGAAACGTCCAGCAGCACAAACGTCAGAGACAGGAGGGCAGGCCATTTAGGGTGGATGTTTGACAGTGCTACCAAAAACTTATACCATTGTTGATGCCTGCATGATGGAAGACTTTTCCTAGCGAGTGAGAAACTTGCCTCCCTTTTGCTCATCATGGGTTTTATCTTGGGGACATTTGACGTTTCGGTTATCTTGAACTTTGCAATTTTTAGAGGGAAGTTTTCTGTCCAAATAAAGGTCATGTTACCAACATGTCTGTCAAGAGTGGCTTGTTTGAATGATCCAGTGTTGATTTGAAACCTTTTATCACTGTTTTATGTGCTATGCAAAAGTCCTTTGAGACACAGGACTGTTATGCTGATGCAGGAAGTGGTGATGACCATTTTACTCCAGATAATCTGCGATGGCCTTCGGTCCATCGGCTCTTTCACTCTTACATCAACAATTCCAGTTTCTTGTACATTTTGATTGTAATTTTAGAATAGAATAATTTTGTGACCTTTGTATTCATGTCTGCATTGTGCATGTACCTTCATCAAGACTGTTACAAGGCTTATACTGGAATTGAATTGCTGAACTTGATTAGTTTTTGCTGATGGGTGTGCTTGTTCCTTTTTAATTGAAAGAGAAAAAGTATACATAATATAGTGGATGAAATTTAACATTCAATAAAATTGTATCACTTCCCAGACTGCCTGAAAATATGAGATGCGTAGAGCTTTGGAAACTCCCCTTGGCTTGGATCTGTGCAAGAATTGAGGTGTTGCCAAATTTTTGCCTTGTGCTTTGCATGTGATCTAGTGGAATTTCCGTAAACTGACCAACAAACGGTCATGATTTAGTGCCACCAAGTACTTCCTGTTATGAAATTCTAAACTGACATGGTTTAGCTTTTCAAAGCTGCCTGGCTCGCTTTATTCAAGACACCTGGGTTCTTCGTAAGATTCAGTAAACAGTGCAACTGTGATATTGTGAAAAATTGTGTACTTAAATACCAAAACCATATTTTGAATACTAATTTTATCACCAAAACAGTTTGAGGTTCTTTTCAAAAAACATTTTTGAAATTCATTTCAACACTAAGATTTTGGATTTACAGAGCTTTACTTTTAAATTATACAGTCTCTCTAGTATGTAGATGTCTTTCTTCTTACATCTTGTTCCACCAGTGCCTAGTTTTTAGATGAATGAGAATGAACAGTGAAACTTGAATGTAATGTGCCTGGTTTAAAGCATCAGATCCCTTGCTTTTATACTTCAGATACTGTTTCAAAGCCCATTTATCTTTGATGTATTCAAAATCAGTAATGGTTAGTTAATATGACTCCTGCTATAATTGGTCATCATGTATTGTTTAAAGGTACCAGCGCAGTGCCTTTCCAAAATGTGTCTGTTCGGAACTGGCATATTCTTTGGCCTCTGGTATTGTTGCTTGCAGCTGTCTAGAAATTCCTCAAGAACTGCGCAGCCAAACAACCCCTCCATCGACACTGCACTTCCTTGGGTCCTCAGCAATATACCTGCCAGTTTTAAGTCCATTGGATGAATCGTTGCCGAGAGGATTTAGAAACAAACAATACAGACGATCTCCCTCATTTATAGTTTGAGAGGTAGTATCAAAATGATCAAACTTTACTGGTAATTAATTGATATGCTTGTGTGTCGGTGTGTCTGCACTTTTTAGAAGACTGCGTCAGGAAATCCTAGTCCGAAGTGCAGTACTTCCACTTCTCATTTGGTAGTTTCTTTGCAGCTATTTTAAAGGAAGTGGCGGCCTGTTGAACATTACACGGGATAGTCTTGATACCACTCAAAAGTGAAATGCGATCAGTCACTGGAGCAAGGTAGGAACCTGACTGAACTGCTCATGGATTGATTTTGGCTTATCTAATTTAAATTGCAACCTGAACAACCAAGGCATAAATAGATGAAGGCTTGTCAATATTGTGGGTGTAGTTTTCAAAAAATCTTGATGGAAACTTAAATTGCCGTCTAAGAGACCAAATCAGGCAGTCTGAGCCTTGCACTGTGGTGAAGTCCTTTGTACTTGAAAATCCTCCTGTGACTAAATTAGACCCATTTGAGCATTTTACTGCAGTTGAAACACCCTAAATGATCTAAGTAATGTGCATTTAGCCCAGAATTTGGTGACTTCTGAAACTTACTGAATGTGTATTTTTTTGCATAAATTCTAAAGATTTTGTGTAAATATACGTAGCGCCATAAAAAGTGCATCAGTGAGGTATGTACTGCATTTGCTGCAAATTGAAGAATCAATCGATTTTTATTGGTTTTCCCCTGACATACGAGTAGAAATAGAGAAAAGGGTGTGGTAATGTAATCCCAACGTTTGCCACATGGATGCGCCACACATTTCATTAATAACGGACATAGAGTTGTTTTTGAAGTGCACAGTGATGCTTGACTTGTTCTTTTGGGTGTGTTCAGTAGCTTACATAAGGCCAACCAAAAGAGCGAAAAATGTTTCAGCACCAAGAAAAGTAATCTTGCATGAATGGCACCTGGTTTGAAAAATTCATGGCTTTTTAAAATAAATTCATTGTAATCAAGGCTGGAAGAAAAACCAGCATACACGGGGGGCCATCAGGACCAATTTTGGGAACCACAGATCTGCAACACAACAGCTGGCTTGCTAGCTAGCTTTACATGCCTATCTTAGGCAATGTTGCGACTTGATGATGCATATGTATTCAAAATGGAAATATTTCTTTGGGTGTCGTGATTATGGAGTGGGTAGCTAGCAATATGGTTTCCAGCGAGAAAACTGGCAACCACAGGAGTCACTGCAGTGATTGACATGGTTTCAACACCACAGTGCTGCTAGGTCAGTGGCGTTGTTGCGCTTTTTCTGACCAAAATAAACAAGAGTCACTTTGACCTGTCAAAAATGAGAAACTTGATAAAATCCTAATCAATTTAATTTTATAATGAAAGAAATACTTCTTTTGTGCACCTGTCTGTGCATTCTAGTGACATTATTTATTTATTTTAATTCTTCATTTCCATTTAAATCTTGCATCTAGCCCCACTAAAGACCACTGTGTCTCAGGAGATTGGTGTAACATCTCGTGTGAAAGACCACATCTCTGAGTGCATCCATCACTTCTTTGGGGCATTTTATTTACCCAAGGAAAGGCTGTCACTTCTAGTCCATCCACACTGCTTCCAGCAGCAACTCTCCCAGCTGGTCTCCCCTCCAAGTACTAACCAACTCTGCACCTGCTTGGCTACAACCATTTTGCCAGAGCAGGTGGAATGCTGGTATAGTTGCCTTCAAAGGTTGAGTATTGTCCTGGTTAGGGTAGAGAGGATCCAAGCAAAGAAAATCATGGTTATTGGGAATCTTGAAATGGTAGAACTGAGCATCTGGCATGGCTTTGTGTTCATTTCCCTGGGACTGTGGTGGCTGATCTTAAGGGGCCCTTGGTACTGGCATGAGAACTGCCTGTATTCCCACCATACTGCCTCATTTACCACCTTTCTCACTCTTGCAAACTCTTTTTGGCTTTTGATGCATCATTGGTATCCTGAAAATGAGTGAAACACTACATATGAACAGAGTATGAACAATATGTTAGGATTGGGTCGGTCAAGATAAATTTGACTTCACCTGTTAGATTGATTGTTTAAAATGAGCTATTCCTGACACAGGTGTCTATATGCCTTAATGCCATCTCTATTTTATTTCCAGATGCTGAGATTTTCGGTGTTCGTGCTTCTACCATTAGGACTGACCGCTAGTCTTATAAGATGTCCTGATGGAAAAGTGTGTCCGAGACGTTCCACCTGCTGTGAAACAGATAATGGATATGAGTGCTGTCCAGTTCCAAATGTGCGTCATACATAATAACTTCCTATAATGTTCAAGCCAGCAAGCTGGAACGAAAAAAAAATGTATAACCTGCATTTCTGGTAAACTGACCGGACCTTTGTAAAATACACCGGGTGAAAAGTGCCGTTTTAGTCCCTATTCGGCCCCTTTTTGTATCCCAGGGGCCAGTAAGCATAATAAAAACCACCCTACCATAATGTTCTTACAAAGACCTTCAATTTGATACCCATGTTGACAAGTTTTGATGACATCAATTTTTTTTTGTGAGTGTTCAGTGACCGTGTGTCATACGCCATGGCCGTGGCGGCCATATTGTTTCATTGAATGCAGTGAAAATCAATATAGTTTATCCTTGATGTAATGTGCATTGTAGGAATGCACCCACAAAATTTCAAACAAATCCATGCATTAATTTTTGAGTTATGTTGTTCACAAACAGACAGACAAACGGGGGCAAAACATAACCTCCCTTCGTTAGCGGAGGTAATAACCTGAGGTATTACGGTTTTGCTTAATTGATACTGCTGACTGCTACTTTACATGCCTTAACTAGTTGTGAGTTATTTTACTGTATTAGTTCTGCCGTATAGGGTTCACTGTTAGTCCAATGAGGAGGGGACTAGCGAGTCTTCAGAAGACTATAAGAACAAAATGTCTTTTTTTTTTGGTCTTTTTTGAGTTGTCTCGGCTGTGTTATGATTCTGAAGTGAGCTGGAGAAGTTGACCGATTCCGAGGAATAGGAGTTTGATTGCAGATGTGGACTGGCGATTCTTTGTAAAACACAAAGTCATTACAATACAATCACAAGTGGATACTACACACAAAAACTCATAGATTTATAGAATAATTTGTGAGAAGTTACATTCGTGTGGTTATCACAGAATAATAGATCAGTGTGGTGACAAACTAAGGAAAATGTGACTGCGATATTTCAAAGTGCGGGACGCGGTGCGAAAGCCTGGCAGCTCAAGCTACTGTATGAGAGAGAGAAATTTACGTTGTATGAGACAGTGGATAGCATAATTGGCCAAAAATGCAAGGCCGAAAGAATTCCGGATGCAACATCCACCTACCTCGAATGTAATCAGTACAGTTTTGCTTTGCCTTGATGTTTGGGTGCCCAGAGAAAGATTTGAATGAGTAAAAATATCAAGCATTCAGTCAAGAAAATTTCGAATTTATTTATTTTTTGTGCTGCTGTACGTGGTAATCCATATTACAGATAACATGCCGGGTTGCTAGGGCACATGCACATATGCATTCCCGATATTAATATTCGATGATAATATTATAAAGCCCCTTCTAAATAATAAAACCCCCTTGAAATATATTGGCGCCTCCTTTTAAAATTGTTCCACATTTAATACCACCTCGTTGCATATTGCAACGCGCTATCGGAATCGGAATTTTGACATGTATGCAAGTGTACTCGGTTACGGTACGATATTACTAGTGTGAAAGTTGACCGGGGGGGGGGCAATCGTACCGAGTGTGAAAGTGGGTTGACGTCAGAAGGGATCCATTAGCGGTACTTTTTCGTTTCTTTGAAGGCTGCATTTTCAGCGGTCCTCCCTTAATTCCATCCGCCAAACTGACAAAGTGTAAGGGAGAAGTTAAGATTTAGGGTTAGGTTTAGGGTTAGGGGATAGAGCCAAGGTTAAGGTTCGGGAAAGTACCACTACTGGATCCCTTCTGACATCTACCGTGAAAGCGCCCTAAATTGTCACAAGCAGTCGGTTCTTTCTTTGGACACGGCACGTCACCTGCCCTTATATGGTGTTTAGAGGATGTCATATATGCTAATTTAAAGCAACCGGCCAACACTTCCAATTTACGATCAAGTGGGATTCAATATACAGCACACATGGGTGAGAGCAGATTTGGACGGGAAGGGCATTTGGTGCATCCGGAGTTTATTCCTCTTATTTTTTCTCCTAGCGAGAAAATATAAATTTAAGAGAATGTTGCTGCATGAGGCCCATTTCAGAGTACCGGCCTGGAAAAGAAACGTGATATGCGGAAGGACATGCGGAAGGCCAGCGCTCATTCCTATATCTCCTGCCAAAAAGTGATGTTTAGGTGAAGTCGGCCATTGTAAGGTTCTCAGCAGATGGTTCTCTAAATAATCTTTCTCTATGTTAAGCACATTAAAACACATGCATAAAACCTCGTTAGTTTTATTCTATCATTTTGGTCATTTTATTTTATGCCACTCTTCATCGAGAAGCATAACATTAAATGGAAAATAAGGTTTCCTTGTTTTCTGTGATTATTTAATCATTCGAGAACAAAGAGGTCATGTTCAATTTAGGTGTTCGATATTAAATATTCAAGATGGAAGATGAGCTTTGCTGTTTACTCTTGTTTTACGTGCACTCTCGTGTTCTTGTAAATTTCATTTGAACGTATGTCCGAGCAAGTCTTGTTTACGAAAATTTCAATAAATCCTAATTCACGTGTAAACGCTGGCACAAAGCAAACACGAGAAAAAGTTGTTTTTGTGCTGCTCGAGAAATGAGACCAAAAGAGCGTAGACCTCCTGCCAAGGTCAGTAGTGCACTCTTAAATATCAAGTATCTTTAGCCACTACTGATCTTTACTACCATCCACTCAATTTTAAGATGTAAGGCATTTATTCTGAGACCCTAATGCCCATTTTCTCAACGTTGGCTACGGTGAAAAATAATTTCTGTATCCGTCTCATGATTTGATTCTGAGAAAAATGATTACGGGGGGGTTTTGCCCGCAAGAACGCCCCACTGAAAAATAATCAAAAAAAGGGTGTCGAGCCACTCTCTCTTGTTAATGATGAGCTTGACTGGGCATATAAAATTTCGAACAGTAAGCTTCACAGCATTACAGGCTCCACACCGAAAGAACACTACTATCAGACCAGACATATGCAGTACATTGCTCACATATGCCGGATGACTAATGATTCCTTACTGAAGAAAACCCTTTTTGACAAAAGAACTAGCTGGACTGAGATTGAATCGTCTTTAAATATTGTAATGTGAATATAGGCCACTAGATGGCAGTATTTACCTTTTTTTTGTTAAGCTCCGGCAAGAGTCATGTTTAGACATGTCCTGGACATGTCTGGGGCAAGTCTCAGAAAATAAAAAAAAAGAGGTCTAAATGTGGGTGGGGTCTGCAAAAGAGTATATAAGGAAAAGAATTGAGACAGTAATGTAGTAGGAGAAATTGCAAGAAGAAGGATACGTGTGACCAGACCTGTCATTTCTGTTCAAGACCTGTGTAGTTTCTTTTGTGGATTTCTTTGCCTGTGTTTGAGCATTTTCTTCATCCAGGACATCACCAAGCCACCCCACCAAAAAGGGACTGTAATTATTTCTGTTTTTTTCTTATTTATCAATCTTGGTCTTTAGTTGTAGGTTGTTATTAGTCTTTGTCTTTGTTAAAAATTAAATGTGTTTTAGTTGTTGAAACTGTGTTTGTCGTCCCTTGCTGTTGCTGTTGTGTTATGAATGTAATAACAAATTGGGGCCATAACAAATTGGGGGCTCAAGGTCCGGGATAGACCATTGTGTGAGTAATTTATTGAAAATCTAACATTCCAAATTGTGAAATTGTTTTTGTGAATTTTCCTAGATATATATTGACAACAGCAATGGATGATTTCTTGGCATCACCAACCGTAGGGGTTTTGAAGTCTTTTAAAAAGACAGAACTGCTAGAAATTTGCAGACAGTTGGAGTTGACAGAGGTAAAACCAGCCATGCGAAAAGCAAAACTGGCTAGAGAGATAGTTGAATATTACATTGATGAAAATGTGTTTGCACCAGGAGATCTGGAACAGTTTCCAGTGGAAAATCCAAATATAGAAATGGAACTTAAATTAAAAATGCTAGAGATTGAAAGGGAGGAAAGAGAAAAAGAAAGGGAATTTGAGAGGGAAGAAAAAGAAAAACAAAGGCAGTTTGAGTTAGAAAAATTAGCAAGAGAAGAAAAACAAAGAGAATATGAGTTAGAAAAATTTGCAAGACAGAGAGATTTTGAATTAGAGAAATTCGATAGAGAAGAAAGACTCCAAATGGAGCAACTAAAAATAAAAATTCAAACTGAAAATAAATTTCGGGCTAGCCAGGAGGTAAAACTGGTGCCTCCATTTTCGGAAAAGGATGTTGACAACTATTTCCAGTGTTTTGAAAAGGTAGCAAAGAGTTGCCAGTGGCCAAAGGAACACTGGCCTCTGATGTTGCAAACTGTCCTCAAGGGTAAAGCTCAACAAGCCTATTCGGCTTTGTCTGCAGATGATTCCTCTGATTATGAGGTTGTCAAAAAGGTTATTATGAGAGCTTATGAGTTGGTTCCAGAGGCTTACCGACAGAAATTCAGAGGTCTGAAGAAATCTGAAAATCAGACTTATGTTGAATTTGCTAATGAAAAGCAGGTTTGCTTTGAGCGCTGGTGTACTTCTATGGAGGTCAAGGATGATTTCAACTCACTAAAAGAGATGGTGTTAGTTGAAGAATTCAAGAACTGTGTTAAGGATGATGTTAAGACCTACCTTAATGAGAAGCAAGCACTGAACTTGCAATCAGCTGCCAAATTTGCAGATGAATATGTTCTCACTCATAAGTCCAAATTTCAGTCTAGCAGTAACAATAAATGGTCCCAATTTCAGAAAAAGGGTTACGGTGATACCCAAGATTCCTCACCCAAAGACAAAGACAAATCTGGTGATGGTGCTCAGAAATCCAGTAACAGGTCTGATCAAAGTGTGAAAGCTGACAGTGACAGAAGTGGTCTAGTTTGCAGTTATTGCAAGAAATCTGGTCATGTTACAACTAACTGTTGGTTCCTTAAAGCTAAGAAAGAAAAAGAAAAGGATACCAAACCAAATGCCTTTGTGAAAACAAGGTTAGAAACCCCTGTAGTGGATAACCAATCTGCTAAATTGCCTGCTTCTTGTGGGGCTAAAAAGCCTAATACAGCTGACTTTGTGAGGGAGGAATTTCTTCCATTTGTGTCAGAGGGATTTGTGGCTCTGAATGAGCATACTACTCCTGTCCCCATATATATCCTAAGGGATACCGGAGCTTCTCAGTCACTTTTGTTGATGGACTCCTTGGAGTTACGTGATGAGACCGCTTCAGGGGATTTCATACTTGTACAAGGTATTGAAGGGAGGACTGTATCTGTACCCCTGCGCTCTATATTCTTGAAGTCAGATTTAGTTACAGGACAGGTAAAGGTGGGACTTATGTCAAGTCTACCTATAAAGGGTGTTTCTCTGTTGCTAGGCAATGACCTGGCTGGGGGCGAAGTAGTTCCCCCTGTACATCTTACTTCACAGCCGAGCACTGAAAATGGGGATGAGGACCCATCTCTGTATCCTTCTTGCGCAGTGACTCGTGCTATGGCCAAGAAGGCTAAAGAAGATGATGTTGTGGTGCCGTCCAGTACATTGAATAGTCAGGACTCAGGTGGTTCGCCTCATGACTCTGATTGGCCTACTATGGTTTCTCCGTTTGAGGACTTATCAGATACTTTTATCAGTTCTCTATTCAGCCAGCCGGATGGGTCTGGTGATTCTGATGTGTCTGGAGACTTGTCTCTGTCCAGAAAGCGGTTGATTGAGGAGCAAACTAATGATCCTGAAATTGGTGTACTAAAGAGGAGAGCCCTTCCTGATAAAGAAATAGACGCAGTTCCAGTTGGGTATTATCTCAAGGATGGTGTGTTGATGCGGAAGTGGCGCCCTCCTGATATCCCTGCCAATGCAGATTGGGCAGTGGTCAGGCAAATTGTTGTTCCGAAGGTCTACAGGAATGAGATCTTAACAATGGCTCATAGTCTACCTTTAGGAGGTCATCTTGGTGTTAACAAGACTGTTGATAAGATCATGAAACACTTCTTTTGGCCTGGGCTTCGGAAAGACGTTTCCAACTTTTGCAAAACCTGTCACACTTGTCAGGTAGTTGGAAAACACCAGTTAGACCCACCTGTAGCTCCATTGCAGCCTATCCCAGCATTTGGGGAGCCATTCTCTAGGGTCATTGTTGATTGCGTTGGTCCATTACCCAAGACTAGATCTGGAAATCAGTACTTGTTGACAATCATGTGTGCATCTACCAGATTCCCCGAAGCCATACCTCTACGTAACATCAAGGCAACTGCAATCTCGAAGGCTTTGATAAAGTTCTTCACGTTGTTTGGTCTTCCCAGGGAAATTCAGTCAGACCAAGGTAGCAATTTCACTTCAGGATTGTTTCAGCAGGTTGTGTATGAACTAGGTGCAAAACAGATTCTTTCTAGTGCCTATCATCCAGAAAGTCAGGGTGCCTTAGAGCGGTTTCATTCCACTCTCAAGACAATGATGAGGACTTATTGTTATGACCATGAGAAAGACTGGGATGAAGGGGTTCATTTGCTGTTGTTTGCAGCTAGAGAAGCAGTGCAGGAGTCTACTGGATTCAGTCCATTTGAGCTAGTGTTTGGTCATGAAGTGAGAGGACCTTTGCTATTATTGAGTGAACAATGGCAAGAGAAAGAGCCGCATATCAGTCTGTTAGACTATGTTAGCAAGTTCAAGGAAAGATTGCGTGCAGCTTGTGACCTTGCCAAAGAGAACTTGAAATCAAGTCAGGGAAAAATGAAAACTTGGTATGATCATAAGGCTAGAAGCCGTGAGTTTAAACCAGGAGAAAAGGTCCTTGTGTTGTTTCCCTTGCAGTCCAATCCATTGCAGGCTAGATTTCATGGTCCTTATGAAATTCTGACAAAACTCAATGATCTCAATTACATTGTGAAGACTCCAGATAGGAGAAAACCAAAACAATTGTGCCATATTAACATGCTAAAGCCTTATCATGAAAGAAATGCTAGGGTTGCAGCTGTCACTTCAGATTCTCCAATGGTCGAAACGTGTGAAGATGAGGGGGAGTTTCAAGATGATGAACCAAGAATTAAAGCTGAAGTTCTTTCATGTAAATTGTCAAATTCTGAAGTGTTGCAAAATCTTGATGTAAAACTCCAGCACTTAGAACCCTCACAGAGAGATCAGTTTGAAAGGTTGATCAAGAAATATGAGGATTTGTTTCCTGATGTTCCAAAGAGAGTTACTATAGCCTCTCATGATGTAGATGTTGGTGATGCCAAACCAATAAAACAGCATCCATACCGGATGAATCCTGAAAAGAGAAAGATTGCTGAGAAAGAGGTTGAGTACATGTTAAAACATGATATTATCAGACCCTCCAACTCAGATTGGAGTTCACCCTGTGTGCTAGTTCCAAAACCTGATGGAAGTACTAGATTCTGTACAGATTATCGCAAAGTCAATGCTGTAACTAGAACTGATGTGTTTCCAATACCTAGGATTGATGATTGTATTGATAGTGTAGGGCAAGCAAAGTTTCTGACCAAGATTGATTTATTGAAGGGTTATTGGTGTGTGCCTTTAACTGAGAGGGCCAAGAGCATCTCTGCTTTTGCCACACCATCTGGATTGTACCAGTATGAAGTCCTACCCTTTGGCATGAAAAATGCCCCAGCCACGTTCCAAAGGATGATACAGTCTACAATCGCCGGATTGCCACACACGGGTGCGTACATCGATGACCTGATCACATGGAGTGACTCCTGGGAAGAACATCTAAAAGATGTAGAGACGTTGTTCCAGCGCCTGACCCAGGCTAACCTGACTGTTAACCTGAGCAAGAGTGACTTTGGTTGTGCTACTGTCACCTATCTTGGCTACGTCATAGGCCAGGGTAAGGTGGCACCCATAAATGCTAAAGTCCAAGCCATCATGGACTTTCCAGTTCCTGACAACAAAAAAGCTTTGCGCCGCTTCCTTGGAATGATCGGGTACTACCGCAAGTTCTGCAAGAACTTTGCTGAGATTGCTCTCAGTCTAACTAACCAACTGAAGAAAGGCGTAAAGTTCACCTGGGATGATGCATGCCAGAGAGCCTTCGATCGCCTGAAGTCTCTGCTGTGTCACTTCCCCGTGCTCAAATCTCCTGACTTCAACAAACCGTTCTCCATCGCGGTCGATGCTAGCGACCAAGCTTGTGGATCTGTGCTCCTACAGAGAAGTGACTCTGATGACATTGAGCATCCCGTGGCATACTTCTCCAGGAAGTTCAATCGCCACCAAAGGAACTATTCCACAATAGAGAAGGAACTGTTGGCTCTGGTCCTTTCTTTACAACACTTTGAGGTTTATGTTTGTACAGGACAAAAGCCAATGATTGTGTACACTGACCACAATCCGTTAATGTTTTTGAGTAAGATGAAAAACAAGAATCGGAGATTGTTGAATTGGAGTTTGATTTTACAGGAGTTTGACTTGGAAATTAAGCATGTGAAGGGTACAGACAATGTAATTGCTGATTGCTTATCCCGTGTTTGAATGTGTATATATATATCATGTGTTTGAATATTGTATGATATGTATATATAGACAAGTGTTCACTTAACCATTTTGTATTGAAAAGAAAAATTTTGCCTTTATGAGTCAAAATTTTTCCCTTTTGGAATGGAGGTGTAATGTGAATATAGGCCACTAGATGGCAGTATTTACCTTTTTTTTGTTAAGCTCCGGCAAGAGTCATGTTTAGACATGTCCTGGACATGTCTGGGGCAAGTCTCAGAAAATAAAAAAAAAGAGGTCTAAATGTGGGTGGGGTCTGCAAAAGAGTATATAAGGAAAAGAATTGAGACAGTAATGTAGTAGGAGAAATTGCAAGAAGAAGGATACGTGTGACCAGACCTGTCATTTCTGTTCAAGACCTGTGTAGTTTCTTTTGTGGATTTCTTTGCCTGTGTTTGAGCATTTTCTTCATCCAGGACATCACCAAGCCACCCCACCAAAAAGGGACTGTAATTATTTCTGTTTTTTTCTTATTTATCAATCTTGGTCTTTAGTTGTAGGTTGTTATTAGTCTTTGTCTTTGTTAAAAATTAAATGTGTTTTAGTTGTTGAAACTGTGTTTGTCGTCCCTTGCTGTTGCTGTTGTGTTATGAATGTAATAACAAATTGGGGCCATAACAATATGGACAGAAGTCAGATCCTGAGATTCATGATGCAAAAGAATGACTTCATGCAGCTGTTGGCTTCACACTTTCCATCAGCCAAGCAGCTGCCCCCCTAGGCCAAACTCGTGCCACGCGGGGAACCACGATGATAAGTTTCCTGCCAAAGTTGAATGATTTTTTCCAAGACTTATGCGACACCCTTTCACCAAATTTCATGAAACCAGGCAAATAGTTTTTCCATAATCCTGCTAACAAACAGACAAACTAACCAAACAGAAAACATGACTTCCTTGGCAAAGGAAAATGCTGAACACTCCTGAGAGATACTGAGATCTAAATACAATGAAAATTAATCAAACTGTTAGGTTGTACTACAGATTAAATAATTAAATTTTTTGTCTGGTACACTCCTCAAAAAATATGCCACGTGACACTCTTGTGTTTTGTATATTTAAAGGCCATTTGCTGTCCTGATCGACTTCATTGCTGCCCAAAAGGCTTCCAGTGCAACAATGAGACCCAGATGTGTGAGAAGCCAGGTGGAAGTACACCCATGCTGTGGAAAATGCAGGCCAATCCCAGTGACCTCTTGCCCCCCTACACAGCAGTGGCTGATCTTCAAACAATGGAGCAGGTGATCACAAATGGTTAAACCTTTATCAGGATGGTTATCCGGATTATCCCCAACTCGAAGAAAGCGGTGATTACAACCTTATTTCTGGAGTTCAATCATATTGAAAAATAGTACATTTGCCTTCGTGATTTTCTCTAATTTTGAATGTTAACCCTGTGTTGCATGCTGTCCAATATTTTGGACATACGTTAAGTGGGGTTTATTTTCTCTAGGCTCATAGATGCCCTGAAAACACAAAATGTACATTTTACTGGGCATTTCCAGATAATAATTTCCTCAATAGGTGCCTCTGATTAGTCCCATGGTTTTCCACAAACTATCACAATGGCTGCATCCACAAGTAAGTTGACAGAAGTCAGAAATACTTTTATATTGTTCAAGTTTTGATCAGATGACTTCTGTTGGGGGATGGAAATACATTATATAGCACAGACTGAAAACACATAACCTATGGAATGCATGTCTGTTTGTAGGAATACATCTGAGTCTATGCTCTATCAAAAATATTGGACATTATGCATGCTGAGTAAATAGCTGAAATAATGTCCAGAATACAGATAGATCATCATGCATATCAATGACCAGGTTTCTTCAACTTCACATTATTTCTGTCACTCCGCATGCATAATGTCCAAAATACTGGATGGCAGTGTGCCTCCCACTAGCATAATGGACAGACAGACCACCTACTTGCATTCCCCCCCCCCACTCCCCTGCACACACACACACACAAAATATTGCACCAAAATCCCAACAAACAGTCAAAGGCATTTGTGTGTGCTATGCAGCAAAGGGTTAATATTCCCAGAAGTGAGTTTTTGGGGATATTATGGATTCGCTTTGGCTGCCATTGCCACCACAGATCTTTTGTGTTAGTGTGATGACTTAAACAGGTATGTGGGAATCGAATGGAAATTTG
The DNA here is from genome assembly GCA_029721435.1 of Gymnothorax reevesii. Classification (NCBI taxonomy): domain Eukaryota; kingdom Metazoa; phylum Chordata; class Actinopteri; order Anguilliformes; family Muraenidae; genus Gymnothorax; species Gymnothorax reevesii. Next base: position 107,111,388 of record CM056577.1, on the reverse strand, counting down.
TGTGTTCATTCCTGATGCATGAAAGGCAAACCCTAAATACAGTATTGTATTGTGTGACCCAATGCCCCTTCCAGTTGCACCACCACCAAATCAAACCCTGCATATTCAACTGCAGCTCTCAGAGTTTTGATGGGAATCATGACACACCTCTTGTAATTGTTTCTAGTGCAGAGAGAGGGCTTGTTTTTGAAGTTGGACACCCCATGACGTTTGCTGTAGCACCACTCCCAGGCCAAACTTTTCATTTTAGGGGTATTCTGTGTCAAGTCACCTGAAGAAACAAGGTTTTAAAACCCATCATCTCAAATGTTGCAGAATCTCAATCAGGTGTACACTGATGAAAGGATTCTTATAACATTCTTTTGTAAAAATATTCATTGGCTTCATGTATAATAATTCATTTAACTGGGCCAAGTTGGCCATTTTGACTGCGATGTTCATTTTAATGAACAGCATCATGAAAGCTCACCTTTTCTACGGTGAGCAAGGCCTGCAGTTCCAGAGACATTTTTCTGGGTTGTTTTGTGACTTACCGGATGAGTCATTAATTTGCTCTTGGAGGAATGTCTGTGGCCCAGTCATTTCTGGGAAGATTCACCATAGTTCCAAATTATCACAATTCAGTAGTAATGAATCTCACCATGATTAGCAACTTGTCCCAGAGCTGAAATACATGGGGCGTGGGCGTGACACATCATGTAGACGAGGCAAACCGGGTTTTTTTTTTTTTTTCAAAATACCCGCTCCATGAACTTGGTTTTCATAGCACGTGGCTGCATGCCATTTTCACCATATGCAGCTTACGTTTTGTCAAGTAATAACAAAATCTGCCTTGAGTTTAAAACATTTTTTTGAATTGCATTTATTCCGTTGCCATCGTGTTACATTCAGAAAGATGCTGTGTATTATCCGGATAATTAGATGGGTCAGTAATCGTCAGTTTAAATGGATTTGTATGCCATTCCTCTGTTTCAAGTCGAGCATTGCCACTGGTTCGATGAGGTGTTCATTATAAACAGCTTGTACTCGCTGAAGAGTTTTATTGAGTTTATACCTGTTGGAAGACCACGTAGCAGCATGAGGAGAAAAACAGCCCACCAGCGTGAGTGTGTGCAGTTTCTGGGGTCAGTGTTGCATCTAGTTGATTATAATAGACTCGCTCTGCTGTGGGTGTGCAATTGCAGACGAGGCTTTGTAACCGCTTCCACTCTTGAGAAATGTCATCGACTCTCTCATCTAATCACACTGGAAAAGTGATGTGCAGATTTAAAAGGGCAGCTGGATCATTAATTAAGTTTTGTGAATTAGCTGATTAAGTTACTAAGGGGGCAAGGACTTAATCACTCAAGAGAAGTTTGCATTGAGTTACATTTTTCCTTTGGTAAATGGAATTATCCATAAAAATTGTGTATTGGGTTTACTCAGATTGCCTTTGTTTTATATTAAATTTTGTTTGAAACAATTTAGTGTGACAAAGAGGGAATGTTCTTTTTAAAATGGCAAGAGGGGGGCAAATACTTTTTCATGGCACTGTATATTAATTCAACACCCTAACTTGGCACTCCTGAATCTAATAATTACCCACTCAATGAGATTCCTCACTGTTGAATTAGCTTTGAGAAGATTAGAGTGAATACCCACAGGAGGCCGCATACAGGAGTAGGACTGGTAGGCGCTGCTAAAGAATTCGATCTCAGTACCTCTTTGTTATGAGGCAACTTGCACTATCTTTTTTAACCAAATCATAGCTATTGTTGGTTACTCAGGTTTTCTTTTTCCAGGATGAGTGCTGTCTGAGCGGTACTGGCTGTTGTCCAGCAGGATTCCACTGTAACGAGAACAAAGCCTGTGTGAGGAGCACAGAGCAGGACCCATCAGCTGTGTCGCACTGCAGTCCGAAGGCTGGGTCCTCATGTGCGGTCACCTACTGTGACAGACGTTTCTACTGCCCCGTAAACAACACTTGCTGCAAGAATCAGTCTGGCGAATGGTGCTGTTGTCCATATCCTCTGGTACAGTCATTGCATTTAATTTCTCTCTTTTAACTAGTGGTGTTAAGTCCTGGGATCAGTCAAAGAGTAAATATCCACTGATGAACTTGATCAAAATACATACCTAGTTTTAACTGGAAGTGGGTAACGGAGCAGCTCTATAGAGATGAAGCCTCTGGTTCTGGAAGTAAATTGCCTAGGGAAAGATGAATGATATGCTTGATTTGAATATGACAGTGTACTAACTGTAAAAGGTAAACAATTACACATTTGAAAATGATGACGCATGCTTCCTTGATTTCAACATCACTCCTACAACTCTTACACCAGTCCTTTCTAATCAGATGTTCCCATTACCATGACAACAGTCATTTTTAAGGTTTCATGTGAGAAACCTAATTTATTGACTTCAGTGGCAGACTGGCAGCAATGCAACATGCCATTTGTCATGCAATACATTCTTTGCAAGAAATGTTGTTCATCGGAGGAAGATGCATCTTTCTCTGACAGGCATGAAATGCCATTTGTAGATGAGAAATATCTTGGCGGGGGCAGATTACATTGCAATCACACATCTGGAGTGACCCCATTGTCAGAATTGTTCCTTCCTTGGAAACCAATATTGTTTCCTCTATCCTTCCACAGTCCCAATTACGGAGGAGTTGAACAGAGTGGCTTTTACCCTGTGTGGTGGCCTACATGCATATATGGTGCAGAAACTGGAAACTTTACAACTTTAAGTATGGTGACCGCATTAACAAAATTAGGAATACATTTATATTCGTTTCAAGAATATGTTTTCAGCAATACGGAATAGTTTCATGCTACAATAAATGGTATCATACAGTATAGCAAACAGTTGGCCATTTAATAGACCTTCGGTTTTGCGGGCTGGAAATGCATGACTAAAAAATCACCTGGAATCCCTAAAGTTTCGGACCTTTTCTGACGTTCATCTGCATTTTCCATAACTTGCAAACGTATTCAGATTTGGGTTGTATTATAAAAACAGACTCACGGCAGTTTTCTTTTCCAGGAGTGTTTCCATAAAGCACTAAACCAGGGATTCCAATAATTTTGGCACCTATTGTAAGACTAGTCCGCGAAAAACACAGAATAACTGCAAAAAAATAGTATAACATTTTCCCTTTAGTTGGAGCTTCACCAACTGTGCATCAAACTTCAATCTCTAAATTAAAATCACAAAGTGCACAATCATGTACCTTTGTCTTTTTTCCAAAAAGATTTTTGCTCTCACTATATGTTTAAAAAGAACTGGATGAGAACTTGAGAACCGGATGGCTCAGTTTATGGTTGAAAATTTCTTTGCAGAACTTCTTTATATACATTATCGAATGTCAATAAAGAAAATGAGGGGGATATTCACTTCCAGAACCAGAGTCACTGAAAAAGTTGGCAGTTTTAAAAAAAAATTCTCTTGTAAGGACATTTTTACAGGGATCCTAGGGTGTGATGCCCTATATTTGTGTAAGCAGTCCGTGCAACTTGTTGGTCTCTGATTGCATTAAAGTATCTCTTTCTATTTCTTAGGGTCAATGCTGCCCAGACAAGATCCATTGTTGCCCATATGGGTACATCTGTGACAGAAGATCCACCAACTGTATAAAGTCATATGTTAACATCCCTGCAGCTCTCAAGGAGCCTGCTAAAAGAAACTGATGAAATATATTGGCTTTTTTGCCCTTATAGTAGCTTCTGGTCTGGCATTACAGAGGATATAAAAAGTCTACACGCCCTTGTTAAATTGGCAGGGTTGTTTTTTTTTTTATATTAAACACAAAACCAAGATAAATCATTTCAGAACTTTTTCCATGTTTATTGAGCCATATAATCATTAAAAAATCGAAAGACAAACTGAAACAGTTTAGGTAAAAATATAAAAATTAAACAATTAAAATAGTCTGGTTGTATAAGTGTGCGGACCCTTAAACTAATACTCTCTTGATTTTATTACAGCACTAAGTCTTTTTAGGCAGGAGACCATCAGCTCAGCTCATCTTGACTCTGCAAAATTTGCCCACTCTTTATTTAATTGAGAGAACATCTCCTGTGCACAGTCCTCTTTTGGTCATCCCACAGATTTTCAGCAGGATTCAGGTCTGGGTTCTGGCTGGCCATTTCAAAATTTTAATCTTCTTTAGGTGTAGCCATTTCTCCTGTGATCTGGAAAAACCTGGTATATATGTCACTTTTGGGAGAAACTGATTTTTAACCTCATTTGCAGCAATTAAGAGTGGTGAGAAAAATTTTTTGTACACGAGAGTCAATGGGAGAGTCGCGACTCTGAGAATATCAATGGCTCTGAACCTAACTAGTGGACCCGGTGACATCTGATGGTCTTTAGGATTTTTGGAGTCAAGTAAAGTCAGTTTTACTGTGATTGAAAACAGGTCATGTCCAATCATTATTTTTAAGGGATGGTTTGAGCTTCCCCTATTGCCAGTTCACGAGCCGCCACTGGTTTCATGGTATATGTAATGCCTGGAAAATAATTTTATACCCCTCTGCTAACTGGTACCTTTGAACAATGAGATCCTGCTCATATTGTGGAAGTTATTTCTCTGCAGTAGGATGCAACTAAGATGATGCCAAGAAAATGCAACCGGAACAGCTGAACTTTATTTGGGGTTACTAAGTCACTTTAATTGATGGAATGTGTATACTACCTACTATTCAACATGAGTTCGAGTGTGAGTGGTTGATTCTGTATACAACCGCATCCCCAGTCATATAAGGGTGTGCACACTTATGCAACCAGATGAGCTTCAGTTTTTTGTTCAAATTCTCCACCAAATTATTTGTTTGTTTTTCAACTTAATTTCATAGGTTATAGGTCACATTAAATGTGGAAAAAGGTCCGGTATGATTTATCTTGGTTTAATTGTTTGCATCACAAAAACCTGCTATTTTAACAGGGGACTGTAGACTTTCTATATGATGAAATATACAGTAGATTATTCCCAGGATAGACTATATAGTTATTGTTTTATTGACTATGCACACTTTCTGCTGGTAGCTAGTGCAAAAAATAACGAAGTAATGAAAATGCCAAAATTTTGTCTTTATTTCTTCATTAAAAATCATGGCAAATAATAACACAAGGTGCTTTTGCAGGTCTGAAAAAGTATGGAATCATAGAATACTGTTTTCGAGCCCAGGAAAAGAATAAAAATTTAGGTGAAAGTCTTGGAAAAAGTTTGTAGGCTCTGTTTATGGTACACATGCATAAAAAAATTAATTATGCTCAAAATAATAGGACCAAGATTCCTGTAGCTACTGGCACCCAATCTGTAATGTACATTACTAACCTGAAATCATTAATGAAACAAGAATGGAAATACTTACTGAAAGGGATGGAATTAGAAAGTGGTGTCAGTTGCTACTGATGAAACTCCGATGGGCAGAGAGGACTGGCTCAAAGCTTGAATAATCACCACCCTGACCAGATACCTTACTGCTGTTTTATACACCAATCTGTCCTACACTGAGAAGTATACTCTGTAATCATGACCACAGTGATAAGACTGAAACTCCTTGAGAGCATCATCCTCACAGCACAATGCTTCTCACGCACATTTCTGATCTAGATGAATGCAGCTTTTCGTGATTTGCTCTGGCATAACAATGTAAGATGACTGAGCAAAAGCAAGGTCCTCAAGCATTTTAGGGCCATTTGGAAAGAACTACAGAGCCAGTGTGCAAAGGCAAAGTAGTTCATGGAATTCATTAAAAATGAAGAAATGATAAAAGCAGTTGCATTATTGGCCGATATTACCTCATCTCCATTACATAAATCTAAATCTCAAGCTACTAGCTTACACACTGTGTTGTTCAATGTCAGCAGTGCTTACATTCCAGAGGAAACTGGCGGCTTTCAAAGGTGCCCAGCAGATGAGCTTTTATTTATTTCTACCAAGCATATTCTCTGAGTCCCCATTTACAAAATTTTGAGACTTCATTATACCTTTTTGAGCAGTGCTCCTAACATCTTTTCATTTTTTAACCTACCAAAGGTACTGCTACATTTCCCACAACTTTTGGAATAGACCATAGGAGCAAATCATCCTCAGAATTGTGCCAAATTCTTGAAGAAGTTGATTAAGAATTAAAACACTCTCTTTGATGTCTTCACATTAGGAAAACTAATCTTAACGGTCCATCCAAAACCTATTTCTGATCAGAAACTGCACATAAATTCATGTAAAACGGTTCAGCTGCTGTTGGACCCCCGATCAACAGGCAATGCATGGCATTAAAATTTAACAGGTAACCTCTGTCAAGTATCTTGGTGTGCACATAGATAGCGACCTTAGCTGGCACACACGGGTGGCTAGTGTTTGTACCGGAATCCATCGGCGCCTCCGCTTTCTCACACGAATCCGTTTGTTCGGTGTCTGCAGAAACAGGATGTTGATCTTCTATTGTGCAACCATTGAGTCCATTCTTACATACGGTATCACCTGCTGGTTTGGTAACCTCACAGTCAAATCCAAATCTCAAATATCACCTGGTGAAGATGGCAAGTACGATAATGGGTACTGTACCTCTGCCCCACTCTCTTTACAAGACTTGTTTGAGCAGTCCACCATCAGACAGGCAAAAAACACCCTATCTTACCGTTCGCATGTACTTACTTCAGAGTCTGTACTGTTGAACTCAGGGAGGAGGAACAGGGTTCCTCTGTGCAAGCAGAACCGCCTCATACACGCGTTCATCTCCCTCTCTGTTAAGCTCATTACGAGCAGTTAGCGAGGGGTGAGAGTGAACAAAAGAGGCCCCTATGGCCAAGTTAACTGTGAATTTTGTTTCTGTCTGATTTGGAATATTGCACTTTCGGTACATTGCTGTGACCTTTTTAATGTTTTTTTTTTTCTTTTTTTCCGTGACATATTTATTACTATATGTTTTTACATGGTTTTATGTTTCTCTTTTTCTGTTTATTGTACGCTGTGCATTACCCTTTGTCCAAGACCAATTTCTGCCACGGCAGGCTAATAAAGTAAACCTTGAACCTTGAATTGTCAAGAGTTCCCTGTAGAAGCACAACAAATTTTCCCATGGACCTGTGCTGCTTCTCTGTAAAGTGAGCTGACTGACCTCCAAGAAAATCAAACACTGATAAAAGCTGACTGTGACTCTCCCACCCTCTGCACCGAGATGGTAACTGAAGCTAATTTCCCTCTCCTGCAATATATGGCTCCTCACATTCTCACAACGTTTGGCTCGACCTGCTCCTGTGAGTCAGCATACTCAACAATTAGCATGGTAAGTAAGGCCACTGCCGACAACTCACTAAACACCTGCATCAGGGTTTCTGACCGGTCGTCACACCTTTTGTGCCGAAGTGTATCTAGTTTGTTCTTGGGGGAGACAACGACGATGTCACCAAGATTAAATAAGAAAGGCGATTTTAACGCTTGTCAGGAAGGGGAGTGCTCACAACAGAAATCGAGCACCTGGCACTCTTACTTTTGACCACACCCCATGTATCCTTGAAAATCCAAATTTTCTAAGTGACTGTGACATTTAGCACTAAATTGTATAAGTCTCATACTGTGCACTGAATGTTTAAGAGCCACTCTGCGAGAAAATGGCACTTTTTGAAGAAGTTGAGGAGTTGACCCCCCTGGAATTGAATGAAACCTGACACAGGGGTAGATATGGCGGTTTAACGGAAAAAGCCAAATTTTTAGACCCGTATCTCTCTTGGTCTGCCGGTGACGCCACCTGGAAGTCACTAAAGAGGCTCAGTTTTGCTTTTGACACCACATTTTATATCAATTATTATGACTGAAGGGCACACAGTACCAGGTATGTTTTACTTTTGTCATGACCTGAGACACTTCAAGTCCAATTAGACTTCAGCACCAAGCTGGGTAACTACAATATTGAGCCAGAATTATTTGAGAAATAACAATAAAAATTGAAAATGGGAATAAAATAATATCCCAGATATATACCTATCTGGAATGCTTTATTGTGCGTTTACTCACAAGACTATCATTTTCTGTGAATAGTAAATTCATTTTTGGTGCATGTTCGCAGTTTATTTTCTTTGTAACCCAGATTTGTACTGTGACGGTAAATGTTGTTTGTTGTGCTTTTGGAACTCTATTTATTTGGTACATTACTGGGGATGGCCAGTATTGGCAGCCAGCCTACAGCACCCCTGGGGACAAAATTTTCCAACATTTGATGATGAACATCGTCTACTCTGAAAATACTTCCATTGAGATACTTATGCTGTAATACACCCCAAAGAGACTATGTATCCTGAGAATTTCAGATCTCTATCTTGCTGGGTAAACAAAATAATGCCACCTAAACATAGGCACAACCTGCTATGAAATGGTCCATTTTGAGTTTTCCTCCAACTTTGGCTTCATCTAGATTGAAAGTGTGGATATTACCAAATAAATGCTTGGTATTCCCAAAAATAGAGTTCCAAAAGCATAACAAACAGCATTTACCCTCACTGTACAAATCTGGGGTACAGAGGCAATATACCGCAAACATGCACCAAAAATGAATTTTGACCATCTTTCTGGCCATCCATTGAACAAACACAGCAAGATACCAAGGTACTATTCACTGAAAATGATAGTCTTGTTGAGAGTAAACACATAATAAAGTATTCTAGTTTGGTATATGTCTGGGATATTATTTTATTCCCATTTAAATTTTTATTGTTATTTCTCAAATAATTCTGGCTCGATAATATAGTTACCCAGCTTGGCGCTGATGTGGTGATGAAGTTTAACTGGACTTGAAGTGTCACAAGACATGATAACAGTATAACAGATTTCGTTCTGTGTACCCTTAAGTCATGATAGTTGATGTAAAATGTGATGTCAACAGCAAAACTGAGCCACTTAAGTGGCTTCCAGGTAGCGCTATCGGCAGGCAAAGTGAGACACGACCTAAAGATTCTGCTTTTTCTGTGAGACACCCATATCTACCTATGTGCCAAGTTTCATTCAATTCCAGGGGGGTCAACTGCGCACTGAATGTCAATCTCTCATGGATCGGATCTTAAACTGTTGAAAAACAAATCTTGTACAGTTGATAATAACGTATGAGCAATTTCTTCAGCCATACAGCTCAAAACCAACGGTTCCAAAACTCGGTCCAGAGGGACCAATGTGTATGCTGAGTTTTGTTACGACCGCAATGTTGGTCGCATAATTTTTAACAAGTCGTTAATTTTCCAAACTGGAACTTATACTATGGGATTATTTAAACTGTAAAATCACATCCGACCAGAAATGGCTATGTGTGTGATGAAAAATGTATCCACCGTGGGTATGTAGTACTTATTGATAAAATTTCATACAGTTCATTTCAGTATGCCACAAAAGTGGTAAACTATCTATAACCGATTAAATTAAAGACTGGGGTCAATCGGCAAGCTCTTAATTGATATTTACATCTCATTTGAAAGTAAAAGGAATGCTGCACACTCAGACTCCAAGAGGAATACTTTATTGTAATGACGTTTAGACCCTCTTTGGCCTTGGTCAAGCATATGCTAGACTTGACAGAGGCCTAAGGGCTGAAACATCTTCACAATAAATCATTGCACTTGAAGTTTCAGTGTGCGGTGTTCCTTTTCACTTTAAGTTACTTACTCCGTTGCCTGCACCTCACACAAACCGATGGGGTGCGTTCACTCTCCTCCTACTATTTACATCTCATTCGTTTTTGTTTTTCTCTTTTTGTCAAAAGGGCAACGAGCACAATATAAAATTGGTCATCTTTGAGGCATTAGAAAGCTACGTTCAGCATTCTGCGGATTAATTACCTCTCTTAACTACAAAAGTTCCGAATTTATAAATATTAACGGTTTGTTAAAATTCTGGAATTGCAATCGTGGTTGGAATGAGACCCTGCATACACAAGGGTCTCTCAGGACCGAGTTCAAGAACCACTGCTCGAACCGAATGTGGCCAGCAAGCTCCAGGTATGGATCCAAGATTTGCACAATATTTCCGTGACTTCCTGTCTATTCTTCGAAAGGTCCGGAAAATGTTCCGACTTGTCCACTTTTTGTCACCACCCCCCGCTGCTGCTGCTACCTGACTCGTCCACTTTACAGGCGAGGCGCAGCTCATCTCGGACGAGTCTACTAAAGTGTTCTCTCGAGTTAGGACTACGTTAGAAATTTACTGATTAACGAGGGAGACTGGGAGTTGTATGCAAACGTTCTTCAATCGATTAGCAAGCACGAAAAGCACGAGAAACACATCAGCAAACGCATCAGCAATAAACTGGTGACGACTTCGCACGTGGACTTGTTTCTATAGCAACGAAACGAAACACGTTACCTGTGAGAGTTGAGGTCAGCTTGCTCTGTGTAACTTTGGTTGAAGCAGACTGCGAAATGGCTGAAATGTCGGCAATGAATCGAAAAATTATTCAAAATCTTGCTGAAACCTTTTCAAGACAAATTAAACATTGTAAGTACTATAACCTGAAGAATATTTATTTATTTGTATAAGAAACTATGACCTGCATATGACATCTACTAGAGATGCCAGGTCTTACGCATTTTTTAGGCTTATTCACCGTAGTCCGTGATTATTCATTGAATGCTTAATGAGATTGTCATACGGAATTAAAATCCTTGTGCATTGAAGTTTCCCTTTCACTTGAGTAAAGGTGCACCTCATCACAAGTAGCATGGAAAGCTTCTCTTTACTCAGGGATTGGAAACAATGCATGTGTTTCATGATCGTTTAAATTGTTTGAATGAAATGAGACCATAAGAAATGTTTTTATGCAGTTCCATTGTTTTTAATCCCTCAGTCAAAACAAGCCTGAGAATTCCCGAGTCATAATCGATTTACGTGTGGCCAGTGGGGAAATCCACCGTAATGCGCGCGAAACTGGTTAACTTGATGCACAACGACTTAAATTCCGCCAATGAATTTCTTCAGTGCGCTTTGATAAAATAATTTCTGACTACGGCACAGAAACGTGAATGCCTCTGAGAGGAGAAACTCACGCCTAAGACGTAAGCCTTGGCATCTCTACTACTACTAGGAGTTTCGCAGCTGGGCTTCAGATGACGCCGACTAGCTGTACCTGATAAACAGCTAAGTTACTGAAGAACACATTTTAGACCACATTGAATATTTCAAGGATTTTTGTCTATCTGTACTTCTCTAAATAAATTAGGTAACGCCCGACATCTAGACTCCACATTTCACCGTCTCAGTTTTCAAAAATAATATCATGCACGCATATATCAGTTTTCAGAGAAGTTGTCGTTTACATGTGCCCGTATATATTTGCCGTCAAGAGCATATCAAACTCGTCTGTGGCAGTGTAACAAGATCAAGCCCACGTTAGCCAATGAGAATCCCGAAAATAGCAACAACAGAAACGAATCCAATCAGCAGAGCCAAATGAAAATGTAAACATTGGTCGCACTTTTGGCGCAGGTGCAAGTTCTGGCGCATACTGTGACGTCGGCTGCCTAAAACTCAGTTTTTCACAGTTCACATGCAAACTTGCAACGGAAGTTTTCCAAAATCTGCACTCTGGCCGGAGTTTTTAGAAGGAATCGTTTTCAGAGGCGAATTATCCGTTTGCGTGTAAATGAAGGGCACAAACGCAGGGAAACGTCTCCGTTTGTCAAAACAACCTTGTACGTGTATACGGGGCGATAGCCTACTTATTACTAACATTATATCTGTATTGATCTTTAAGTTTGCTGGTTTTGGACGTTCATGGAGCTAACTTCGCTTTTATGTTTCGGTTTATTTTACCAAAACTAGTTGGCTAATTTTAAATCTACTAAAACACTGGCTTCATTCCTATACCCACGCTCATGATCTTTCGATTTGGTGGAGGTTTTTTGTGGCATTCGCAGAAAGGAGGTGGCCTCGCACAACTTAATCTTTTCCCCTCACTTTCACTCATCAACATTTGTAGGGACGGTGCTGCAGTTCAAATTGTTCCGACGAATCTTAAGTACGGTGTTCGGAGCCCCCCTGGTGTCAGTTGAGAGAAAAAAAAGCCATGTACTAAACTGAGGGAACAGATTGCTAAACTGTGCGCACAGTTTACTAAACTGAGGGAACAGATTGCTAAACTGTGCGCACAGTTTGCTAAACTGAGGGAACAGATTGCTAAACTGTGCGCACAATTTGCTAAACTGAGGGAACAGATTGCTAAACTGAGGGAACAGATTACTAAACTGAGGGAACAGATTGCTAAACTGTGCACACAATTTACTAAACTGAGGGAACAGATTGCTAAACTGTGCGCACAATTTGCTAAACTGAGGGAACAGATTGCTAAACTGTGCGCACAGTTTGCTAAACTGAGGGAACAGATTGCTAAACTGTGCGCACAGTTTACTAAACTGAGGGAACAGATTGCTAAACTGTGCGCACAATTTACTTAACTGAGGGAACAGATTGCTAAACTGTGCGCACAATTTGCTAAACTGAGGGAACAGATTGCTAAACTGTGCGCACAATTTGCTAAACTGAGGGAACAGATTACTAAACTGAGGGAACAGATTGCTAAACTGCGCACAATTTGCTAAACTGAGGGAACAGATTGCTAAACTGAGGGAACAGATTGCTAAACTGTGCGCACAGTTTACTAAACTGAGGGAACAGATTGCTAAACTGTGCGCACAATTTACTAAACTGAGGGAACAGATTGCTAAACTGTGCGCACAGTTTACGAAACTGAGGGAACAGATTACTAAACTGAGGGAACAGATTTCTTTAGTAAACAGCGCACAGTTTAGTAATCTGTTCCCTCAGTTTAGTAAACTGTGTGCACAGTTTAGTAATCTGTTCCCTCAGTTTAGTAAACTGTGCGCACAGTTTAGCAATCGGTTCCCTCAGTTTAGTACATAGCTTTTTTTTTTTTCTTGACTGACACCAGGGGGGCTCCGTAACGGTGGCCGAGACGGGTCGAAATGCAAATTCAAAACTCTGCAAATTCATAAAAGGCAAGCGCATGAAAGGAACTATGTCACGATTACTGTGCATACTCTGAATTTACATCCGAAGAAAGTGAACTGCAAGTCATCTGATTGTTTCCACCAGCTTACAAGAATGTAAGCTGGTGGAAATTGTCAATAATCAGAAGAAAGAAAAATCCTTCAAGATTTTGACTTGAACAGTCTTATATTTTTAACTTTGCAAGTTTATATTGTGCTTATTACTTTTTTTGGTCAACTTTAGCATAAAACAGGTAGCAAATAAAATAGTGAGCTTACTGGGCTAACCTACTTAGCCAATTATAAATTAAGCAGGTTAACATGGCTGTTGAATGCACAGTAATTTCATGTGTGGCATTTTCCTTAAAAGTCAGAGCAATGCAGGTTTGCTACATTATTTTTTGTCCTTGAATGCAAGGTCTCAACAACTCTACTTATTAGGAGGTTGTTGAATATTGATCGACCAAAGTCTTATTTGTTTTTTACAATTTATCTGATGATGCACTCTTCTGCCTTTGAAAATGTGTGCATGATTGGCAATATAGACAAATAAGCGCAACATACCCTCAGAATTTTTATTTTAATCGCATGCACATGCACATATAGCCATCTTCAGGAGATTGTGATTTTAGAGTTAAAATACTCTCATTCAAAAGCTCCTATTTTAAAAAAGTTAACATCTTGTTATAATTCTGAGATCACTCTGTGAGAATAAAACCAGCAGGTAAGAATAAAAACCAGCAAACACATAGTCCGCAAGGACTGTGTTTCAGAATCATTGCTCTAGGCCAGTGGTTCCCTTTCCTCTTCCTGAGGTGCATAAGCCAGTAGTTACTGAGTTCCACTTCTTCAAACACACCAGATGCAACAATTTGCAGGGATGATCAGCTGCATCAGGGATGCTCAAAGAGGAACAAAACAAATACCTGTTGTCAGGATCCAAGAATGAAAGTGGGTTATGGCAGTTTGTTGCCATGGCTGGAAGAAATACTGACAAGAAAAATTGGACCCCTGGCAAGGTTCTATAATCCTAGCAAGAAAAAAGCATGCCGGATATCATTTTGTCTGAGTTATGAAGTCAAATCATTTCTTTGACTCTGAGGTATCCTGACTGGATAGCTTATCAGTGCTCGGCAAAGTGCAACAAAAACACTACTTTTGTGGGATAAAGCACTTTCTCTGTTTTTAAACACAGTCTCAGAACATGTTTTAAAAGTAGTTCCATTCATGAGAAATGTTCAATAGCTTGAGAGACACGGATATAAACCAAATTGCTCCTGACTGCAGTTAACAGAGCCGAGATCGAGTGTCTGATACGACAGTTTAATGGATTGTTGGGAGACCAAAGTGACCGGAGAGCAGCAAATGGCCTGGATCGTGGTAAATTCAGGAATATTCTCCACAAGACATTTGGTATGACAGATGATATGATCATGGACAGAGGTATGCTCTGAATTACATTTGTTTGAAAACACTTCAATAGTAACGATAACCGACATGGAGCTGTGCTTATTCTCCCCTAAATTAGACTGGTTTCCAAGTACCAGACTGGGGCATGTCTGGTTGTAGTGCAGTAGAGCCCCTATGGCCCCTCGCGTGGGGTCAACCATGTCATGGTGCAATGTGTAATTGCAAATAGCTTTGTTCTAGCGGGGAGAATTTAATCAGTAAAATAACTGCAGCTTCTCCAGTTGAACTGGTACTGGGAGTTTGCATTAGCTGTAAATGCATGTTAAGGAATAATTCTGCATAAGCAAAGTAGTCAGTGACTCATGAGATGGAGATATGACTTTTTTGGCTGGGAAATTAGTTTTTAGTTTGAGGATGGGCAAAGGCAATTGGTATTCTGCTTTTCAATGACATGCTTTCTAACACAACATTTATTTTTCCCAGTTTTTCATGCATTTGATAAGGATAATGACGGCTATGTGAACGTGAAGGAGTGGGCAGAAGGTTTGTCAGTGTTTCTACGAGGAACATCAGTTGAGAAAATAAAATGTAAGCACCTGAAGTATTTTTGTATTATTTTCATGTACAGTCTTAAAATATGAATACTAAATATTTACACCTTTATTTTCTAAATCTCAGATTGCTTTGATGTGTATGACCTGAATGGTGACGGACATATTTCCCGGGAAGAGATGTTCCACATGCTGAAAAACAGCCTCATCAGACAGCCGACAGAGGAGGACCCAGATGAAGGCATCAAAGATCTGGTGGAGATTGCTCTGAAGAAAATGGTGCGATGGATACCAAATATGGTGTTTGTAAATTCAAAATTGAGATAAGAAGGGGTGCAACAACACATATTGAGAGTTAAAGAAAAATGTTCAGCACTTGATAACTCGGTTCATCTCTAGAAAAGGGATAATAAAGTAACAGTAGGTTATACAAGTTAGCTTAATCCTGCCAATGAATAAAAAACATTCTGTGATAGTTACTCGTTATAAAAAAAACCCCACACCCTGACATTAATATTCTGCATTGCCCCCAGGAATGCCTTGACACAGCAGCAAAAAACTCTGATCAGTCTTTGCGCATTCACCAACAGTCAATCACCAAAATCGAGCTTTGTAATTTTCAAATATGCAGCTTCTGGTTGGTTCACATTCCCAGTGACAAAAAGGACAAGGCAATTATGAATTAATGGACACAATTCGAAGGAACTGTACAAAAATAACTGTGCTGTTACTTACAGGATCATGATCATGACGGCAGACTGTCTTACACAGACTTTGAGAAGTCTGTAAGAGAGGAAGACTTGTTACTAGAGGCTTTTGGAACTTGTCTGCCAGATTCAAAGGTATTCATCTCACCGGTCTGTTAATTGTAAGTTAAGTTATTAGCATGTTGAGATCCTAACCAATATTTTTTTTCCATGTCTGTTCCAGAGCATACTGGCATTTGAACAGCAAGCTTTCCAGGACCCCCTTGAGAACTAATGCAAACATGCCTTATCCACTAACCCACATTTTTTATTCAATAAATAGTTTTTATTCACATTTTTGATGCATTTCTGATAATGCACAAACATGTTGTATGGTTTGACACCCAGTACAATCATCTCCAGAACATTGGTAGTTTCTGTGAAGACAAGCAATGCAGGTTTATATTCTCCTTCGTGGCTTGGTAACTGTGGACTCCACTGCTGGCCTTTTCTCTGGAATTGAAGAAACCTACCATGACATGACAAAAAGAGAATCCAAACCAATTAGTCTGAATTAAACAGTTTAAATGTACCCATATTCCATATCTTCATTTATTTATATGACTGAGATGCACCTAAAGAGGTGTTGCATGTGAAGATAGACGAGACATGTGTCCAGACAAAACAATTATTTAAGATTCAGTGATGCATAACTAACCTTTGCTAAGGTGCTCCTTACTAAATTAGCTGTGATATTCAAGGAAGCATCCTCCATGTCAATCTGAGGAGGTTGTGGCAGTTTCGGTCCAATCAGAGTTTCACGTTTGTCAGCAATTCCCAACAAAGTGTGTCGATAAGCATCCTCCATTTTCCTTTTCCGGTTCTCTAAATGCATTGTCCTTGGTATTAACCTGGTAGCAGAGTGACTGATTTCTTTCTTTTGGCAAGTCCTCACTGGGTTTGCTGGAGTTGGTTTCAAATCAATTGACGAAGATGAGTTATTAGAGGAATCAACAAAATGGTATGTGGACCCCATATTGTCCTCAGTAGGAGGGATAGTGTATTGATATCCACTCACGGTTGAAGAAGATGGCTGCTCATACACGGATAAAGAACGATAAACATCCTCTTGTGGGGGAAGGGGTAATGAAGGATAACCCCCCGAAAGGCAGCTGGTGCTCAAGCATTCCTCCTCATTCTGAGATGAATCCCTCATTTCCTTTTTTTCACACACTGCCATTTCTGAGTCATTCAATATTTTGCTTTCATCTTCAGTTCGTTCAGATTCTCTAGCTGTGGGTTGGAGAATAAAAGTTAATGTAATGCAATTTTAATAACACCAGAATTAAAGCAGATTGAAACAAGTGCCTTAATAAGCTATCGTTAGAGGTCACCCCCAAATTGGATTTAAGAAATGGCCTTCACCAATTGTAAACCTGAAATTGTAAGCTCATCATTACGTTTCACCTTTATTTTGAATCACTCTGGTAACATATCTTCTCCTCTCCTGTAATTTCTGCCTTGTGTCCTCCACAGTCTCGTTTTCAGGGGCATAACACACGTGAAGTAAACCGCCATAAAAACTCCTTTCATCAAGGTTACGCTTGGCAACTCTGTTAAAAGTTAGAAAAATATTTTCCATCTTGAGGTGACTGGTTTATACAAGTAAGCATAATGCCACCAATTGATAGCCAGATTTAATGTTAGGCACCCACTATCGGGTGTATGGCGTGACGAGATGTTTGACAAGACGCACTTAGCACTTTGAAGCTTCTGGAATTTTATTAAATAAACTTCAGTGAACTCCTCTGCGGGGTACTCGTCTAGTACTCTGTACTCTTCAATCGCCCCGTATAGGGCACAGAGCTGGACCAGTTCTGCCATCACACCAATAGCTGGAACTCCTTGGACCAACAAGAATCGAGATTCCAAGTTGATGGTGTATACCTACAGTTGAAAAAATTTAATTATTCTGTTAAAATGTGCACTGAACAGAATCTTCACTTATCAGAAACATATCTAAATAGGCAAACTCGCTAGCTAGCAAGCTAACGTTAACATTGACTGATATTATAGTATCATATTCGGTCTTCTATTGTAATTCAAACTTGCAAACACATACTTTGACAGCTTTCGGCGTCCTTCCCTCTCGATATTTGGGCCTAGTAAGGCAAACAGGTCTCTGTTCGTGATGTGACTGAATTTTCGGAGTGCTCCAGCTTGAGTTGCCAGAGGTTGCCATCTTCTTTGACCAAGATCTTAGCACCCAAGCCAGAAATAGTCGAATTGACAAACCAGGAAAATGAGTGTAACGATCCTCCAATCACCATCATGTATGGATGTCATGTGCCTAAATTTTATCCAATCAGCAATGTGTAGCTTCAATAGACAGCATCAGTAGATCCGAAGTAAACTTCAGCTGGGTAGGGTAGGGATGCTTGAGCCCGAGCAGGCATGGTGTGTATTGCTAACCTTGGGTATTCAGATGAAAATGCACTGATCAGGAGCACTAGCCATTGCCGTCCTGCCCTTTCTGTCTCTGCGCATAGAGGAAAACGTCACGGCCATGCTGAGTACCAAATCTATCTTGTTTATTCAAGATAAAATCATTCTTTATGTGACGTTAAATAGCCAGTCTGATAGCTAGCGGGGTGGGAATCCTTGAGCTCTTTCGAACAATGCTGGGTGATCACGGAATTCAGCCTGTCACCGTGGTGCTGAACAGCTCAAAAAACTGTTTCATTCACCTGCCTACCAACTTAATATCACAGCTCTCTCTTGCAGAGGTGAGTTAAGACTTTGCCATTAAGTGTCGCACAGTTGCGTGGTTCAGCATTTTCAATGCCGCTGTGAAGAGTTCTATCCACTAGCAGAAGGGTGGTATCAAAAGCTTGACTGTGTTAGGTAGCCTGTGGCAAATCTGAAGTTATATGCGAAGTTTGTGAGGTCATTTCACTTGCGAGGTGTGTGGGCAAAGGTAACCGCGATTTCATTGTGTTGGCTCTCAAACGAGTTTCTCCCAACAGAATCAAGTTTTGGAGCTTTCTTGGGGTGAGAGTGTTGCCCCTGTATATCTAAGCTGGACTAAATGTTTACAAAATTCAAATCGGAGCGGAAACACTGTCGAGGTGAATCGGCAGCTGGGCGACAAGCTTGGCATCAAAGATGGAGAGCAGGTGACTTGGCGTTTGCCTTTAATAAACTTTCTCGCTCAGTCGTACTGTTAAGCAACTTCTTTATTGTGTGACTTACGAGGAATGTTAAGGGAAAGTCAGTACGTTAATGTCAGCCAATTTTTAGCGATTTTAACAAAATAATTAAGATTTTCTTATATATGTGAAATTTATTATAAAAATAAATAAACTGAAGTTAGTTTGTCATCTTCCAGGGCTTTCTGAGGCCGTGTCGGCAAGTACGGTCAGTTCAACAGGTAATGGTGGAACCGTTGTCATCTGATGACTGGGAGATACTGGTACGACACTCTTTCTTACGGAAAAATTATAATTGCACTCTTACCATGGCTTACTGAAAAAAGTATTCGTATTCTGTTATATTTTCATACTATAAGTGACACCAAATCAGTTGGGCTGATCATATTAAGCCCAAAATTTGTACTTCTGTGATTGTAGGTCGTGCACAAACATGTTCGCCTTCGAAAATGCACACCACATTACTGGTCAAGGAATCTTGCATCAACAACTGTCAAGCAGTTGGGGATGGGAAATTTAATGGTCGTTGTTTGGTATAAAAAGCAATCCAAATTTTAATTGGATCAAAGTGGTCACCTTTTGTTCCAATAACTGAGCAGATTCAGGGCTGCTTTCCTTGAAGGACAGTTGTATGGTTCCGAAAATGTTCAGCTGGTACTTCTCTGGAAGCTCTCACGGCTACACCTTTTTGTGGTTTGCTTCTTGATCTTTCCAACTTGTGCCAATCCTGGTTTATTTTTTGGCCTTTGTGAGAAGATTAAAATAACTAATTTACATGTTTGAAATTTTCATTGACTCCAAAATTTAGGTTTTTTTTTTTTTTTTTTAATTCTAACTTTCTATTCACATTGTGCTGTGTGCCATTTTCATTTTCCATGACTTTGAAATTCTTTCGTTTCACAGAAACAAGGAACAAAAGCATGAACATGGTGTTCAAATATTTTTGACTGGTAGTCCATCTGTTTAGAGTCTCGCAAGTAGTTTGCCAGTGTTTCACCGTTGTAGTTTACATTTGTTTCAAGCATAGTTTACACTTCATTGTTAGCTATAGTGGTAGCAGACTTTTCCCAACTGTGAGAATGGGGAAAAGTCCTGGTCTGCCTTCATAGCTGATGCACCAGTTTTTCTTTTTTGTTCCCAGGAGCTCCATAGTTCTGCTCTGGAGCAGCAGCTCCTGGATCAGATCCGGGTAGTTTTCCCAGCAGGAGTTTTTCCTGTGTGGGTGAACCAGCGCACTGTCATCTACATCCAAATAGGTCAGCATTAAGTATCCTTAGTGTCAGTACTGTCAATGTGGGAGCTGGGCCCCCACAATTGAAGTTCAGAGTACAAAAGGTGTAACCCAAAAGTAAAACTGCTAACCTCATTTCATAAAATGGCATAGAACAGAGACTCAGAGCATGATGTTAGCCTGTATACTGAAAGGTGACAAATTAATGGAAATACTCTTGGGTCAATGACAAATAAGCTATTAAAATTTTTTTTTCCAAATAAATCTTTAAAAATATACAGAATACATTTATCTGAAGTTGGAAGAGTGTGTCTTAACAAGTCTTAATGGTTGCACAACATTTACAGGGTTTTAGTTCAGTTTTAGATTGTATTTACAATTTCACCAGAAAAAATAAAAATGTCAGGTGGCGCAACCAAAATTTCTTGGGGGGGGGGGGGGGGTTGTACCTCTCTCTTTTTTTTTGAAAAGTGATTTTTTAATAACTATACCTGAGAGCGTCTACTCTGCCTTTAGCATTACTATTTCGTAATTTAGTTGGGTATTAGAAATATCTTATGGATTCTTTTTTGTAGGAGGTGGGTATCTTGGTTTTCCAAACAATTTAAGAACAATTAAACTATTAAACCTTGTTTATTTGAAAGGTTTTCAATATAAATGTATGCCCTCATATTAATATTATATTAATTAGTATTTTACATTACATGTTCGATACATTTCACAGTGTTAACTTGCTCGGACGGTTGCGCCACCTGACATTTTGAGGGTTTTAGATGGCAAAACATAAAATATATATCATATAAACATATTAACAGGTTTTATGGAATAAAATGATGCATATTATGAATCATTTAAAGTAATTTTAAACCAAAGTAGTAGGGTAGTAGTAGTGACAATGTCATGTCATTGACCCTTTTATAAATGAGTGGAGAAGTATAAAATACCAGATCCATACAGATGTATTTCATGATGCAATGAAGAAATTATTATTCTTTCATGCGCTGTGTCATGTACAACCCCAGTGCTGAAAAAGTTGGGATGCAGTGGAAATGCAAGTTAAAAAGCTGTGATGTCTGAATCATTTTTGACCAGGATCATATTGAAAAAGGTACAAGACAAAATATTTCAAGCTGAACTTAATCGACTCTATTATTTTTGTTTTTTTGGAAATACGAAGTCTGTTTTATTGAGATGACTGCAGAATGTTCCAAAAAGTTGGGATAGGGGCAATATAAAACTGGGAAAGTGTTTTAACTTTAACTGAATCATGAGTTCAGCACCAATTTTTAGCAGTCCTTCATGCTTGGCTGTGAAAAGAGGCATCCAAAATAAGCCCTGTTTTCCCCACCCTGAACTCAGCCAAATCTAATGATGCCCAACCCAGGTCCAATGGCTTTTTGCTGATGTGGGAATGTTTAGAGAAAAATTCAAGATTTAACAGGCGTAAAATGTGGTAGATATGGGATTTTATTGCTGTCAAGACGCGAGTGCCATGCCACTCTGGTGACTTAACTTTGTAGTTCATCAGTAATAAAGACATGGCAACATGGCAGGCACAGAATCAAGAAACAAGTTCATGAAGAAATAACTCATGATATTCAATAGTCGCTTGTGAGAGAATTTTTATGTCCTCATCTGTTACAGCCTCCCTCTCTCCATCTGTACCGTATGGTCACCTGGAACCGCTCACTGAGCTTGTGGTGTCACCCAAAGCACGGGAAGGAGGTGATCACCCTGCTACTGGTCAGCCTAGGCCTGAAGACGCTGCAGACCAGAGTGGGAGTCCACGCTTACAAAGACAGAAGAACTTTGAGATCCCCAAGTCCCCCACGTTCTCCCAGCTGGACACGCTGGAGCCAAGTGTGGGCGGAGTGTGGGGCGGGGTCAGCCGCCTGCAGGGCCTGCTGAGGTACCTGCTCAAAGGCAGAGTCAGCTCAGAGAAGGAGGTCTTGACTGTGCCATCAATACCGCCTCTCCACAGGGATGCTGTGTTCAGGGTGTGCAGGGCCCCGCCTCTTTCTGTTGGTTATTCGGGGCCCATGAATGAGGCCGTGAATGTCTATCCCTGGGGCCACTGTGTGGATAAGGGAGACCAGAGCTATGCTGCCGTCACGTATGGCAGAATTTCCTGTCTACGCTCAGCCAAGGAGCTGAGAGAGCGCACAAAGCAGGCTAATGAGAAAAAGAGAGGTGCTGAGACCACACCCTCTGGTGAGAGAGGGTCAGGCTCTGATGAGGCCCAGGTGCAGCCCTTAGTCGTCAAGGTGGTCTGTCACTGCGTGGAGGAGATCCTTGCTGGCCGGAACAGCAGCAGTGGGAGACGACTGTACAGTGGCAGGGTCTGGGTGAGTACAGCCTCCTGAGCTACTCTGTTAAACATTTTTCTGGACCTAGTGGTATTGCTTACGAGAGCCTCCATCCCTTTCTGACAGACTGATGGACCGTGATGTGTGTGCAGTGATGATTGTACATTTAATAAAATGAAAATTAATCAGACCTCCAGTACCATTCAAGTATTTATTTCATGGATCTTGCAGATGAAAATACCATGTAAGTAAACGGATGACTGTTTAGGAATAACAAAAATAGTATTGTCTTTTTGAGAGGAAAAAGTCAATATTTGACGCGGCCACCCTTTGGTTTGATTACAGCATTTACTCTTTCAGTCCTACTTTTAGCATTTTTTTTGTTTCCTCACTTGCCAAATCATTCCATATGGTTTGTTGTTCATTCCAAAGGGATTATTTTGATGTTACAGCAGATTTGTTTATCTTGACAAATTTGGGATTTGCTAAATACCAAATTTGTCGAGTCAGATTAATGTCTCGACTTTGAGGAGGCTAAGTCATGATTTTTATGTCACCAGATAATTCTTTCCAACTGAGAATTCTCACACAATTTACAAGTGCGTTTAGGGTCATTGTCTTGTTGAAAATGAAATCCCCAACCAATTAATCTCTTTCCAGATGACAATTCATGCCTGAGAAGGATGCTGTGATACTTCTTTTGATCCATGATTTCGTTGATTTTTATGAGATTCCCAGCTCCTCTCAAGCAGACTTGACCCCTAACTGTAATAATTCCACTCTTATGTTTTACTGAAGGGGTTAAACGGACATTTTTGAAACATTCTCCAGCTGCGCAGTGAAGTGCACATATGTTCTGCATTTAGATGGTAAAATTTCAAATTTTGAATCAAAGGTCCAAGGAGCTTGTTCCCAGTCCATTGGTGTCCAGTCCTTGAGGATCTTGGCAAACTCAAGCCTTGCTTTGATGTTGCCATCTCAAAGAAGTGGTTTTTTGGCAGCAGACCATTTTACACAAGTGTCTGGAAATGGATCTTGATACTTTCATCTCTCGACTTCTCGCGCTATTAATATCATCACGGAGTTGTCGTACTGTCAAATGCCCATTGAGTATTATTTTTATTTATTTATTTTTTTACTTGCTGAAATCTAACATTTTGGCGAGTGTATCAGTCGGGTAGACGTCTGTTTGTCAGTTTGTTAGTCACGCAACCTATTGCCATTCATCCTGCACCAATCTTAACAAAATTTGACATTAAACAAAAAAAGACATGTCAGCATGGGTTACTTGCCTCAGAGCTAAACTTTTTCAAGTTTCTTTGTCAAAGATCAAGGTCTAGGTCACACAAAAGGTCGAAAACACATTTTGATCCAAAATTTGTTTCTATTTAAGCAAGAGACTTGAAACTAATGGCATTATATTCGTCAACGCAATGTGGTTCTAGTGGTTAGGGGTTGCAGTGACATTACTCTGACGTAAGTAGATGGAATTTCGGCAAATCGTCTTTCTATGAACAATATTTCATTTTTTTAACTTGTCATACACAGATAACAAACATCAGAGGCACTTATCTTCCATTCTGCACCTCCTGCCACTAGTTTTCAGTGAACCGGTCCCTTTGAAACAGCTGATCGTGCTCCTTACTGTGTCATGGCAGCATTTCACATCTTCAGAAATTTGACCAACCAGCATCCTGTAAGGCCACAATGGGTCTATGAACAATCTCAGAGAGCTCCTTTCATCATACCATCGTGTTTAACACTGTGACACTGCTCAGATTTCATTCCACCTTATATACTGGAGCAACTGACCATCAGAGGTAATTTTGCAGAATAATGTTGCCTCACACCAGTTTAAACAAATTTTTTAGCATCAGTAATCATGGAATGAGCCTTCAAACATGCATTCATGCTATGCAAAAGTGGGAAAAAAACCCAAAATTATGACGCCTTTCAATTGGTTTAAAAAAATTGATGTGTTTTGTGTTTTTGTCTATTGCCCATATTTTTACTTCAAAATACTAGGGAGAATGTTTTTTTTTTGGGGGGGGGTTCTCACTGCCCACACAATAATATTTTGCAATACATTTTCACCAAAAAAGTATAGAGAAGTTATATATTAGGACCCCTATTAGACAAAAGTGGTGGTGTATAATCATCACTGCACACTACTGTACCTTGTTTGAACGTGCATGTGAGATACAAGAAGGTTTCCAGAAGTTTATACTTTTTCCTAACGACAGTGACCAATGTCCATGTTTGCGGACAATGGAATGTTTGTGAACTTTCTGCGATTTAAGTCAGTGAAACCCAATCCCTAGACTGTGGAATGGCTTTTATACATACTATTCTAAAAGAAGAAGCACATACAGGATGTTTTAGGAAGCATGTTTTTCAACACTAAGGATTTATTTTAGCAGTTATATAAACTATTCAAGCCCTGAATTATATCACGTGATTA
Organism: Gymnothorax reevesii; assembly: GCA_029721435.1. Lineage (NCBI taxonomy): Eukaryota > Metazoa > Chordata > Actinopteri > Anguilliformes > Muraenidae > Gymnothorax > Gymnothorax reevesii. Next base: position 107,086,559 of record CM056577.1, on the reverse strand, counting down.
AACATAAAATGCCGGACCAAGTCAGGATGGTCACACATGGACAGTTTACTACTTTTCATGATATTTTAGTCCATTACTTCTAATTACATAAAAATGCAATCTATTCCATTTTGGAAAGGTAAAAATATGCAGAAAAAGGTAAAATCATAAAATAGGCCACTTTCATTTTTAATTACCGTGGTGTGGCGTCTGTCGTCGGGAACATTTTTTATCTTTTTTTTTTGGCCTTATGAATTTTTGTGTAAATTTGCAACAACGTACCACTAGACCACATCTCCAGGCTTTTTTCTCGGATTATTGATCGAATCATTTTTGTCCGTTTTATGGTCCATTGAAATTTTGGTACCAATATTAAAGATAGGACTGAGAAATATTAAAACATTATTTCTCCAAAACTATGCAATAAAGTTTTTTCTACATCAGGCAATGGACTTGCCTTGGTACCGTCAATGTACAGTCCGAGTATTACAGAAGGTCATATAAAAGTTCACATACATTTATTTCGTGACCTTTACATTGAGTTTCATTGATTCAAATGTCAAACAAATGTCAAATGTCCAGTAGGCTACTGGACCTTTGGTCCTATTTTTATTGATGCCAGCTTTTATACCAGCCCCATACCAGGAGGTGACGAGGATGAAGACATCTGCTGCGCAGTTAAATTGAATTTGAATGCACAATAACTGGAAACTCCACCCATCGACTGTTTGTGTAAATATGACTGCAAGTAAAAAATTTCTTTTTTGAGTAATGTGTTTTTTGTTTTTTTTTTGTTTTTTTTTATGTGACTATTGTTTATACAAATTGAAATCTCTGTGGATCTAGCCCAAGAAAGATTGAACACTGCATCAAATTTTCATACTTCGACCTGCAAGTGATTTTTTTTTTTTTCTTTTAATTTAGTAGATTTATTTCTTTTCAACTCTGCATCTTGTTCACTGCCCACCTATAACCTAATTACCAGTCTCCTAGCCCCTCGTTACCCACATGATCTCTCCTGTCGTAGTACATTGTAAGAGTGTAATCATCATAGTGCATGTATACATTATGCTTTGCAAGTACTTACCTGTGACCCTATCCTGCTTTTACTGCAGACTTGAGATGGGACAAATGTGTTGTTTCTAATTATGGATTATTAGAATGGAGTAAATGTGGCATTTACTACTTTTTTCACACATGATATTATAGATGCCACAATCACTCAAGTTAACGGTTCAAAGATTATAAAGACCACTCAGATGTAGGTAAAGCATAGGTTTTGGTTTTATGTACAAGCAATACATAAGGTCAGTAAGGTCATGCTTCTACATATGATGGTGCCAAGTGCATGCACAAAGACCATAACCAAACAAGGTCACCACTGATTGCTTACACATTATGGGAGGAATCAGTGAATGTTTACTGCTGTAAAAACTGACTCTACTAGAAATTAAGTTGTCCAGTTGAGGTAACTATTTTCTGTGGCGCATTAACAAAAAAATCTACAAAGTGTCCGTCAAAGGAGGAGGAGATGAAGTTGGTATGTGCACAAATCTGTGACCTTTAGACCATTTTAAATTGCATGAAAAGAGCTACAACTTGTAAACATTTCTTTTTATCAACCAATTTATTAAGAATTCACTTGCAAACAAACCATACAAATGGACTTTTATCTTGTAAGCTGCATAAGTGGTTGTTGAACCTCTGGTCGCAGTAATACGTTAGTTTGCCAGTGAAATAAAAATTTAGCAGCATCGAAATGCGTTTCCAATGTTTTTTCCTGCTTAAAGTGTAATCTAATTGTCACTCTGTTCCACAATATAACATTTCTCACTATTTCTCTCGCTTCGTGTTGTGTATCGTTCTTGCATATTCCCTTATCAAATCAGTTTCAAAACTCTCGGTGCTTCCAAATACCCAAATACCAAGTATGTACGCACAGAATTTGCTTTAACACATACTCCTGAACTGTCAATGTAGTTGGTACAATGTGTATGCATCAGCAGTATGTGAACAAATTCCTGTAAACTATATGGCCACCATCTCGCCCATGTATCTGCCCTGGTTTTCCCCATGGTAGCATTGCCTTCCTCCCACGAAAATTTAATGACACAACTTTACTGCAGATCGGGTGGCCTTCATAATTTTTTTAATAACACTGGCAAATGCAGCATTTCCTTAATTTTTGTCTGTCATTTATTTCATCTGTTGTTTTCTACTAGGAGCTATTGCTTCATGAAAACTACATTTCATCTTTGCACCAGCTGACTTCTGGGGTAGCACAGTGTTCATTGGTCACATCGAGCAAAATTTAGCAGAGAGCAGTAGACCATGTAGGTATCGTTGGCTAACAGTTTTATTCATATATGGATTTCGGATATACTACGAATATTGCATAGAGTTTTTCTCTTACTGTATAGTAAACGTGTATCGGAATTCGGACGCACCCATTTTTTTCCTTTTGGTCGACAGTTTTCTTGGTTTTCATGTGGATTAGAATGTGAGGCCATGGTTTCCAAAGAGGCTATCACAGATTTCCATTTGCTAGCTTCCAGAAACAAAACATAAAAGCTTGGTACCCATAGGCATGTTTACAAAAGTAAATTATAATTTTTATAATTATTTGAGTTTAGACATGTAGTGTATCATTTGGCATAAATTGATGGTGGAAAAAAATTATACTCTCCACACTAATGCTTTATTTTTTCTATTGTGTAGGATTCTCCTGGTACCTGCCTTTAATGGTCATATTTTCATTAATATATTGAATAACATATTAAGGTGAAAAACAACAAATCTGTTATTTCATAAGCACTTTTATTCATATCCATTAAGGCAGCCAATATTAGTGGAGAGCGTTGTATAATCCTTTTTGAAGTTATCTAGAGTACACTAATGTATTGCTGGGTCTGCATATGTTGCTGTCTTACAGATTTCAGAAAACTTAAGGAAATGGATGAATATTGAGGTGCACTCAGCAGTGAGAATTCAGCCTATAAAATCTACACCTAAGTTGGCTTCTGTTATTCAACTGCAGCCATTACAAGAACTTGTAAGTTTCTTTAGTATGTCATAATATCTCTGAAGCTTTCAGTAGTTTTTCTCCTTTAGAGTTCCATGGTTTATCGTCATAAAATTCTAAGAAGGTACTGGATTTTTCCTGCCATGGGTTCCTTTGCCAGGATTGACTTTTGTCCTGTTCTAAGTTTTAATTTTTTCGCCAAATATAAGGTACTGGGTTTAATGTAGGTAGACATTCAGTATTAGCATTTAATATCTCAGCCGTGAAGTTTAACGCTGTTACATGCTTTTAAAACCTTTATGTGGGTCCATAAAATGCAGATATTCAAACCTGTAGAACCTCAGGCTTATTTTAAATTCTAGTGGAAATCCCAAGGTTTCCAATGATCCCAAAAATGCAAATAATTTTTTAATGTATTAATTTTCATTATATGTACAATATTTATATTTATTTTAGAATGAATAAATACATAATATTTATGACCCCATTTCCAAAGTAGTTGGGACAAAGTGTAAATTGTGAATAAAATCAAAACGCAATGACTTTCAAATCAAACCAGCCAGTATTTTATTCACAGTAAAACAGAGATAATGTAGCAAATGTTGAAACTGAGAAATTTTACAATTTAATCCACAAAATGAGCTCATTTCAAATTTGATGGCTGCTACAGGTCTCAAAAAAGTTGGAACAGCGGTCTGTTTACCGTGGTGTAGCATCCCCTCTTCTTTTTAACACCGTGTCGAGGTTTCTGGGCATTGAGGAGACAAGTTTCTTGAGTATAGCCGTAGGAATTTGATCCCACTCTTGTCTAATACAGGCTTCCTGCTGCTAAAGAGTTTTGGACCTCCTTTGACAGACTTTTCATTTAATTGTGTGCCAAATGTTCTCAATTGATGAAAGATCAGGACTGCAGGCAGGCCAGTTCAGCACACGGACTCTTCTTCTACGAAGCCATGCTTTTGTAATAGCTGCAGTGTGTGGTTTTGCATTGTCCTGCTGAAATACTGAAGGCCTTACTTGGAATAGATTTCATCTGGATGGGAGAATTTGTTGCGCTTAAACCTTTTATATAACTTTTATCATTCATGGTGCTTTTTAAAACATGCAAGTGTCCCACACCATATGCACAAATGTACCCCTATACCATAAGAGTTTTTTAACTGATTGCTGATAACAGGAGGGGTGGTCTTTCTCCTCTTTAGCCCAGAGGACATGACGCCCATGATTTCCCATAAGAATGTCAAATTTGGACTCTTATGACCTCAGAACACTTTGCTACATTCCATATTAAATGAGTCTTGGTCCACAGAACATGGCGGCGGATCATGCTCAACAATGTCTTCCTGTTTGCATGATAGAGTTTTAGGTGGCATCTGTGGAAGGCACGGCGGACTGTGTTTACAGACAGTTGTTTCTTGAAATATTCCTGGGCCCATTCAGTAATGTAAGTGTCAAAGTCAGAATCATGCCGATGAGTGATGCAGTGGCGTCTGAGGGCCCGAAGATCATGGGCATCCAGTAAAGATCTTCAGTCTTGTCCCTTACGCAGATATTTTTCCAGTTTTTCTGAATCTTTTGATGATGTAATGTACTGTCAATGATTAGACCTTCAAAGCTTTTGCAATTTGATGTTGAGGAACATTGTTTTTAAAAGTATTCCACAATTTTTTTTTTACGCAAGCCTTTATAGCCAATCATGTTACACACCTGATGCCAGTTAACTTAGGTACTTGCTAAATGTGCTTTCAGCTGATTCTCTTATATATTAATAGCTTTTTCAGCCCTTTTTTTTTTTTTGTCTGTGTCCCAACTTTTTTGAGACCTGTTGCAGCCAAAAGATTTGAAATGAGCTCATTTTGTGGAAAAAATGTAGAATGTCTCAGTTTCAACATTTGTTCTTTGTTCTATTGTAAATAACATATTGGCTGATGTGATCTGAAAGTCATTGCATTTTGATTTTATTCACAATTTACACATTGTCCCAACTATTTCAGAAATGCGGTTGTAAAAGCATAAAAAGGGGTTTATAAGGGGTTTATGTCCATTTTGTTGTAGCACAAGTGTCATGCACTTGGACAGAGCATAATAATGCTCCGTTCTCAAACTAGAAGCTGTTGATTTGCATATCTGACAAATACGGCTCAGTACTTTTCCAACAGAAATTTATCAATGCGACAAAAGAAGAACAAAATCACATGATATAAGGAGACATTTTTAATTCCTTTTGTTTGGTGTGAAACTGGCAAAATGCTGTCAAGCGCAATCTAGCAGTGGTGTTTATTTAATCTCGGCGGGTTTCCGCTAGCCAAAAGTAGGCTCTGCAGTCCGACTTGCAGCTTGAGCACATGGCAGTCATTGCTCAAGCTTACGATTTATTGTCAGACCGCCGAAAATCTTGCAAGGCAGCCCATGGAAGCAAAACCTACCGGGATGGCCTACAAAGAGACAGCAGAAATATAACACTAACATATGAAATTAAATGATGATTGTGATGCTGTAGTTTTTTATGCTCGAAGAAAATTTGGCACTGAGTATGAATTTGATGTAATCTGCCGTTTAAATGTAGTTAGTTTTGGCTGTTTTTGAATGTACCTCTAATAGACTGTTCATTCTCAGCCTTCTGAGAACCCACTGGATGTCCAGTCGGCTTTCTCCTGTTGGCTGCAGTCTCAGAGTGAGGGAGCTCTGGGCTGTTTCACCGGCCGTTCTCATTTGGTCACTCTGCCCCTCTGTGATGGTAGGTTAGAGAACCAACCTAATGGTGATTGAAAATATTGAATCTACCACTAATGGAGTATACTTTAGTTTGTACACAAGTGCATTTTGGTCGATTTCTTAATATTCATTGTCAGTGTTAATTCAGCACCATTTTGTCAATGTTTTGCAGAAAATGTGGAGTTTGCTTTGACTGTATTAAAACCAGAGTTGGCGAGTGAAAAGTCTGATGAGGTCTTTTTATTGATGCCAAGGCTATTGCAGGAAAATAACATACAGGTAGAGAATATATGCCATTTTTTTTCTTATTATTATTATTGTTATTGCTTTTTATTGTATTATTCATGCTTTATATTTGAAATGACAAAAAGTTCATCATGGTTTCTCACTTCCAGATTGTTAAAACACCAATGACTGCCCTTGCTAAAGCTGATGGTGACAACAGTTATCTGAGTTTTACTTCACTCAGTTGTCTTGGGTAAGCTGTTTTTTTTTTATTTTTTTTAAAATCGGGGTTAAAACTCATTGGTCTGATTCATTGTTCTTAATGTCTGAGTGTGCTGAATGTTTACATGTTCAAATCCAATTATTTGTTTTGGATTTCTTGGGCTTAATGTCCAGCGACATATTTGGATCGTATATGGGGTTCTATGCTGAAATTTACTTTGCATGTTAGAAGTTGGTTATAAAATTGTTTTATATACACATCATAAAATTATTTTATTATCAAGGAATAATGCAGTCCATATTTCCCTTAAGTTGCTCACTGGTCATGTGTGACTGTGGCTGACCAGTCCCATCAGGGTGCAGTTTCTCGGAGTAGCTGTTGCAGATACGGCCCATTCTGTCTGCTCATTTAGTGTAAATCAAGTGGTTGTGATTTTTAAATACAATTTAATCAGTTCTATCCACTTCAGAGAGAAAGGAATTGGATGCTTTTGGCTTTAACTTTTGAAGATTTGTATTTTGAAACGTGTTGTGTGTTTTTTTTTTTTTTTTCAGCCTGAAGAAATGTCAGTAGTATAGAACTTCATTACTCTTAATTGCCATTACTGACTGCTGCATCTGCAGTGGAACATTCTGTTAAGTCCCTAACTGTCACCTGCATTTTCTCACATTTGGCCCGGCCCTAATTAGGGCCCAGTGACCGTTAAGGGGTTAAGAATATTCTAGTCCATTCACTTGAGATCTTGCGCTTCAGAAAAAATACAATAAAAATCCATCATACAAATACAGTATGGGAGATAAATGCTTGGACATTAAAACTAAGATCACGACTGCATTTTGACACTGCCTCCATCCAGGGGAGTGGAGGATGTCAGCGTTACAGCCTTCGAGCACATCTCCTACAGTCTGCTGGGCCGGCCCCTCTCTCAACATCTGGCAGCACTGACCCCTGGGCTCAGAAATGGAGCACTTCTGATTACAGGCCCAAGGGTAAATAATGTGGCTCATCAGTAAGAAGTGCATCTTCAATGTGGGATTGTATTGCTTTTTTGAGATGCTGAAAGAAAACAAATTACCAACAGGCAGTAATCCATGCAGAACCCTGCTCTAATAAGTACAATGACCATTCGTGAAGAATTTGGACTATGTGAAAAATACTGATTGTGAAAAAGGCAGGAAGCAGCAATTTGCAAAAACCCCCTTGACCTGTATCCAATTGAAAAAAGTGCAAAGAAAAATAATCGATGTTTTAACTCGGAAACCTTTTTGTTTTTGAAAATAGTGGCTGTTGTATAGTGTGATGTCTGCGGCATGTTCCAATGAAGTTGGGATTCCGGAAACGTGTATACTGTTACATCACCTTTCCTTTTCATAACATCGGTAGACCTGTTGGAACTGAGGACACCCACTGTTTACTTTTGAAAGCAGAATTTATCATTCTGGCCTGATCTAGGACTTGGCCAATAGCCAAGGGTCTCTGTTGTCGTATTTTGGGCTTCAGAATCTGCCAAACATTTTCAATGGGAGAGAGGTCTGGCCTGCTGGTGGCACAGTCTAGTACTCACACACTGCGGCTACTAATCCACACTGTTGTGATACATCAAGTATGGTTTGGCGTTATTCTGCAAAGGCGTACCTGTACAAGACAATATCTAGAAGGCAGCGTATGTTATTCCAAATGTGTGTGTACCTGTCTGTGTTAATTGTGCCTTCATAAATGTGCGAGTTTCCCACGCCGAGAGCTTTGAATGTGTCTCTGATAACAGTCGGTGTCGTCCTCCTGGTCATTGACGCAGGGAATATCACTTCCATTATTTCCTGAAACAAATTGAAAGATTGGACTTCTAAATGTAGATAAAAGTCACAAATCACTAAATTCGGTTTTTATTTGTATTTTACATACTGTTCCAATTCTTGTAGAACAGTGACAGTCTTCTATCCCCATCCCAATCATGGCATAGGATAATAATGGTAACTTGGCTGTTTGCTTTGCATTTTTTTCTTTTTAGGGGAAAATTGGTACCAAGATTTCATATTTAATCATCATGTTCTTGAAGAACTTGGGGCTGAAATAACCTTTTCTCTTTGTCTGTCATGTGGCACTGTTATTTGTGCGTTTCAGGGAAGTGGAAAGTCTGTTTTCGCTAAAGCACTTTGCAGAAAAGCATCTGAGGATCTGGATGCTCACATTGAGGTGATTGAGTGCAAGAGACTGAGAGGTAGGTGCGCAGAAGAATGTAAGCTACAGTGGGCATTCTGTTTCCTGGTGCTGTTTTAACTGGCTCTAAATAAATGAGCACACCCCCATCAGATTTCTCAGAAAGAGATCTCTCTCTTTATTTCGAACTAATACTTTCAAGTGGATCTTATACAAAAAGATATTCCTGCAAATCTGGTTTATTGGTTTTAAATGAGATCTGTCAGTACCAAAAATAAAAATGAAAGTTTTCTAAGTAAATGATGTATGATCATGGTGCAAAATTGAGCACACCCCAATGAATGTTCATTGACTAAAACCTGGAAATTATGATAAAGAGTAATTCAGCGACAGATGAGTCTAATCAATCATCACACATGCAGCCACCAGATAACTGACAGTTAAGGGAGGTATTTCATTCCACTTCCATTCACTGCTGAGAACAATGGCATTACACGGAAGGGAAATGTCACATGACTTCAGAAAGAAAATGTCTCTGCACAAAGAGGGTCAAGGTTACAGGAAAATTAGTGGTGTTGCTAATAAGTCAGAATTTACGAACAAAAGCGATCCAAAATTTCAAAAAGAATGGCGTTGTGGCAAGCTCGCTGAGATGTCCAGGCTATCGACAGAAGTTAAAATCTCGACATGAGTGTTTTGTGATGAGAAGAGTTGAAGGAAATTGGATGCAAGTTCGTCACCTTTAGCAAAAGCATTAGAAAGTTAAACTGGGGAGAGTATTTCCAGTGACGCGATTCAACATACATTGCAGAGGACTGTCATGCGTGGGTGTCAATTCACTGATGAAGTCCATTCACAAAAAAGTCCGTCTCACATTTTCCAGGGCCCATGTTGATAAAGGCAATTACTATAAGTGTTGAGACAAAGAAATCTTGTCGGAGCTGATGGGTTCCAAACTGTATCCCGTTGCTTGGGCAGGGAGTACAGTTAAAATGCTTAATACCTGCAGGAAAGCATGTGTGTGAAAGCATGTAGCAGTGCTCTTCTGTGGGATTGCATTTGTATTGAGGGCATCATGAATTCACAGATGTGCTACGAAATGCTGGAAGAGAAGATGTTACCATCACTTTGTGCAGTTGGTCACCAGGTGCTCTTTCAACATGATACCGACCCCTGACATGCATCTCAGGCCGCTGTTCCATTTCTGAGTAAGAACAGAGTGCAAGTGATTCAGTGGCCAAGTATGTCTCCAGACCTCAACTCAATGGGACACTTGTATGGAGTTCTGATGAGACGAGCTGAAAGTTATTCCCCATCCAGGGTCTGAAAGAGTTAATTCTCAAATAATGGAGAAAGATGGATGTAGCAGTATGTTGCCAACTTGTTCATTTATTGTCTAGAAGAGTTGGTTCTGTCCTTAAAAATCATTTTTGCAAAACCCCATTGAATTAAACAATTTTTTTTTATCATTTTGACCCTAGGTGACCACACTTCTATATTATAAAATAAATGTTTCATGAAACTCAGTGCTGTCGAAATACAGCCAGTTGTTCCATTTCACTGAGAAATGGAGAAAAGTCTTAATGTTCAGAGGAGGTGTACTCATTTATGCTGAGCACTGTGCATGCAGTGAAGTGTTTAGATGTTTGGTGCTGTGATGGTGATAATAAATTTTGCTTTAATTCTCATTTTGTGTTATTGGTTTTGATGGAGGTATTTTTGATGGGTTAACTGTGATGCTGGTTATGTAATGTAATGCGATGTGACCTCTTGAGATTTGATTTGATATCCTTTTCAGGGAAGAGAGTGGAAACTATACGGCAGAGGCTGGAAGATGTTTTTGAAAAGGCAATGTGGAGACAGCCCTCAGTGGTCCTTTTGGATGACTTGGATCATGTGACAGGGGCTGTTTCTCCAGAACATGAGCATGGCCCAGAGGCACTCCACTGGCTTCAGATAGCCCAGAGTATGTTTCCCCTTTTCCAGTTTCGGATAGTGCACATATGTTGTAGGGTTATGCTCATTGTAAGAAGCTGTTTCTGAAACGTCAAACTGGAAGATTGATTAGAATAAGGGTTTTCGAGCTGCCGGATAGCTCACTCGAATAAGGCACTGCGCTGCAGTGCAGAGGCGACTATCACGTTGCGGGTTCGAGCCCCGGCGTACCCATAGGCAGGGGTCGGCACCTTTTTCAGAGTAGCGCACAATTGGCCATCGCGCAACAGGGTTCCAAATTGGGAAGGAACTGCCGGATTTGGGGATATAATAGTAGCTTTGTTTGTTGCTCCAGCGCCTCCTGTTGGCCAGACAGGCGCTCGTCAGGAAGACTCTGAGTTTGTTCATGTCCGGGTATCCTCTGCCCTCGTTCTGAACTTACAAGGATTCAACCAATGAGTGTATAAGAATCAGTGGCTGACGGGCGCATGTCTCGGAGGAGAGTCGTGAACTGTCTTCACTATCCTGAGTTGGCAGCAAGGGGTCGCATACGAGCAAGCTTTGTACATAGTTCACCAATTGGGCATTCCAGATTCGGGTGGGATTGGAGATGCCAAATTTATAAAAAAAAAAAAAAAAAAAAGAATAAGCGTTTGCAAAAATCGATTAAATGATATTTGATGCTTGTTTTCATAAGATTTTGGATACAGATGTATTGAAGGACAACTGAGGAGATGGGAACAAGGGGTGTGCACCTTCATTGTGTCTTTGTGCTCCTGTCTCAGGTCTGAGGGCCCTGGTGGCTGATGCCGCACTGCAGGGTGGGCTCATCTCGCTGCTGGCCACGAGCCAGAGTGAGCACTCCCTACACCCGTCTCTTGTGGATACACAAGGCTCCCATTTCTTCCAGTGCTTCAGCCGCATCCAGCCCCCAGACCAGGTACTGGCCTGCTTATTCAGAGAGGCTCGCAGTCCAGACAGTTGAGCTTGCAGGCTGCCTACTTAATTACAAGAATTCACAGTAAATTGATGTGTCATTGTGGGGAGAAAATGGCTGCAGTTCTCCGCTAATTACAAAATCCAGCTGTTCGGAACAAAACTTTCGTGATGGATTTATGTTCCCATCCTGGATTTTACGTGCCTGGTCCATAGCAGTGCTGTTGCCATAGATGAAAAAAGATGGGCACAGAACATCCCTTTAAACAAATTGTTAGTCCTGATTTATTGCCCTGGTTTTTCATTCGTCGTCAGGATTTTATTTTATTTTTTTCGGATTTTTGATTGAATTGTTTTTGTCTGTTCTATGGGTTTTTGTCTGATAACATTTTCTTTTAATCAGGTAATCAACTTCCCTGGGTACCCTCAATGTACACTGCGAGTGCCATTTTGATTGAATCAACAAAGAGGGTCTAGTGGGTGGGCTGTACTTTAACATCGGGTCTTATGAAGAATATGCAAAATGGATTGTAGTGGCCAAATGGTTGCAGATAGAGCTCAAGTTTGTATGATTAACATATAGGAAGTCATATATGACCTATATTTTGCCAGTGTTAAAGTCGATCTCGGATGACCTTGAAAGGTCAAACTCAGTGTCATGAAAAATGTTATCAAAAATTGTTATCAGAGATAGGATTTTTTTCTGTCTGGCAATCAGCTCAGTTCGGTACCATTAATGTAGAGTGCGAGTGCCATTTTGATTGAATCCATGGAAGTTGGTCTAGTGCGGGCACAGCACTTTAACTCTGGGTTTTATGGAGAATATGCAAAATGGAATGTGGTGTCCAAATGGTCACTGTAAGAGCTTGAGTTTGTAGAAGTGACTTGCAGGAAGTCATACATGACCTATATTTTGGCAGTGTTTTAGTCAACATCAGATAACCTGGAAAGATATAACTCGAGGTCAAGCAAAATGTTATCAATGTTAAAAGCTAGGACTTGAAATTTCAAAAACGTATTTTTCAGAAAATCTGACAATCAACTCACCTTGGTACCCTCAGTGTACAGTGTGAGCACCATATTGATTGAATCATCGGAATTGGGTCTAGTGGGGGCGCTGTACTTTAACATTTGGTCTGATAGAGAATATGCAAAACGGCTTGTGGAGGCCAAGTGGTTGCTGATAGAACTTATTGATATGTAGGAAGTCAAATATGACGTATACTTTGGCAGTGTTAAAATTGACTTCAGATGACCTTGCAAGGTTAAAGTCGCAGTCAACAAAAATGTTAAAATTTTCAGTCTTCTTGGCTTGAAAATATTGAAGATGGAGTATAATTGCGTATCAAACATATAAAGGAAGTCATTCATGAAGTTTCATTTGGTGACCTTCAAAAGGCAAAGCTTTTTCACTGGCCTCTGTCAATGATCACCGACAGAGCCTTGGTTCGTACGAGAGACGTATGGCAGATATATCTATCAAATTATGAACTTTCATTTTGTGACCTACAGCTTGACGTTTACTCATAATTTCTGTTTCTGTTTGGAAATCTCAAATGTGCAGCTTAATCGAGACCCTCAAATGCATTAAACAGACACAAAAGTGTAAAAAAGATTTTTGCGCATTATTGTATAAACTGTCGTCAATTTTTAAATCATCTACATGATGATTGGGTTTTTATGCTGGGGCACCGTATAAAGGGGCTACAATTCCCCCAGTGTTTCACACAAGTGAATAAAAATACCCTCAGCTGAAAGCTGTCTGTCTGTGGTTATACAGCGTCTGCAAATCCTGTGGTGGAATTGTGGGTGAAAGAAAAGGCTCACTGGACAAACACTTTTCAGACTGCCCTGTGTGTTGTGTTTGGGTCACACTGGGTGCCTTGAGAAGTCTGCTGTCTTTAGAGAGAAGCCTATGAGACAATGTTGTATTACAGGTGCAGAGGAGGAAGATTCTGAGAGCTGTGATCCAGAATAAGAGGTTCGTTACCCCTGAAACTCTGACTGCATTGGACCTAGAGAGCCTGGCGAGGGAAACGGAGGGTTACCTGCCCAGAGACTACACCCTGTTGCTGGAGAGGGCCGTCCATGCCAATGTCCTCCAAAACCAGGGCAGGTCTGTTCCAGGTACTGATTTAAAAAAATACCATGTAGGCAAGCCATTGGAGGCTGTAGCGCTGGCTAAACCTCCAATTGGGTGACTTGAAAGCTGTTTCGGCTACCTGTGTAGCAAGCTGGCACATAGTCTGTATCACCCCATAGGGTAGCTGGCTTACAGGCTTTCTTGGTGTCTGACAGAATATCTGGCTGAGCTTTTAAAACACCTGTACACTATAACATTAGAGCAGGTTTTCTGTCGAGAGATGTTTTGTAATTGTAATTATTTGGTATACTGGTAGTACATTTGTGTGTATATGCATGGTGGGGTTAATTTTCATGAATGAAATTGAATTATAATTTACATGCACCTTCCTTTGTTCTTTTCTTTTGCAATAAGTGTAATCACTATCAATAAGTACTGTGTTAAGGTTTTTCTTTTTGTCATTGGAGAGATTTTCATTTATTTTTGTGGATTTGCTTTGTCTGTGTTGCAGAGCTGTGTTTATCAACATCTGACTTCCAGCAGGCCCTAAAAGGCTTCACCCCTCCCTCTCTCTGGCACGCCCGGCTCCACCCCCCTGCCAGCGCGGGCCTCAGTAGGGTTGGCGGTCTACACGAGGCCCGGCAGCTGCTGATGGACACCATACTGCTGCCTGCCAAGGTACAGCCCCTTCCCCTGAGCAGACACTGTATAATAAGCACTCACACGGATTTTATTCATATTTTCTGACCGCCTCAAAAACAAATTGTTTTATTTCAGGAGTTGTTTTCCTTAGAAATGTGATGGCACCTATAAGGCTGTCATTTAAATGAGATTGCACAAGGCAATAATTGGTTCATTCTTAAAATATAAAACCATCTCCGTACAACTTGCAAGAACCTGGTCTAAAATAAGCAGCAACCTTTTTGTAATTTCTTCAGAAGTTGCTGTCAGGCAGATTAATGTATTGCATAATTAAAGATGGTAATACAAGTTTTATGTAATTGTGTCATGTTTCATTTAAGGGTAAAATTTAAGCACCAGCAAATTGTGAGTGGATTGCTATTACATCAAGGATGGAACGTATTGATTTTGACCGCGATCATTTAAACATTATAACCGCCACGGCAGCCATCTTGCAATCCTATCACACGCGATAACTCAACTTTGCCCTCACTCATGGACATTAGGATTGTGCTGCCTTGGCGGAGGTTTGTACTCTATGAGTACCTCTAGTTATTACTTGTACTTAATTGCTTGGACTGAATTATAACAGTTGAGTGACACTTTGTTTGCTCATATGGTCAGATATTGATTGTGTTTCTTTCAATTATAGCTCAGACTCAAGGGGGGTAGTTTTTTGGCGAACACAGGTCTCCATGCTAATTGGCAATTGGCCCATACTTCTAACAACCTTAAATGCGCTGAAAGCATACCCCTTTTTAAGGCTAATAAAGTGTGAAATTAAGATCATATTCTTTTCAAATGGATTTTGTATGCAAGGAAATGTTAAGTACAAACCATATTTCCAAGAATTTCCGGGTTTTGATGTACATTTCATTTTGACCTTTGTTTGACCTGTGCCAAGGCCACACCCCAAAATTTTATGAATGTCTTTAATATTCTTCCCCAAAACTACTTCACCAGGAAGCTGAAACTTGGCATGCATATTCTTACCCATGAGAACATCAAAGTTAGTTTAAGCCCTCTGAGAAAAAACTGTTGAACAGTGGAGCACTCTGAAAAGACAGTGGGTGCAGCACCTTTGCTCTTGGAGGCTACATTCACCCATATACGCTCTCCCCTCTTTAAGAACAACTGAAAAATAAACATTGGCACTCAGAAAAACAATGCTTTAAGGACACCTGCGTGATATCTTAGTTTTTTCCTCAAGGAGCTTGTTAACTCCGCCAAACGAGGTTATGTGATTGGTGCTGTTTGTTTGTGAACAAGATGACTCAAAAAGTAACAAACTTAGATATCTGAAATTTTTTGGGTGCCTCGCTATTACATCACGGATGGACCCTATTGATTTTGACCGCGATCAGTCGAACAATACGGACGCCACAACACGCGATAACTGAACTTTGCTCCCACTCAGCAAGATTTGGACTGCGCTGTCTTGGCGGAGGTTTGCACTCTTGGAGTGCCTCAAGTTTTGGGTTTCAGTTCGTTTTACAGGTGAAATTCTTAGCCAGTGCTCCAATATTGAAATAAAAATGTAACCTCACCTGATCAACATTATTTTGTTTTTGTAGTAGAAATATGATTGAGTTTTAATGTTGTGGTAGTTTATGGTTTATTTTATAGAATGGTATTTATGCCTCATTTACATTGTTGAGGTACTTTGTGGGTTGACCGCTACTGATCTCACTAGTAAACTTTTTCTTCCATTCTAAAACTGGATGACCCATAAAATATTGTTCATGAAAGATCGGCACTCCCTCAAAGGAATTTAGGCTTACGGCTCTCATGCCTGCTTTTGCCTCCGTCTTTGTACATTTCAGTATCCTGCACTCTTCGGAAATCTGCCGATCCGACAGTGCTCAGGTGTGCTGCTCTATGGAGCCCCTGGGACAGGGAAGACCCTGCTGGCTGGAGCTGTGGCCAAGGACAGCGGCATGAACTTCATTAGCATCAAGGTAGCATCACTAACTGTAACATCGGGAATGACCACCAAACTGAGCTCCGAATGGCCGAGTCACTAGAGCTGACATAAAATTAGTGCTTCAGTCAAGCAGCATTAAAATAATTCTGGTGGTTGTGCTCATACTTTGCTGTATTGTGCTGATTTTTGCGGGCCACTGTGACTTTGGTGTTATATTTGTTCTTTGGTTCTTGTCCTGTACTTCACTTCTGTTTACACTGATGGATGCTTTTTGCTGCAATAAGCCTCGGAAGTAATGACACACCTGACTGTGAATGCACTGAAATTACTGTATGAAAAAAAATTTCTGAAATTCTGGAGAATTTTTTTAGAATGCTGAGATATGAAAAATATTGTTGTTTGTCAGTGTTTTTGATGGAATCAACCGAAATCATACATTTATTATATAGGTAAAGGTGTTACATCAAAGGTTTACATCAAGTTACATCCTAGGTTTGCCACCAGGTGGCGCTATATATCGAAAAAATCTGTTTTTTAACCATATCCCTGGAACAATTACTTACACAGACCTTAAATTTGCCTCACTGTAGGTCTAGTAAGGGGGAATCTAATAAAGGGTGTTTGAGGATTGGGGATTTTCGAGGATATACCCCTTGCTGTCGGCTGCCGATAATGTAGACCTAGTTATGCCCCTGCCGTCCAAAGAGGAAAGGGGGCAATATGTCGACACCATGTCTGTCCGTCAACTTTTCGTTTCCTTGGGATAACTATAGAATCCCTCGTCGGATTGATGCCATTTCTTAATGGTGTATTGGGAGTGGCTAGAGGAAGGTTCCTTTCGAAAACCAGCGTTGTGCGATATCTGGTATGGCCGCCTCAGCAGATCTCAATATGCCCTTGATCAACATACAGGCGGGGGCATATGCCACGCTCTGCGTTGCTCTTGTTTTTGGTCTGTTTTTAGTGGGACTTAGGACTATTCCTCTTTATCGATCAGTCAGATTCTTGGGTTCGCACTTATTAATTGCCCTCTTCTTTTCAGCTCACTGGCTTGCAAGGTTTGAGGTTTGTTGCCCTTCCAAAAAGCCCATGGTCAGGGAGGTGATGTCACATGATGCTTTTTCAAACCTGATGACCACTGGACCCTACCAAATCTGTCTGTTTTGCACTGCCAGTTCTTTGGTTTTCTTCACTGCACTAGATGACAATGGGATATTGCATGTGGTGTTAACCTAATTTTGCATACCCTAGTAAAACAGGAGTGATGTAGCAGGATGAACTTAAGTCGAATTTGCTTCTTGGTTTAAATTTGGTAGATTTTTAAATCATGGTTTTAAGGAGTGCCATCAATGCTGAAACTTTGATTTTGAAGAAATAGATTATTTAAATGCGTAATTGGTAACAATTGTGGTTGATTCCATCAAAAGACTAATAAAGTGCAATATTTCTCTCATGCTACTGTATCTTCACAATGCTATTGCTTAGCTTTTTATAGTATTTTAATGGATGTCCATTCACGAGTGCCAAGTATGTATTTATATGACACGGTCTGCATCATCCTGAGCTACAGCTGCGATGATTAGTTGATTTATTGATTACTTTGTTGAATGCAAAATTATGTGCCCACGATTTTGATAATCAATTAATTGTTTCTGTCATTTTTGAAGCAAACGTGTCAAATGTTTGCTGATTGCAGCTTCTTAACTATAAGGATTGGCTGCTTTTCTTTCTTTTTAATGGTGGTAATTGAAGAGTCTTTGGCAGAATAAGTTATTTGAAGATGTCACTTTGGGCTCTGGGAAATCGTGATAGGCATTTTTCAGTTTTTTTTTTTGGCAGTTTATTGACAAAACAATTCCTCGTGAAAGCAACTGGCAGATTGTTTATGAAAATAATCATTAGTTGCAGCTCTATTCTGAGCCATCTTAACAAAGCAGAATCAATTAATTGGGTCTATCAAGACAGCGAAATCTGGAGAGCATAAATACTGCAGTCAATTTGGCTTTTATACTTTACCCAGACAACAGCTGCAGTGCCTCAGAGAAACATTATTGCTGATGTTATTATGAGACTATTGTGTTGTCTTTGTTGATTTATCTGCCACCTTCTGTGACTTCTATGTTCCTCTTTTAGTTTTTGTTACATTGTTGAAACATTTAACCTACAAAAATGTTTGGCTATGGCTGTACTGTGGCAGGTTTGGGTGGGCTTGTTTTACAATGTGGTGTCAGAAAATGGCTTGTATGGATGGGATGAGTAAATAACTCCTTGCGGATCTGTTTCCTTAGGGTCCAGAGCTTCTAAGCAAGTACATTGGGGCGAGTGAGCAGGCTGTGCGTGACCTGTTCCTGAGGTCTGTCCTATTCAGTCTTTTGCAGCTATTTTTTAATTGGTCTGTGTAGAAAACCGAGTTCACAGTTAAGTCTTTTAGTCAATCATTCATTATTATTTACATACTATGATATTGCCCTTGAAAGTCCTTGAATTTAGTAATACTTTGGGTAGGCAGGTCACCAGTTTTCTCAAAAATGGATCTAAATTATTATGATTGGACTAAAAGTATTCTTGAATTAGGACAGATTGTAAGTGTTGCCATTTTCATTGATGTTCACAAAAGGGAAAGTACTTCTCCCTAACATAGGGCCTGCCCACAACTTCAGTGGTTTTGAGCTCTGTACAGCAGGATGAACTTTGACCCTGCATCTGCTCAATTGCAGGGCTCAGTCTGCCAAGCCCTGCATCCTATTTTTTGATGAATTTGATTCCCTCGCTCCACGTCGGGGACACGACAGCACAGGTGTGACGGACAGGGTGGTCAACCAGCTGCTCACCCAGCTGGATGGGGTGGAGGGACTTCAGGGTAAGGCTTGGGACTCTCTTCTAATAAAAATTGCCCTTTTCACCTTGCTTTTAATTTTGCTTGGCAACTAAGAGCTCATTCCAGTTTGGAGCTTTGACCATTCCACCGAATTGGTTATTGCAGACTTGACTGGATGATGGCTTGTTTCTATTATGTCACAACTGACTAAGAAAATTTAGAGGATGTCTGTCCACTATGCCCTAATACAAATTACAGCTTAGTTTGAAATGGCTACTTAGGTGAAGGGCTTTTCTTTGTTTAAATTATGGATGTAAAATGGTACCAGTTTGCACTTACTTTAATTTGATTGTTTTTGCTGAGGGCTCTGAATTAAGTTTAATCCTTTTCATCAAGGTAATGCCAAGTTGAAGTGGGGAGTTTAAATCAGCTTAGCAGTCTTGTTCCTTGTTTATGCCCGTTTATCTCTTTGGGTATTTAGTTGTGGAGATATTGGCAGGAAGGCTTGCGCTGAGCTGAAATGTGGTTCCCTGAAGTGCCGGTTTTTGTGTTCGATCAGCAGATGTGTATGTGCTTGCGGCCACTAGCCGCCCTGACCTCATTGACCCTGCACTCCTGAGACCTGGCCGGCTGGACAAGTCCCTGTACTGCCCACCACCTGACCATGTATTATTCCCGCACCTTTTCACAAATCATCCAGTTGATAATAATGTGGAAAACTGCATGTTTACAGTGCTTTATCTGCTTAAAACCTTTTTAATTCATGAGAGTATTTAGTAAGCTGTATTGAAAAGGCTGTCTGCAAATCTCATTATTCAGGCTGTGCTTATTTAAAATCGGTGCTCTGGGTGGATGCTGGTGTATCAGGGGACCCTGTTCATCACATCATTGCTCCCCCACACCTGCAGGAGGCTCGACTGGAGATCCTGAAAGCCCTGACCCAGTCGGTCCCGCTCGCAGCAGATGTAGATCTGGATCAGATCGCCAGCGCCACGGACTCCTTCACGGGGGCTGATTTAAAGGCACTGCTATACAATGCCCAGCTGGAGGCTATCCACAGCAGCCTGGGAGCGAGCCACCTGCACGTGAGTTCCTCACACGGGCATCCTGCGACAGGCCCTGTTGCGTCCTGGCAAAGACGTGATATTGGTGGGCCCGGTCAGTTAGGGTATTGCAGGCAGTCTGAATATTACCTTTCTCTCACGAAGTGTGAAACGCTCACTCCTCTGAAGTTGCATTGCCAAGTGTAGGCGATGAAATGGAACTGACTGCAAACACTTCACATTGACCTGCGCCCGCTGGAATTGGCAGATTGTTGCTACGCTGACGAGGACTTATCAGTGTGACTGTGATTCAGCAGAAAGGAGAACTGCCATTTAAAGTCTGACAACAAGGAATTTAAAAAAGGGATGCAAAAGACAAATGAGTAACAGGATAAGAGAAGAACTGGTCATCTCCTGGTTTTTCTGGACCCTGTGGGTCAAGTAAATATGGAAAAAGGTGAAAATCATATGCAGCATGAATGATGCCATCCTCAGACAAATTTGTCTGGTCTTTTTTGGGATAACTGCTTGCTATCTGACAGCAGAGTTCATGAATCTTATATTGTCACGTAAAACTGACAGTCTCAGAAACTTGGGGCCAAAATTGTGTAGTGTGCTTACATGACTGCATGGATGTCTAATGAACAGAGAAATGGCCCACTGCAGTGCATAGCATAAGCACACACTATGTGTGCAGCACTCAATGATCGAGTTTGACTAAGTAAGCCTAGTACTGAGTGTGCTTCAGACTGACTCATTTTGATGATAAAATAGAGTGGCAAGGACATGCTATCCAGCCCAACAAGGCTCATTTCCTGCCTCTAAAGTACTGAACGCTTAAGATACCCTCCAGTGAACCACAGTCTGAACAATTATCTACAAATGGAGAAAACCTGGAACAGTGGTCAACGTTCCCAGGAGTGGCTGGCATGCCTAAATTCCTCCATGAGTGCGGCAACGACTCAATCAGGAGATCCCAAAAGAACTGAGACTAGCTTCTAAAGAACTGTAGGCCTCACTTGCCGAAGTTGTGGTTCCACAGTATTGTATTTTGGGTTGTACAGTTGTTGCCATATTATGATTTCTCTCAGTTGTCAAAACCACCAAACCAGCCAAAGCATGTAGTAGCACGGACGAGGTAGTGCAGCAGTATTTGAACTAACTTGAAATGTTTGTTGGACAAAATATTCAAGGATTCACTGCAAAAAAAATAAAAAAAGGTCCATATCATAAAAGCGTTTTAATCTTATATTAAATCTTAAAACTATTATTTCAATTACCTTTTTCTAAATTGGACAAAGATTCCGCCAGTGAGGAGAGATCATTTTGACTCGCCACTAGATTCGTCAATGATTCAAGCACATAATACTTAAAATATGCTTGCATTTTCTGCTTTAGAGAGATTGATTGATTGATTGATTGATTGATTGATTTGTTTATTTCAGACTCCAGGTCCATAGCACGTTACAAAAAAATGTAAATATAAAATTTAAAAAAAGAAAAAATAGGTACAATAAAATTGTGAAAAAGTAGAACATAAAAAGATATCTATCAATCAATCAATCAATCAATAATTTAAGTAAGTCAGAGTACTGCTACAATGAAAATGCAGGAGGGTAATAGTTCACAGAAAGGCAGGTTTATTCCTGGTTCAGTGAATGGTAAAAATACTGGCTCTGCTGTCCTTGCAGGACCTGGGCTCTGGCTCCGACAGTGACGTCAGTCTGTCATCAATGATCTTTCTGAACCACAGCAGTGGGTCAGAAGACTCGGCAGGGGAGGGAGAGGTCGGACTGGAGCAAGGTGCAGTTTTGCTGGACCGGTATGAGCTGCCCCCTGAGGACCCAAACCTGAACATCTGGCGGCTGTACTTTGGCAGCTCCTATGAGTCTGAGCTGGGGAACCCATCCCTCTCAGAGCAGGTGAGAAAAGATAGGACACACTTTATTGAACCCAGTGGGGTGATTAATCCTCTGCATTTAACCCATCCTATAGTTAGGAGCAGTGGGCAGCCACAGAGCAGCGCCTGGGGACCAACTCCAGTTTTAAAGCCAGTTCCTTTGTCGGGGGTGTTCCTTGAATGCACGCTTTCCTGGGCGAGAAAACCGGAGTACCGGCAGGATACCCGCACAAACATGGGGAGAACATGCAAACTCCACACAGAAAGGCCTCAGGCCAGATTTTGAACCCACAAGCTTCCTGTGAGTTGGCAGTGCTGTTTGGTGTACAGCAGGGATGCTGGCTCATGAATTTGAATCCCGATACTTTTGTACAGCCTGGTATTTCTAAAGCTACTGCAGTCACTTAATTATTTTTACTGGCAATGTGTCTAATGATGGTCATATTTTGAATTTACTTAAGCTCTTTACTGGCTTTGTAAGCTTTGGTATGCTTACACGCACTGCATTACGATTGATGGATCTACTCTGCTCACCATCTCCCCTTCCCTGTGAAACTGTCCAGTTGCCAGTCTCCCAATCCCCATTTCTCCTTTTCATTCTTCAGTGTTCTTGACTCTCTTTCCACATTTTTATAGTGCTGACCTCAGGCAGTTAGGTTCACCATCAGTGAGAGGGAGTCATTGGGAGTTTTTCACTTGCCATTGTTGTTTGGTTCTTGGGAATTCAGGCTCTTGTCCTTTGTTTAATGCTTTGGGTCAGTCTCGGTCATGAAAAGCACTAAACAAATAAAAATGAATTGAATTGAAAATTCGAATTTTTTTTCCCCTCACCCAAGAATTCTCAGTGCCTTTCGGGACCAAATTCCACGACCCATGACCTCACTGGCACATCTCTGCAGGACCTAAGCTGTTTCCAGACTCCTGTGTTCATGGCCTCCCTGCAGGAGGGCTACCATGAGCTGAGCCCTGAGCAGCTGGAGCACCTGCGCAGTGACATCGCCAGCATCAAGACCAACTACCGCTGTCGGTTTACGGTGAGCGCACATCCATCTTGGCCTTAAAGACTGAAACCAACATCAAGCCTAATGATCACAATGTGTTCATTGTTAGTGTGAAATGGTATTTGCTCCCTCTCTGATTTGTTCTATTATTTTACGTTTGCTGCATTTAATTATTATGTCTCCTCCTTCCTGGGGTGGGGAGACATGTTGTTTTTGCCTGAATTCCTGTTGCCGTCGGCGTTCCCATTTGTTTCCGGAGCATAACTCTGAAACTGTTAGGTCATTCTCACCAAATTTGATATAGTGTCTCTCCATAACATGTAGATGTGCCTTTTGAGGGTTTGAACTGCTTTTGATTTTTATTTTTTCTGTTTCCATGGCAACAATTTGGACTTGGGCATATTGAAGGGTGGGACTCGTTTCCGGACCATAACTCTAAAATGTGAAATGGGGGAAGGGGGAGACATCTGTTTTTACGTGTGAAAACCAGTCTAGTTTCATATTGTCATACAAAATACTAGCTGCTACCCGCTACCCGGACTGAAATTGCCATTTTTTTGCGTGCATGACCGTTTTTCAAAAATCGGGCGACGTCAAGTCCTTCCTGGTGTCCAAGTGGATATTCACGGCAAATTTGGTGATAATCGGTTGAGAAATGTGGGAGAAAAACGTGTTCATACACACAGACAGACAGACATCGACCTCAAATATATTATAGACAACATTCAAAAAAGGAAACCAGCTTGAACCCAAAATAGCTTTTAAGTGACTTTATCCAACACCAGCTGGCCCTTTCTAAGAAGGTAACGGCCCCCTCAGTTTCTCATCTCGGCCAAGTAACGGTTACAAACTCCTTTTCTGAGGCTCTGGGACTGCAGCGAACCCTATTTTCAGGAATACCTAGCATTTCTTTGGTCGTTTCTCTACTTTTCAAGCTAGACAGAGTCTAAGAGGGAGGAAAACTCAAAATGGACCATTTCATAGCAGATTGTGCCTATATTTTGGTGGCATTATTTTACCCAATTCCACCATTCCTTTCTCATGGGGTAACTTTTTTGTAGTTTTTTGCAGTTTTCCCAAAAATAGTCTGATGAATCATTATCAAAAGACATGGTACATTTGTCCCAATCATGCCACACTTTTTGATGTATTTTAATGCCCCCGTAATCGAAGTTTTGGGGGCATATAGTTTTTCACCTGTCCGTCTGTCTATCGCACTTTGCCATGGCTATAGCTTTTGATCGGCTCATGATAGGACTTTGATACTTGGCATATGCATTGCTTGTGAGAAGGCATTTCAGGTGGGGTCATGATATTTGACCTTGACCTTGGAGCATGACGTTTGGTGACAAAAACTTTAACATGGGCCATAACTTTTCATTAGCTTGTAATAGGCATTTGATACCTGGCATGTGTATTCCTTAGGATAAGGCCTTTCTGATGAGATAATGAATGTTGACCTTGTGACCTTGACCTTTAACCTTTCATTGACTCATGATAGGCGTTTAATGGTTAGCATGTGCATGTTATGTATGGGAGCATCAGTGTTTCACAAACACACGTTGTTTGCTTATGTGCTGACAAGGCTCTGGAGCTACTTGCATGCCATTAAACCATCAGATAGAAGAAAAAAAAGTAAGAGAATAATCAGGGTGGAGAATCGTGATCAGGGTGCCCTGTGCTTGTTGCTCACCAGGTGCACAGAATTAGATGGAACTAATCAGACTAAAGATGTTTTGGTTGTTGACACAATGTTGATGAAATGATTAAGTGAATGACTTTTGCTTGCTGCCATATTCAGTTACTCAGTCAGGATAGCTGGTGTCACATCACTTTTGTTCTCATTTCTGGGAGTCAGACACCTGTACGGGAAGGAATTCTTTGATGGTCTCTCGTGGCATGTTATGATGGGATGTTAGAGGTTTATCAGGGAGTGTGCATACAGGGCTTCACCCTGCTGTTTCCTGTCTGGGATGCAGGAGGAGTCTGTCCTTCTGCAGGCGGGGCCCAGCAGGCCGGCGCTCCAGATCGGTCACATTCACCTTACCTCCGCACTTAGCTGGACGCGAGCCTCCATCAGCAGGCAGGACTGGAGGAAGTACATGGAGCTGTGAGTCTTCCTTCCCCTCTGTCTCCACCATCTTCCGTCATGTATTTTGTCAGTAATTAGTGCAATGACTAGTGCTAAGGCTGCATTATAGTTAAAAGCAGTCATTTAAAATAAGAGCCTTGGAGCTGTGTTTGTAGTCTTTCCTACTTGGAGAAGGTTTCCATTTGAATGAAGATAACTGCTAGAAAAAATACTCTTGGGTCACGTTTTCTGTCAAGTATTTAATCTCGAAAAAATTCATCAATACATCAGAAATCTCCATCAAACTACAGGTATTAAATCAGGGACTGATTATTTTTCAGGCAGTACTTTATGCTGCTCCTGGCTGTCCATCACATCACTGAAACAGAGCTGCCCAGAGTGAATCTGTGCTGCCAAATGCAGAAGTTGTAATTCACCTGAGTAATATCAATAGCAAACTCAATCCAATGAAGTTTTGTGTTATGAAAGCCTACCTAGTGAGAATTTATGAAAAGAGATGAGCCCACTGTGGGCTCCAAAACAATTACTGGCAACCCCTGACAAGCAATGAATGAACAATACGAAAAATATATATTATTATACAGAAATGGAATATACCAACATGTGTGGAATACTTTATCAATGTTTCAATGGAAATAATCAAAAATAGGACACTTTCACAGAGCATGAAAACATAATTTATATCCTTTAAGACTTCATTATATTGCTGCAATGTTTAATAAAGAATGGAGAGTGTCACCCGATTCACAAAGAAATGAGAGAGACTCCCTCGACGAAGCACTTTTTATTGCTTGCTTAAGTAACCCCCCGGGGGGGGGGGGGAGAGAAAGAGTATGTTTGTTATATACTCATTGTCCAGCTCCTCATTTTCTTTCTAACTGCTGATGCCAAGTTTCTTTATCTGGGCCGAATTGCAGAATACTTTGTGCATTCACTCTGCAGTTTATGTCTTAAATGTTTGCTTTATGAACAAACAACACGTGCACATACCTTCAGTGCGACGCTTGATCTCTACCCCTCAGTGTCTTCCACTGATCAGAAGACACATCCTGTATCTGAATGCTTCTGCGCTTTATGAAACCTGGTTGCCACCACCAAGGCCTGCAATTCCTTCAGTGATTCTGGGGGAGTTTGTTGCTTCTCTTACCATCCCCCTGAGTATCCTGGGGGCAGAATGCAGTTTTTGTCTTCGTTTTTCTCTTTTCTAATATTTGTGTCATCTTTTTTTTTTTTTTTTGTGAACACCAACCTGCCAGTGGGACTAGAGGCAGACATTAGCTTTGGCTACAATCTCAAACACATTTACATGGAAGTGTTCATTAATGTGTGTGTCCCATTTTTAAAAAAATAATTGAATCTCAAATGAGGTTTTAAACATTTCCATATCTTTGGAATTTTTTAATAATTGCCCTGAAAGTACTCAATGGCATATTCAATCATTTATGAATGTGCTTATGGCCATTACCAGATTTATGAAGGTCTAAGACCATCTGTCCCTTCTGAACTGACATTTGTTTTCGTCATGGTGTTGGATGACAAAGGGATATTGCTTGTGTGTTACCTCATTAATTGTGCCACTTGATTTGGAGGAAACTGACTTTTAATTAAAATCAGCTAATGATTTTGGTTGGTACCAGTGGAACATTAATATTGCACAGTTTTTCGCACGTTGGTATTCAGAGTTTCTCAACAAATATATTTTTTTTGAATTTTTTTAGTCATGGGAGCCAGTATTTTTGGAGCCTACTGTCAAATTGATTGTATTAGAAGTCATTTCAAAAGGAATTGGGGGCGCTTACCTTGTAGTTCCTAACATCGGACTGCAGAAATACTTTCAAATTGATGGGTGAGATCAAGTACTCTATTGTTTTTGTCCATTCATACTGATGTTGACAAAGGCTTTTGCCCTCTTGATTTGAAGCCATGTGCTGCTTTTTTGCCTTCATTTTGTTCTTTTTCCCCCCAGATATGAGTCGTTTGGATATTCCGGGCCAGATGGGAAGTCTTACAGCATGTCAACATTTAAACCCGGACAGCGTGTGACTTTAGCATAGTCAAGACATGTATTGATCTCAACCTCTCTGCCATTTTGTCGTAATGACTTTAACCTTTCGGTGGTCTTTCCTTGGACACAAGATTGTTGGAGATCAAAATTATCACCTTATATATTTAAATAATGTATTTCTATCGATGCAGTTGTCTTAACGTTATACTGAGCCCACCAGTTGAATAACACTGAAGTCACCAACCTTAGTTGTGCTGAAATCAAAACCACTATTACATGATACTCTGTGTCATTTGATATTACTTTGTCACTGTTAGTGGAAAAAATCTGAAAAATTCAAAATTGCCTTTCATATTCATTACGAAAACTCCATAATCAAATGTGTGTTAAAATCTTTAGGTAAATTAATTACAGTTTTGTGAATTTTTCCACAGTTCTCCAGAGATGGAAAATGCAGGTTCAGAATGAAAAAGTCCTTCCCAAAATTTTGTACCAGTTGCAGCACAATTATTCTGCAAGGAGGTGGAACTAATATGTGAAATCAGCTGGATCAGTGCGTGGTGGAAGAAAAATATGGCAGGATGTTTACAGTATGACCCCTGGATTTTTCTCCTCTACAGTTCTCAGTACAATTTAATTTGCTCATATAAACTAAGTAAATTAATTGATTTGAAAATGCCTTATAATTTATGAGCTAATTAAAGTGTTTACATCTCAAAATGCTTTCTGATTATTTGTAATATTTCACTGAGAAATGCTAACACTGGTCGCTTACCGAAAATACTTGGGATATTTGCAAAATGACCATTAGATGGAGCAAGAGGAGTAATATTTCCATCATTTCAGCATTGGCAGAGCATTGGCACTGCTTAGAGCTCTGTTTGATTAACAGTCACACAAAGGAGTGCCAATGGAATTTTGATGTTCACATTGACAGGAGTGTTTGAATCAAATTAAATTTGTGAGAGGGAAGTAAGATCTCATTTTCTTGGATTAGCTCTAGCTTATTTTTCTCATAGATTGGGGGACATGTGGTCAGTTTGTTGTAAATTGGATGCTCCTGGCTCTTTGTTGAAGCTTACCAGAAGCAAAGCAATCAACCCTCACATTTACTCAGAGGGCCCTGTAGTTTCAAATACATGAGTGAAACACTGGAGAGAATTTTTGTTTTAGTGCGTGTGTGTGTGATATCGCTCTTAGTTTTTCTGACTTGTATCATTCACACAGACACGCCCTCTATAATTAGTACAGCGCCTGCCTTGGAAGATCTCAGGATGTTACCCTAAAGCAATGAGAGTCCATCCCCATATGACAGTACCAGTTCAGCCTCACATAACGAGCTTTTGTCGTCTGCTCAGAATACGGTTTAATGATCCCTGACAGCACTATGAAGCTCACATAAAATCAGATTAATGCTGGATATCCCTGGATTAAACCCCTTGAGGGTCAGTCCATCACAACTGGACCAGTGGTCTGAGCTTGGCACCCTCAAAAAAATCTGGCAAAAATATGTCGTCGTTGATGACCTAAAATTTATGTATCCCAAAATCTAGACACCTAGTTCGATTACCCCTAGAGATACGGCCCTTGCAGTGTACAGCGACCTTACAAGTTTCCGCATTCATTGAATTTTCAACGGTTTTCAGCTATCGACTTTGAATTTTTTCTAAAAAGGTAATACTCTTCTGAACGGTGATTCTAGCAGAACTTTTTATGTAGATTTCAAACCTGGCATTATTCTGCCTACGAACCCCCAAAATACACCATATTCAGCAGTGAATTTAAAATTCTTGGAATGAAGTCCACACAATCATACTTGGAAATGTTTTAGTTGTCAGTCCAAATATCGTAATAGACCAAGTTTCAGAATTTTTGCTCCACTGCTTGGGTAAAAAACCAGGGTTGCCATTTGGTAAAATAATACTGCTGAATTGATTTGAGGCCCCTTTAAAACCACCACAGTATATGTTATAGTCATTTTTAATGTTTGGGCTTAAAGTTCAATATGCCAAAGTACAACATTCTACCGTCATTTGGTGTAGTCCTAGGGCTGTGTAAAATCCTGACAAATTTCAGCATGAATTTCTTTCTGGATTTGGGATGGCTGTAGTAAATTGTAGGTAACCCCTAGCTGAAAACTGATGCCAGGTTTGAAATCTACATAAAACGATCTGCTAGAATCACTGTTCAGGAGAGTAGTACATTTTTAGGAAAGATTCAAAATCGGCCACTGAAAACCGTTGAAAATTCAATGAATGCGGGAGCTTGTAAGGTTGCTGTACACTGCAAGGGCCATATCTCGGGGGTGAATTGACCCAGAGGTGTAGATTTTGGCATGCATGGATTTTAAGTCATGTACTACAACATATATATTTGCCAGATTTTTTGTACGGGTCAGGTACAGACCATCTTGAAATTTAGTCCACTTGATATGGAATGACCCTTGAAGGCTCTGGACTCATATAAATTATCACCGTTTCTGATCATTTTTCAGTTTGATTTTTTTTTTAATGTGAAAAATAAATCACACCCCTAAGGAAAGCCCCAGACCCAGATGGAGGGCACAACCACTGTTGTTCTCACAGTATGGTTTTTTCATTTTTTTTTTAATCAGTCGCGAGGTCACGTTAACATTGAAGGGATTGTTCTCATTTCCTCATGATTAATTCTCTGAACGGTGCTGTGCATTTGGCTTATTGGGATTTGTCTGAAGGCTGAATTTTACAGATGTTAATCCTTGCTCTTGATGGAATGTCTATAACAAATATAATACGAGTTGAAAGAGAGCTCATTTTAAAGACTGCACAAAAGAGCAACGTGTCTCATAGCTGATACTATGCCTCAAAGAGAACAATGTTCTGGCAAAGGCATGGGGAACAGAGGCTGGATGAAGTGATTTTTTTGTTGCTGCACTGCACATTGGAGTGGGCTGTCTTTCAAAAAGTATTTCAAAACTTGGCTTATGCCATCGGAGGCAACGGCTTGGGGTATATCCCCGAACACCCCCAATCCTCCAATAGACCTTCATTTGAACTTAATTTCAAGTCAATCGGACAAATCGTTCTGAAGATATGGCCAAAATGGTCATTTTCCATCACAATGGGCCACCTGGTGGCAAATATTGAACCATACAGGTATGCTGTCATCATGTGACACGTTGTGAGGTCATGGCCTTGCAGTTGCACATAGTTTCATGTCAATTGGACAAATGGTTCCAAAGATATGGCAAAAATGGTGAAGTTTATGTGACAAAGCTCCACCTTGTCAAAATTTTGAACCAAACAGGTATAATGTCATCGCGGGACACATCCTCAGGTCATAACCTTTCATTTGCACTTGATTTGAGGTCAATCGGACAAATATTTCCAGAGATATGACAGAAACTGTGATTTTTCCGTTTTTGGCCCCTGGTGGCCAGTCTAGAAATTGTAAATTGTCCAAAATCGAATCAGTTCTTCCTCATTATGATACTTGCCTATATGCAAAACATAAAATTTCTAATTGAAATATTTCTGAAGTTAGGCATAGGGTGGCGGCAGCGGTCGGACCAAAAACATAATATCCCCGGAACACCGTTCGGGGATATAAATATTAGATTTATGTCTCTTAAAAGTATTTGCTTCTAATGGAAGGTTGAAACGTCACTTGAGTGCAAACTTGTGCACAAAAATGATAATTCAATGGAAGAACAGTCATTGTTTAGGCTATTCTTGAGTGCCTGTTGGATTTCTATTTAACCGCTGAGTATGGTTTGTCGCATTCGCATTCAGAGGTTTTTGTTCACATCTTCATAAGGACTCACTATTCACTGTATGCACACACAAATGTAATTGCAGTTAACAGAACAGTCTGTTTGTATTTGGACCATGGTTGTGTATAAAAATGGGTGTAATTACTGACAGGATAACCCCCAGAATCCCTCATATTGAAGCAAAGTTTGCATCCCTGTACTAACACTTGAGGACTGCTCTAACAGAGGCATTTCCCCTCAGATCTGGCACTGTAACAAAACTACCAGCGCAAATTAGTGCTCCTTGTCCTCGTGAAGTAAAAATGAGGAAATACATTCCAAGCACAGGCTACCCATACAGAGAGAGCACTTTGAAAAACGTTCATTTAATACATGCAGCTTATTGCTTTGTGCGTAGAAATAGTTGTATTTTCTGTATTGCTAGCATACACAGAAATTCAATATGATTTATTCTGAGAATGAGGCACATTCATTCCATTTGAAATGTGAAAATAACAAATCAAATATATCACTGCTGCAGCCCAAAAAAATCAATCTGTCAAACCACATCCATTTCCCCCTCGAAATTCCAGCTGAATCGCAGCCAATAGCAGCAACTGTTACAAAGTGGTCTGTTCTTCTTACTCCTACAATAGCATCAAGTATAAAACACTGTCTGAATATATTTTTTCTTTCTTTACTGAGAGCAGTGACTAATGTCTTTAAATTTTTTATTGTTTACTGTTATTTGTATTTTTTGCGTTCCAGAGTAATATGTTTAATCCCTGTTGTGATGGAAGTGTCTGGCAGCAGTGAAAATAGATACTTACTTTTCAACATTCACTTTTAAAACATTGAACTGCCCTTTTTTTTTTTTTTTTTTTACCCCTCAGCCCTAAAGGCTGACGGGGTATTGCTATCCTTTGTGCGGTTGGGCAGGCGGTCGGGCGGGCGTTTCCAAAAACATCGACAACGGGCTGGGGGGTATTCCTATTTTTTTGTTTGTTTGGGTTTTTTTCTTTGAAAAACAGTCTGCAGTTGTTGAAGTTGAATTGAAACATTTGGAAGACAGGGAACAATGTGCGAAGAATACTAGTTACCTGTATTTCAGATGCTTTGAGTGGAAGCATTGCTGCAACCATTTCCGAAGGCTCTGTACAGGTAAGGTAATGGCACTGATACAAGAATAACATGCCCTTCCACAAGAATTATGAATTTTGTTATAGAATACATTGCGTCAGATTTGTCAAATGCCGCTGGCATGAAAATATGCCCATTTGTAAATTATATCATTACATAGAAGCCGAATTGCACCTATACATTTAGAAATGAGTAGCAAGTTCACAAAGCATGCTATGAAAATGAAATGAACATTATGTTTCTCATTTGCAAACAGCTCCACTGGCTGGGAATCAGGTCCATGAAACTACTAGTGTGTGCTCACATTTGTGTTGAAAGCTGGTCTGGATGAGTCCAAATGCGAAGTGCATGGTGGAATTAGCCTTCCATAGCACCAGCTCCATGCATTGACGCACCCCCTAATGCACTGGTCAAACCATTGAGATGCAAACAGCTTAATTTGAGAGCAGGAAACTGCAAACTGGGCAAAAGCGATAGATGTGCCATTGTGATAGACGACATTGTGCATAACATTACTGCCACATGCAATTCAGTTTTCAATGGCACAAAAATAGAGCCCTTGGCTTACAAAGTGATTTTGCCACTCATCTGACGAGCAGGAGCATATGCTCCAGGCATTTGTGATTTGTGAGTTAAACTGGAGTGGCACTGGTAGAGCGCGGAGCAGACCTCTGCTAGGGCCAATGTTACTCGCTTCTCTGATGCACAAATCTGCAAGCACAGATCTACAGTTTGGGTATGACTTGTCACAGTTGAACATCACAATGATATAACGGATTTTGAGTTGTATGGCATTTATCCCGCCATGACAGCCAAATGCTATACCTATATTGTGCCATTTCCCGAAGGAGGCCAGTCTCATCCTGACTCATCTCAGGAGGGTCACACACTAACATGCTTTTCTTGAGATGAATTCCCCCTCAGCTGTGCTGGAGTGATTTTGACTAGGAACTGTGTTGGTTCAAATTCTGTAGTGCAAACTGTCAGTGATGGATTGAAGGAAGGTGTCATAAGTCTCAGTGGTCACAGAGGTGCCCTGTGAAATGAATCCAGTATGGGCCGCGGTTCATTATCTAACACCATCGCCCTTGCAAGAATCCTTTATCATTCTTGCCTTGGCTAGGTTCAGATTTGCTCAAAGCCTTGGTATTCAGTGTTGCACTCCACTCAAGTTAGTATCACATGCGCACATATTCCCCACACCCCGTATGCAGTAGTTTGTTGGTATTTTGATAGAAAAATAAAAAATTGAATTGCTTTTAGGCTGTGTGATCGGCTCATGTGGTTTGGATTACATCAGAGGAATGATCTCTGTCAATGCACAGTCCTGTGAAAATGTATCTGACCCCTTCCCAATTGTGGCTGTTGTGCATGCGTCACACTTAAATGTTTCAGGTCATCAAACTAATTTTATTATGAGACAAAAATTACCCAAGTACGCATAAAATGCAGTTTCTGAATAATAGTTAAATTTATGTAGGAAAAAGGCTATCCAACCTTAGCTGGTCCTGTGTGAAAAGGCATTTTCCTTCAAGTTACTAAGTTGACCAATTCAACAAACTTAATTGATAATTGTGTTTAATTTCAACTGACGTACCCAATCATAATTACTGCAAATTCAAGAACAGATGATCAGAAACAAATTAATTGACATCTATTAGTCTGGAAAGGGTTACAAAGCCGTTTATAAGAACAACAATGAGAACCATTATTTAGAAATAAAGGAGATAGTGCCACGGGCACTGCATCTCCCCTGGACACCTGTAACCATGAACGAGCTATCAAATATATGTTTTTACGTATTTTATTGTCTGAAGTGACAATGGGGAAGGGCCAAAGTGATACACTTAAGTAGCCCTCTCCTTACATACACATTACATGCGTAATTGAGCTACAACTTACAGCGCCCTCCATAATTATTGGCACCCCTGGTTAAGATGCGTTCTTTAGCTTCTAATAAATTAACTTTTTTTCTAAATAATACAGGACCACAATGAAAATAGGAAAATCCAACCTTTAATTCGAGTTCATTTATTCAGTGGGAAAGAAAATCCCACATTAAGAAATAATTCTTTTACAACAAATCATTTGTGCCACAATTATTAGCACCCCTGGTGTTAATACTTTGTACAACCCCCTTTTGCCAACAAAACAGCACCTAATCTTCTCCTATAATGTTTCACGAGATGGGAGAATACAGAAAGGGGGATCTTCGACCATTCGTCTTTGCACAATCTCTCTAAATCATCCAGCGACCTGGGCCCTCTCTTCTGCACTCTCCTCTTCAACTCACTCCACCGGTTTTCAATGGGGTTGAGATCTGGGGATTGAGATGGCCATGGGAGGAGCTTGATTCTGTGTCTGGTGAACAATTTCTTTGTACATTTGGCCACATGTTTAGGGTCATTATCTTGTTGAAAGACCCAGTGACGACCCTTCACTTCAGCTCTTCAGCTTTCGGGCAGAGGTCACCAGATTTTGAGTATTTCAAAGCGTTCATGATACCATGCATCATAACAAGGTTCCAGGGCCTCTGGAAGAGAAACAGGCCCACAGCATCACCAATCCTCCCTTATACTTCACAGTGGGCGTGAGGTGCTTTTCTGCATATTCATCTTTTGTGTTCCGCAAGACCCACTTGTCTCCAATTGTTCCTTTGTCTTTCCCATGTTGAAGAGTGGATAAAAGAAATGGCCTCTGTGTCACGTCATACAGGAAGTGATGAATTACTAATTAAATGTTCCTAAATACTCTGATCAACTTTGTAAACTACTGTGGAAATTACAAATACTTCAATTACATTTATTTCCCAGGAATTGTTAGGGGTGCCAATAATTGTGGAACAGGTGATTTTATGAAAAATAATTATTTCTTAGTCAGGGATTTTTTTTTCCCCTTAAAATTCACTTGAGGTGAAGGTTACATTTTTCTACAATTTTCAGTGTGAGAGTATGCTTCTGCAATAAAAATTGAATTTATTTTAAGGCTTTTAACACATCTTAACCAGTGGTGCCAATAATTATGGAGTTGTATATAGTTCACTGAGCTGGAGACAATGGTCATAAACTGTGTTCTACGGAGGTTTCACTACTTTGACTTTTAACTACTGCGCACAGTACTTTCGCAAAAATGTCGAGGTCCGTTCCCTATTATAGATAAATTCAAGTTAATAACATAAATAAAACTTAAAAATCAGTATTAAAAGTGAATAAAAAAAAACCATTCGCATTACAGCTGAGAATATTTTTTTTAGGTTCTGACTCTATGGACAATCAAACAAAGAATGAATGGGCAACAAACGCACTGTTTAATTATAGTAGGGAACAGATTTGGACATACTATCAAAAGTACCGTGTGCACTAGCAAAATTACATTTGCGAAAAGCTCAAGTAGCTACACTGCACCTAAATTCTCATACATAGACACAGATCGTAAGCTGACAAGATAATTGCATTTGTAAGATATAACAAGTTAATGATTGTCACATGTAATGGGAAATGTCCATTTTCCCATTTAAAGTATGAAATTGGTATATGGTGATGGCAGATACATGTATAATATAGGCATTCTCAGTGATGTGTGGTCACATGTTCAGAGGGGCTTCAGTAACCTTACCCTTTACTGCTTGACTGTCTTCTCGCTCTTCTTATTCAAGTCTGCCTGGTTAACAATCAAGCAATTTATCAACTGAACGACCAAGACCAAATCATTTCTGATAATAAGTAATGATAATGAAAAAAATAAAAGCTAATTGCTAACATTTATACAATTGATACAACATTGTTAGGATGGAAACAAAAATGCAAAAAATGAAACATTCGCTGACTTCGCAGCAGTTATTTTTGCCATCACTCAGCTGTGCATCGTACCTAACAACGCCCATAAGCTGTCAGTACATTCAGACCATAGAATGGATTCTTGCTCAATGAGCCTCGCAAACTAATTTGCGCAAATCTCTGCCGTTTCATGAGCCCCCTTAAGTTCTTTGTTTGATTTGTTACGACATTTCAGCAGAATTTGTGCAAAAATGGCCAATCAACAGCTTTATAGACCCATTTACAGTCAAACAACGATGACATAGACAGGTTGCGCACGCAGCTTGGCAACGGAAGTATGGCAGGCCACAACAGCTTGTCAAGCTATGCGAGGGCATCAGCCATCAAAGATTGCGAATGCTACAAAAACAAATTGACTTTGACAAATGACAACCAACTTCCAGATCCGTATGGCATCACTGAGTTGGTAGATGATGTTAATTAGTGGCCCAATATTTTATGGCCTGATATATCTACCTATTTGATCGATAAACCTAGTGTGTACACTAATAATAATAATGCATCAATTTTATATAGCGCTTTTCTGCTTACTAGGCACTCAAAGACGCTTTACAAGGATACATTATTCATTCACTCACACATTCACGCTCTGATGGTAGTTAACCACATTTTTGTAGCCACAGCTGCCCTGGGGAAGACTGACGGAAGCGTGGCTGCCAGTATGCGCCTACGGCACCTCCGACCACCACCAAACATTCACACACAGCCATACAGTATTCCTATATTTTGCATGTTTAGTGGGTGGGGGAAACCAAAGTACCCGGAGAAAACCCACGCGAACACGGGGAGAACATGCTGTGAGGCAGTAGTGCTAACCACTGTGCCACCGTGCACTAGGGAGAAGCTACAAGCATACAAGTCACTGGATGCTTAGGACCAAGTTATCTGTGGACGTAAGCAGAATGTTAAATACCACGACATAGACTTGGAGTCTTGTGTCTCGAAATCAGAGGTCCTTCCTAGTCAAAGACAAGGGCATAAAGCCGCCGTGTATGACGCGTGGGTTATAATGAAAAACTCCAGAAAACTATGTCCTGACAGCTAATTGTACCTGCATGGCAGGTAAGTATTATTTTGTATTGTTGGCTTGCTAGCTAGCGAGTTAAGAGAGAGAATCGGCCTACATTCTAAAAATCTTCTTGTTGTTTTGTTGCTCTTATCAAGTCTAATCAACGAAAAGTGTCATCATTACTTAAGGTGCCAGTCCTTCCCCGTATTTACACGATTTCCGTTATATCGTTTAGCCTATGCGTCCATGTTAATCTTCATTGTAGGCTACTGTATAGAAAAAGGATGAATGTTTCTCCATTATAATTTATCCATCTCAAGTAAATTACGACACACTTTGAACCTTGAATAACAAAATATAAAGCTTAGAGAGACATACACTGCACGCAAATTCACAGAGCAGAGCTTGCAAAACCCATATGTGACGTCACCCAAACGCGCCTCTTTCCTAGCATCATGGAAGTATTCACGCTTGATAAAGTACTGTCGTTTCGTGCGTGTTTCCATTTTCTCGTATTGATAATGTGATGGAATGATATTACATTGCATTCTTTGCATTCTAAGCTTTCCATTGATGTCGAAATTGCCGTATTTCAGTTTTTCCTTTGAATCCCTACTTTAATTGCTGCCAAAATGACAGATATGGCTCTATATGACATTTTCAATATGGCCGCCTTGCAGATTTGAAAGTCTTATGTAGGGTTTGGTGTCCTCATTCTTAAGAACATGCATGACAATTTGTAGCATCATAGGTGCAGTGGTTTCCGAGAAGATGTTGTTTACATCCGACACCTGAAATATTGTTGAGGATTATATTTCAATATTTCTCATCATATTCATCAGTAAATCAATAAACATAATCATAATCAGTAACCATACTATATGAGCAGCAGTAACACGCGCACAACACACACATACAAGCAGTTCACACACGCATGAGCAGTGCACACACACAAAAGCAGTTGGCCTCTGTAGCTTTAATTGACATCTGTTCAGTTGACTCAGGCAATATCTGTTGAGTCATCAGCATTATTCACCATCATTCATCAGAAATCATATAGTTATGCATGCACCAATATTACACTGGAAGAGAGTTATGATGTTTTGGTTGCAGTTTTTAAGGCAAGTTGGCAGTGTTTTGGTTTGCCTGTCTCTGGGATGACCTGTGACCCAATTAAAAGTCCTCTGAAGTTGTTATTTTGCAGAGGATGCCAACCAATGATAAAAAGAGGAAAACAAGTAATATGCAGACACCACATGACTGTACCATTGAAAAACAAGTAAGGAGCTGACATTACGTTATTGAACCACTGTAGCATGAGAGCATGTTATTTTCTGTGATGAAGGTATAAACTGGATGTAAAAAGCAGAGTGGCAGTTTTAGTGCAAAAAGAACTCTGCTTTATATTCATCAATATTCCTCAATAAAGCCTAATTTTCTGAAGAATCTGTCTCTCTCCAATTGCTTGAGGATGAGGGAACCTCATAATATGAAAGTATTTCTGAATGAAAACCACAACAATATGTGCGTGGCTTATAAGTCCAGAGGTCAAATCGAGGACAAAATTGAAATTTTCAAAAAGACCGTTCGGTATGTTTTGGGGCTTGTTGAAAGCTACCCATACGCCAAATTTCAGCTTAATTGCTGCCAAATTGACTGAGATATGGCTCTATATGACATTTTTAGTATTTGAATTAATTGAAATCGGATTTAAAATTCTTATAAGTTTTAGTCGCCTCATTGGAAGGAACATGATTGCCAAGTTGCAGCTTCATAGGTGCAATGGTTTCAGGGAAGAGGATGTTAACATACGCTGAAGGATGGACAGCGAGGCCTGGCATAAGCACGCCGGATGGAGCTGTGGTAAATCCTCCCAGAAGTGGCTTGCATAGCAAAATTCCTCCAAGAGCGCATCGACGACTCATCCTGGAGATCACAAAAGAACTCAGATTAACGTCCAAAGAACTTCTGGCCTCACTTGCCCCAGTGTTCACAGGGCAAAGGCTTTTTTGCTGCCCTGAGGCAATTTGATACCTCCAACTACAATCTTTCTTGGGGTAGCCACCCTATTTTAACCGTTTCATCACTCTATAATGACCAGTAAAATTGTAAATTTAACTATTCAAACCAATCTTCATCAGTAATTGCAAATTACAACACACTAAATGACTGATATGATGCATAATTTCAGCAACTGTCATATCATTTTCTCTTCCAATTAACAGCTGAGTTAATCATTCACTGATTCCGTGTTACAAAAAGTTTAACTTTGTTTCTCCTCCAAAGTGATGTTTAGCGATTAATTTTCATGAAAAATAGGACCGCGTACATAAAGTCTAGTGGTCGCTGATTATTTCAAATGGTTAATTAATCAAAAGTCAGGACTGTTTAATTAGAGGATGGAAACAGATTCAAATGTATACTTTGCAGGCAACCATCTATTGCCATCCTAAGCAAAAGCTGTTTTCTGCATCAAACTGAATCAAACAAGTACATATGATCCATTCTTGATCTTCGGCCAATAAGCGTTAAGATTAGAAAAGATGTACGATAGAGCTCAGTAATCTACATTGCACTGATGTGCAATTGACTTTTCCAACGCATTTGATACTCTGCTTACAGTACCCTGTATCAAAGTGGAATTGGTTCCAGCACAGCAAAATATTTGTTTTGCAATGGCTGTCTCACTCAGCAGATCTCCCTCTAACTGAAGAGCTGCGGGCTGAACTGAATCGTGATGACATAAAGCCATAATGACTTTCAGTAGTAACCGGAGCATAAACCCCTCGCCGCTCCTTGCATCACCCAGCCAGATCGGGAGTGCCGGGTCTGGCTTAATGGGCCTGCTACTGCTCCCAAGGGCTGGATTAATGAAGCAGAGCACTGACTCAACTCAGCTCAGGAAACCGTGTGCATGCCCCTATTCTTTGTATAAGTTAATAATAATCTTGTGTCGGACACTGACAGGCTGAGCGATTGATTTAAGAAACTGAGGCTTGCTCAGGCCAGTGCACAGGATAAATGGGGTTGGTAGTGGGGTGTATGTGTGGGTGGGGGGGGGGGGGGGGTATTGTGCTTGCTTAGGGGGGACATAATTAGATAAATTTCCCAGCACAGGTTTTTGCCTGATGTGAGGAGGCATTGGAATGAGCAACACTGCTCTGCAGTTAGTTCAGTTGATGGAGAAAAGGGCGAACATGCCAAGATTAAGCTGCTCACATGGTGAACACAACTTTGCCCATCGACAGATTATTGTAGATTACGCTCGCAAGAACTGTAATGTTTTCCTATTAATATTGATTTTATTCGTCTGAGTTGGATTGATGATTTGGGATCCATTTCTCCTCATTCACTGCCCGACCTACTCTGTTGCAATACAGTATAATGCATGACTTATCCCAAATCAGCAATGTTACAGTAACATTCCTCATGAATATGAGGTTAGGGGGCAATGTGGTACGGTGCCCTCATGAGAAAGAAGTTCTTGGTCCAAGTCTTGGTTGGCCTGGATCCTCCCAACAGGAAGTATTCTCTCCATGTATGGGTGGCTTTCTTTCATGTAGTCTGCTCCAATTTCCTGCCGCAGCCAACTCCTATACCCAGAGGTTCTTTGATGAGAATCGACAGTCCAAGCCAATCTCTTTCCAAAGCATTAACAGAAGTGTTACTGATTTCATAAAATAAACAGTGAGGTAAACTTTTGAGTGAATTAAGAGTGAAGCACAGACTACTGCATACAGATGGCAAAGTGGTTATGAGAAAATCTGCCAAGTTGATGAAGTGATGAAGGGCATCTTATTTAACTGCGAAAAGTCATTGATACAGAAACAAACTTTTGGTTGTTTTGATTGTCAGCATATCAAGGGAAGTTTAAGAGACACTCATTTATTCCCAGCGGCCTGCCGTCACAGGTTCAGAGGGCCTTCGGTAACCTCACTCTTTACCGCTTGATTGTCCTCAAGCTGTTCTTGTTCAAGTTTGCCTGATTAACAATCAAACAATTTATCGACTGAACAACCAAGAGCAATCCATGACTTAGAATGAGAAATGAGACTGAAAAAATGAATGCCTATTGCCGACATTCATGTAATTGATATGGCATTGTTGAAAGGATGGCAATATAAATTTAAAAAATCCTAAACTTTCGCTGATTTGCAGCATCTATTTTGGCCATCACTCAGCTGTGCATCGTGCCTGACAACGCCCTTTAGTCGTGACTACATTCAGAATATAGAACGGATTCTCGTGGCCTATTGCTTAATGAGCCGCGGAAACTAATTAAATCTGCACTACTTCACAAGCTACACAAGCGCAGAAATTATAAAGACAATCATATTTTACGTCTTAATTTTTGTGTAGAAGAAAGTGCCTCATAATTTTGTGGTACAACATATAACAATGCTATCAAAAATAAATTAGACTGTCGTCGGTTCTACCAATTAGTCTGAGCAACGATTGCAAATCGGGAAAAGAAAACTAAGAGAGGTTTAGGTTATCAGGCATTGAGGGTGCGGGTTCTGAAAGCCTTTGTTAAGCTAGTATTTCACTCAGCGTTGAATCCTAATGTATGTAGTGAATTTTGGATTCGCCAACTTTTCTGACAAAAATTAGCGAAAATCAGGATAGACTTTGGTGTCATTAGCGACATTTAGCGTCAGTTAGCAACATTCATCTAGCTGTTTGCGAAAGAAAAGGAAATCGCTTTCTAGAATACGAAAATGAACTCTTTGTGACCCTAAACAACTGTTTGCAAACTCTTTTGCGATCTTGACATAACCTGAATGGTTTCCTCAAGAAACCCAATATTTGTCTACATTCGTGAGTATTCATAGCCCTGCTGTATAGCGGTCACTACTTCACGAATCAAAAAGAACTTTAGCCAAACGTTACAACCATTTGTAAAGGAGCTGGAAGCGTTTGCAAACGTCTGCAACTGTTAGTGAGAAAATAAACTCACATGCTCAAAATTTCTTTGCGACAAGAAAAACTGTTTGCGATCCTAAAAACTTTTAGCGAACTCTTACGAAGCTCAAAATTCGCTACGTTCGTAAGCATTTGCCGCTCAGTGAGATGCTAGCTTTACTGCCGACAGACCACCACTGCTTATTCCAGGGCTTCTCAAATCATGGTCCTCGAGGGTCGAGGACTGCTGATTTTCCACCCTGCCTTTATCTGGGAGTCAGGTGAGATGACAATCTGGCTAATCAGCAGCATTAATTGTTCACGTAATTGCCTGGTAGGAAGGAAAAACAGGACTGATTTGGATTCGAGGGCCGGATTCGGAGAGCCTAAGCTTATTCCTTGTTTCGTTGGAGTAGAGCAGTGCTCTCAAACCCCGTTTCTGAAGAGCTGCCACCCGAAAAGGTTTTCACTCCAGCCACAGCAAAGTGCACCTCATTTTGCCAAATTAGCCAAGTCAGGCGTGCTAAATTAGGATTGCAGTAAAAACCTACAGGATGGTTTGGAGACCACCGGAGTAGAGTCAGCTTTAAAAATCACAAACGCTACCGTGCCACACTGATACTTCAAATAACTTCAAATTAAGCAGATAAGTTACTTTATTTTCTTTCTTTCAGAGCTTGAAAAATAAATAAGAGCATCGCTGCAATGTTCCAGAAATAGTATTTCTTTTTAGTCATAAAAAGACAGCTTTTGAATGTAGCTGTATGAGCTGGCTTTTGCATCTTTAAAATGGGCCAGTCTGACAACCACATGAAAGGTGAAGTCAAGAAGAGAAACAAAAGAGTCACTTTCATTTCCCCCAAAATGAGTCTGGCAGTTCTGAAAGAAAGCAGACAACCCACCCCTTCACATATGACAGGTGAACAAGGAAGCTGATCTACCGCTGGCTCAGAGGTGTGAAGGGGGGATTTAATCAATCCTGGGTACTATATACTCAGAGTGGGGTTTTCATTCACAAATGAACCCCATGGCTCCCCATTTCTTTAAATAGCAAACGGTGGATTTTCAGATTCTTTAACTAGTCACATTAGATCTAGCAGTCAAAGTCTGCATCAGTTTCAACATTGGTTAATCAGAGTAAGAAAATTTTCATTATTAACTCTCAACCCCTTGACTACTATCGCAAATGTATTAGTGTGTGCTGCAGCGTAATATAGGCTGACCATAAAAATAAATTATTCCAAAGAATCTAGCCTTATGACTCAAAAACCTATTCTTAGCATCTTCCATTTTCAATTTTTTTTCCCTCAATCAAAGAGCCAGTTGCAAAAAGATACCGGACTTCGGACTTAAAATATTGCAAGTGGATGATCTTACTTGAAATCCTGACTTCAAAGGATGATATGTGTGACAAACAGTTGGAAATAAAGGAAACCAACTGCAAACACAAAGACTTATGACCAATATTTACAGCAGGGGAAAGTACCTGAACTACAGTATACAGTGGTGCTTAAAAGTTTGTGAACCCTTTATAATTATCTATATTTCTGCATAAATATAACCTAAAACATCGTCAGATTTTCACACAGGTCCTAAAAGTAGATAAAGAGAACCCAGTTAAACAAATGAGACAAAAATATTATACTTGGTCATTTATTTATTGAGGAAAATGATCCAATATTACATATCTGTGAGTGGCAAAAGTATGTGAACCTCTAGGATTAACAGTTAATTTGAAGGTGAAACTAGAGTCAGGCGTTTTCAATCAATAGGATGACAATCAGGTGTGAGTGGGCACCCAGTTTTATTTAAAGAACAGGGATCTATCAAAGTCTGATCTTCGCAACACATGTTTGTGGAAGTGTATCATTGCACAGACAAAGGAGATTTCTGAGGACCTCAGAAAAAGGGTTGTTGATGCTCATCAGGCTGGAAAAGGTTACAAAACCATCTCTAAAGAGTTTGGACTCCACCAGTCCACAGTCAGACAGATTGTGTACAAATGGAGGAAATTGAAGACCATTGTTACCCCCCTCAGGAGTGGTCGACCAGCAAAGATCACTCCAAGAGCAAGACGTGTGATAGTCTGCGAGGTCACAAAGGACCCCAGGGTAACTTCTAAGCAACTGAAGGCCTTTCTTACACAGACTAATGTTAATGTTCATGAGTCCACCATCAGGAGAACACTGAACAACAATGGTGTGCATGGCAGGGTTGCAAGGAGAAAGATACTGCTCTCCTAAAAGAACATTGCTGCTCATCTGCAGTTTGCTAAAGATCACGTGGACAAGCCAGAAAGCTATTGGAAAAATGTTTTGTGGACGGATGAGACCAAAATAGAACTTCTTGGTTTTAATGAGAAGTGTTATGTTTGGAGAAAGGAAAACACTGCTTTCCAGCATAAGAACCTTATCCCATCTGTGAAACATGGTGGTGTTTCATCATGGTTTGGGCCTGTTTTGCTGCGTCTGGGCCAGGACGGCTTGCCATCATTGATGGAACAATGAATTTTGAATTATACCTGCAAATTCTAAAGGAAAATGTCAGGACATCTGCCCATGAACTGAATCTCAAGAAAAGGTGGGTCATGCAACAAGACAACGACCCAAAGCACACAAGTCGTTCTACCAAAGAACGGTTAAAGAAGAATAAAGTTAATGCTTTGGAATGGCCAAGTCAAAGTCC
Organism: Gymnothorax reevesii; assembly: GCA_029721435.1. Lineage (NCBI taxonomy): Eukaryota > Metazoa > Chordata > Actinopteri > Anguilliformes > Muraenidae > Gymnothorax > Gymnothorax reevesii. Next base: position 107,042,518 of record CM056577.1, on the reverse strand, counting down.
TTACCTTAATCCAATCAAAATGTTGTGGAAGGACCTGAAGCGAGCAGTTCATGTGAGGAAACCCACCAACATCTCTGAGTTGAAGCTGTTCTGTATGGAGGAATGGGCAAAAATTCCTCCAATCTGATGTACAGGACTGATCAACAGTTACAGGAAATGTTGAGTTGCAATTATAACATTTATAATATTTATAATATTTTTGTCTCATTTGTTTAACTCTGTTCTCTTTATCTACAGGACTTGTGTGAAAATCTGATGATGTTATAAGTCCTATTTATGCAGAAATATAGAAAATTCTAAAGGGTTCACAAACTTTCAAGCACCGCTGTATGTCCAAAACCTCAACTCTGTCATAGGAGAGTACGTGAGGAGTAAGGGGTTGTGACCACAGACTGACCACAGACTGTAAAGATGGACGAGGCGTCTCCACTTCCTAATGCTGTACAAAAATGGAGCCAAAACATCTTTCAAACAGATACGCCATTTTGCACATTTGGAGTCAGAGTCTTGACAGAAGTGATTTGGGGTTTGAGCCGTTATATTGAGGTCCCGCCAACTCAGTCGCAAGCACATACCTGAACTGTTTTTTTATTTATTTTATTTATTTATACTTATTTATACTGGGAGTCTGATTGAGTGCAAGCTCTCTTTTGCAATGGAGCCCAGTAGCAAAAAATAGAAAACACCAATACAATAAATAAAAACAATGACTAAATTACACATGTACATTCCTGCTTCGAGGCAGCCAATAAAAGACATTTAAAACAATCAATTGAAATAAGACTTTCCAACTTTAAAAAACTGCTGAATCCTATTCCACTTCTGTGGAGCATAATACATAAAAGCAGTTTTACCAAGATCAGTACGCACCCTTGGAACATCTAAAACCAAAAAGTCAAGAGTGCGCAGACCGTATTCCCCCTTCCTCACGTTCAGCAAACTGGTCAGATATCCAGGCAGTTTACCCAACAATGCCTTGTATATAAAAGGGCAACAATGTTGCTCCCTTCTGGTGGCCAGCGAAGACCAACCAGCGTTAAAATAAAGTGTACAGTGATGTGTTTGGAAGCCATCTCCAGTTATGAGCCTTAATGCAGCGTAGCACACTGCGTCAAGTGACTTAAGCAAGGAGGGTGCAGTGTGCATATAAATCACATCACCATAATCTATTCTAGAGAGAATAGTTGCTTGAACAATCTGTCTTCTGCAACTCTTCGGAAAGCAGGCTTTATTCCTATACAGCATAGCCAATTTTGGCTTCAAATTCTTGACCAGCTCATCAGTATGCTTCCTAAAATTAAGATTGTCATCCACCCAAATGCCAAGGTATTTGTAGTCGGGAACTCTTTTGATTTGGATTCCATTTAGTGTCATGATACTACCATTATGGAACCTAGCAGCTGGTTTAAGAGAGAATAGCATGAATTTAGTTTTTTCAGAGTTTAAAATTAGTTTATGGTCTAAAAGATCCTTCTGAAAGATTTGGAAATTTGACTGCAAATTTTTAAGAACCAAATCAGCAGAAGGGGCAGCTGAGTGGAAGACCGTATCATCTGCATAGAGGTGGACTTTACCATTAAGAAAATTAGCACCAAACTCATTAATAAAAAGTGCAAACAGCAAGGGCCCCAAAATGAAACCCTGTGGAACCCCTTGCAAAGATAAATAAAGTTTGACTGATAGCAATCAGCCACAACAGCTTGACACCTACCAGATAGATAATCTTTAAACCAATTCAGAGATTTAATATCAAACCCAATTGCACTTAGCCGTTCTATAAGTTTAAAATGGTCAACTGTGTCAAACGCCTTAGATAGGTCAATAAAAAGAGCAGCGCAGTCTTGCTTATTGTCCAAGGCACTAACAATAACAAGCTATGACTAAAGGGTTGGTGCCTTACATACATTGAGCCTAGAAAAGCACTGACAGTAGAAGATAGGAAAGTGTGCAAATGAAAAATAATAAAATTTAAGCCAAATATTTCAAGGTTACTTTCTTTTACATATGGCTCAGATGGGGAACCAACTCCCTGAAAAATGGCTGCTGCCTTTTTAGGGCCAACTGGAGCCCTGCATTCCAAAGAAATTTAGCTGGAACCTTGTCATGGAATTAAGATCAACTCTATCATGTACCAATGCTTCCATAAAATGCGCCAAATTTGTTTTAAAAACATACCCATTACGCGTTCTCTGACAGCATGGTGGAAAGCACACAAAATCACTAACCCCACACCTGCACAGTGCAAATATACCACAATACACCAATATGGAGCAACCCTGAATTCTACAATTTAAAAAAAATAAAGAATACCTTTTTACCACCAGAAAACTCAAAGGTAAAAATACAACTTCAAAGCAATGGAAAAACACAGCATGTGTCACTTTCCAGGACTTGGTCCAGGAGTTTGGCATAAACCGTAAGAAACTTCTTGAATACAACTCAAACATGTCCTTTCACCATAGGTAAATCTGAAAACGTGCAATTTCCAACCACAGCAAATGAAATAGTTAATATACAACCTCCAGAAAAGACATTTCATAACCCACCTAATAAAAGACAAAAGCTCTTGAACAAATACATAGGGTAAGAGATCAATCCATCAAACCACAAGACAACTTCTGGGCCCAAACGAATAACACATTCTCCGTAACTAAAATTCCAAACCAAACTAAAAAAAGATAAGTCATGGAACACATCTCACTGTAAGTAATTTCAGCAAGCGTGTCTCTCAAAATCAAAAACTTGATCACTATGCCTCCTAACACCTAGAGTGATTATTTTCAAGCAACCTGGCCATGCCCACATGCACAACACTTCTAGAAAGAAATGACTCTCAAACTATTGGGCATTTTAGGCTGCAAAGTCCAGCTTTCTTCAGTAATATGTGCAATCAAAATTGTGTTCATAAGGTCAAATTACGCGGGCTTAGAGGGGCAGAATTGGCAATGAAACAGCAACTCCATTATAAACATTCAAACCGGGAGAAAAAAAGCCCTGTATTGCAAGTTACCTTATCAAGTTGGGTTTTCACTTCATCAAAATCATGACAACAAATAGATAGACTGGCTTTGCCTAGCCAGTCACCCGGGATGAGTGGAGACTGGCGATTAATATTCAAAATATCTCCACCCCCATCAGGTAGAACAGATCTCATGAAACACCACATACACACTGCACCATTTAAAAAGATGCCATCTCAATAAACTGAGCATATAATTGCTTGTTCTGGACGACAAAAATACTTGACATCCGAGGAGAAATCAATGAATTGCACGCAGTGACTTTAACTCTATCATGCCTGTTCTTAAGTCAGTCTACTTGTCTCTTGGGATACCAAAAGGTGTACATAATCATCAAATTTGATGCCAGAGAAAAACTGGATTAGCACACTCCAATTTGCTACTCTCCTCTTCGGTTTGCAGGGGACTCCAGCTACCCTCCAACGTCCGATGGACTGATAGATAAGACCGCTTGCTGCATACTCCATGATATGTCGTGCACAGTAATGATCGGGAAGGGCATATGCAGCATTCAGGAGGAACTGCAGATGGCAGAGTCCTCAGCAAAGACTGGGAAGCTTGAAAGTTACTAAAGGGAAGTTCCTCCTCTGGGGCCGTTGCCATGCGGGGCCAATCCAATCATTTACTTCATAAAACAGTTGCTGTATCAGCTCATCCCCAACCCAGGCCTACAAAGCTAGTGAGGTCATTCCGGGGGTTAGAAAGTTACAGCCTTTAGACCCAGCTTACCAATTCTCGCTCGAGCAGACTGATGTATAAAATTGAGGGTCTGGACAGAGGCGGTGCTGTCTTCTGAAGGTGGATGCAGAGGGACAATTGGGATGGTACATAAGCCACAGGGTCAGCTCGATTCCTCCTTTACCCAACCACATGTTATTGTTAAATGAATATAACCCCATGGAAATGAAAACTTGTGTGTATGGGTAAGTGCCCCAAAGATAGAAGGGTTTGTGGAAAGGCCTCGGAAAAGGCAGTCGTTTGTTAAGCCAGAGTGGAACACCAGTATAAAAGCCATTACATGAGAGATTGACATTTGGTGCACAGTTGGTATGGCCAGAACTGGCATCCAGCCTACAGTGCCCCCTGGAGGCGAATTTTTCTGACTTTATGTTTAATATCATCTTCACTGAAATTACTACCATTTAAATTTTACTAATACTCTAATGTACCCCAAAGGGACTATGTATCCAGAGAATTTCAGATCTCTATCTTCCTGAGTAAACAAAACAAGTCGACATGGTCAACAACATCCCCCACCAATCGTGCGCTTCTTATTTTCGAACTCGATCAAAGCCCTTATGGTCTGAAGCAACACACAAAATTTGGTTACTGTATCTGTAGTAGTTTCTGAGTAAAGCTGTCCCCTTTATCTCGGACGGACGGACGGAGGTCAAACCTATATCCCCCTCCCACTTCGTGTTGGCGGGGGATAATAATGCCGCCAAAACATAGGCACAATCTGCTATCAAATGGTCTGTTTTAAATTTTGCTTCAACTTTGGCTCCGTCCAGCTTGAAAGTGCAGATACTACCAAAGAAATGCTTAATATTCCTGAAAATAAAGTTACAAAACCACAACAAACAGCATTTATCATCAAAATATCTGGGTTCCTGAGAAAATATACCGCTAACATGCACCGAAACTCAATTTTACCCATCTTCCCGACCATCCATTGCACTAACCCAGTATGATACCAAGGTAATATTAACAGAAAATGATAGTTTTGGTGTGAGTTAACACAAAAAAATAAAGCATTCTTGGTTGGTATATGTCTGGCATATTATTTTATTCCCATTTTCAATTTTTACTGCAATTTCCAATAATTCTGGCTCAATAAAATATTTACCCAGCTTGGTGCTGATGTGGTGCTGAAGTGTAACTGGACTTGAAGTGTCACAGGTCATGATGAAAGTATAACAAATCTGGTACTGTGTACCCTTAAGTCATAATAATAGATGTAAAGTGTGGTGTAAAAAGCAAAACTGAGCCACTACAGTGGCTTCAAGGTGGCGCCGTCGGCAGAATAAGTGAGATACGGATCTAAAAATGCGGCTTTTTCCGTGAGATGTGCCAAGTTTCATTCAATCCCACGGGAGTGAACTCCTCAACTTCTTCAAAAACTGCTTTTTCTCATGGAATGGCTCTTAAACTGTCCTCTATGGACACTGGGGGAACCTGGGTCGAAGAAACAGACTGTTTTGGCTTGTGCTTCAAGCCATCCTCTCCTGAAGAGTCAAGCATGTAATAGAGAGGCGGTTGTGTAAGCCCAGCGCTGCGCAGACAATCGCTCTCCCACGTGAGCTCCCGTCCAAAGCTACGTCAAAAGCACGTGAAAAAAAATTTATAGCAGAACGCATGATTTAGTGAAGCTATTAAAAGCTATGCTTCTGAGCTTCGAAGGTAAATGCATTTATCGCAAACTAGAAATAGGAGGTTCAAAGGACTTTGATTGGCCACTTCTTTCTTAGCTTGAACCCCAATCCTTGGTTTTCACTCTCAAGACACCCACGTTGATGACGGATGATAACTGCCATCTTTGTCCCCCTCCAGCATAAATGAGCTGGTAGATTACAATTGTAAAGTGCAAAGCTACAAGACATTTCCTTGTATTATAGCCAATTTTGAGCAAATGCAGTCAGCGTAAGGTAAGGTCCCGTTCTTACACAAAGATTATTCCTGATCAGGCCAGGCAGTGAGAGGAATTAATGAAAGAAGAAATTGATGGAGTCCAGGCGATAACAGAGACAGAACCAATTCTGAACTAGAAAGTAAACGTGTTTGTGGTCATCAAGGTGTTTCAGGGAAGCCCACTGATCTTTGGGGTAAGCACAATATTAATATTAATATAACACTGAATAATCATATTTGAATTAGGTTTCTCTGAAATGATCTCTCAAGGCACTGAGGCCAAATCCAAATCCAGACACCACTTGGTTGCACGCTTCCAAATTTTGTAGTTCTAAAACTGATCAGTTGTTCAATAATGAAATTGTATGCAGGATCAGTAGCCCAACAAATTTAAGTATTCTACCAGCGTCAAACAAAGAGTGTATAAAAAGATGGACGAAGCAACGGTGACGTCATCCATTGGTTTCGGCATACCATTTAGGACGCCTTGATTTTGACTGTTTGACTACTTTGTCATTTTGCAACCGGATGTGATTCCAATATAATGAGAGCGTGAATTGAAGAACCAGGGAGGGGCTTGGCTCTGGATCTGATCGCATCGGACAAGGACCAGAGGATAGCCACACCCCTAAAGCATATTCTGGCTTTATCCTTTATTCTAGTCTACTCAAGACCATAATTTACAAAAATGAACAGCATGATACTGTATATTGAAGGAGACTTGAAACTTGCGTTAGATACCATAAAATGAGGTGGAAAATCATTAATGAAATAATAAACCAGGTGGCAAAGTAGGGTAATTTTCCCATAGACTTCAAAATCATTGAACTTCTTTCTGCAACCACCGATGTCGTCGTCTGCTGGCAACTAAATACAATGCAAATTTGAGATTTCCGCATCGACTTCACTTTTCAGAACCAGATGCTGCGTGCATCTTTTAATACAGTCTGTGGTCAAACATTGATGGTTTAGCTGCTTGCCTGGGGCATTGATCGGTTCAGCACCGACTATGGAAATCTTAGAAACCTTTACATGGCTTTCCAAAGAAACTGTACAATTAGAAAGCACTGGAATGTTTATAATGAATCTCTCAGTTGCAACTTTATCCTCTTCCGAGCATAAATAAATCTCAAATTTGCAGGACAAAAGAGAGAACCACAAGTCTCAAGAAATGGCAGACGATTATCATAAATTTCACAGTCAGAGGGACACATGGCAGATGGCAATATTCATTAAGACCGGCGATGTCAGGTGAAACCAAGAAAATTAGTGTGCATACCAACTTGAACATATAACCATCACACTCTTAACCAGTAGCTTTAAGATCACATTTTATGGAGATCTGGTGTTTCAAATTACGGTATAAACTACAGGGACCAACAATTTTTTATGTTGGGATTTGGAGCCAGAATTTTGATGGCAGTATGCCATAGAGCAGGGATCTTCGAATCTGGACATCAAATCCAAATTCAGTCCAGGTTCTCTTTTATCCCAAGTAAATAAATGAACAATTATCACCCCGCATTCGCCAGACTGTCTTTACACCCGACTCCCAGTAAAGGGAGGGAGGAAAACCAGCAGTTATTGGACCTCGAGGACCGCGATTTGAGGACCAGGGCCATAGACTAACACCACTGACTTCTCGTGACATAAAATTCGCAAAGAATTGAAACCAAGTGCAGGATTTGAAAATTCACCAGAGCTGAACCATACGAGCTGCAGCAGAGAGGAGTGAGTGTGTCCAAGATGGAGCAGCTGGGTGTCAAGATGGCAATAAATGCGCACAATAAGCTCCCAAGGACAATGTGTGTGCAATGCACATAAACATTAAATTTAAAAAGTTTCATTGTATTCTTTTTAATGTAAACTGCAGGGTTTTGGGCATTTCGATCAAGAACAAACAGTGGAGAATTAACAATCTTGTTCATTCTTAAATAAAATTTACACTTGCTTTCCACTTAGAGTGAAGTTCAGAAAAGCAACCTTTCCAACTGAATCAAACAGTGTGATAATACTGACTACTTGGCAGCTCCACAGATATCACCAAAAATACAGCAGCTTACAATACAAGCCAATATTGCTTTGGAATACTATAGCTGACATGATTGAACTCAATTAGATTTCAGGCTAAGTAGCGGGGCGGGGAGGGGGTGTTGAGTAAAATCACACACATCATGAACTATAGGTGACTTCTGTAAAGGCATGAAAGTCAATCTAAAGCAGTTCACTAAAGGGGACATATTATGTGAAACTCATGTTTATAGTGCTTGTGCACATGCATTTTGGTATCTAGAGTGCTTAACCCATAAACTGCGAGACAAGAGACCCCAGCCAGTTTTTTGCGGGCTTTTCTTACAACATGGATTCAGATGCCATTCAGATTTGGCTCCCCCTCCTATGTCACACAAAAGCTCCTGAGAATTATTCCATCACTCATCTAAATATCTCCACTCAAGGCTTGTTGAGAAGGTGCCTGATTTTTTCCCCCCTGCAAAAGTCGAACCCACAAGCAGTATGTCCAGGCGAAGAAGGAAACATGGTACCTGCTTCGCTGTTGGCTGTAAAGACCAGCACATATCATCAGAACATTGGCTGTACATATACACACATACATATACACAAACACACATTCTTTTTTTTGATGGCAACATTCCAGCTGCAATTAGCAAAGACCTCCTCGTGTGAGCTCTCCACTTCTAGCCTGACTGCTTTAAAGTAATACTTCTAACCTGGGTCATTACAATGCATGACAGGCTGTAAAATTTATATGAAAGGAGATCTAACATGCCTGTTGGAAGATAAAATGAAGCAGTGGCTTTATCTTCAGTAAGAATCTGTAGCTAGCTAGGTAAGTGTTTCCAATGTCTGTTTATAATTAAACTGAATTCCAAGTGTAACTTTAGCTTGGTTGTCAATATAGCTAGCTAGCCAAGTGTCACTCTCAAAATGACTTTGCTAGCTTTGTTTACACAAATGACCAGACTTTTCATAATCATGATGTAGTCTATTAGCTAGTTAGCAACTAAATTGACTGAATTTGGGAACCTCTGCTAGCTTAGAGGCAATGTGCGAGATACCTCGATAGGAACAGATAGAATGGGTGACACTTATTAATTTAATTCAGTTGGAAGAGTAGCACACAATTTGCAATAAATTAAATTATATCTAATGGTTGCTAAATTCAGATGCTAGCCTCGGATCATTCGTGCTACAGACTGAATTCCGAGTGAAGTTAAACTTTAATGATGACAGTATGTCATACTTCTTTGTGAATGCATTTACAATCCTTGCTTAGCCTGCAGACATTACCTTTCCATTCTCACTGTGTAGTTTAATAGCCTACTTAGATCGCCAATTATTCAGCCATCTGCATTTACAGACTAGCGAATCCCTGCGGGATCATGACATCATCGCTCTCTGTTGACACACATGGCCGGTGGCTGTTTGCGCTGGTTAATCAGAGCGGAGCTCACATCACAGAGGGGACATCCACTCGGAAAAACCTTGTTTTTCGGAGGGTTAGGAATGACAGGAATCAAATTACCTAGAAATCATGGATTTTTATTGATTTTTTTTTTTTTTTTGCTAATAAGTTCATAAACCTCCGTTTTGGACACCTAATAATATTATAACTTCAAAAAAGCATAATATGTCCCCTTCAATTAAACAAAACATCAGGAGGAGGCTCCAGTGTGTGATACAGCCTGTTCAAGGGGTGTTCTTTTGATTTAGCAGGACATAGGAAGTGAAGCAGGCCTGAGGTTTCAGACAACTAGTGAAAATGGAGTGAGTTCTTTTGCTTTTATGGTTGAGACATAGCTGCCGCGTGTCAGAATACGAGATGTTTGTCGCTACAGTGCAAAAAACATTAATAAATGGAGGTCTGAAGACAATAACGGGATACTGCATTCTTCAATTCTAACACAGCCCCCAAAAACTAAACAACGCAAAATAAAACACGAAAAAACAAGTTATAGAAGGAATATTCTACAGCAAACTCAAAACAAAACCATGAGGACATGTAGAACTGTCTGGATGCTCTTTCAGCAGGTTACGTGACAATGCTTGTGTCATCATTGCTGAGAGCATCTTGGCTTATTGCCAACTGGCCTTGCAAGACATCAATGGGCAATAGAACTCGACAAGTTCAGAAGGCCTCGCAGGCAAGTCATTAAGTGCTGCAAATACAATAAAATACACCTTTAAAAGGTAAGTTTAGCGAGTATAGCAAGAAAAACAAAAAGGTTAGACCGACCCATATTTTTTCTCTTTTTCTCCACAGTCCTTTTTATAAGTTCTATCCAGTACGAGTAAGAAAAGATTGGTCCAATTGGTAGTTAGTTGCAGTCGTAAACAAAATCATAGTTGCTAGGCTCTTTGGGAATGGGGGGCGGAGCTTCGGGTATCTGAATATTTTCTAGGTCCAGGAGGCGGAGCTTCATCTCCATGCTCAGAAGAACATCCAGGTCAGACTTGGTGAAGTCGCTTGTCATCTCCTTTCCCAGGAGCGCATTGAGACCATCAGTCCACACACAGTACTGAAAGGCAAAATGAAAATTACTTGCACAACTTCACGGAAAATGCACTTAATTTGCCATTTTATGACTCATTTTTACTTCCTTTTTAAAACTTCAATTTATCCCTTTGGCTCTGGCCCTCTTGAAAATCGTTCCATTTGGGAACATACACAATTGCTTGCAATGACAATTATTTTTGCATGTTGCATCCATGAGTAATCAACAAAACCTTTGATTTACAGCTGAACAAGTAGCCAATATTATTAAAAACTCTCAAAGTGATCATAAAAGGGAGGAGGGGGAGAACTTGAATACAATGTAGATTCTATGCATGAGAATGGCTTTTCAACACTTCTGACGAACCGTGGGGTACTACAACTTCTCAATCAGATTTAAGTCTGGTGACGGCTCCTGCCATTCTATCAGAGTTAGATTCTGCTTGTATACTTGCCAGGTAGTTTTTTTTTTTTTTTTTTTTTTAAATTATTTCGGCATGATTGAAAATCATTTCATGACAATTTCAACACACAGCATGTATCATGACCGAAAGGGTCGCGGGGGAAGCGAAATCGCTTATCAGAGTCCCGCCCCCAGCTTCCAGAAAAAAACATTTTGGTTACGATTAAAATATCATAAGGATTATAAATCACAGCAGAGTTAATGTCCATGTACGCTACGTTTAAACTTCAGAAAATAAGATCATGAAGTTTATGAATATCATAAGAATTATAATTGCAAATTAAGTGAGTGATCATATAACTTAGATTCAAATGTCACTCTTGATCCAAAGCGACATTGTCCCGAATCCCCATTCTTGCTCATTTGATTTGTTCCAGCTGATTTGGCGTAGATGAGTGGAAGCAGATACCAGATCTATCCTTGGATCTCTTAAGCGTCCAGTGACAGGATACAATTGAACAAGATTAAACATGTTTATAGTTACTCAGATATGCACATTTCAATGAATATTTGAAGACCTTCAGCTCTCCAGCCATCCTTATATTATCATCAAGTACATTCCATGCCCTGACTCCAGCCACAGATAGCGAATGCTCCCTACGAGTCATTCTGACCTTGCTTGAAGTACCCAGGAAACTTCTAGCTGATTACTACGGTGTACAGGGTGGTTACTAGGCTGTTTTTAAGTGGTTGCCAGGTTGCACAGGGTGGTTGATAGGCTGGTTCTAGGCGGTTGCTAGGTTTCACAGGCCTGTTGCTATGCTGTTTCTAGGTGGTAGCTTGGCTGTTTCTCAGACATTGCCTTGGGATTTCAAGACCATTGCCATGGTGATTCTTCGCAGGTGTGAGTGTATCCGATTGTTCATGTGTGCGTGTGTCCGCACCAGAGTGCCTGTGTGCTGACACATGCAGTAGTATTATACAAATACTGTCTAATAAACAGAAATTGTACCTGAAAATACAAAATTCCCTTGGTGTTTCCAAGCTTTTGAAAGGTAGTGTTGGTCATCTATAGGAGAGCAACGAGGGCCATTTCTGTTCATGGCTTCTGGCCTACAGTCACTTGATTAATTTCCTTAGACAAACCATTGATAAAATCTTTGATTCTAGCTCTTAAGTGACCACTGAAGACTTCTTATGTCTCCAAATAAAACTCTTTACTGTGATCCATTCGATGAGTAAACTTATCTTTGCTTCTACAGCCAATTAGCTAAATTAGTCAAGATAACTGCAAAGCACTCCAGAACTGGAACTGCGCACCCCAGTCCATTTATTGAGCTTTAAGACAATTTACAAGAATCAGGAAATGGTACATAAAAAAGTTAGACCACATTAGGCCTTTTGCCAAACCAAGTAATTTTTCAGGCCGGCAGTTAAGGGTCAACGATAATAGTTTTAAGGGAGTGCTCTCAACCAGGACCCAACGAGAATAATGACCTCGGATCAATTTAGTTCCTGGCAAATACTTACTCCAATTACAACTCTAACAAGATAAAAGTTGGGATGGAACAGTAAGTACATAAACATAAAAGTAGCCATTTCTAAACTTAATTACCTCTACCAGGAGGAATTCGGATCACTTGTCCATGTCTTTGTCAGCAGGATCACTCAAAAACTATTCAAAGCATTACCACAAAATTTTGTGGGAAGCTGGGGTGCATGAATGGGAAGAGGCGATTAAAATTTCCAGACCAATGTTGATACTGGAGCTGATTATTAGTGTTAATTGATCAACATCTGCTGGAGGAGGCATGTGCTTTATGAATGCCTTCCAGTTTGACTTGTATTACATTGCATGCAGTGCAAGACAAGATATTTAATGTTTTCTTTCATCATCTTCATTTTATTAGCAAATATACATCCATGTCCGTCATTCAGGCCAGCAATCAATTCTGAAAAAAGGTAGGGCAGGGGAAATTTAAGACAACCAATGATAAAAAGAATATGAAGAGTGAAGGCATTTGGAACAGCTGATGTAAGCAAATGATTGTAATCATGCTGTGGTACAAATGCATAATCCAGGAAAGGTCTAGTTCTTCGGGAGCAAAAATGGAAAGAGGATTACCAATGAGCCTACCTATGCACGACAAAAATACAACCCCCAATTCCTAAATAGTTGGGACGAAGTGTAAATTGTGAATAAAATCAAATTTCAATGACTTTCACTTCACATGAGCCAATATGTTATTTACAATAGAACATAGATAATATTTCAAATGTTAAAACAGACATTTTACATTTTTATCCACAAAATGAGCTCATTTCAAATTTTCTGGCTGCAACAGGTCTCAAAAATGTTCGGACACAGGCAAACAAGAGTCATCAGAAGATGACATACCCCACCCGTTCCACATAATTCGTGATTTGTGGCAGAGTTTTTGAATTCTGCTGTAGAAAAGGGACAAAGTCCAACTTTTGGGCTGCTTTTGGTTGAGAAATAAAAAATTTTGGGCAGAATGGATCTGAAACCCCCAAAAGGCACAACTACCGCATAAGGGCAAGTTCCATACCAAATTTGAAGTTTCTAAGTGGCACAGTTTTTGAGTTCTGTCCCGGAAATGAGACAAAGTCCAATTATAGGGCTGTTTTTGGTGAAAATTTCCAAAATTATGGGCAGAATGGAGCTGAAACCCCCAAAAGGCACAACTATGCCATAAGAGAAAGTTCCATAGCAAATTTGAAGTTTGTAAGTGGTATATTTTTTGGGTTCTGCTCTGGAAATGAAAATGATTACGGACGGACGGATAAATTCTGGGCACCATGATTTCAAAATGCCCAAAAGGCACAATGGGATCACTAGAATAACATGTGTACAAAATATGAAGTTTGTAAGTGGCAGAGTTTTTGACTTTTGCTCAAGAAAAGGGACAAAGTCCAAATTTTGCCCTGTTTTTGGTGTAGAAATCAAAAATTTTGGGCAGAATGGAATTGAAACCCCCCATAAGCGTAATTTCCATACCAAATTTGAATTTTCTAAGTGGCATAGTTTTTGAGTTCTGTCCCAGAAATGAGACAAAGTCCAATTTTAGGGCTGTTTTTGGTGAAAATTTCCAAATTTATGGGCAGCATGGAACTGAAACCCCCAAAAGGCACAACTATATCATAAGGGTAAGTTCAGTAGCAAATGTGAAGTTTGTAAGTGGCATAGTTTTTGAGTTCTGTCCCGGAAACGAGACAAAGTCCAATTTTAGGGCTGTTTATGGTGAAAATTTCCAAAATTATGGGCAGCATGGAACTGAAACCCCCAAAAGGCACTACTACACCATAAGAGTAAGTTCCATAGCAAATCTGAAGTTTGTAAGTGGTATGGTTTTTGAGTTCTGCTCCGGAAATGAGAATGATTACGGACGGACGGACGGACGGACAGACGGACAGGGCGATGACTATATCTCACAGTATTCCATACCGATGGGATAAAAAAGGATGAAAAAGCATTTAATATGTAAGAGAATCAGCTGAAAGAACATTTAGCACGTAATTAAGTTAACTGGCATCAGGCATGATAAATTGGCTATAAATTGGATGTCTTAGAGAGGCTGGTTCTCCCAGAAGTAAAGATGGCCAAAGGCTCTCCAACCTGTGAAGGCTTGTGTGGGAAAAAAAAAATTGTGGAATACTTTAAAAACAGTGTTCCTAAATGTCAAATTGCAAAGGCTTTGACAGTGCATTGACAGTGCATAACATCAAAAGATTCAGAGAAACTGGAAAAATCTCGTAAGGGACAAGGCCGAAGACCCAAAATCTTCGGGCCCTCAGGTGCCACTGCATCACTCACTGGCATGATTCTGTCATTAACATAACTAAATGAGACCAGGAATACTTAAAGAAACCACTGTTTGTAAACACAGTCTGCCATGCCATCCACAGATGCCACCTAAAACTCTATCAGGCAAAAAGGAAGCCATTGTTGAGCATGATCCAGAAGTGCCGCCGTGTTCTGTGGGCCAAGGCGCATTTAAAATGGACTGTAGTAAAGTGGCAAAGTGTCCTGTGGTCAGACAAGTCAAAATTTGACATTCTTGTTGGAAATCATGGGTGTTGTGCCCTCCAGGGGAAAGAGAAGAAAGACCACCCCTCCTGTTATCAGTGTTCAGTTCAAAAGCCAGCATCTCTGATGGTATGGGGATGCATTAGTGCATACGGTGTGAGACACTTGCATGTTTTAAAAAGCAACATGAATTCTGAAAGGTATATAAAGGTTTTAGAGCAACATATGCTCCCCTCCGGACGACATCTATTCCAGGGAAGGCCTAGCCCTAGAGTATTTCAGCTGGACAGTGCAAATCCACATACTGCAGCTATTACAACAGCATGGCTTTGTAGTAGAAGAGTCCGTGTGCTGAACTGGCCTGCCTGCCATCCTATATTTCACTGATTGAGAACATTTGGGGCATAATTAAATAAAAAGTCCATCAAAGGAGACCTAAAACTCTCCAGCAGCTGGAAGCCTGTATTAAAGTGTGGGATCAAATTCCAATGGCTAAACTCAAGAAACTCGTCTCCTCAATGCCCAGACGCCTCCACTCTGTGTTAAAAAGAAGAGGGGATGTTACACCATGGTAAATAGCCCCCTGTCCCAACTTTTTTGAGACCTACAGCAGCCATCAAATTTGAAATGAGCTCATTTTGTGGATAAAATTGTAAAATTTCTCAGTTTCAACATTTGCGATGTTATCTCTGTTCTATTGTGAATAAAACACCGGCTACAATTTACACTTTGTCCCAACTATCTTGGAATTGGGGTTGTAATTGAAAGCTTAAAAACCAATGTTTCTTAAAGACAGAAATGAAGGGATTTGGATATTTCACCCTAGATGGTACATCATGTAATTAAAAGATGCAAGGAATCTGAAATAATTAGTTTGTGTAAATGGCGCAGCCACAAGCCAAAGCGGAATACCTGCCATCTCCGATCACTCAAACAAATCTGCATCAAGAACCATCATGCATCACCAAGTGATGTTACCACATTGACTTAGTATTACTATGGCAGACCTCGGTTTTGTTCTGCTATACATGGTTTTATTCACAAAGGCCAATTAAAACTTTGCTGTGTAAAAACCTTATTCTAATAATATCCAAAGGTGCTGTTAACTTCACAGATCTCAGAGGCATCTGTGATGGACCATCACAAAGTGGAAAACGAATATTGTGGTCAGAAAAACCAAGATTTCAGGTCTTTCTTGGAAGAACTGGGCACCTTGTGCACCAAACCAAAGAAAAGGACCATGCAGAGTGTTGTCAGCAGAAAGTCCAAAACCTATGCATGAGGTTGTAGCTAGTGCTCATTTGCACTTCTGTGCAGGCACCCCTAATGATTAAAAGCGCACAGCTTTTATGAGCAACAGATTCTGTATTTAAGACATATTTTCAAGGGACGCCCAAGCAAATTTAACAACAAGACAAAGTAAAACTGCTGTCTGCTCACATTACAGAGGCATGGTTATGTTAGAAGAGACTGCGGGTGCTGGACAGGCCTGCCCAAACCTGTGCCCAACAGAGAACATGCTATGCATTTTTAAATGCAAAATACAACAAAACCCCAATACTGTTGCATCCCTTATGACTTGTGACAAATTTAACCAGAAACACCTAATCACTTGCTGTCTGCAGCCCCTAAATATCTAGTAAGTGTTGTGAAAAGGAATGGCAAAATTAATGTGGTAAGTACTTCGCCAATTTTTTAAAAAATTTTTTTGCAAGAATCAAAATTTAAGAATTTAATTGAAAAATTAATTAAATTAATAGATGAAACATCAAATAATGTGCTGTTGTATTGTTCTTAATGAAATACAGGTCAAGGATAATTTACAAATCACTGCTTTTAGTTTTACATTTTAAATGAACGCACCATCCCAGTCTTTTCTGTTTTGGGGTTTTAGTTGAATAAAATATGAACTGAAAGAAAGAAAAGATTGAAGTCTGCATTCAGTCAATTTTCCCATTACAAGTTTTACAAAATCACTGTTCTTTTTCAAACTTCAAAAAAAAAAAAAAAGTTTAAGCAAGCGTTTGTCATTGTTCTATTCACAAGAAATCTAAATTCTTTCAAACATCAAAGGAAAACTTTTGTGACTTAGGTCAGTCCACTTATTGAACAACAGAGTTAAGGATGTATCTAAAAATTTATACAAAATGTACTAAGAGGCATTAAAAAGCATCTAGCGACAGTGAGCAAAATTTTGCACAAATTTTTAATAAGGAAACAATAAATGCAAGGATATTTTAAGTAGAGCATTAGTGCACAAATGGTGAATACTAACAAAGTGGCAAGTTGGCAGGCCACGCACAGACATCAATAGTCTAATTAATGGGCCACTCCCCAAATGATCAACGAATAGGAAACTGAGCAAAGAAATGTTGCGTGCGCTGCTCAACATTAACCCCGGCCATAAAAGCCCGAGTTTAAAACCGCACATTTGTGAAAAGTTGCAATGACATGACAGAAACATCATAACAGCGATCAGGTGACTGGAATGCTGTTGGCCGGAATGAGAGCAGCCAGAGTTGCGGCACACTTTGGAGTGCATCATGCCACTGTTTCATGTTTTCAGACACAATACAGGCAGGCACGCAGGACCCAAGATCAACTGCAGCCTGGGTAGCCACGTGTGACCACGCATGCGCAGGACCGTCGCATTTGTGTGATGCATCCCAGAAACTACTTCTTTCTGAAAGGTGACCACAGCCATGGTTCCCGGACGGCGCTGTAACCATATCAGCTCCCATTTTGCATGAGGATGGCTCTGGGATGAAGACATCCCTTCATTTCAAGCACGTGTTGGGATTTTCCTGATGCCTCAAAGACAAGCTAACGTTGTCAGTGGGGACTGGCAGTTTGCACAGTAATTGGCCAAATTGTTAATGGCGGAACATTATTTTTAGTGACAAGTACCGCCACTTACACTATTACAATGACGGGAGGCAGAGTGGGATGTGGGGTCCAACAGATAGATCGATTATTTAGTGACCTCTATGCCACGTAGGATTCAGGCACTGCTTGCATCAAACGGTGGACTCTATTAGTGTTGTTTGCCATATCATCCAGGAGGATGTCTGATTTTGTAAAACTGTCAAGTCTACGTTAAAAAAATGTGTCAATAGAGCGGTTAAAATTTGTTGCTTACACATTTCATTTTTAAAAATTCCTCTACACTATTTAACAGTTGAAAGCTTACGTTGCTGTGTTCTTAATGCCTCTTTGTATACAATCAAAAATGTCAAACATGGGTCAGTCAATGAGATATTTTTGTTCACACCATCATAATTTTTCCCTATAGCAGACACAAAGAAACAACAAGAAACACAAACTTATTCTGAATTTTTTTAGGCATCTGATGGTAGTATTTTCAGAACACTGCATTTCCTCAGCAAAGAAGAAAAGGTGAAGCCCTACCTCGTGCTTATCAGGAGCAATGAAGTTCAAATATTCGTCTGACTCATACAGCACGGAGAAAGCCAGCTCCAGCACTTCCTGCAAAGATAGATTAATGCGATGACAAACTGGTCCCACAAGCTCTTGTTTTTGATTCTACTGCTTCCCCTCTCAATCGCTTCTTCTCTCAGATTAATAACCAGATGGTACGTGGTATCAGTCGCCAGAGCACTACGCATTCAATGCAGTACTAGTTTTGCTTAATGAACACCCATTAAATTTGAGACTTCCAATGCACTTGCCTTCTTTGTTATTCTGATCATGATGCAAAGCTAAACTTTAACGTTAAATATTAGCTAACTTGCTAGTGCAGCGGCCTGACTGCACTACTGACCTCGACTTAATAGTCAAAGTATACTTGGCTACATTAAGAGAAAATAATTATATGAAGACTTATTTACTTGGAGTTTTGTGTAAATATTGTCAGCTCAGTGACAGCCAGTACCTGCCCAGTCTTTTCAGCTAGACCACAGCAAGCATGCCACTTTAATGGCTAACTAGGCTAGTGATCGCACCAGTTTAAACAAATTCGAATCAAGAAATGGTGATAAGTTCAAAGAAGTTGCCCAGATATTGTGTGTTGTAGATTCAAAGTATTCGCAGTTTTACATTGAGGAACATTTTTCTGAAATATTATTAGATGTTTTTTGCAGATTGGTGAATTCATCTTAATTTCTGAGAGATTCTGCCTCTCTAAAATGCTCTTTTTATACCCAGTCATGTTACTGATTTGTTGCCAATTAACCTAATGAGTTGCAAAATAATCCTCCGTCTATTTTTTTAATTAGTACCACTTACTTTTCCAGCCTTTTGTTGCCCCTCTCCCAACTTTTTTGAGATGTGTTGCAGACTTCAAATTCTAAATCAGCTACTATTTTTCATGAAATGGTAAAATTTCTCTCTTTCAACATCTGATATGTTGCCTATGATCTACTGTGAGTCAAATGAGGGTTTATGAGATTTGCAAATCATTGCATTCTGTTTTTATTTACAATTTACAGAGCATCCCAACTTTTTTGGCATTGGGGTTGTAAAACAGTCCCAAAATATGACTGACCCACCATCATATTTCACTGTGGGCATGAGAAGCTTCTATTTATATGCATTATATTGTTTTGTTGCCAAACATGCAGATGCTGTATCTGACCGAAACTTGCAATTTTGGTCTTAGCTGACCAAAGCACCTTGTTCCAGTCAGAATTTATATGACCTTCGGCAAAATCCAAGGGCATGCTTTGGTGTCTAATGGTAGGAAAAGGCTTTCTTCTGGCAACCCTTCCGAAGAGTCTGTGCTTGTGGAGGTGGAGTTTGATGTTAAAAAACCTGGTGACCTCAAGATGCCACCAAGGCCTCCAATTCCTTCAAAGTGATTCTTGGAGATTTTGTTGCTTCTCTCACCATCCTCCTCAGTACACTGGGGGGCAAAATGCAGTTTTGTCCCATACCCTCAAGGTTTTTAACAGTTCAATACATGTGGAATTTTAATATAATTGTACTGACAGAGCTCAGTGGCATATTCATTCGTTTGTGAATCTTCTTAAAGCCATTACCAGATTTATGAAGGTCTACGACCATCTGCCTCTTTTGAAATAGCTGTTGTTTTGTTTTCTTCATAATGTTGGATGACAGAGGGACATGGCATGTGTGTTACCTCATTTTTATACCCAAGTGAAACAGGAAGTGACGTAATGGCTCAAGATAAAACTTAAATAAGTGGAAATTAATATCTGGTTTAATTATATAGTAAGATGTGATCTTTAAGGGTGCCATTAATTGTGAAACCTTCATTTGGAGGAAAGATTAAGATGACTTTATTGATCCCCAAAGGGGAAATTAAGATGGCCACCAGCGCATAAAATATATTACATAAAACATACACATTTCATTAAAGGAATAGCATACATTCCCAAGTTACATTACACAGGGGGCAGTTAAAAGATCGGTACAATCCCAGTACTCTCACTGACATACATTCCTGCAGATCTTTACTTGAATCAGTAAATGGTTCCATTAATATTGTACAGTTTTTCTCACGTTTGCATTTAGTTTGTCCATACATACATATGTAAATTCTTAGAATTTTAAATTCTTAGTATTGTTTGTGCATTGCCAGTCAGCGGGGCCAGTAAATCTGGAGCCCACTGTACGTAAGGCCTATGATGTTAAGTCAAACACCCATTGAGACGACAGAAAAGAGGATCCATTTATTTATTCCCGTTCTTAAGCATAAGTTTGCATTCAATTGTT
Source organism: Gymnothorax reevesii (assembly GCA_029721435.1). Taxonomy (NCBI): domain Eukaryota; kingdom Metazoa; phylum Chordata; class Actinopteri; order Anguilliformes; family Muraenidae; genus Gymnothorax; species Gymnothorax reevesii. The sequence continues at coordinate 107,022,212 of CM056577.1, read as the reverse complement.
ATTTTTCCTTTATATGACAAAGCACAGAAATAATATGACAGAGTTAAATTAATTTAGCTTGTTAGTTAGTTATGAGGAAGGAGTGCCAGAGGCTCACAGCTTTCTCATAAAAACAAAATCCCCCACCCGTCAATTGACTCTTAAATGGCTTTCAGCCACCTCTTTGTGGGAAAGCTAAGCATTGTTTGTAAAGATTAAGATTGATCTATAGAGCTCAGGAAACAGTGCTGGACAGCCCAAGGCTCCAACTTCCATGGGCCATCTTTGAAGAACAAAGACCAGCAAATTAATATGCAATTCCTCAGGCAATTATCAGACAGAAGGCAATGTTATGCTGAGGGTGAAAGATTTTCTTCCACTGCCAGAAATGAAGCACCCTTACTTTGCTCAAGTCACAAACTCACACTAAACAGGATAGAAGATCCCACCACCCAATACCGAACGTCAACTCTGCATAATCAGGAACGGAATAGGACTGAAATGGTGAGCTTCAAGCTATTTTTGAGGGCAAGGTTTGGTAGGGCAAGAGATCATGGATATACAAACTGTAGTCTGTAGGCATGTTACCCAATTTTTTTTTGCTCAGGAAACAGAATTTCAAATTTCAAAAAGGAATACACGGTTGAAGTAGATATATGCTGGCTCTAATTCACAGCTATTCAAAATCATATTGTGGGACCTATGTAGTAATTACAAATCTTTTCATGCAGCTTCTCAGTCAAAACACTCAAAAACGATACTGTAAATACTTTTTTCTGGACCTTCCTCATATATTCTGACAAGAGATCCCAGAACTCAGAACAGGAGGGGTGGACATCTCACCTTGTTTTGTTTCAGTGCTCCCTTCTCCTTCATGTGAGGGCAGTCCTTTCCAGTCACCACTGCTTTGATGTCAGCCACCGGCACTGAGGACACGGAAAAGAAGAAACATAGCGCATTGCTGAATACCCCTCAGCCCGGACAAGATTTCCTGCCACATGGCCACAGCGCTAAGGTCAAAGGTGAATCCAGCAAAAAACGTGATTTAGCACATCTATGTCTCACTGTGAGTTACCATACCAAATATATTGAAGCTGTGATTATCAGTTGTTGAGTACTGACCCGGAAAAAAATTTCCAGGGTTAAGGTCACAGAGCTAAGGTCAATAGTCAAATCCAACATAAAACCTGACGTTGCACATCTATGGGTCATAATGAGCTACCATACAAAATTTGGTGAAGCTGTGATCATTAGTTGCTGAGTACTGGCCCGGACAAAATCACCTGGACAAGATTTCCAGAGTCAAGGTCACAGCGCTAAGGTCAAAGGTCAAATCCAGCAGAAAACCTGACGTAGCACATTTGTGGGTCATAGTGAGTTACCACAAAAAATTTGGTGAAGCTGCGATAATTAGTTGCGGAGTACTGACCCGGACAAGATTTTCAGGGTCAAGGTCACAGCGCAAAGGTCAAAGGAGAAATCCAAAGAGAAATCCAGCAAAAAACCTGACTTTGCACATGTATGGGTCAAAGTGAGATATCATACCAAATTTGGTGAAGCTGCGATCATGAGTTGCCGAGCACTGGCCTGGACAAAGTCATGGACGGACGACAGACAGACACGCAGGTGACGACAACACCCCTCCGGCCTAAGTCGGCCGAGGGATAAAAACCAGAGGATGCCCAAGCCTTCCAAAATAGTTCTGCGCTATTGGATAACAGTATAGATGAAAAGGCCTGCCTAAATTTCATGCAGTAGATTGCATTCCAGTGTTATCTGATATTTGACAGCGCTTTGAAAAACTGGAGATATTATGGCCATCCACCTTTTTCAAATTGCATTACTTATTTGCTTACCATCTAGGCAATCGTACACATGATTTCGAGCTGGAATGGTATTCAAGCAAGGGTGGTGCAGAGCCAGGTACTTGAAACTCTAGAACTTTGATCCTTGAAATTTAAAATCCAGGATTATCCCCACTATATTACACTCAGTCCGTTTACCCATATAAAAATTCACTATAGTTAACTTTAGTTTACGACAGTAAAATTGATGTAAACTATAGTAAACTACACTTTACTACAGTAAACAATAATTTGTTGCCAATATACTGTTGTAATTGAATATCATTGCCATAGTATACTATAGGAGAGTTTGACTTTTGTGATTTACTTTAGCATCACTATCGTAAACTACAGAGTTACTATAGTATATCTATAGTAATTCCGCAAAAATACCATAGCTACTGTAGAAAACTATAGTATTTTTACTACAGTATTTTGTGGTAATTTTTCATAAGGGAACTCGCCTCAGCATTTCTCCAAATATGTGTCTTTGCTTTGTAAGCGCATTGACAGAGACCGTATTAAAACGCTCTCACTCAGTATGCAGGGTTGCTGTATTTTTGCTACCATGCTGTGATACTGCTGGTGGTGAATATTATGTGAATGTGATAATGCCCTCCATTCAGTCAGTGGCAGAGACATGGGTCATCATCAGCGTGAAAGTACAATGCTAATGTTCCACTTTAGTCAGTATTTTGAATGTGTGTTAAGTACTCACTGCAATTGAGAATTTTAATGTACGTGGGCCTGGAATCTGAGAGCTGGTTTGGGACAGTCTGTGCTGTATTGGAGAGATGGGACCACCTGTGGTACATGTGAGAGGTGGAGTATTTTTGGCCCTCACAGAACAGTACTCACACTTGTCCTGCAGAGAATCATGGGGAACTTCACCCTGAGGGCTCTCCTCCAGATCACCGTAGTGCAGTACTTTATGATTTGGTGACAGGCGGCAGTACCAGAACTTATCTGTGGGGAGAGAGAAGAATCACAACAATCCCATTAGAAAGACTGGAAACAGACAACTCCAAAAATCGAGGAAAACCAACAAACAGGCAATGGCAAACCCCTGTAAATTTGCATCCAAATACCAGAAATTTTATGTCTCCTAATTTGTGTACCATCAACCATTTTCAGTATTTTAGCACTATTTAACAGAATGCACTGAAGTAATTCAAAGAAAATGTTGCATCAGTCGTATACAAAACAGGGAAATTCAGGTCTCCACAATCACAAAGAAAGAGCATAGCTGGAATATAGCCCTGTTGCATCTTATATTTCAGAATGATATGAGCATGGGGTTAAAAAAAAAAAGTGGGGAAAAAAAATTCTCTTTCAACTTAGATTGAACAATTCTGTGGCCTGGTGCCGGAGCACTGCATGCCTCTGCATGTCCCTCACATTCTACTCCAGCTTTTTGAAAAGAGCCGAGGTCTGTGGGGGGCAAACCCAGCTCTTGCGCAGGCGGGGGGACAGATTGCTGGCGTGTGCGCCTGCTGCCGTGCAAATCCTGACTGCTGAAAGCACAGGCATCGCAGGGAGGAGAGGAGATTGTGTATTGTAGGTGCCATTGCTTGAGCTGTGCAGAGAGATGTTCGAGTAAGGTGAATTTATCTGTGATGCCAACAACAGCTATTGCCGGACTTGCTTCAGAGATAAGAAATGATCATCTGAATCTTGAAAAAAAATTATAATCCAAAGGCAAAAAATTAAGAGGAATGTACTATGTAGGGATTAAATTTTGTACTACTGCTCAAGACCACAGTGAACCATGTCCTACCCATCAAGATGAAAATGAACATGTTTCCCATAATGAGGGCTCACTAAAGTAAAACCTCAAACGACTATTCAAACAATTAAATGCCAAGAATCACAAAAAACAAACAATTTTTTAGAATTCAGCAAGTTCATTGAACCTGAAGACTGCTGCGGTGAAGGCCTGCCAGAGGATCCCGAGGAAAAAAACAGTGTCTGGGCATTATTGTATGTTCTAAACATCAGGCAGTCACTGAGCAGTGAGCACAAAGGATTAGCATGCAAGTATCAGAAATTTAATTATTACGATGATAGCCTGGCTTATTCCTTATTAGCCCCAAAAATGAGCAGGCTGTTTATGAAAATAGATGTCATTCCTTCATAGTTCACACAATTTTTGTGAAAAAAAAAAAAAACTATCACATATATGCTGAAAGTCCACATATTTTGCTTCATTTGATTTCAAAATGATTTTGGTGGTGTAGACAGTCAAAATTACGAAACCCTTGCTTCACTGCCCAGATTCTTATAGACTTGAAAGTTTATGGATTGAGTTTTGTATTATTTTACTTTGTGTAATCAAAAAGTAGATTTTCACAATTCAAGTGGGTCAGCCATTTTCTCCAACTGTGTTGTTTCAGCCCTGCTAGAGCCCTTAATCTAGCCTGCACTGACAGCGCTCAACAACTTGCAGTTCACAGCTCCCCACTGACAAATACTGGCTTTGCCTGCAAAATGCCAGAATGCTGACAGTCAGTAAGTGCAGAGTCAGGCCCACAAACTGCTTTCACCCCGAGCTTTACAGTCCAACTGAGAGCCACCTGCATGGAGCACTGCAGCTGCTCATCAGGCCTCAAAGCACCATTAAAGAAAAGACATAGCTGGCGCAGATTGAAGTAGAGCTGCATTGCTCATAGTTGTCTGCCTGGCAATTCGGGATGCAAGAATGTACAGTGACAGAACTCAAGCCAACTTAAAACCCCCTGTTGTAATTGAACAAGGCCATTTACATCCCACTCCTGAAGGCAGTGGGAAATGGGCAGCCAAGAACACAACCCAGGAAGGGGCTTGAGCTGACAGGCTAAAGCTCGCATTTACAAAGAGTTCTCTCTCTAACTGAACTACAAAGGGAGTTTGTGGATATTGGCCTGACCAGTCTTTGAATTGATCAACCTGTCAATACTGATTCAGTTTTGGATGTCACTAAACAAATATGACCCCAGTAAAGTCTGATGGAGATGCACAAAATATGAATAACAGCTTCTGGGCTAGGTTTTGACAGGCTCTGACAAACCGTGGTCTTTTCCAGTGCATAGATTGTGACGCCTTGCAAACAAAAAGCATTAAAAATGGAGAATTCTCTACTCTCACAAAGGACGAGATAAGAGGGAGGAGATCGAGAGTGATGGGGGGTGGGGCAGAATCTGGTCTCTGAAGCAATTAATCCTCTTGCTGTGAAAAGCTCCATATTAAACAAGTGGACCGGTAAGGGTCCCCCTCTATATGGTCACAGACATTAGTCTATGCCTGCCTGGTGATGAGAAAGAGGATGATAAACAGAATGATATCCTACAAAAAATTTAATTTGAAATTTCAATTGCAGCAGCCATTTAAAAGAGCTGCAGAGCTGGCATCAAAAATGGATTCCAGAGAGTTGAAGGAGTACACATTAAGCACATGAACATCGTCCTACTGTCTTGCAGTTGGTCAGAAACGTATAAAACAAATTATTAAAATCTGCAGAGAATTTTTACAGAATAAATAATTATAGATTGGAGTCCTCAGAAAATTTGGACCAGTTATTATACATATAATAATTATGATTTTATGATTTTAATACTCTATCATATTGCTTAACAAGACCCAAAAAAAAAAAAAAAAAAACAGCTTAAGTATTGGTGTGGTTTTATAGGCAAGTCTAAGAGAAGTGAAAAGGAGGCTAAAATTAAAATCTGTCTTTAAACTCCATCACCCAAACTCTGACAAGCAAATACCCTCACAGATATTGGTCCAGAATAGGTACGGCTAACTACAACTATCAGACCCAAAATTGTGCAATACTTTAACTGCCAAGCCCAGCAATCAGTCACTCAGGCTGACCTCCAAAAATTAACAGACATGAGCACAATTTTAGTTTGAAACATAAGAGAAAACAAGACAGGATGTTTTCTTTCATCTATTCTAAAAATATCACCTCACAAGCCATCAGAAGAATTGAGGGACTTGCGTATTAATATCCTTGAAAAAGGCTTTCAGAAAGCATTAAAATATCTCTCCCAGTGCAAGAATTCTAATCATGTTACATAACTCTTAATGGCTTGAGTTCATGAACAAACACAATTTCAGGAGTGCAGAATCTGCACAACTCACAACACTCAGAGCACACAACATTAAATCATGATAGTGGTGTTCAGGCTAACATAGATTCTGAATATCACATTAAAAAAATGAAGACGAACAGTTTTGTTATCGTTGAAAACAAAAACACATGTTCACGCTGGAATGGGGAAAACACATCCCCATTAAAAACCCACAAACGAAATTCAGAGTCAAGGGCCATAACTCCGTAAAAAAAAAAAAAAAAAATTCTCGGAATCGATTGTCAAACTCATGCAGTAGGGTCATTAGTACTGGCCTCACACAAAATTTCACCCATGAAGGTGCAGTAGTTACAAGGAAATAGCAAATCCCGTACACCAAATCGATGAACAGAAACAAGACCAAAAACATATTTATCGCCATAAAAATAAATATCTCGGAATAAACTGTCCAGGATCATTAGTACTGGTCACCCACAGAATTTCATCCACGTCGGTGCAATAGTTGCCTAGAGAACTTGTCCCCATTGCAACACCCATACTCTCAAGTCAAGGGCAATAACTATGTAAAAATGAATTTCTCGGAATCAATTGTCGAACTCGAGCAATAGGGTCATTCAGTAGGGTCCTCAGTACTGGCCACATACAAAATTTCATTCATGTAGGTGCAATGGTTTCCAAGAAAGCTTGTTCCCATGAAACCAGGATGGACGGACGGATGAGCGTCATTCCAATATCCCCCAATACACTTTGTGGTGGAGAATGATAAAATGTGTACGGACACGCGTGTGGACGCGGCGGCAGCGAAGACAACACAAGTAAATCCATAGTAGCTGCCTAACTTCGTCCGGGGGCCACAATATAACCATAGGCCATGCCTATACAGTCTGCGAGAAAGCACTCAGGAATCTCTTAGGCCACCTTTGTTATACATTTTTTGTATGCATGTAAATTTTTTTTAGGGATGCACCGATATGGAAACCAGCATTGGGTATCGGTCTAATACTATTTGCGTGTACTCGTACTCATAAAAGCGCGCTGATACAATAGTACCCGATACCAGTGCTGGGCGTGGTTCGGTTCTGCTAATGTGTGAACCACTAGAAGATAACTTCCTTTCAGCGGATTAGTGCTTCTGCTAACTTTTGGCTAATTCAGTTCAAAAAGGTAATTTAGACTGCCAATAATATGCCTTAGGAAATGTAAACTGCTCTGGAACTTCCATATTACCTTTTTGGCACATCAGGTGGCAATATAACCTGTGCTTCATGATCGCGTAAATTAAATCAGAGACAAAGATTTGAAACACCTTCACAAAATTTTGAATAAGGCTGATTGAAACACCCCAAACTGCATGCACAAATGAATGATTGTCGTTTTACCAGAGTGAAGAAATTAAGCCTGCCAAAAACAGTGCAACTTTGCCTGAGGCAAGTGACATGGGTGTATACTGCATCAGGCAAAGTTGCACCGTGTGCAGTGGCGTAACTAGTCAGTTCCAGGCCCTTGTGCAAGATTATCTCACCGGGCCCCGTCAATGCACAATAACACAGAAAAAATATTATCCATGACAGCGCACCCTCACACAGATGAAAACACTGTAAAACTGGCGACGGCACACCTTCACACAGCTGAAAATGTGATCACTGAGGACACACGTTTTGTACATTGAAATCATTACTCATGTTGCAGCAAAGCAATTAGCCTATGAACATACAACATGTCTGCGGGTTTATTGCTAGCCCAAAAGGAAAAAAAATTCTACTTGTACAAATAGGCACACTTTTTCACTTTTTTTTTCCACTTCAAATATCCGCTTTTGGCTTCTACTCCATTACTTGTCCCTTTTCATTCAAACGCTGTCTTGACACTTTGGTCGCTAATACTTCTGTGTAGCTATTGCTTCGCTGCAGTATTGTGCATGCCCATAATTACATTAACCCATGATTCCACGCGTGCACACAATGTACAAATTTGAATATCAAATTTCCCATCAATCATTATTTAAATGTAACATAGTGAAATGAGTCCATAAACTATATTCTTGGGTAAGGCAAGGGTAAGGCAATCGTAGAGCTTATTCTTTAGCTTTGGCAAATAACGGAACATACATATTGTTGATTTACAATTCCTTATTCCTGTCCTTTTTTTAAGTATGAAAAGATGAAAAAGAACATGGAAAACAAGTCCCCCCCCACCCAAAAAAATAACATTTGTCGTCACCCTCGTTTACTGTTTACATGTGCCTCATTGGACATTTATACATACACAAGATGGCGGAGCCATTCTGGCGTGTGCGCTATGGTCCAGGCAATGACGTTTCCACTCTAGTTTTTTTGTATATCTGTGTACCAAGTAGACCAACATTTTTAAAGGGGAACCCACACCTCCAGGCTTAACGGTTGTACAGTAATGATATGAATGTGAATATGGGGCCGTAAGGAAAAGAACATTTCTATAAGTCTCTGTGTGCCAGGCCATCAATGGCATGGACCCTAATGTCATGGCATTCCCTGCATATACGGTAGTCACGCCGCTGACCGTCTGGGGATGGTTTTTTTGCTGAGTAACTTCCTCGCGAGACAGTGCAGCAGCATATCTAGCAAGATGTCACGCGAGGAAGTTACTCACCGTGTGGGGGCTACCTGCTGCAATGTTACATGTGCTTGACCAATCACAACGTGCAGATCCGTCATATGATGTGCAGACGAGTCACATGATTGTTGTCGGTCTCATCAAGACCGAAAAATTATCTAGTGACACCCCTGACCTAAATTTAACAGGAAGTCCGCAGTTTGTATTTCAAAATAAGAGTCCGTCCTTAAACTTGGCCTTGATCAAACACAAACTCCTTTAAGGGCGTTCATCGGCTCTGAGCGCTAATAGATGACAAATGACACACTGCTGAAGCAGTGGCTTAATGCCACTTCCAACCAAAATTTGGCCCAACGCGGCTTGCAGCTTTAATTTTACTTGTTAATTTAATAATTGATGTACACCTTGATCATTTCATCTAGGTATGCTATACCCATTTGGTTATATTTTAGTGAAATGTGTGACAGTGGCATGTTTAAGAAAAGTGCAGAATATTAAAATGTCAGTATGACTTACACTTAAGTCATATTTTAGTAAATGTGTGGTAATGCCAAGTTTAAGAAAAAAAAGATTGTTGAATGCGCAAATGTCAGAAGCAACAATTTGTTTCAGTTGGAAAATTAGCAAAATTTGAGGAAAATAAAACATTTTCAACGTAATTTTAAGAATTGAAATGGCATTATTAAGTCAATAATTCGTCAGTACTCTGTATTGGAAAGTGCTCAAAAGCAAGTACCTGTACTCAGTCTGAAAAAAAGCAGCATCAGTGCATGCATTTTTTTTTTTTTTTTTTTTTTTTTTACATTGGTGGATGATTCAAACCAAAATCAATATTTAAATATGACCCCAGTTTTAAAGAATTATTCCATTCCCTGGGACTACAATCCATGTCCAAAACTAAACCCTATTTTAAATGGAGATTCTCCATTCTGAACTCAATTTAGTATGACTAAGCTTAATCTTTCTGTGAAACTAGTCCAAGATATTTTAACAGAAGTAGACAAAATGAAAAAAAAATTATACGCAAAAAAAAAAAAGAGCATTACATTTTTTGGAAGTCGAAGGCAAAAGCGCTGTTAGTTCTGAAAATGGTACATGGCAGTTTCAAAACTACCTGATGAGCGTTTTTCTTCAGATTTTTCCCTACTTTCCATGTCATCAGCCAAGCTTGTTTACCAGTATAACGAGCAGCTCATGTAATTGAACCCTTCATTGCAAAGCACCCCCAATGTGACCATCAATCAATCCTGCTGTTTGATACCTGCGGTATATGGCAGCTACATAAAAAAGACAATTTAATTACATCATGTCATCCTGGCTCACAGCAGGAACACCATAAATTTAAATTATTAATTTTGGAATTGACAAGACACCATCACAGAGAAGTGATATGTGAACTTTATGGGAACAGGATTATAATTCTTTAAACAATGTGCAGCAATCTCAGGTACGGGCTGAGAATAATGCAAAGTGAGATGGTGTGCTCCGGATGAGATTGTGAGCCAAGTGGCAAGAATCAGACTTTGTTGACAAAGCCTATTTTTTTTGTCATTTTGAGAGATTTACCTCCTTAGGGTCAATGTGGAGAAGGGCTCTGTGGTTGGCTTCATTCTCAGTCATGCAGGGCCAGTTTCAGTACATCCAAGTCAGCAATAACTCCAGTGTTCAAAAATTCATTTTTATTCTAAAATTATCCATTTTTCATCGCACAAAAAATGTGAAGTCCATTGTTTTTGTCTGTCAAATATCTTCCTTTGTGTTGATTTGTCAAGCTAGGGTGGTAATTCCAAAGTAATTAGATGACAACTGGAACTACAACTGGCAGCTGTATTGGCTCCGATTTGTACAACATGGCAGCGCAACCATTGCCAAAATGTTTTTCTCCAAGCCTGAGGAAACCCAATGAATGACATTACAGCAACTGAGTCCATACTGTCTATATGGTCTATGTTGTAAATGCGACCGTACCTTGGCGCCTTCGGCTGCTGATCTTCCTGAAGCAGGTTCCCTCACACAGGCGGTTCAGCCTCTGCTGTTTAATCAGCTCCATGATCTCTGGCTGGATCTTCTCCCTCAGCTCCCTGGAGAGGAGAAGGAAGAAGATCCAGTCAAACAAAAGTGAATATTATCCCCTCTGTGCAGAGGAAAAATATGGCAATTTATTCATCCTGCTCTACAAGGCTTCATAACTCAAGATTTTAGCATCAGAGAGAGTGGAAAAATAATTTCTAAGAAACAGGACACTTGTAGCATTCAGAATACCATGTTATTTCAGTTTAAGTTCATCAATGTAGTGCGGAATAAGTGGCATAAACACAAAACACATTCATGAAATTCAAAATTGAGATTAGAAAAAAATATATATATCCTGACCATTTCACAATGACTCTTGAGGTAAAACAAAATATTTCTGGGATCATCAACTCCTTAACTCCTTTTCTGTTGGAGTATGATATTCAAAATTACTAGCTGTCCATGGGCAAGATAGGATCACAATCCAAATGGCTCTCCAAGCTCTCAAAATGGTACACAAAACAAATCATAAAATAATCATATTTTTAACAAAAATCCATTTTTGACTCATGAAACTCAATTTGAATGAGTGATTTTCAAGCAGGAATTAGCATGAGTTCATCAATATACAGCACTGTTCGCGAAAAGACGGATGATTAACCAGTTAGCTCACAGTATTGTTTTGATATCCTATCAGGTGAGTAATGGCCAACTGGGTTTTTACCGGGGGGTGTCAACTTACAGTGACGGATTTTTCAAGGAACCAGTCTTCCTCTATGGGTGATATTGCCTCACAATATTACCATTTATATTGGGACTACCAAAATATATACAATTTCAAGCAGAAATCAGAAATTACCAAAAAATTAAACATACCTCTAAATTCATTACGTGGAGACGTCTTGCAAGACCAAACAGATCTTCAAAGGCTTAGAAAACTGGGTTGGTGTATGAAATACCAAGTAAAATGTGTGACTGATGTTAAGATTCGAGAAGTGAAAGACAAAGTGACTACATGTCAGTGACTTTGTATATCCTACATGAGTGAAAAACACTTCTTACAGAATATACATGCAAACTATATACCAATTTTCTTTTAACATTATTTTTTGGGGATTTTCCCTTTATTAGACAGTATTTAGTGGAGAGAGACAGGACAGGTGGGATGAGAGTGGGGATGACATGTGGCAAATGGCCCGAGCCGGACTCAGCCTTATGTGGTTTGCGCACTTAAGCCGATGTGCCACCAGAGCGCCCCCATACCAATTTTCTTGACACAAAATATCAAAACATGGAATCCCCAAGTAGCCTATTGCAAAAGCATCGGTTGGACATTTAATAAAAATGTGTTTTTGACGGTAGTGGTCTACATTAGAAATGCAAATGTAAAAGTGCCATGTCTCTGGGAAATAGTAAATTTAAACTTGCCGTACACCCAGTTATATAAATATTTAGGATTGTTCTCACCATAATTGCATGTTTCTGGGGTTCGTAATTTGGCCATTTTTCCCCCCGTTCAGCTGTTTTCGTCGCTGGTGACCAGTGTTCACCAAGGCAAGTATCTGACGCTGTAAGGCTACATAACATTACAATGCGTGTTGGTGTTGAGCTGCATGGTGTACTAACACAAGGTTAGACTCATGCAGACAACAGACGGCGAGCCTCACACCCAGACTACATTTATCGATAACATGTATCCATGAGGTGCTCAGCCAACCGCGATAACCAGCCCCTAACCAGTGACTACCGGCTTTCTCAAGTTATCCTCACGGCCTTGTAACTAGCTAGATTTCAGTCTTTTTGCGAAAAGTACTGTAGGAGGGGATGAACATCAATAGTCAGCAAAAACCTTTGTCCTACTACATTGTTACCGGTGAACAAATTTCTTGACACTGTGCAAACGAACTTGGCATACTGCACCTACTTTTTTACCAAATATTTAGGGTGGATCACTTTGGGAACTATGTTATTTTTAATATGTGATGAAAAGTGTAGCCAAATTATGCTTTTTTAGCGCTTCAATTCCTCCTGGGTCTCATATTTTTAAAGCAATTAAGCCATGTTTGGTGTCAAATTGTTCCTTGGGATGGCAGCAACAACAACAGTAATAAATTTTAGAAGAAACACTGTGATAATTGAGAGTTATTCAGTGATTTATCCTCATATGTTTATTTTAGCATACATGATACAAAAAAAACAAATGCATTTTCTAGGCCCACATACATCTCTCCGCATAATCAATATGGTAAGGAATCAAAAGCTTTCATAATTAATTTTCCCATACTGACTCAACACCACCTTTGGTGGATTGTAGGGCTATGATGATAACCGCATGACCGCAATATCACAGTCACGTGGTGCCAACCGCAGGGCTCAGCTACTCACCATTATCACTGCAATTTTTATTCCAATGACATTTTTTTGCAGCTGAAAGTGGCAGAAGTGCACATGGTGTGTGCTATCAATTTAAATGAATAGATTGATCATTGTTTAGTCATCATACACTTCCGCCTGCCCTAGGTAAGAGCTTCCGGAGGGGGGGGGGGGGGGGGAAGCTTTCCAGTTGCTCACAATTTTGGCTTCCTCAGGCGGTGGACAGTGAATTAAATGTATGGGGATTTATTTAGTCTGCTTCCGATTATTTTTAATTTTATTATTTCAGTACTTGTGATATCTTTGGCACATATCATCTAATTAAATATATAAAACACAGACATCTAAGACAGAATTATTAAGTTAACAGTTGGAGCTATATTTTAATTGCAAGTGCTTGGAGCGAATGCTTACGTGGTAATGCTCAAACAGTTACTGCTCGCCAGTTGACATTATTTGATTCAACAGTGCATGCCACAAATCTAGTTCCTGAGCAAAGTTGCCCATCATAATATTAAGGCTTTGAGCTAGATGTTGCAGAACAGCCAGATAATTGGGAAAAGGCAATCTGCTGCATCTTTTGGTGAGCTGTTCGTCTCGCCAGAACAGTGGTGCTCAAACGGTGAGCCACCGCAAGGCAAGTCCAGGTGTGTCGTAATTCTGTGACAACTAGGCTACAGTATATTAAACAATTAAACACGCTTATATAACAAGAGTTGACAGAAAGACAACAAAGCTCGCCGGGGGGCAAGGTTAAAGTTTTTCTGCACGCGGACGGACGCTGACGTGGACGCCGGGGGTACGACAATAGCTCTCTGGACGTTATTCGTCCCCGCGAGCTAAAAAGAGATTGGGTGCTTCTGCAATTTTGGGAAGAGAGAAATTTTTATTTAGAAAATGAGTGTGTTTAATAGTATTGCAGCTTTGCCCGGATAAACTGAGCATCCAACACTTCAATTGAAGCGATTACGATCAGCGATCAGCTTGGTCTGAACGAGTGCATTTTTGCTGTGATGCAATTTTAGACCTCAAATCCTTGAATCATTTTATTATCAATATTTCATGAATAATTCACAGTCGAGGTTTGCTCGTTTTATTACACACCATTAAATAAAAATGAACATCTCCAGAATGATAAGAATGAAAACACGTGTTATAGAGGTGATTTTGCGCAGATACGAATTGAGGTGTGTCTTGAGATTTTGGCTTGCTCTTGTTTACACATGAGCAAAGTAAAAAAGTTGATTCCCTGCATGGGCAGACTTTCTGATACAGTCTGTTACAAACCATTGAGGAATTACAATAGCCGAGGAAAATAAGAAAGGGCTACTATTAAGGCCAACAAGTGAAAGATTCTTAAAAACTTCCAGTGTCTCAGCAAAATTTACCAACATTTCCATGATCTGTTACAGAAAAATACACATTGTGTGCAAGTATAAGTTCGCGAGTAACCACAGCCAGGTAAGTGAAGTGCACATAAAGGGGTGTTATGAATTTGACCGATTGTCACACTCGCTCTAGAGGTTTAACAATAATGGAAACATTTGCAGTGCCAGTGGGTGAGAAATGGATGGGACTACACATTGGTTAGCACTACATGTAATCCCATGCAGTACATTAAAGTATTAACTGATGAGATTGTATGTTTTACTCTCAGTCTACAAAGGTTTGTGGTTTCTTAACATCTTGCCGAAGGACTGCAGCAGCGCATTAGCCAACAGGCTTAAACTGGCACATTTACAGTAATGTTAATTAATGTGTAATGTCCTTTTACAAATAAAATAAACCAAAACAAACCAAACCAAAGTTGCTTTCTCGTACACTGCCCCTACTTGCCCCTTGTCTGGTCACATTCGACACTAAGTGTGCTACCGCGTGATGACAACAGGTCTGTGAAGCTGAGGGTGTGTCCAGAGTGAGAGGTGAGAGTCGTCTAGTCTGATTTTATTGGTTGGCAATGAGCTAACATTCTTCTGTCTCGAAAAGCATCTGCCCATTGATAACAGCTTGAGAAAAGTTCTTGCTGGCATTATATTTTGTGGATGGAGTTTTCACACAATTTAAAAATACCCCAGACTGAACAGCAGTAGTGCATGCCTTCGTGTGCCATTATTGCATGCATTGTATTGCACTTCCACAACGTTCTGAGCAGTGTTTCACAACTGCCTGACTCCAGGGCCAAGGGTTAATTTCTCCAGCTTCTCTCCTGCACTGGCTGTGGGCAAGGGTGTTCTCTGAACCTATTTTATTCCTTTTGGAAAACATTAATTCTTCAGCTGACTGAAAATTTACTTTCAATGAAATACAGACAGTACACGGATCTCTTGATTATATCTGATGTGTTTGAGGCGCTCACAGGATGGGGCGGGACTGGAAGTCCTCCTGGTTCATTCTCTCAGACTGGCGGATCTTCAGGATCTCCGTGTAGCTCAGGTTCTGCAGGCGACTCTTGAATTGGTCCAGAGAGTTAGGCTTCAGCGTCAGTGCTCGCATTACCTGCTCTCTCACTACCTGCATCACCTGAACACACGAAAGAAGAGAAAGAACAACTTCAGTCATCAGCACAGAAACCTTAAACTCACCTCCTAGGCAGTAGCCAAAGACACCTGCGCCGAGGTAAAGCTCTGATGCCAGAGCTCAGCCAAACCCACCATACTACATGCTGCTATACACGCAGACTTTATATCATCTGATTGGAGTCATTCTCAACTGTAATGACTGAAACAGTGATAACTGTGTAGAGGCCATCAAATCTGGTGCTAGAATCAAAACAAGTAACAATTTTCCTCCTGGTTAATTCACTAAACATTTAGTGCAACCAGTAGTGACAGGCCAGACAGGCTCTACTCCTGACTCCCAGACAATCAAAGTGTAAAACGCCCGCTGATATGAGTTCTCAAGGACAGTGATGAGAACAAGAGAGCACTACACAGTATTCAACAGAAAGGCATGTTCTAGGATGTTGCACTTGCAGCACTGTAAGCATTCAGCATCCGCGTACAAAAGCCAAAGTATGACAGCATGCACAGCACTATTCCACATCACACGTAACATTAAGCCAAAGTTTCTACTCTATATGCTAGGTCAAGGATCCTACTTCAAGAATGTCACGAAACAGCCAAACAAAAAGAATTAGACAGAAACTTTTAAAAAATTTGGTGTAAAAGAAAGAAAAAAAAAACCTGAGGTAAAGCAATTCAAAATTATTGGTGGGTTTGTGAGGCATGTTCTTGATGTGAAGGCAAAAACAGAAGGAATAAAAAAAATTCAGTGACTGTAGTGCTCATCACTAGCTGGAGATAATACACACAAGTACTCGATGAAAGGTTTCCTTTAGCTTACTGGATGACTGTTTTGTCAAGAGCACAGAAGCTCTCATCAAGCCACTCCACATGAGGACCCCAGAAAGGAATTACTAGAGTAGTAACCAGGATAAACGGGCTTCTGCAATGCGCATGCTTCTCTGACGTATTGCTGTTGTGTGTCGACATGCACCTGCAGACAGGGCGCAATGACAGAAGTCCGGAGATTGAAGGCCTTTGTGGGCTTTTCGCCACTGGCAGATAGCCAGGCAAAAAGGGAAAAAAAGGATAAATTTTGAGAGGCAACTGCCAGCGAGATGCATTATGCTTCTCTCCTTTGTGCTGCCTCTGCTTTGCTTCCTCTTCATTCGCCTGCAGTCTGAATAGATTCAGTCCTCCCATTTCATCAGACATTTTCCATCTGCAAGAATGTCCAGTCCTTATAGGCCTCTGTGAACTTGAATGGTGCGAATGTAACTGCCAGAGATGTGAACTAAGTCAGTGGATGGATACAAGAGAGGAGGGACAAGCAGGAAAATGCACTTACGTTCACAGGCAGCAATACAACACACACACGAGCACATACACTACCTCTCAAAAGTTTGGGATCACTTGCAAATTTCTTTGTTTTCCAAAGAAAAATACATTTTCATGCATTTCACAAACATGTTTTTCCATTTCACAAACGATTAAAATTAATCATGATTTACAAAGAATGATCTACATTTTTGCATAGAGGCCTATTATCAGCAACTGTCAGTCCTCTGCATCAATCTCCTAGTATGGCTGCTAATGCAAGTTAAGCATTTTATAAGGCTAATTGATTACTAGAAAACCCTTCTGCAAACGTGTTTCACAGCTGACAACCGTTGACCTAATAAGGGAGCGCAAAACGGAGCATGGCATTCTTGAGGTTGGTTCAGTACCTGAAGCATCAGCAGTTGTTTGTTTGTTTACAGGCTCAAAATGGCCAGAAAGAAAGAACTTCCTTTAGAGACCCGTCATTCTATTGTTGTGCTTAGAAAAGAAGGCTATTCAATGCGAGAAATTGAAAACCTAAAATCTCTTACCATGCTGTCAACTACTCCCTTCAGAGAGCAGCACAAACTGGCACTAACAAGGACAGAAAAAGGAGTGGGAGGCCCTGATGCTCAACTGTGCAAGAAGACTAATATTTGAGTGTGGTTTAAGAAAATGACGCCTCACAGGTTGTCAACTAGCAGCTGCGCTAAATAGTTCCTGTCAAACACCAGTTTCAGTATTAACAGTGAAGGTGGTTTTTTTGATGAAGGCAAAGTTTGAAGTACATATTCATCATTTTCCATTAAAATCATTATTTCTAACTCAGACAACTTCAGCATGTTCTGTTCATTTGCTATTTCCTATTCAGACTAATTTCATGTGTGTTTCCATGGAAAACAAGAAAATTTCCAAGTGATCCCAAACTTTTGAGTGGTAGTGTACAACGAAAACACACATACAGCAGCATGAATATTTCTAAAAATACGCACGCACGCACGCATGCACCCTCTCTGAAGTCATTTGTTGGCAAAACCAGTCTATGAAATCTGTCTGCAGCAGCTGATAGGCTGAGGATTCTGCCATGTTTGAATCATGCAACTTGGAATGAAATGTGTGAACACAACGCTTTTTAAACAAACAAGATTGCCATTCTATAACGCCTCTCAACACACGGCAGGAAATGTCAAGGAAGCTTCAAATCGAGCTTTATTTGGACAGCCTCATTTCCACAGGCGCTTCCATATTGTCCGCTTTGTTTAATTAAACCCGGTAGATATGCTTCTCGTTAATTAAAGATGAGACTGACAGAAAGCCTGTTCCCCTTCCCTAAATCCAGAGATATTTTCAAATGACAACATTGCCGTCTGGTCATTTGTAACCAAAATGAACACTTTGGAAAGCAGCATAACAGTCCGTGCTCCAGAAGGGTGCATGCCTGTTCAGTCACAATGAGCAGTGTAGCACTTATTTAACCTTATCCCAGCTACAGGATGCTGAAAACTTTCTGAGCACATTTTGAAGGAATGTTGATATTATTATTATTTTTTTTTTTACTTTATGTCAAAGCTTTTCCTCCCATCTTAACCTCAATTCAAAATGCCTATAACTGTTCAAGCAGCACCACTCATCTTGGTTGTATAGTATCGCGATGAAAGTGCTTAATACTGGCTTTTCTATGAGGCGCATTATGTGAGTGTCTCCTAATCACACTACATTTTGCAAACTTGTCTCCCACTTGTCTCTCCAAAGAACTACATTGTTAATGCAAAGGCCACTTGAAGGCTTAACTCTTAGGCTGCCTAATCCTATTCTACAAAAGCCATCTACCATTCTGCAAGTTCTCAGTTCAACCATAACATAACACAACACACCACATTTGTCAGTGAGAGCTGATACTAAACGGTAGATTTAAATTAGTCAAATTCAGGCTGAAAAGAAAACGTACAGGACAGTGAACCTTTCAAGGGAGGGTTGATCAGCCCTGAAATATTCCATTTCCAGACAAGAAAATGTCACGGATAACAGCCAGTCAAACAAAACAGCAGGACGTTTGTTTAGATTCACTGAACAAAAAAAAAAGGAAGAAAAAGAAGAAGCACGAATTCAATGTTGAGGTGTGAACATTCACCGCTGGCTGGTAGCCGGCAGACATCAAGAAAATCATTTCTGTGAGAACAGGCCAATTCTGTGGGTGTTAGACTGACTCTCAATAGAAAATGAGTAATGAATCTAATATCTCTCATCCAGTCTCTAAACCCTATTTTTATTATTTTTCAAGTACTCAAATCAGAAGCATCGATGAGAACACAGATGCTCTTGAACTAACCAACTGAGCTAGTTCACTGGAGAACTACGATGCACTAGTGAACTACGATGCACCTCGCGCAGGAATACGTCATTTGGTTAGTTCAAGAACAACTGTGCTTTTTTCTGAGCAGCTAAAGTGCTGTAATTTTTTTAAATATAGCATACAATTGAAATGTTGTATTATTTTCAGGTTGGACCTCTTTTAGGCCGCAAAAATACGCTGTTTCTGTGTTTTCATTCACAACAGTGTATCGCCAAAATTTCCACCCAGCACTATGCCCTGGTGCGGCTACCTGGAGGAGATCAGAGACCTTTCTACTGCATCTAATGCTAGTAGTAGCAATTTGTAGCTCATACAACCCCACTTCAAAAAAAGTGACCTATCCCTTCAATGTCTGCTCTACTTTCCCTCAGATTGAGCCCGCCCGCCACGCCAATTTTACGATCATGTTCCCCCGGCGTGCACAAGGCAAGTGAAGCACTGCACATGCAGGAGATTAAACAGTCCGGCAGAAGCCATGGATTTCCTAACAAGCCGAAAAACACCCTCCAACTGTTCACTATAATCTGCAGCTGCCATTACTCACAAGGCTACAAGAGCAGTGCTAATTCAATAAAACAGGAAAAACTAATTGTAACAGGAGCAGTACTTGAAAATGCCCTTTCGGCTGCACAGCTCTGTGTCTGTTGAAATGAAACTCCAGATTTAAAACCAAAACCACATTATTAAATCAGTCTTCGTGAAAACACATCCTGTAGATCATCACCATTAGCCAGTTGTGTTTTTTCCTTCTCTTTAATGGAGCCACGTGTTGAAATATCAGGAAAACTAGATGCCAGGACACTGTTGGAACAGTTGAATAGCTTGATAATTGAACGTTGTGACAAAATGAAAATCTCCAGGAAAAAGGCAATCTTCTATATGACAGTCAATTAAAAACAGGCACACTTATACCATACTTCAGTCTAAAAGACTTTTGGGAAATGAGATGTATTAAGCCATTTGTTCAACCATTTAATATTTGTCACAACAAGAGGATATTTTACCATCCTCACACTGAAATCTCCCAACCGAGCCCACAGGAGAATAAGAAAGGATTGAGAACAATTTATTGATGCAAATAAACGAGACCACAGGCAGTTACCCAGAAAGGAGGCATAAAGGCTCTATCCCACACAAAACAGAGCTCCCACTGATGAGACGTTGGGAGATGAAAGGAATATTTCAAGGGAAGCACAAAGGTTATTAGCCAAAAAAGAATAATGTTTTCACCACTGTACATAATATCAAAAAGGTTCAGAAGCCAACATGAATTCCTGTGTTTTCTGCATGAAGAAATACAAAAATAAATCATTTATTTTATAAGCATGTAACCATTGTTCCATTGGATGGATTTAAAGTAAAAAAGCTTCACTGGGTGATGAGGGAGGTGAAATGCATAATCCACTGCTCATCTGTATTAAGGGAGGGACCCCCACTCAGGGCTATAGTTGGTGCTACAGTTGGTTTGTTTCACAGTGACAAGCTTTGAACTTCAGAGCAATACGACGCAACAAACGCAACACCACCAGTTTGGCTGGAAGTCGAGGATCTGACCTCGAACTGCACTCGAGTGTTCAAAAGCCACAACGTGAGACAAGGCGTCCTCTCGCCAGCGCAGGCCATGAGCATAGTGGCTAGCCTTTCCTAGCATTGAATATGCACGACGTAGCCCTGAATCTGGATGACAGAGCTGGCTCAGTAGACTCCAGGTTAAGCAGTTGCACAAAGGGCTGATTGAGGAGGCAGCGACACAAAGGCTGGGTCTCATCCGGCAGCAGCAGCCTGGGTTTTGATGTTTGTGAATGAAACCAGAGTTCTGATTGGGAGCGGCAAAGGGCAGCAACACCAGGAAGCCCAGAGATTGCTGCTCTTCATCCAGCGGATCCAGGCCACGAGGGGCCGTTCAGCCCTGATCTCCAGTCTGAGCTGGCCCTGCTGGAGGCCTAGCACAGCCTGTCTGTCTGACATGCATGCCCAGCCTTGCTCACTGGTATTCAAACTGTCCAGCAGAAGGCCCTACTGCTGAGAGACAAATGAGCAGTGCGTAAGCAAGTTCCATACTGGATGGGGTTCAACAACTGAAGCATGAAACCAGATAAAGAGTGTGAGTATGCGCATTCGTGTTTATGCCTGTGCGTCAGCATGCATGCATGTGTGTTCTGTGTGTGCCTGCGTCTGCCCGGACAGTGCGGGCACGTGTGTGTCAATGTGTGTGCATGTGTATGTACATACACGTTTGCGTGTATACGAGTGTGTCATGAGTGAGACTGTATCTAGATAAACAGCTGGAGTGCCGTTTATTTTGGTCCTTGTGTGAAGGCAGGCCGCCCTGAGGTTCCCTCCACAGAGCAGGCGAGAAGGACGGGCTGGAGCTTAACACCCCATCATCATTCTGAAAATTAATCAACTTCAGCCGCCCCGAGCAGTCCCTCCTGCAAACAACCCCATCAACACCAGAACAAAATGAAGCCTAGATGGCTAATTACCTCCAGTGAAAAATATTTACTGTTATTTTATGCTTTGTTCTCGAGGCACACATCAATAATGGGAGCACACTATTGTATTCGCCCATAACATTAGATTTATGCCCAGTACTCAGCCAACACAGCAATATCATGCCCCTTCCATTCTTGTTCGTTCCATTCAAAAGCTGAGCAGGGGCGCATTTCCTAAAAGCGTAGTTGCTAGTTACGTTAGCAACTTACATAGTTGGGCCCATTGACTGTGAGTGGGCGAACTATGTAAGTTAGCATCTGTGATTTTGGGAAACGCACCCCAGAGCGGCTGTCCCAGGGCCAAAAGCAGATACATCACTGTTCTCCCCAGTTAATTGAGACAGGACATAAACTCAACAACATCATATGCTGTCGTGATTAAGTCTTGGATGCTATTCAGAAATGTAATGATGAGTGGCCCTTTATTTGTTAAAACGGTTTTTAAATCAAGAAACGAATATGGCAAAATGCCGTTAAATATCACGTACCAAGGACTGAGAGGAAATCATGTCTCACCTTCTCAGAAAATGCGAGCGATGTTTTTAAAATGTAGCGAAGCAAACTCCTCTGCAGAACTGAGTGTGCTCTAAGATTGAACACATCAAACAAGCTTGAACTGCTAGAAATTGAAAAGCAACCAGCTAATCTCCTTCACTGAGCCTCATAAGGAAATATATTTAGTGAGGCATTTTGAGGGCCTTGATATTCACTAATGTGATTAGGAGAACTGACCATGACCAATTTGTCACTAAATACTGTAAAAGCAACTGTTTTCACGGACAAACTCAATTAATACATCGAATCCCTTAACCGTGAGCGCAAATACAGCATTATTTAGCACTAAAAATAAGGAAAAATACAGTAGTATGCCTGTGTTGGCCAAACAAAAGGATATCAAAGTAAGGCTTGGGACTTCCCATGGAGCATTTCATCAGCAAATTTATTGCAATTCTCACAGTACTACACAGTGGTCCCAGGCCGACACAGACTGCAGCCTTTACTGGCTCAATATAGTTTCTGGAGTCCTAGAAATCTGCAGCCAAAAGTCATTATCTCAGTGATATCAAATACAGCCTCAATCTGCCCTTCAGTTTGTACAGTGCCCACTGTAAACAGGCGAAAAATGGCTGTAGCTTCTCTTGCTTGAATGGATCCCCAAATCAGAGTTCTGAATTTCCATGGCAACGCAAACCCCAAGTCAATGCCAGCACAGTAGCGCAGTAGACTTTGTTTTGACATGAAAACCCAACACAAAATGTAATATTTTATGCTAAAACGCAATGGAAAACAACCACAGAATCTGAACACAGTTTCTATGAGATGTTTAGCCAGCAAAATCCCATATCATCAGAGAAGCTTCTGCTACCCCATTTCTCAGGACAGAGCAAAGAGGGTGACCGACTTCTCATTTTGTCACAAAAAATAGACAGATGAGGCTTATTAAACTCCTTATACCAGTTGGGTTGGCTAATTCCCAAAGTAAATGGCACGTAAAAGCATTTAGCATAAACACAAAATAATTTATGGATAAAAAAACCTACAAAAAGTGTGGCACTTCTTTCAATGAAGGCTCTTTCCTGTGACTTATGGCGTAATATCACATTTATCTGACTGAGTATTACAATGCTGATGTAACTATAACTGTTGGACACTCAATGTAGACGTACTTGAACAAGTTCCAGAAAACTGCCTCAGAATTAGGAAAAAAAATGATAAAGCCTATTAAAAGGGATAATGCACTGCAGTTACATAATGTTCTGTCACAAGGAGGAGGTGTGTACACACAGACCTGGATATGGTGAGGAATTCTGATGTGTCTGACTAATTTTCTCTCTCAGCACAGTTATCAGAGATCTGAATATATGTGGGCTGCTTTCGGATGCCAAGCCTTCACTTGACCATCCCCAGGGCAGATAATGCCAAGGGATAGTCAATCTCTCAAGGGAATCTCAGGATTACTTTGGAAAGGGAATCTGCTACTGTCATGGTAACCTCCGGGACAGATCAGTACGGTGATCTGCCATGAAAATTGAAATTGACAATGCCCATGCACGGGGTCGGCCATCATCACAGGAATGTCAGAACAGACGACCCCAAGGGATCCCCAGGACCTCAGGCCCTAGAGGAATTCAAGCTTCAGCCCTGCTGTGCAGCTCTCAGAAATACAATCACTAATTGTGGCAGCTGTTCGCGTGTTCAAGCCATGGGCAGAAACGAAATGTGCTTAATTACACCAATGGAAAACAAGAGCACACATGCAGCCAGAATAAGCAGCAGGCGTCTGGCGGACGGCAGCAGACTGTGGGCCGGCATTCAGATGAACCGCTCAGGACACATACATTCTGAACCGCTGAGGACACATACATTCAGATGAACCGCTCAGGGCACATACATTCAGATGAGCCGCTCAGGACACATACATTCAGATGAACCGCTCAGGACACATACATTCAGATGAACCGCTCAGGACACATACATTCAGATGAACCGCTCAGTACACATACATTCAGATGAACCGCTCAGGACACATACATTCAGATGAACCGCTCAGGACACATACATTCAGATGAGCCGCTCAGGACACATACATTCAGATGAACCGCTCAGGACACATACATTCAGATGAACCGCTCAGGGCACATACATTCAGATGAGCCGCTCAGGACACATACATTCAGATGAACCGCTCAGGACACATACATTCTGAACCGCTCAGGACACATTCATTCAGATGAACCGCTCAGGACACATACATTCAGATGAACCGCTCAGGACACATAAATTCAGATGAACCGCTCAGGACACATACATTCAGATGAACCGCTCAGGACACATACATTCAGATGAACCGCTCAGGACACACACATTCAGATGAACCGCTCAGGACACATTCATTCAGATGAACCGCTCAGGACACATTCATTCAGATGAACCGCTCAGGACACATGAACTGCTCAGGACACATACATTCAGATGAACCACTCAGGACACATTCATTCAGATGAACCACTCAGGACACATACATTCAGATGAACCACTCAGGACACATACATTCAGATGAACCGCTCAGAACACACATTCAGATGAACCGCTCAGGACACATACATTCAGATGAACCGCTCAGAACACACATTCAGATGAACCGCTCAGAACTAGGGGTGTCAACATCTACCCATGTAAACGGTTACACGGATAACAAATCATAACTGTTTAGAAAAATCAATAACCGTGTACACGTCATTTTTTCCTCCTTGTTCATTTCTAACCAATACATATAGTTGCCTATTTTTAGGGGTGATAATGTTGCCTGAAAGCTTCAGATAATAACATTAACTAACTATACACTTAAATCTTCCCACTAGTGCAGTTATCTGCAAACGGATGCATGGGGCGCAATGTTACCTTGACATTAAAAAAAAAAAAAACCCTGCAGCCACAGCCAGTGTCGCGCCATTTCAAGAATAGGCTGCGGAGGACTTGAGAAGAGCGCTGCGCTCATCGTCATCTCCATGTGCAAATGTCGTGCAGCTGAAAACAAAAACTGTTAATGGTTTGTTATTTTAGCCTATATTGTTGCGTGTTGTTGTACATTATACTGTTGGTTTGTGTTCTGTCGGCTTTTCACGACCTGATCACACATCCTCGCGTCTAAAGAGGAGGAAGAAAACACATTTTTTTTCACCAATTTTAGTGAATAATTGTGAGAGTCCCCCTCTACTTTTTTTAACTTTGTGGATATAAAGGTGAAGTTTTTTCCTCTCACTTCAGCTTACTTTGGCTTCTTTTGGAGTTGCTTTCTCTCGCCAATTCCACATTACATTTATTATGAGACGCATATTAAAATTCAGACGCAGCTCCCGTTGCGAGAGAGGGATGCAGTTTGCACTTTAAGTTTAATTAAAAAAAAAAAAGTAAAAAAGTGACCAATAGTTACAACAGTGATTGAAAACCTTTTTCAGCTTTCAGTTGTACATTTTCTTATCTGTCAAAATGATAGAGGATTTTATTTTCAACTCATTGTACTTTCTGTGGTTATACAGCGCAACTGCGATAGAAAAATCTCCGAGCGTGTAACCAGGTACACCTCTGTTAGTAGTCCCGTGTACATGTGTAGAAAAAAAATTGTAAATTGTAGGACACATATATTCAGATGAACCACTCAGGACACATACATTCACATTTACCACTCAGGACACATACATTCGGACGAACCACTCAGAACACATACATTCAGATTTACAACTCAGGACAAATTCATACGGATGAACCACTCAGGACACATACATTCAGATTTACTACTCGGGACACATGCATTCGGATGAACTACTCAGGGTACATACAGTATATTCATGCGTACGTATGTGTGTGCGCGCAATATCTCCAGTAAAATGGAAACACAGGCTACACTGAAGTGAGTGAATCCCAAACATCTCCTGTAGCTACAACACAGTCTGACACACAAAAGATGACCCCAACCCAAATCAAGTATTTATTTATGATCATGAAAGAGGCCCCCCTGTCATTCGCCTCTGACTGAGCTCAACATCCAGCCTCAACTACCCATCAGCCAAATCCCCAACAATCATCTCTGCCTGGACATGCAACACTGACACACAGAAGTGTCCAGGGCTGAAGTTTTTCCACTTCCTCCTCAGGCCAAAATGGCTTCTACTCTGCAGCACATCTACTCTGGGCAGAATGCAATGTTTGATACCCTGAGGGGCCTGTCCATATTTGCAGGGGTGACCACGGCCACCATAATACCACCGTTTTGCCAGAAACTTTTTCTCAGCACAAGTGTTCCCACAGGGACGCAATTCAACCTAAAGCATGTAGTTCTTCACCACTACAGATAGAGGCGGTAATACACTCAACTTGACTTTAAACAAACCAACATAATTGCAGAAGAAGGAGTAGTAGTTGTGGTTTATGAGCACTACGCATGAAACATCCTTGGCTCTGTGAGTGAAGGTGCCAAAAGTAGATTGCTGATAGGGTTCGCTCAAGCAACGATACTGAGCAACAAAAGAAACTCAAATCAGCTAGTTAGTTAATGTACTCTTATCGTTACTCAGTCATAGTCAATGGAAAACAAAGAGAACCTTAATGAAACGAGTGTAAATGTCCACGCCGTAGAAATAAATTTGATTTTCCGTAATAATTACGCTCAAATTTATTTTCCGGTCTGTCTTTGATTAACTTGTGATTCCGTTGCTGCTCAGTATATACAGCTCGTTGCGCTCAAGTGAAGCACCCGGAAGTAAAATTTGCACGTAGACTCCCATTCATTTTCGCCTGCTTTAAAATTACATTTTCAAAAACACTTGCGTGCGAGTCAGTGTTATTTTGGTATCGCTGTGCAGAGAGGGATTTTCTCTCCCTAAATATGTGCTTTTTGGAGGATGGAAAGCGGTACACTTCTCATGGGAAGATCAAAATGTGACTCCGTGTCAACGTTAAAGTGTGAGCAGAATGTTAACACAGATGGCAAGTCTCACGAATTCGGCTCATGCATTTTTTAGGCTTATTCACCATAGTCCGCAATTATTCATTGCAGGCTTCTCACACGGTATTAAATTTCTTGCGCGTTTCAGTTTCATTTGCGTAAAGGTTGACCTCACCACAAGTAACACGGAAAGCAATTATGACTCTCAACTTCTCCTGCTTATCTTTACTCAGGGATAACAGTGCTTGTGTTTCATTATCTATTAATGAGATAAGACCATTTGGAACATCTTCATGCAATTCCATTGCTTCCAATGGACAAGTCTGAAAATTCCCGAGTCATAAGTGATTTCTGTGTCACTAGTGGGGAAATCCACCATGATGTATGTGAAACTGATTAACTTGATGTATAATGACTTAAACTCCCAAGTGAATTCCTTCACTGCGTGTTGATTGAATATTTGCTGTGTTAACTTGACCAAGGCTTATGACCCTCTGATAAGATCATTGCTCGGACGTTTTCACCATTATAAGAAAGGTCGATGAATGTCCGTATACGTTATCAAATTATTCTCTGGTTTCCTCAATTCATTGTACCCTGGTTGAGAATATTTGCAGTCAATCGAATTGTTTACATTAAATCATATGCCTAATACCAACGTTGATAAAAGGAAGTGCTCGTTAACTTTGGCTACTCCTTTCCTCAGCTTCATCTTTCCCCTGTCCCGTTAAAACACTGCTCTAAGAAATGATCACTGCACAGCACGGATTGAGAGGACAAAGAAAACTTTTTCTGCTGATTTTTAACAGCCAAGCCTTTCTCCCCTCCTTCTCTTTTGGAACTCTGTATAAACAGACAAAGCGACTTGTCCACCATTTTAAATATTATGCAGGTAAGAAGTATTGTTCAATGTCAATAACAAGTAACGTTAGCTAGCTTGTTAGCCTCCATGTTAACTTTATTAACTATTAAGTCAATGCAGTCCCTGTGACGGTAAGGGCACCAAGGTAGCTCGCTGGTGACCATTTTCAATCGTGAGCGTTTGTTGTTAGTCAGCCGTCTATTCAAGTCAGTGGGACAGCTAATTAGCTAGCTAGCACGAGAAAACAATTTCTTTTACTATTTAAGTTACAAATTTGCGTTTCTACGTTAACTTACGCATGAAACGTTTTATTACAGCCCTTCAAATGAATACTGCTGCAAAAAGCTGGAGAATACAACTGTAGGTTTGTTGATAAAAGTGCCTTGTGTCATATTCTTGTCATAAATTGTAATTATCTTGTCAGATTTATCACCAATGAAAAATGCACTAATTTCACAACTGTTTCAGATCTTTTTTTAAAATTAGTTTAGGAATACATTAAAAGTTTTACACGGGTCTTGATGTAATGATGTAATTCTACACGGCAGTCACTGCCTGTATAGATCAGTAAATGAGTGACCAAGAAACACTACTAGATCTACAGCAACTTGCCACATAGGAAAAAATAAGATATAATTTTCTGCGCCACCCCTATGTGAGCAATGGCCTCAGTCTGGCCACCCCGCTGAAAACTGTCTGGCTCCGCCACTGTATATTTGATATTGGAAATTGGAATTCACCATTTTTTGGTTCAGCAGAATGAGCCAGCCCCTCATAAAATGATTTGCACTACTGAGCAAGGAGGAAGTCAACCCAACAATTCATCTCCCAGACTCTCCCATTAACTACAACAGAAAGAGCACAATGTCATATAAGGGCCATCAAAGTGCAGAAGAACTGGAGAATGACCCAGAGAATACGCAGGTAATAAACTACCAATGAACATAGATAATTGCTGTCTCCATAAAGGAAGAAATAAAACAATTAAATGCATTTGAATTTTCTTGTGAGTCATAGTGCGATAATTTGTGTGTTCCCACAAAACAAGCCAAAAATGAATGGTTAGAGAATTCTCCTGTTGTCATGATAATTATTTTGCTACGCATGTTTAAATGACTGACTCCAGCAATCAAAATAGTGCATCACTAACGCCCTTAAATGCACAGTGGCACAGTGGGTAGTGCTGCTGCCTCACTGAAAGAACGAAGTGGGTTGACAACTGGTCTGCGTGGGGTCTGCATGTTCTGTCCTGTGTCTGCTGAGTTCTACTCCAATTTCATCCCACAGTCCTAAGAAATGCACATAAGGCTAATTGGAGAACATAAACTCGTACCTCATGGCAGTTTATGATTGAATGCTGACCGAAACTTGCTTTGAAAAGCACAGAGCAAAGCACCATATAGCCATATAATATTAGGAAAATACAAATAACCTTCTGAGACCCAGAAGAAAAAATGCTTTATATTCATTTTCTTTTTTAAACACAATTTATGTAATTCGGATGTAAGAAATGCACCAAAGAAGGTTTTTCACCAAAACATTACTTATATATATTTTTTAATCAATCTTTGCCAAGAGAAGTAAATTACAAGGCATCGATTTATTAAAGATAAATATTTTCTGCTCTGCAATTCCATTTCATTCTTTCTCATTTGATAAATGTTATTGGGGTCATTCCATTCGAAGTCAGGCCAACTTCAGATTTTCTACAAACTCCACCCATATGTAAATCAACTAGTCTAAGGAGGCTTTGCAAAGTATTAGGATCCCTTCATTAGTTCATGATTTATGGCCCCTGCAAGTGGTGGGGGCTACCCCTTGGGAAAAGTGTCTAAATTTCTGAGCCGTTTTCAGAGCTCTGCTGGAGCTGAAGTATTCAAGCCAGATCTATATTTTTTTCTGGGGTGACTCTCCTATACCCAGACAGCAGGAAAACATAGCACAAGGCCTGCTAGAAGATGACCTGAAGTACCTAGGAGGAGCCAAAAATCTAAAAAAACACAACACAATCGCAAGAACCCATCTGACCCTTTTAATGAGTACCTACAACTCTCATTAGTTGTATATGGAATATTTAAATTGTTTCCTCATATGTGGGATACAAAAGTAAATCAGATGTTATGTGAATGGGGAAGTATTTGGTCTCAAATTTGTATTTTTGGCCAAAATGAGCCTGATTTGCCATGCTACAACTCAGTGCTGATATACAATAGGGTGCCCAATCTTGGATATGTTCTAGATGAGGTATTAGTGCACAATATATCCATAGAGGTGTTTTGTTTCCTTCTAAGAAAATTCTTCCAGTTAATATGAGAATAATGCGCAATTTGTGTGGGGTATTTCCCCACAAGTTTTCGTTACTTTCATTTCCAGAAATAAAAAATAAATTGACTAATTTGCCCCTTTTTATGCAAGGAAATAGAAAATTATGATGATTGGATTGGAGACCAGGGCACCAAGATCTGTCTCAAACAGTAAATCCATCACCTATCACCTTACTCTTCACTCCACATCTGGTTGGTCATCCCTGACCATTCCTAAGCTCAGCCATTGGTACCCTTTCATTTATAAAGCAGTTATAAGCAAACTCCCTTCTTAAATTTGCGCTTTGATTTCACCAAGATCAGAGCAGTAAAAATCACAGATCTCAAGATGTAGTTTTGTACATGGTTTTTTTTTTAAGCAGGAAGCTTTTATATGCTCAGCTCCCCTCACTGAGAATAGTCTTCAGAAAGACTAGAAACTAAGGGAATTAATTTCCCGATCTGATTTTAAAGCTCTTGTAAGTACAATAGTGAATGAGTTGATTGTTTCTTGTCGCCGTCTGTAGGTTTCTTATTCTTTTGGCACCTTTCATGTACTTTGCCATGTTACTTGTTTTAATGGTGTTTTGTCTGCCACTTTTCATGCTGTAATCTTGGCCAAATATCCCTAGAAAATGGGATTGTTGACCTCAGTATGTAGAATAGGAGACACGAAACATGACTTGTGACTAAGTCTATGGGAGCTACAAGTTGCAGTTGAACTGCACATTTTTCCTGCATAATAAAACAAACTGCCACCATAAAGCAAATAGGCAAACTTGCACCTGTGCTTTTTCTTGAACTGTACTTTCATACCGCAAGCGGTTCTAAACCAACGGCAGCCAAATGTTAGGAAACGAGGGAAATGTCTACTTATAACCGGGAGATTATCACTTATCACCTTATGATGCAAAATTACTCTCAGAATGTTCCCAAGTGCTTTACCTGAATATTAAACAAGCTACCTATTTAAATAAAAAACCTCATGTATACTTCAATGTTCAAGAAATTATAGTAAGAAGCAGATTGACCCAACCAGGCTCCTTTGGGCAATTTTAAGACTGGCTATAATCTGAATAATTAGAAAAGCTTTTCAACTGTCTACAACTCCTGTTGGAGAATGAGCTTCAGCAGCAACGATGAAATGATTCATAAATATTTTTGATTTATTATTAGAACACTTGAATTAGTTTTAAGGATCTAGAAAGACACATTTATAGCATAAAACCTGAGCATATTGAAACATTAATTAAATGATACACATAGTATTTCCACATTTGCAAGAAATGACCAAATCTGCATGAAGGCTAGCCAACACATTCATGCAAATCTGCAAATTTCATGAGCAGTTGAAATTCAAAAATGCCATCTGAGTAAAAATTCCCCAGCCTACCACTTACTCTTAGTAATATAGTGAATCAATTGTTTGATTGCTAATCATCAGAAGTAAATGGGAACAGGAAATTGATAAAAAGGTGAGGATTCGGCAACCTTGACACCATCTTGAGTTTCTTTCCTGGTTTGCATTTCACATGGCATGTACGGTTTGGGTGCAGTTGGTTCATGATCACATCAAAGATGACAGCAGGGTTTGGAAAAAAAAAAAAAAAAAAAAGATTGCAAATACATTCTAAGGCTTATTATGCTGATAACGCTTAAGGAATGTTTTCAGCACCTCAGGGGATTCTTGAGGCATAGAGTCCTATTCCATGGTAGAGAAGATTGCCTTCACGGTGCTCGGGCTCAGAGGAGACGGCGGGCTGTCACCCATGAGGCCTCTTCTCAGTTTGACAGGTAAAATGAAACTGCTAGCAGGGAAGCATTTTATTGCCAACAGCCTAGCGTTACTGCACACCTGTTTTAATGCATAAAGGTGAACAGCTTTGAAAGCCCATGAACAGATAAGCATAAGATGGACGTCAAACAGTTTCACTAAACTGCATGCATATATTCTTTGGAATTAGATGCACGAGATGAATTTGATCAAAATAACAATCAACCCACAGGCTTCTGTCATCTCCCGTCCTGGTGAAACAGCTTCATCATCACAGTGCAAATCTGAGTTTATCTGCTTCCTGTGAAGCCAAAGAGGACAGAGATTCACTCCAGACGCAATAATAGTTATAGCAGCTATCATGTCAAAGAGGAAAATACTCAGGCAGGTTTGTGTACACAATTAGACTCAAATGTAAAGCTGTGATATCACTCAGTCCCATATATCCAAAATTAGAAAGGCCAAATGGACCGTTACTCCGATGGCCAAGCTGTCCTGAGGAAGACTTGTACCTTCCCATAAATCAACAGAGAAAAAGATTCCCCTCAGTGATTTTGTTAACTTGTATCATTTGTTCATGCAGTGATTATATCTGACTGAAGCACTAGAGGCTGCACAGGGACAATATTCTGTTTCCTCACTCCAGCTTCCCAAGAAACATCCCATCCCATCCTGACCGTGTATATTAACTTAACTTGTGAACTCATTATACTCTGACCCCTATTTATTATTTTAATATCTTCGCTTTGCTTGACTGGAAAGTACTGCGTATAGAATTTCATATCATGCCACCAGGTGGTATTGTAGTGATGACCATACTGACACAGACCAATGAGGATGCAGACTGATTCATATAACAGCACATTTTCGCTGATATCGCAAACGCAATAGACATCTCATTACAGTCCACAGCAAAACGACTCAGCCTGCCAGGGAAAGGCCAGTGATCAAGGGACCAAACCAACTAGCTAAAGTGAAGCACACCTGGGCCGAGTGACCTGATCAGCACAGAAACATTAAATGAAAACTCCTACTTTCATTGAGCGTTGCACACCATGGTCCACTAGCCACTTCACTGCAGAAGCAGTCAAGCACCAATCTGCAGATGTCCAAGATAAAATTCTTGATTCTGAATTCATGATTGCTTTAAACTAAAACAGATACTCTGCATATTACTAAGAGAAAAATGTATATTTCAGAGAGTCAAGTCAGATTATGTGATCGCTAGGTATTCTTTCAGTCTGATCACTAACAAATACTGAAACCGGATATAACTGATGCATTACAAAGTGCAGGACCGAGAACTATAGGTCTAGATTTCTCCAAGCAATTCAAGAATCAGATATGCTTATAATTAAACTATGCACCTTTGTATTTGCACATATTCACATTTTTATTGGTCGCTGATGTGGACTGAAAATTACGAATGTCAAAGCCTCAGGTCAATTGCTCAGTATTCCAGTGCAAACTCGCAGGGAGATGGGTGTTCATATTCGTCCCCTCCATTGGAGGAAAAGATGCAAAAACAATGACTGAACCTTATTAAATGCTGGGGAAGGAGACGCAGATGGCGGGATAAAAATAGCTCACTAAACTCATGCGAGGAACCTGCGGGGAATAAGCAATGATGTGGCAGGTCCCTGACTGAAACCTCCTCACGAGCGATAAACCAGGCTGTGCTGATGCACAGCACGCTGGTTCAGGAACAGCCACATGCTGCTCCACATACAGCTGAAAGCAAACTTCCTGTTCCTGTCGAGTAGGGAAACATGGAAATTGCTACTTGCACGTGATGCGTGTCCATTCGAAAATGCTGGAGAAATGCTGGGCTAACAACACACTCACTGCAAAATTACTGGACTGTAAAAGCGCTCTCTCAGCCGAACACCACCTTGGCTGAGCAGGCACACGAAGGCATATCGCCCAGACAATACAACCGCAACCACGAGTGATGCTCACGCAAAGTGCATTACTCATCGGACATTTCAGATGAGAGTCTTTGGAGACAGATCCCCGATGCTAACAAGCAAAAAACGCTTCCGCTAAAACAGTGAAAAACGTGGGAAATGCTTGGATCGTATGGAAATATACACCTTTCCCTGCTAAAAACAGGAAAACAAAAAAGCAATCCACATCCATGTGCCAACATGCTCCAAACAGGTAAACAACCTTCAAAAATGAATTCTGAAAGCATGGAAAACGGAAGACGGAAATGAAGATGAAATCATAAATCATAAGCCTTTTTCAAGTCGAACGACTTAAAACACTTGGAAAGGAAATGCACGGCTTCCTAAACTGTCCATAAAATTACAAAAAGCACAGATCCCTGAACATGCACTACACTTAGCGTAATGCAATAATCTCCCCTAATCCCTGTAACAGAATCACTGTGTATGGATTCACACAAAGCCCAGCCGCCAGCCTTCCAGCATGCTGCTGCCCTCTAGTCAGGCAATGACAACACCCCCCCCCCGCCCCACCACCCCCCGTACATTTGAACTCATCACACGGAGACAACCTGACCTGTCAAGCATTAAGAAAACAAATTGGGCTAATGTACTTACATGTTAACATCGCATCCATGTCTCTCTTTCCCTAGTCCCAGCAGCGCGTATCTAGACGCGACCAATGGCTGACGGTTAAGGGATGGCGGAGAACTAGGGGGAGCGCGGAGGAGAGAGAAAGGTGCAGATGGTCCCCGCTCGGCTCTTTAAATGAAAATGGATTTTGCTTTAGCCATGTGCGGCACGCGTTCTCGGTCTCTCCCTCTCCCTCCCTCCCTCTCACTCACCGTCTGTCTCCCTCAATTTCTCTCAGCCCTCCACCACTTTGGTCCAGAAAACTGGTGCACGGCTCTCGCTGTGTTTATTTGAGTGTTGAAGCATGATTGGGCGGCTGCTGCAGAAGCTGTGGCCAATCGTGGCTGGCTGGGGGTTGGAGGAAGGAGAGGACTGATGTAGTGAAAGAGGGAGATGGGGGAGGGGAACGAAGTCCCTGTCTTTGTGCATGAGCGAGCGGAGAGATTTTTTTCCTCACAAGTTATCGTAACATATCGTGTGGTGAACAGCCTAGGTTGCCATATGCCCGAGACCACACCAGGCTCTCCATTTTGTCGTGCTGGATCTGTGTGTTTGAGGATGTGTGCGCGTGCGCATGTCAGCAGCCATTTGTTTGTGTGTGTACGTGTGAGCATGGGGGGGGGGGGTTCTGTGAACCAGGATTCGGTAGTCATGGAAACAAGCTCAATGTTGCCTGTCAGGATGTGTCCGGGTACATCATCAGTACTGACCCTTCTCCGCAGTCCTGTCTCTACAGTCCCCCCTTTCCTTCTGTAACCCTCATTCTGTACACAGTACTGTATGAAGGCCAGGAGTAACCAGCAGGAGCAGGGGGGGGGGGCGTTGAGAAGCTTAAACTGGTTGGTCTCAGCCAGGTATGGCCACAAACGCAACATCAGTCGATACAGGATCGGAGGAAAAATGTATTACTTGGAGGGGGGGAATGGAGGAAAACACAGATTTTCATTAAACAGTCAACACGCATCTGGGTGATCACAAAATCATATATTTTTTTAAAAGAAACAAAAATATACTTCGCGCCATTAAAACCGCAAGGGTGACGTATGTATTTAACGCAAATTGAAGAATCAAACAATTTGTATTGCTTCTCCAGTGAGATACAAGTGAAAATAAATAAAAGTGTGTGATATTGTTATTCCGAAATGTGCAACGTGGACACGCCAAGCACTTCAGTAATAATGAACATTGAGTTGTTTCTGAAGTGCTCAGTGATGCTTGACTTGTTTTTTTTTGGATGTGTTCAATAGCTTACAAAAAGCCAAAAAAAAAAAAAAAACGCCAAGAAAAAAGCCACAGAATCAAGAGAATGGCATGGCTTACAACGCAAGAAAGAGAAAAAGAGCCGATGGCATCTTATTGGCAGGTCTCAGCCGTTGAGAAGCGGCAGGTCATTTGGGCTGTCACTAGTCAATCAGTCAGCTGTCTGTCCGAGCACAGAAAAAGGGCCCTGTCGCTGACGGAGCCTGCTTATGGCAGCCATGAGTGACTACTGTAGCTCAAGAGCGCCACATCCAGTTACAGCCTGTATGTGACAGATTTCAGATAGGAGCCCAAACAGGTTGTGAAATGAGGGGTGTGAGATGTCCAAGCATGAGTGGACGTACCATTCGACGCAGTCTCCCGTCAGCAGCACATAAGAGATAAGAGATATACTTTCTTGAAGCCCGTGGGGTAATTTGTCCTCTGCATTTGACCCATCCTATAGTTAGGAGCAGTGGGCAGCCACAGAGCAGCGCCCGGGGACCAACTCCAGTTCTAAAGCCAGTTCCTTGGTCAGGGGTACTGGTTGGAGTGTTCCTATGTGGCATGTTTTTTTGGGTGGGGGAAACCGGAGTACCCGGAGGAAACCCACGCGAACACGGGGAGAACATGCAAACTCCACACAGGAAGGCCCCAGGTCGGATTCGAACCCACAACCTTCTTGCTGTGCGGCAGCAGTGCTAATCACTGTGCCACCCTTTCCTTCTTTCTTTCTTTCTTCTTCTTCTTTTTTTTTTTTTTTTTTTAAGATAAGAGACACATGCATGCACACATCCCCTAGAGAAAACACATTTGTTTCCCATGCAGTTTTCATGGCACTAAGAATGGATAGGAAGCAGAGACAAAGACTGACAAGGGCAGGGATCAAATATGCCTGCAACCAATGATTCAAAACAGTAAACCTTTCTTTCAGCAAGAAAATTCTCTCTACAATTATGCATACGTTTAGAAAAACAACCATGAACTGAACAAATCTCTGTTTTACACATCTTAAGCACATAATACGCAGGGAGGTCTGTAAATGCACTGGCAGTGTCACAGTTCAAATGGCTGCATAACTCCTATAAATGCTAAATTGAGAGAGCTAATAGTCAAACTTAATTGTGACAAATCAGCGTACATTTGAGGTCCAGAATAATTGGTAAACCATGCACACCAACAAGCCAAAAGATTATGATCATATCAATGAAGAGATGAATGAGATTATCTTGTAACACTGGCACATGAAAAGGGCTTAGATATATTTGATCGCTAAAGAACATCTGGTTCTTATAGTTGACATGTTTGATGCAGGAGAACTGGGCGGGCAAAAAGCCAAATCATTATAGCCAGAGGGCTGGGTCAGAGAATCTACAAGACAGCAAGGCCTGAGGAGTGCTCCCATACGGTAACGGTGCCCATCAACAGTGATCCGAGAAAAGACAAACCACTGACTGACAACTGGATGTTGGGTGCCCAAGGCTCATCAATAAGCAAAGGCAACAAAGGCAACCCTGCCTGATCCGAGAAAAAAGGTCTACTTTGGCCCAAATCGCAGAACATTTTAATGATGGCAAAAGGAGGAACATGCTACTGGACCAAAGTACTTTCAAGACAAGTAGACCTAAACAAGCTAACTTGGTGCTCGATTAGCATGCTAACACCAACCTGTGAATCCGCAATTAAACTTCAGAACTCCCACATGACTTCCCTGAAAATGTGCTATGTTGCAAAGTGTTAATTCCTCAATCTTAAACATCAAAAAGCATAGACCAGAGTTGGCTAGCTATGTAGCTAAATAGTAATGTCAAACACATCTCAGACATCAATCCACAGATTGGAGCATATATATACTAGGATCTCCAAAACCGAATTTCGTAGCAACTCAGAACCGTGGCTTGTCTGGAGTTCTAAGGGACACTGAACACATCAATGTTGCTCCCATGTCTCTACAATCTTCTGTTCCTTAGACAGGGGTTCTGGTTCATGATTCAAATTCAACAATTTTTTACTGTTCAATTCATTTGGGACTG
This sequence comes from Gymnothorax reevesii, assembly GCA_029721435.1. Taxonomy (NCBI): domain Eukaryota; kingdom Metazoa; phylum Chordata; class Actinopteri; order Anguilliformes; family Muraenidae; genus Gymnothorax; species Gymnothorax reevesii. The sequence continues at coordinate 106,984,433 of CM056577.1, read as the reverse complement.
TATTCAATCGACTGAGCACCTAAAAAACACCAGAAGCCATCTTTGAGATCAGTGGCCCAAAAGTAAAAGGGTTGAATGATTGGACAAACAAAAAACAGCTGTTCGATTATAGTCCTAGGATTACAGGAAGAAACCTTAATTTCCCAGCATCTGCTTGAATGGAAATATAATTGGCATGTACTCTATTTGCTGAGTATTTAGCAGAACAAAATTATATTTTATTTTAAAATAAACCTACATTGATACAACTATCAATAATACAATTAAAATTGCGCAAAATTTCTCTCAAAGCATTTTTCTCAACTAATAAAAGGCATTAAAAAAAAAAATAAAAAAAAATCAAATAGGAATGCACCGTTACCGATACCAGCATTCAGTATTGGTCCGATACTGCGCATGTGTACTCATACTTCGAGTCCCCAATTTGTTATGGCCCCCAATTAGTTATGAGATATATGACAGCAAGGGATGACAGACAAAATTTAAAAACTTAAACACATTTAATTAAACAAAGACTGACAACTAACCTACATTCATACTACTGACCAAGATTGATATATAAAAGAACAAAAATATTTACAGTCCCTTGAGATGGGGTTGCTTGATGATGTCCTGGGTGAGGAAAATGCTCCAACACAGGCAAAAATCCACAAAAAGCTTCACAGGTCTTTAAAAGAGTGACAGGTCTGGTCAAATGTATTCTTCTCCTTGCAATTTCTCCTACTACTTTACTCTCTTAATTTCTCTCTTTATATACTCTTTTGCAGCCCCCTCCCACCTTTTAGACTTTTTTTTTTTTTTAATTCTCTGGGACTTTCCGTCTCAGACATGCCCAGGACATGCCCAAACCTAGCTCCAGACTGGGCTTAACAAAAAAAAGGTCAATACTGTCATCTAGTCCCTTCTTTCCACATTACAGTACTCATGAAACTGCGCCGATACAACACCACCTGATACCAGTGGTGGGCACGGTTCCTCAAATCTGCTAACTGCTAATTAGCGATGATAACTTTCAGCAGATTAGCACTTCTGCAAACTTTTAAAAACCTTGGTGGACTAGTTGGCTTCCAATAAATTTAGTTCCAGAAATTCCATGCATTTTTTTTTCTTCTTTTGTTTTCCTTCAGGTTAAAAAAAATGATAAAGTTTAACGGGTCGTGAACCCTATGCTCAAGTTTGTTCCCATCTGTTGTGAGCTCATCTACAACAGTCAGTCTGAATCCAAGTTCCCGAAGCCCTAGTTAGCGTAGGGAGCTTGCCACGGTCTAGTTATGCCATCATTACTAAAGGCCCCATGGTCCCAAAAGTCTTGTTCTGATAAGCGAGGTAGTTATTTTAACAGCAGGTCTAGAGCTAGTGTAAGGCCCTTGCTCGGCAATAGTTAGGAAAAAGGCATGATACCTGCGACTCCGACAGTTCATTCATTTGTTGCATCATTTCAGAAGTTTTTTTCCACAGTTTGAATCAGTGGTATAGCCAGAACTTAAAATTGAGTGGGCACTAAACATCTCTCTAAAAAAATTATTAGTTCTGACTCGATCTAAATCATTTTTTCTAATTAACTATACATTCAATCCTAAAACACTCCGCACCATCAGGTAATGCTTGTTCACCTTGGAAAGGCAAAAGGACAATCATTGATTTGGATGCATAATTTTGTACATTTCAAATCAGTGGCATAGCCAGAACTGAAAATTGAGCAGCCACACATCACTTTACAACAGTTAATTAGTCCTAACTTTTCTCAGTCATTTTCCTTTGTTAAAACAATTTCCATTTATACTGACTAAATTTACACTGACTAAATACACGTCCTGACGCCGCTTACCTATTATAGGCCACATTACGCAATATCCATCGTCCATAATTTAATTATATACTGGCCTCAGGTATGCGAGAACGATGGCCCAACAGCGTTCTTAGTTGCGATGTGGTAATGATTCCTCTATGATGGCTTTGGCTAAGCGTAGCTGTCCCTTTTATTAAGGTCTCGGTAAGTGACCAAACAAAATCGGAAACTGCAACTTTTAGGATGGCTTCGAGAATATGGGGCCAATACTCCCATCAGAACTCAGTATTGGCAAAAACGCAAATGTAAGTACTTAGACTTGTACTCGGTCTGAAAGAAGTGGTCTCGGGGCATCCTTGATTCAAACCCACAAGTTATTGATGAAGATTATCTAATATATTCGGGCGATGTGGTAGTTCTGTCCTTCCGACTAGACAAAGGACACTACTGCTGTAGAACTCAATAAAATGACCAGAAGAAAATCGTGCCAGAGTGAATGTCAACATTAAATTGGTGAATCAGACAATTCAGAAAGTAGAGCACAGCTGGTTATTGGGGTCATACAGGGCAGTGAGAAAAGCTCTTGGCTGACTATACATCACCCAGTCAACTAAGCACAAATAACCATGTGACTCAGCTGGGCAACCACGTGACACGAAGCTGTAGCCAGTCTCGTGTGCTTCTGAAGAGACACAAGCATCCAGAAGTAAAACAGCACACGGCAAAGATGGAGCTCACCAGCAACTACAGCTGCACACTGAAAATGGGAAAAATAATAAAAAGAAAAAAAATTGCTTTTGTGGCAAGATGTCAGGTGCAGTCTGCAGGAAGGCCTGCTCTTAAGACGAACCCCCCGCCCAAAAGTCTACACAAAGTGAAAAACTTGAATGTATGGGAGCCTGTCAAATATAATCTATTTCAATTTTCAACTTGCTTTCACTCAGAAAACCAGAAGCATTTCATTTTCATCACAGGGAAAAAAGAAAACGCGTCGTCCATGGTGCCTCATAACGATTCATTGTTCAATTTACTCCATGAAGGAAAATCGGTGTTTGTTAACGCACAGGCCTTTAGCAATGTGACTGAACGCGACTGCAGGAGCAAAGAGGTCGCCTCTGAAGAAGGAAATCAAAGGTCCAAACCAAAATTATCACAGCCCATCACATTGCATCATACAGGCGTGGAAGACAATGAAAATAGAGGCTGTACGAGAATAAAGTGCTGAGAAATAGAGTTACAGTTATGACACAAACCACTATGGATTCAAAGGCCTGCTTCTTTATTGACTGCCCCTACATTCTGCCATCCAATTCTTTAAAAAGCTGCCTTTTCGGATTAAAAAAAATAAAGTAGGTCAACTTTCCCAACACCTATACGATATACTGTGGGCAACAAAATGTTTTTGCACCACAGTGACAGAAAATACCATAAAACAATTTTCTTAAAATAATAACACAAATTTAAAATGCCAAGATGCAATTAAGTATTTCAGTTTACTAATGTGTCAATGGAACCAATCAAAATCAAACATTTATTTAATAAACTAGAAAAATACTGAGGACAGACAACAGGAAGGTATACTCCCAAATTAACAACATTCTCCCCAAAGGCAAAGTTCATAGTTTGGCCAAGTGGATGCGCAGCAGGAAAGGGTCACAGGCCCAGAGAATCAACTGGAGAACCACTCTGGGCTCCAGATATGATCACATCAGATTTCAGTTGTAGATGCCCAATATCAGTAACCTCTTCACTACGCACCAGAAACAGTCACAAAAAGTGTGATATGGTTCGGATCAAAGCTTTTAGAGCCACTGCTTCTGCAAATTTTAAATTTGACAGTTGAGGTGCTACAGAAAACATTATAAAGCCACCAAAATCAATAACCTGTGACATGATTCCCATCAAAACTGTTTGAGTACATCCATTTAGAAATATAAAGTTTTACCTGGTGGTGGCGCAACAAGAAAAGAGGATTAACTGAAAACATTTCACGAAATGCATGTCTCTGTCTCCATGCAGACAGGCCCCAGGCCAGATTAAAACCCATAATCTTGCTGTGAGGCAACAGCGCTACCAGTTGCACCCAAATGAGACAAGTTAAAATCATGATTTCAATTGTGGCTGGAACCAAAAACAGTATAGACCGGGGGAACCAGTGCCTTAAGGGCTTTATTTTTGAAAATGGTCACACTGCATAAATGACCTGACTAATGATTTCTTCTGTTCCACCTCCTAGAAGCTCTTTTGCTGGAGTCACTTCAGCAGTTCATGGTGATTCATGTGCATTCAACTATTTAATCCTTAAGGAAGCAGTGAGTGCTCTTCATTACTGACATAACATTTTGAAAACTAACAGTGCACAGTTACAGCTTACCATAAAATATGCACATTATTTCAATGTGATGCTCCTAATTGTGGGTTATGGGTCAACCATTGTGAAATTTCAGATGGCAACCCCCTGCCGAATACATGCTCAGTACAGCCCCAACCTGCTAACCAAATAAGAATAATTCAAATGCATACATGCAATTAAAATAAATGAAACATCTGTGCTAATTCAGAAACGTGAGAACAAAAATTCAATATCCAAACACACCAACCACACTAATTTAGATTCACAAGCAGCATTTTGCCCATCTACTATGCGCTTAACTGGATTACAGCACTGCAGAACCCAACATCCGGCTTCCCAAATGTGGAAGGCAACAATGATAAATATAAACCGCCTCAGCACGTGCTATAAAGCACTGAATGATCAGTCACAGCTAAATATGACTCTGAATTTTGCCATTATTTTGGTCAAGCGCAAATAAATTAGCAATAGAACAACCCAAGGACACTATTCAGTTTATGGTCAAATAGGCCAAAAACTTAAATCGGTTACCAACTTCACATCAAATTGACTGACCCTTATAATAACTAGGAAACAAATTAAAAGGGGACATATTTGGTTTTTTGGGTCCTTTTGTGTTAATGTGTTATTTAGCTTTTTGTGTATGTAAAACAGAGTGCCATTTTGGTCTCATCGAACCACAGCAGTCAGTCCGATGGGAAGTTTCAGTACTGTCTGGTAATCTATAGGTGCAAAGTTTTTTTTTTTTTATGACAACCGCGGCCTTTTTCTGGCAACACTGCTAAATATATTGCAGTTGTCTAGATGGTGTCTGACCATAGTTTTAGAAACTTTCTGCCACCATGATGTAATAAATATCTGCAATTCTCAGACAGCTGTCCTCGGATTGTCCTTCACCAGTCCTCTATACCACCCTCACCACAGTGCAGGAATCCAAAATGGGCAGACATGCTCCTGAAAGCCCGTTTTTGATATTTCCATCCGTCCGACACTTTATGCTTATCGCCCTGAGAGTCAAAATGGGTATTTACATCTATTTCGCCATTTTCTTACATTTCCATCTCCATGTTTGTGAAGCTGAACAACTTTCTGTTGGACTTCATTGCAGATTTTGTTTTGTCTTCACCATTATGACCAATAACAAAGCAAAATTAGCTTGTGTGTCACCTCATATTGATACCGGAGGTAAATAGGTTATAGCAGACCATTTAAGGGTTCTGGAAAGTTACTTTAGCGTGGGTGGTTACAGCTACTTCGCTGTACGATACCAAGCGTAGAAGCCATATTATGAAGCGGAAGCTGGGAATCGATCATTTTCTTAAAGTTTCAAGAGGGGTCGTCCATGGCGGTATTCAGGTATATAATTTCTAGTATGATTTTGGCGTTGCCGTCAGATGATGATGTAGATCAGTGCTTCTTAAACCTCTCCTGGAGCATTGCCTCTACAGCATATTTTAGATCTCTCCCCGCTAGCACGGATGACTCTAATGATTCGCTCATCATCAAGCATCTTCACTGGAAATGAGTTGATCAGTGACTCACCTGTGCTGGAGCAGGCAGAGCTCTAAAACATGCAGCAGAAGTGGTACTCTAGAAGAGGTTTGATAAGCCCGATGTTGATGACAAGATTGCTGTTGCTCAGTGTTTTTATGCCCATCCAATAGACCTAAGCACTAGCAAGTTGTGCACCGGAAGTGTGGTAGTCAGAAGTGTAAGAAAATTCTGCAAAAAAGCTATATACAGCTTTCATTGTTTTTGTATTGACGATTGCTGGAATTAAACTAAGAGCTAAGCGCATGCTAAGGAGAGGCCAACTTTTGAATGTTGTGTCCACAAACAACTGAAAAATCCCGCTCAGGATGCGGAGGAGCAGAAGCTCACGAAGGCGATACTCAAATACTGATGAGCGAAGGAAGGTGACGCTATTAGAAGGCTTTTGAATCAATATGTTCAATGCATTTGCATGACTGACATTTGGCCCTGTAAAACAGAACCACCATTATATTTTTGCACTCTCATGTCACCGTGAAGGAACAAGGTCAGAATAGTGGGAAGTAAAAAACACTTATTAATGGCCCAGTCACACAGCGAAAACGCATGAATTACGCACGAATTACGCACAGATTTTCGTCTCTGCGCGGAGCGTACGTTGTATGCGTAATTCGTGGGTGGAACGAACGTGGACTGTCAGTGATTGTAAGTGGATGTGCGTCGAAGGCGGTTTGTGCGTGATTTTGAGTTTTGAACGGTTCAAAATTTTTCCGACGCACAACTGTGCGTTGGTGTGCGTAATTCATGAGTCGGCATGCGTAGTTTATGCGTCGAGTATGCGTAGCTATGCGCGGGACACTCGTCGGCCGTCAGTGCTTATGCGTCAGAACTGGTTTGAACCCGCGCACGTCCACGTCCGTCCACTGATGCTCCACGTTCATATCACGCATGAAACGCGCATGTATCACGTTCATTCCACTGACAGCCACTGACAATATGTGAAGCGTTCGCGTTTGGACGTGCTCCATCGGTGATTCATGCGTCGGTCGTGCGTCGAATGTTCGTGGAATACTGCACCGTATTTGCTAGTATGCGTCGACGTGTGCGATATGTCAGTGATTTGTCAGTGATTGTAAGTGATACATGCGTGATTCATGCGTGATTCGTCAGAGATTTCTACCCCCCGACACCCCGAAAAATTGGTCAATTTCTCAACGCACAAGCACGTACAAACCCAATCTGTGCGTGATTTGTGAGTGATTCGTGCGTGATCGGCTGTGTGACTGGGCCATTACATCCTGATATAATGACCTAAATTTTACAGGTCATAAAAAGCCACAAGCAGAAAAACAACAAAACCGATTCTTTCAATTTTTTACAAATTAATTTAAAATATTGCGAGTTTGGGACTTATTTGCCAGTAGGGTAGGCGAAAGCAATCTAAGCAAAGCACATCTGTGGGAACCTCCATAACTGTGCTGGAGTGAATCCTCATACCCTAATGAATGCCATAGCAGAAAATCAAAAATCAATATGCTCAGCAATTTTGAATAATTGGATATAATCACATTTTTCTGGATATAAAAATGTATTTTTTCATGAAAACACGAGGGTGTCCAAAATTTGGACTGGTATTTTATGTATTCATGAGGTGAAAGCACTGACAATTTATGGTTAATTGTGGGAGCAGACAAGGCAGGAGTTGAGGCTCATTTACATGCTCTCTTCCAAGGGCAATGTTCAAATTACCAGACTGAAGTGACATAAATCATTTTTGCCAAAATGTGAGAGATCTGACATTTCCAGGGCTGTGTAGACAGTGAAATCTATGCTGAAATCATCAAAGCAGAATTGAGTCACTTTCAAATGCTGTCTTTGATCAGACGTAAATCTGATCCACGGCCATGCTACATGAAGGAGAATAGTCAAATCAAAATCCATGGAACTTCTAGCACGTGCACATTTGCAGAGTACTGCTAAAACATCACAATTTAACCACCTAGCTTTTTTTTTTTGTTTTGTTTTTCGTCTTCTCGACCTGATCATGTAAAGCCAACAAACAATTTGCTCTCCTCCTGTTGCGGACACAACCTAATACTGGCTCCAAAAGCATGGGCTGCATCACAGCTGCACTTTTAAAGACGGATAAACACCATCACTCAAATATTCATTCAGCAGTCTCACAAGAAAATACAATTAGTTCTGCATTAAGCAGCGGACACTCTGAGGCAAAACCAGTCTAATATTCAATTCAAAATGCGATGGAAATAGTAATTCAAATTCCACCTCCCATTTAGCACTACTATAAATCCGGAGTTATAATGGTGAGCCTACCCACAGCCTCCACAGAAGGAAATTGGGACTGGGGGTAGCTGAATGGGTTGGCAGATTGTCAAGCACTGCACCAATTTTCCTTTGCAAATCTTTACTGCTCATGTGATGACATTTAGTCAAATCTGAAAGCATAAACCATGAGCACCATTAATGCTCCCAGGTTTGAGCACGAACCTTTCCAATTTAAGCTGGGGTTCTTGATTTCAGCAGAGACAAAATACGGCTTACACAGCATCCATGGGAAGCGGCAAAAAATTGTGAAATCATAAACAGGGAATAATGATTGAAATTATCTTCTATACATTGCTAAGGAAATGAGAAAACAAGACAGCAAGAGGGAATGGCCCTGAGATGAAAAGATTGCGAGGTTTATGTTTTAATGTTGCAGCCAAAAGTTACGACTAGGAGCAGGAACCTATTCTTCAACAGGAAAGAACGTTTAATGGTGTGTTTTTATGCAAGAAAGCAAACCTTTCAATTGGTTAACATGTGATGAGGATAATTCAAGTTCTAAAATTCTCTCCAAACCGCCACCAATAAGCAGTGAAAACAAGATTAATGCAAGGTTTTTCAAACAGTTCCAAACCTCTTTAAGGTAGGTAAACACTCCCAAAATAGGCTTTTTTTTTTTTTAAATTGTGTTTGACATTTTCGTAAAATAACCTTCAATAAGTTTATAGTGTGAGTACTTGATAGGACTACCAAAAATATGGACATCTGTTGCTTTTTTGTTAATTTCTCAAAAAGTTGATTTTGACCTGCCAAGCATTGCTTCAAACACCATTTCTCCTCTTTCTCTCATGCCATCATTGCGAAACTTGGAATATAAGTTTATCAGATGCATGTCTATGGACTGATCAGACATTTTGAAGAAATCATTTGTGTAACTCTAGATTTTGTGGTAATTGGGTACCCAATAAAGTAAAAAAAAAAAATAAATAAATAAATAAAAAACCTAAAATGTCCATTTTTTTCACAGAAATATTATTTCTGAAAACCCTATGATCAGAACATGCACCAGTCATAAATGATCAGTGAAAATTTGAGATTATAGCTATTCTTACCTTTCTGGCATTTGGCACAGCACTTAGCAGAAATTTGAACATGAACAACTCCACCTCACTCCAAAGTCCCACCCTCCTCCGCCTGCCTGACCTCTGAGGCTCCCCTCCTCCAGCGCGAATGAAGCTGCTTTCACACCGGACGCAAAACGGACGCGTTGCATTGAATTTGAATGTAATCGGTCCTAGGAAAAATTCGGTTTGCGTCCGGTGTGAAAGCATCTTGAAATGGGGCAATGGAGTAAGATTCAGAGGCACCGGTTAGTGAAAACTAACCGACAGTAATTACATGATATTCAGTTCTCGATGAGGTATAAAATGCCCTCATGACGTCTGACGAACTACCATTAATGTTAGTAATTATAGCATTTCAGCGCCTGTTTGTTTACAGTCAGATGCTACGTGTTTCGGCAGAATTCATACATATTTTCTTGCTAAACTGCTGTCATAACGTCTTACCTCACCAGAATTGTCCTGGTAATGTTAGTCATTAAATCAGGAGCAGTTGCAGCTGTTTAGTTTGCAGGCTAACTTCGTTGAGTGGCTACCTGGCTTTGTCTCTACTGCTCTGCTGCTCTGCCAGAGAGGCGCGCGACTTGCAAGCAGTAACAGCGGTAGGCAACTGGAAGGGGCACAGCAACGTTTGACAGATAGGAAGCTCGGCAAATCATTTTATTTGGACCGAAGAAAATGATTGGTCAGACTTTTATCAGAAATATATGAGAATTGAATATCGATGAGTTTCAACACCTGGTGGATTTCTTTTACATTTCAGTGTGCCATATGCTGATTAGGAGCATTTTAAGATTACAAAAGAAAAGTGTAAAAATCCCAGAAAGGTAAAAATAGCTTTAAAGTCATAAAAAGTTTTTGAGATATCCTGCCTGAGGTACTTGATCAAGTTCCAGTACTAAAGTACAAAAGTCAGCTTCATTTAATGTTAATACCATCATTAGCTACCTCGGGGCCATTACCTACCATAAATTAGTCTTCAAAGATTAAAAAAACTGACATAACTCAAAAAAAAAAAAAACTGAGCCATGGAGCATAAAACTCATCAAGCTGCAACAATAATTTTAATAATACATGAGCAAACCTAATTAGGAAAATTGACTTTAAAGAGAACTGTCAATCAAGTTCATTACTAAAGCTGGACTTAACACTTATCTCAGACAAATTCGTCAGGGGAAAAATAGCCATGGATGAGAAAACTGTCCAGCTGGTTCAGACTAACAGCAAGTGGCAGCTGAGACCCCCCCACCGTCATGTGCCCATCCTCAAGCTCACCTTGTTGAAGTCTTCAGAAGTGGCTCTCATTTCCTTCCAGGTCTTGTTCAGCAGCTGTATACAGATGCAGAAGTACTCCTCAAACGAGCGGTCATGAGTGAAGAACATGGGGTGGAAATCGTGGCAGTTCTCACTCGCTGTGGACAAAGAGAAGGGTTTGTTGCTTAATAGTCGGGCTTATGAAGACTAATTGTATATTTAACCGGCTGATTACGGAAGCACTTCAAGTTCAGCATCCCCAGCAAGTATTCTTCTGGAAATCATTCTCAAACATGGCAAATAAGGTTTTGGAAATGAATTTAAATTTTTTTCACCGCTTAATGTGTACCTGTTTTTGGAGAACATTTCTGCCCAAACTTAAGTTCTTACTGTTCTTGAACATCTTTGACAACAGGTATAATCACAGTCTCTTCTGAATGGTGGTGGCACCCAGGAGATGGATCGCTAATGGTCAGAATTACTGAGATTATTACTCAAATTGAATAACACTAGAATGCTTTTTTCAAGTTGAAAAAACAATTTCTTCTGGCCCTGTGGCACAGTGCCAAAGCCTCATCAGCCTAGAAAAAAATACCTAGACAGTTTGGTTGCCCATGACCAATATGTGTATCACCAGATGCTTGTATTACGGTCAGCCATGCGGTACTAAAAGATCATCATTTGACCTTGATCCAAAGGACAAAGCCCAAACCTAAGGTCACAAACTGATCAGCCACATATGGGCTCTTATCAGTCCTCATAACCCACACATGATGGCACACATCATTAGAATACATAATTCATGAATTATTCAATAAATACTGCCTAACGCAAACCAAAATTGATAGGCCGGTGCAGCAGAGATATCAGCTTAATTCTAACTTTTTATTTATAAAGGTGCATAACAATGAGTGACTAACGTTTCGATGTAAAACTACATCTTCATCAGAGTCTCTAAAGAAGATGTAGTTTCATATCGAAACAATAGTCACTCATTGTTATGCACCTTTATTAATAAAAAGTTAGAATTAAGCAGATATCTGTGCTGCACCGGCGTTCTTTTTACTTAACATTGCCCTGGTCCTGTCCTGGTTGAACCGGATTATCTGGATTGACTTAATTGGCAGAAGTGCGGAGAACGCTCTCTTTTCTATCGAAATTGATTAACATCATAAGTGGCAACTATGAAAGAAATCAAGTCACAATTGACCTGCAGTTCAATCGCAGGAAACCTGGACAGACGCAGCAGCAGTGGACATGGCAGAGTTGGCAGCGGAACGAAAAACACGCAGGGGTGTCAAACCGGTCCTTGAAAGGGCTGAGGGGCTGCAGGTTTTCAATCCAACCAACAAATGACAAACATTGTCATACAGCATTGGTCTAAACCACAATACAGAGCCATTTTGAGCTCAATAGCCAAAACGACGTTTGCGCCAGAAACCTAAGGTTTTCACAGGAAGATGGTGTGTATCGAGCTCCAAGCAAATATCGTAATACGGTCAGGGGCCATGCCCTTGTAGTGTGGTTGAGTTGCTTAGGAGGGGTCAATGGTCAATATTGTGTTTACAATGGACACAATGGACAAATCAAACTCAGTATATTTCTAAACAATAAATCCTGACAACCACTCCCAGGCAGCAAAAAATGAGCTGTGGGTGAACTTTCCAGAAGGACACTAATCCATTCCAAAGCACATCTCTCATATCTGAAAACAGTTCATCTAACACAGAATCAAGATTATGCAACGGCCATCACAGTGCCCCTGACCTAAACCCCATGTGGGACAAGCTGAACAGGAGAGTCCATAAACATGGACTTGGAATTTGAAGGGACTGAAGAGATTCTGCATGTTGAAGTGGCCTCTGATTTCTTGCGAAGTCTTGTTCAACCCCATCATACACTTTTGGAGATGGCTCAGAGTTTCTCTCGAGGTTGCCCTAAGTATTAATGGAAGGGGATCTAATAATTGTGGCCTGCATGCTTTTATAATAGATATTTGTTTCATGATGATAATTATCCATTTACCAAGGAGTCTGAAGAAGCTGAATGTCTATACTTCAAGCCAATTTTGATAGTTTAATTACAAATCCATTGATAAAATAACGAGCCCAATGATGGAAATTGTGGCACTGTCCAAGTACATCACAGATAGTGTAAGTACACAACACCAAAACACATAACATATCTATAAATTTTATAGATCTTTGAATTCGGAAATTTTACATATTGGGCCTTTAATCACACTGAAGGCTAAAGCAATGAAGACCAGCGTGATGTTGTTATTCGGACTGATTAATTTAATTCCGCTTTGAAACTTTTGGGAAATGCAAAAAATTTTCTTGAAACAGTAAATTGAGATTCATGACCAAAGTTTTTACATTGAGTGGTTTAATTAATGAATATTATGATGCAGGAAACCTTCAAAAGAATATGATGCAGTATAAAGATAAATACATTTATCAAACATCAGCAATTTTAAACTGCAATATATTCATGTTAACTGGAAGACTAATTTGGTTACTTTACTCCAGCAAACTCTGAAACGACCGATTTACAAATAAGCAGTTCATCTCACCATGCTAAGTTCATGGGAAAGTAATACAACATTCAGCACAAATAAATCAAGGAAACACTAACAATAGACTGATTAATAAAAAAGGGGGAAGGAACCTGGCAGTGTTCAGCAAATAGACAAAACTGAATCAGACAAGTATGATGAAGTAATGAATTTCTGCCTGGGATTTGGGCCAATGCCTTGTTTTTTGGATGCAACTAAATGATACATACTGAAGGCTTGTGAGGCCGCTAAGGTGCTTTTCTAGCAAAAATGACTAAAGACGACAGAGACAAGCTCGTTCATCTCCCATGGGGTACAATGGCACTAAAAGCAAAGTGTTGCAAAACCCCAAGTAGCTATTTTTACTGCAGTTACAGAAGTGTTCCAGGCTTTAATTGGTGCAGTTCAGCTCAGTAATCCTGCTTTGTAAAATGAACAGCAGGTGTAATTCAAGGCAGTTGCATATGTTTATTGAGCTTCGAAGAAGAGTACCTTTCGTCCTTCTAAAAAGCAGTTCCAGCACACCCCCAGGAGCTAACATGCATATAGGCAATGAACCAGATCATAGACTTGTAGTCAAGATTAACCTCTCACAGGGCGCACAATGAGCATATGGCTTCTCATTCGTGTCTTAAGCCACGTGATGATTCAGTGCATCATGACCAGCAAATCACTGAATAGTATGCTTAAAGATTCAGTACAATGAAAATTTAGTTCTTCAATCTAAATGTATTTTTTAGTGGAAGGTATGCTGACATAAAATCATTAAAAATGTTAAAACCGTAGTGGTTATGGAAATTATTAAAGCCCTTTGACCTCTTAACCCCATAGATATCAACAAAAGCAAACCATTACTGACATCCAATCAATTTTCTGGAAGATGCAAGTCATTGGAAGAAACTACGTAAAATACTCAGCTTAACCTGATAGGCACATCAGTCACTACAGTATACAGTGTTCAAAATATGCAGTTTACCGGTTGTCGAGACAACCTGAAATAGATCCTGACAACCAAACCTGCTCATGAGGTTGTCTGTTAGACAGCCAGATATCCCGGCAGTTTCATTAATTTGAATCTGTACAAATTTTATTTACTTCCCTCTGCAATGGACGCAGCCATTTTATCAAATGAAAGCCTACTGCTCGTAATGGACTCATCTCGTACAGGCAAGAACATGAGTCTTTTTTTTAAATCAAGTACCGCAACAAACAACGATGTTGAGATACATCGTGGCACGCACTTCAATGCAGGCTTTGGCGATCTAATCAAGGAAAAAAAGTTGCACGAACAAGCCGGAAGTAACCATAAACAACCTCAGGAGATGTAGATTCGAAAATGTCACAATAAGCATCTTTATAGAGGTGAATTCCACGTGCTCACATTATAAGCGTTAACATATTGTACGCATATTCAGAGTTCAATCAAAATTACTGCTGAGAGTGTAGCGGTTGGCTCTCTTCTAGCATGAAACTTCACTTCACAGGTAAGTTTTTTGAAATCGTGCAGCCTGATATAAAATTTCATAAGTATTAATTTATAACTGGTAATCTAGCACTCCTAGGAAGCGGGAATCATTGTGTTTTGGAAACGTTGTTTTCAAGTACATGCAGCCTATATATCTCTCACTCATCCCAAGCCGTGTCAAATAGGTCAACTCTGTTCTTGCTAGTCATATAGTGAGCTAATGCAGAGTCCGATAAGTGAGGAAAATGCAGCGTCATGAAGACCAGTCTTTGCCTGAGATTATGATGGAAGACGGGGCTCAGAAATATCAAAGAAACTGCATGCTAAAGAACGGAGTTATTGAGTTGCAGGAGAGGGGTTTTGGTTAACAGTTTTTCAGCTTGGCAGGATAATTTATCATTTTATATTTTATGGCACTGTTCTGAATATCACCTGTACGACAAATTGATGCATTATTTAGCGTTATTCAACTTAATATGCATGCGTGCATGCAATTTTTTTTAAATGCTAATCACTTTTTTTTTAAATACTAACGGGACTACTAAAAATTCTTCATCTGAGGAAGTTCTTGAAGCTCTTAATGAAATAAACGTAAATAAGTCTACAAAGGATGACTTGATAGATCCATATCTTTTGAAACTCTCTGCCTCACTCATTGCCAAACCTCTGACTCATATTTAATATGTCTATTATGACAAGCAACATACCAAAAGCATGGAAAACTGCTAATGTTCTCCCTTTATTAAAAGGGGGAGATGCAAGTAATTTAAATAATTACCATCCAATATCCAGGCTGTGTTGCTTGGCAAAGATTCTGGAGTCCCTATTTAATTCTCAATTACAATCTTTTTTAACTGAAAATTGCATTTTGAATACTCACAAATCTGGTTTCAGGGCTGGGTATAGCACTGTTACTGCTACTTGTTCTGTTATAAATGATATTGTAAGAGCACTAAATAACAGACAGCATTGTGCAGCCCTTTTCATTGACCTGTCTAAGGCATTTGATACTGTTGATCATGCCCTTCTTTTGAAAAGATTATCAGACATCTTGACAAATCTGCTTGTAATTGGTTTAAAAACCATCTTGAGGATAGGACTCTATATTTTGCATTTGAAAACATTCAGTCTCGAAGTGCTCCAATCAGCAGAGGAGTTCCACAAGGTTCAATTCTTGGCCCTTTGTTATTCACTATCTGTATCAATAATATTGGCTTATTTTTGGATTGTAAATTGCATTTATATGCTGATGATACCATCATTTACTTAACTGCTTCTTCGGTTCAGCAGGCTATATCTAATCGGCAGCATGATTTTAACTACATTCAAAGATCTCTAATTGAGCTGAAGCTTGTCTTAAATGAGGACAAAACCAAGTTCATAGTATTTACCAAAGCTCGAAAAAAGGACCTCCTTGATTTTCATATTTGCACCCGGCAGGGTAGCCAAATTGAACATGTCCACCATTAAAAATACTTGGGCATTTGGCTGGATGACAAGCTGACTTTACATATTGAAAATTTAACCAAAAAGGTAAGGAGTAAAATAGGCTTCTTATACGGAAATAGGTCTCGTTTCAATTTCAAAAGTAAAAAGAAGATTGTGCACTCTGCAATACTCCCCATGCTTGATTAGGGTGATGTGATATATAGAGATGCACCTATTTCTGTTCTGTTATTAGATTTATCTCAGGTCTTGACTTCCGCACCCACCATTGTGTTTTATACAAGTCAGTAGGGTGGGGGTCATTGAAAGCTAGACTAGACTACCACTGGTTTTTATTTGTTTATAAATGTGTTTTATTGAAAATCTCTCTTTATTTAGCTAGTCTTCTTACGCAGCGAGTGGGTTGCCTCGGGACGCAGTCACAGGACTCCTAGTGTCTGAATGTTCCTCGTGTAAGAATAGAGCTTGGTAAGACAGCTTTATATTATAAAGTCCCACACACCTGGAATCCGTTACAAGTTAATCTGAAAATGAATGAACTGGTTCCTTTTGGACATTTTAAAAATTTGATCAAATCATTTTATCCAGCGAATTGTGGTGATTTAATTAATGTTTTCCCTTTAATAATGGCATTGTATTTTTTTCTTCATCTTGGTATGACAAATGGTGTTATTTTAATTGTTTGTAATGCAGGGCCCTGCTGAAAAGGAGGCATTGTCTCAGTCAGGCCCCCTGCTTAAATAAATAAAAAAAAATAAAATAAAATAAAAACCCAACATATACAGGAAATTAATTAAGAGAGTTTTTAGTAAATAGGCTAATTTTCCATGGTAGAAGCTGAAAAATCTCAGGTAGAGACAAATCTAAGCAAGAAATCCCTTCTTCTAACATTGCTCCTCTGGTTGGGAACAGTAAACTTTCGCCTGTTTGTTGTGTTTAAAACCACATACATTGTCTCATCTTGCACAAGATTCTCTATGTACAGTGTAATCTCAGCCATTTCTCAAAGCGTAGGCTGCATCCTTCGAAATCTGCATTTCTAGTCTGCAACATCGCAGGCTGTTCCATTGTGAGCATGCTTTAGAATACAGCCGAGAAATGCAGCCTTCAGCTAGCCTGATATTAAACAAAATTGTCAGCTCGTTTACACCCCGTTTTCTCGTTAACAATTCCCTTTGATATCAGGCAAGGATTTCTTCATTGCCCAAGAAAATTTTGTTCCAATTTAGCCACTCTTCAGTTCATTTTAGCAACCATGCACATCACACAAATACCTCTTTCTTCTTTTCATTCCTAAACAAAATGTCTTTCTCTGTCAGCTAACCAATAGAGAAATATGATACTTTAGAATAAGTGCAATTAGGTGTATTGAACACATGCACTGTGCAACACAATTCTTCATTTTAGTCAAAAAAAAAAAACTCATAGGTCGGAAGCAACAACACTACATGAATCCAATGAAAAAATTTTCTTCCAGAAGTAGCACAATGCATTCAGAGGTGACTTTGCACCTCAGCATTCGAGTGTATTGTTTCCTGGCTGACGGAAGTTAATCTTTCTAATCTAATAGTTAATCTATTAAAGGCTAATAAACTGTGATAGGCCCTTTAAAACTGATTGGGGGAAAAAATGGCTATTATGGCCAACTTTGCCCACACGTCTCCCTCACCACTGTCCCTATTCTGAGAAAAAACAATGTGTGGTCCTTTAATTAAAGCCAGTGGATGTGTGACCAAGTTTAAAAGAGCCCCAGAAAGAGAAAATGGGAAGGGGGCAGTCATTTTATTTTAATCATTTGGAGGTGTCAGGCGAGCGCTGTTCCTAACATTAGCTTGAGAGCCACAGTTGTGGAGAAAGTTGGTGTGATTTCACCTCCAAGCCAAATGCGGTGATTAATGGGGGATGACTGCTGTCACACCAATTATAACGGGCAGCTATGCCTGGGCACCTCAGATAGAATTATTTTCTATCATAAATGCAAAGTCTGCCCAGGTTCACACAAAGGAGAGTCTGCTGAAAAGGACTGTATCCACGTTAGACACAATCAAGCCAATTTACGCACTGTTTCACTTCAAGTCTGGACACCAAATACTGACGCTCATATCGGCAAAGCAGGGCCTCGTCATTACCAAGGTAACCAAGTTCAAAGGACATAACACTCTAAAAGTAGCTTATGACCAGGATACACATCAAGCAGGAGTTTTTGTTCCTTCCATGCAATTGTGTGAACATTATTGCTACTGATTTGCCGGACTGTTTAACACTGACTTAAAGGTAAAGGGAAGGTGGAAAACCTGAAAATTTCAGCTGTCGAAGACAGTGATTTGGGGAACAGGGACATGACATACCGCAGCCCCACCAAGCTGACTATTGTCTCCTCATTGGATAAGCAACACAAAACATTTTGCTGAGAAGACATTTCCCGGTGATAAACCCCCCGCCCCCATTTTTTCTGAATAGTTAGGGACATTTTGGGGAAAGGACCCCACATTCAGTCTGAGCTTTTAAAGCGGTTATGGAAAGTCCTATATGAAATTGCTGGAATCCTGTTATTTATGTTCTGACTAGATAAATAAAAGGTATCATGAGAAATAAATGCGAGAAAAATGTGTTCTAAACGCATTTCTTTGACATTTATTCGTACAATTCCGAAGATCATTCAAATTTCCAGGGAAATTGACAAATAAGAAAGTGGGACGTCATTTCAAGAACACAACATACAATCCAAGATGGATTGTACTTTAATTTCATTAAATTACCATTACAGAAACTCCAAAAACTCTCAACATTATCAGGTGTGGCCAATTTCCATTAATGACGCATATCTGTCAACTCTCACGCATTCGGATTTCTTGCGCTTTTCTTTACTGATGGGTTGGAAAATTCTGTACTCAGCTGGCTCATGGGGTGAGTGTGGATTGGTCTGTGAGGCTCATGTCGCTGTAAGTCCTGAGAATCCATTCTTATCTACATTGTTAATTGCTGAATGTGGAAGTAAATGTCCGGCACGATTCACAGCTTGTTGCTTAGTGAGGCTTGCAGGCTGTCCTGCACCTTTCACGAGCCACTCGACCACAGAATTTATGAAGACATGCTGATATTTACGTCGTCATTTATGCGTGAATGAAATGCCTCAATTTTGTGAAGCAATGTATAACAACGCTATTGAAATACATTTCATTCTCATTTTACCAATTAGTCTGAGAAACTTCCTAATCAAGAAAAGTGAACCGCGACAGGTTTAGGTCATTCAGCACTGAAGGGTGAGGATTGAGCGTCCCTTTGCAGCAGCCGACGCACTGCCTGTGGTACTCAGTACCCACTACTGTCAGTTATGCTCGAGTGGCGTTTGTGAATATCACCTGGCGAGGAGTGGGACCGCTCCCTCGGTTAGAGGTAGGTTAATCTCTCTCTCACACTCCAGTTACATTTCAATCGTATTCACTACATGGTGAGCCGACGGTGAGAGCGAGTGTCGTTTCTGACTACACACCATGCACGCTACATACACAATGCCGCACAGTAAGCAAAGAGGCTGTTCTTGAATTGACGTCACTACTGGAAATTCCTGAAGATGGCCGAAGCTTTTTGTCTTGGTTGCTAAGTGCGTTGCTATGGCCATAACTCAATAATGAGGTGATATTTTGGAAAAATTTCAACGTAGAATGTTTTATGATGGTGCATTAATCGAACTGAACTTGGTTTCAGAGATTTCAAAATTAATTCCCATATTCTCTTTCAGGGCAGACGGCTATTAAATAAACTTTTACCAGATTCTTCCGCTTTCTCGCCAAACTGGAATAACACTCAAATGGAGAATGAAGATATTCCCCCGCACACAAAAACTCTATTACAGTCTGATGCTATGAGTTTGAGCTGAGAAAACAGGGTCTCTATCTGCTGCATGATCCTCTTAGTCCATTTAGAATCAAGGATCGAGTCGCAACGGGGGCAGTCAACATCTCACCAGGACTTCTTTGCGATAGAGAGGCAGCTTTGCATCATCATTTAATTGAAATGGTTGCAGTGCAGCATTTTAATTTTCACAAGTCAACACAAAGAAGCTAAAGCAGGGCCCCAAGTTTCTATTATTTACAGGAATGAATATTCTGTCATCCACTAGAAATGCGTGGACTTTTGAAAATGTTATAATGATAATATTTTCCACAGCAATGCATTATAAAAAATTCTCATCAATATAAAAACTGTCAAAAATGTATTGACCTACCGTGATAATGAGAAGAGTTCCTAAACCAAGCAAGCACATTTTTTCAAGATTTTCATTTAAGTTCATTATTGTGTGTGTGAACTCCGACTGCATTCATGACCCTGGGCAGAAGGTCAGTAAATCCTCCCTGATACACATGTAGTTGTGCACAATGCAGATAGTGCTGGCTCTCAATCCACTGTGCTGATTTAAAAGATGCTGCTGCAGTTTATTATTTCAATATTTACTCAAGAGAAAAGGCAGAAAAGCATTCAAAGCAGGCCTATTGAATTAAGAAAAAGGTTGTGAGGTATGCCTTTTAAAGGTGCAGAAGATTTCTTTACAACAGACAAATCTCCAGTCTTCAACAAACAACCCGTCAAAGTCACTTCTCATTGATAAGGAATCAGAACAATTTCCGAATTGTTGCAATAGTCGAAATCTTTTCCAAATCCGCACATAAGCATTCTGCGCCCAACATTTGTCTACACAAAGCCATTTAAATGTTGAATGCCATTTTCAATGTCATTTTCAAATCGTAAGAATATGCATTTGCATTTTCATTTTGGCCATAAAAGAACATGCTGACATGTAGATGTAAATGCAATAGACTTGAGGTGCTGTATAGTTTATCACATTTGAATATTATCTGCTGCATAGCGAGGCAGGACTTTTAAAATTAAATGTCAAACAGCATTTTAATGACCATTTGAACATTGTCATAGAATGCCCATGCAAATATACGAAAATGAAAGTGATAATTGGATTAATGCATTTTCAATTTATTTAAATACTCAGGTTTAAAATTTTTGCACAAAATGGCACTAAATGTTGCATTTTGAGCATGATTTTTTTTAGACAATAATCAATCAAAGAACATCCATACAAATGGCTTATTGGCAGTGTGAAAGTTGCTAAAGGGGGCGGGGGGAAGTATTGCATTGGTATCGGCAGGTACTCAAGGTTTTGATACTGAATTGGTATCGGAGATGAAAAAGTGGTATCATGCCATCCCAAGTAACAAAACACTTACTGATCTGACATATGGACAACTTGTCGGGACAAAGTCTTTGTCAGACTCCAATTGGGGCTCAGAAATATATGGCTGTTAATTCCCATTTCTGCCTCATACATTAGCCTTGCTGCTTTATTTACTTTCTACATAATGGTGCCATTTGAGTGCCATCACCTTTAAATGAAGAGTTTGGTTCCAAAATGCAATATATCCATTTTAGTCATTTTGAGTAAATCAGCTTTTTCTATGTTGGCGCCCATTGCATTTTATAGAAAAACACAAACTTTGACCATGAAAAAACACACCAAATAGTATGCATTTCTAATGATGGGTTTTTGCACCATGTGTAAGAACCACAGGACTATTGCTTTATGGTATTATCTCAATTTTTGTAATTTTGGCACTTATTGCGTTTTGGAACCAAACTCTTCAAATAGTTTTTTTTTTTTTTTAGCTATCCATCTTTTTTTTTTTTTTTAAATATGTAAATTCTTTTTCACTTATCTGTACATTATGGGCACTGCACTCATCGAGTTTGCTCTGATCTCTCAAAGTGCGCTCACTGACTGGTTTAAAAAAATAAAAAATAAAAAAAAAACTCAGGTGACCAGCTAGGCAGCTTAGAAACATAACTTCTAATTATGGAAGACTTTGTAAGAGAGGATGAAGACGAATTACTCTTTTTTTTTTTTTTTTTTTTTTTTTAAAATTTGGCATCTCCAATCCCACCCGAATCTGGAATGCCCAATTGGGGAACTATGTACAAAGCTTGCTCGTATGCGACCCCTTGCTGCCAACTCAGGATAGTGAAGACAGTTCACGGCTCTCCTCCGAAGCACGTGCCTGTCAGCCACTGATTCTTATACACTCGCTGGTTGAATCTTCGCAAGTTCAGAGCGAGGGCGGAGGATACCCGGACATGAACCAAGCTGGAGTCTTCCTGACGAGCGCCCATCTGGCCAACAGGAGGCGCTGGAGCAACGAACAAAGCTGTTATCCTTTTTACCCAAATCCGACAGTCCCTTCCCAATTTGTAACCCTGTAGCGCGATAGCCAATTGTGCGCTACTCTGAAAAAGCTGCTGACTCCTGCCGGTGGGTACGCCGAGGTTCGAACCCGCGACGTGGTGATCACCTCTGCACTGCAGCGCAGTGCCTTAACCGTGTGAGCCACCCGGCAGCTCGAAGACGAATTACTCTTGACAATGATCTGAATGACCTAACCTGTTAGAGCTTGAATATACAATTGAGGAACCACAGCCCGACCTTCACCTTCAGCAATGCACAGATCTTAGAGTTAATAACTTTTGTCCGTCAAAGCAGAATGTTTGATCCATACTTTTCCCTTTTCATTAATTGGTCTTCCCCGCAATTTAAGCCAGTTTTGTTTGTGGACTCCTTTGGAAGACGATTTAGTCTCAGTAAGCTAGTGTGCAGACTCTGGCTTCAAATTAAAAATGATAAGACTGCACAATAAAACAGCACTTTAGTGAGCCAAAATGTTTCACCAAGCAAGCGACAAGTCAAAGTGTGACATCATGATGACTTGGTTTACAGTTTTAGCACAGAATTTTGTGTGGAAATATGGATTGTGTTAGCTTCTTTATACATGCACTTCTCCAAAAAGATATGCAAGTAAGTGAACAAGAGACAAAGCCCCTTGGCCGTCCAGTTCCAGGGTCAGAATATTAGCTTGACATTTTGAGCAATAATTTATTTTTCGGTACAGTAAAGGACTTCCAAATAAATACCACCATTAGTTCTGGTTAAGAAAAGCATAGCAACCAATTATGATTAAAAATGTGAATGCGCTCAGTGAATGCAAGATGTTACTTCTGCAGCGTTTACCCTCTCATTTACAAGCATGTGAGCAGGGTTTGGGAAAAAAAGGAAAATATTGAAAGCACAAGGTGCTGCAATGCAAACCCCTACGGGTTTAGAAATTACTTTTTGGAACGTGACAAAAATGCGAAAATGACTTTAAACTCGGAGATATAGTTTGAAAACGCTATTTTTCATGTTTCCCGAGACACTTCAAATTTATTACTATATTCCACAGACTTGGTAAATGGGGACAAAAAATTCATATCACAAAACAAACAAATTATTTCTACTTGAGAATATGCAAGCAATTATTTCTTTTGCAATACTCAATTCTGGTAATTAAGCACAGTCATTCTGTGAAAAGTACCAGATCCGAGCAGTGCACAATCAAAACCTGCTGTTTAATATGGGCTGGTCTGCATTATAATTGTTACAAACAAACCTAGACTGCTAAGACCCACTGCTGTGCAACTGCCATGCCAAATTCTCCCCGGAACAGAGGAGAGTGCGTTCTTTAGAGGAAGAGAGAGAGATAAAGAGATCCATTAGATGAGAATGGCAGGTAAAATGAATTAAGATTTACAGAGAAGCAGCTGAGGGAAGATAAAATGAACAGAGCGCATTAAAGTGAGATGCAAGATTGCTCCTCCATTTTAGGTTATCGGAAGGATACCTCAGGTCTGGCAAAGATTTGGTTTCAAACATAACACAATTTAAATGTACAAATTGAATTTACTGCAAATACTGGGAGGAACATGGAACGTTCTGGAAGACATAACTGTACAGGACAGATATCCTGAATAAGATCAGAGTAAAATGACATTTTTGGAGGTGAACCATTGCGGACTCATTTCTTCTGGTGTAAATTGAAATTCCAAAGCCATTTTGCACGGATATTAAATTTATTGCAGCTGCAAAATACCTAGCTTTCTACAGACATAAGCCATAACCTGGGCACCACTTCCCGAGGGCAGGCCCATCAGTACTACTCTGACCTTAGCTCAAGAATGTCACCATGAAGAGGATGGCTAAGGTGCTGGGGGTCAGATGCTCAGCTTTTCCAATCCTGACAAAAAAGACATTCTATGACATGTCATGACCAGTGTGACTGGTTTAATGGAGGGGCTTTTAATAAAAAAGAAAAAAATATATATATACTGGAGGAATGCGGAGATTCCGGATGTAAGAGCATCTCCAGCTGCCAATGCTAATCAATGAAAAGCTAGACACAGATCACAGTGGGGGAAAGGGTCATCCGTCACTCTCTCACTCTTCGACTTTCTCCACCCTACACCTGCCTTCTAAGATACAATACTGCAGCTTTTAAATAACATGATCACAAATCTGTCAGTTAAAGGATTCTTCATCTACTATGAAAACGTTCCCATCAATCACATCCAAAGGCTGAGACACG
The DNA here is from genome assembly GCA_029721435.1 of Gymnothorax reevesii. NCBI lineage: Eukaryota > Metazoa > Chordata > Actinopteri > Anguilliformes > Muraenidae > Gymnothorax > Gymnothorax reevesii. Next base: position 106,960,212 of record CM056577.1, on the reverse strand, counting down.
GTCATTATTCAACAGCCTGGCACATTCATTTTACTCTCCATTCCCATCTTAAATAACTTAATAAATGTTACATGGGCTTTTTTTAATACTAAAGGAGCTATCAAACAAAATCTGACTGATGCAAATTCCATTAAAGCTCTTTCACCAAATGTGATCATAAATCTTTCACAGTCCACATGGCGAAGGAAGGATTTAGCACAGAGACACCCTATTGTAACATAAATAATGCAGTAACGCTGACGGGGTGCTTACTGACAAACCACTCATGACAATAATTCACAGTAAGAGAAACAGACCAAAAAAAAAAAAAAAGTCACGGAATCTATTTATTTGCTTGCATGACAAATTTGATTCTTAAATGAAGCCTATGTAGCATGTCACACACTAATTCTGAAAAAAATTCCATCAAAGAAACTAGCGGAAATTTTCTTGCATTCCCTGAAGCTGTCAGTCTGAGAGACCGTCATTAAAAATGCACTTTTCTGCCTGGTTTAAGTGCTGCTTTTTTTAGTCCACTTAAAATTCTGCTGTGTCGTTATGTCACGTAAAATCAGTCCTCAGGATTCCCATAAACGTCATATTCTACTGCTTGGAGTCATGAACAGTAATGCTGTGTTTTAAGAGAATAACTGGGTTGTCTCAGTAGGACGACCTTCATATTTCCACTTTTGACTTTTTAGGGCAATATAAACGCAATAATTATACATGATTTGTTTTATTTTCAACTAGAACAACAATTTATGGGATATACATTAGCAAATAATAACAATAAGAAACATGAACCAGACTTTGATGGAGACGGCAACATTTTGTTGCATCCCTATACCATGACAGCACCATGCTACGGCAATATGGGCCGACACACAGGAACATTTTTGAATCAAAAGAAGTACCACAGCATTCTTGTGAGGCACGCACTGCCATCTGGAATACGGCCATTTGGCCTGAGATTTTATTTTCAACAAGACAATGACCCTAAACATACTTGAAAGTTGTGCAAGAATTTTAAGTTGGAAAGAAACATCTGCTGACATAAAAGTTAGGAGTTGGGCCGCTCAAAGTCCAGACCTTAATCCGAGTGAGCAAATCTGTTGTAATATCGAATCTCATTCAAATGGATTTCAAACCTTATAGAATGGTTTAGCGAGTGAGGAAATAAAATATGTGAAAACTATGCCTGAAAGATTAAATTCTGTAATCAAAGCAAAGAGTACTCACACTAGATATTGACCTTTTCTCTCAAAAATACATTATTTTTGTTTTTACTAAATATTGTTATGCGTTTACTTATTTTCATCCATATGATACAAAATTACATGTATTAAATACTTGAATAGTGCTTGGTTTCTGAATTATTATCATTTTTTTAAGTGTATAATCATCACTGTACACTATGCCATTTCCTTCTTATTAACTTAAGATTTAAAAAGGATACTCAAGATTCTGAATACCTCAATCAAGAAAGGTAAATAACCAACACTATACAAGTGGCAAATCCTTTATCTCCTTCCTGCATCCCAGATCAGTATTTTTCATGTTGTTAGGTGATGCAAATTTAAGAAGCTAAAGCTCCAGCAATTACTATCGAGGTCTAATATAGTAAATTTTGTGTATCCCTGCACTGTGTGTGAAAACGGGGTGGGACCACCCTGCAGACGCATCCAAGTATTCTGGGAGCCGCGAACACCTTGCTTCCCTTGAGGCTGTTCCTGCAACAGCCAAAACACCCCCTGCACTCAAACCTATACAACACCATGCAAGCGATCTTTGGCCTCCCATCGCACAATACTAACAATTTCTTTTCACAGTACTTCCCAAACTTAGCATTAGGGCCCCCCTTACCTATACTGGCCTTTGTTCCAACAACAATTGGAATCGTAAGACATTAACAAGCGAGTAATTTGTCTAAATTCGATACATTTTATGTTAAAAGCAGTTATTTACCCTCTAGTGCAACATTCAGACAGAAATATGCATGCCTGCCATTAAGAGTTAAAGAGCAATGTGCTTATTTTTCTACATTAAGTAATTAATGTAATTTCAGGTAACAACATTTTTAAACAGACTATATTGGACTCAGAGAAAATCCAAAACTCCAAACCAGATTGCTGAAGACCAGTATTTTGAGTTCTTTGAAAATAATTTGCTCAAACTTAAACCTGTTTGATGTCGTGTTTAGGCTGACTCTTTCATTTGCTTTCCCAATAAATGGTTAGTTTTTGCAACCATAAGTACAGTTTTCCAATAAGGAATCTTTTGATTCAGTTTGGTTGGTTACATTTTTCCCCCCTATATATAAGCAGTTGTTTCTAACGTACCATAATGCGAATGTAGAATTTTTAGTCTTCAAGGCATGCATGGACATTTTTGTCAAAACGTGGCAAAAGGCGGTAAATGACTGTCCGCTAAATGAAATGCACGCAAGACAGGACAGGACTAATACTACAATTAGGGTAAGAATGCGGTTGGAACAAAACCAGCGTAACATGAAGGCCCCAGGACTGAGTTTGGGAAGCACTGTCTTATAACATTAGAAGTCATAATTGAATGTAAAAAATGAGACAGTACCTCCAGGAAATATCCAGTGAGGGATATTCAAAGTGAAAATCCAAAAGGGCACTCTTAAGCATCATTTGATTCAGGCTACATCCTACACACACACACATCCAGCAGCACACTCTGGCTAAAATCAGCGAACTGTACCCTCATAATGAAGAATAATAATTCTCAGAGTAAGACTGTGAGCAGTGCTTATGCAAGTTTTTGGATCATTACCTTCTAATTAAAGCCCAAACAAACCCAAAAACATTTTTATCCATTCCTAGGGTTTCAAATTATTCTACACAGCTTTAATGCACACTGTGGCAAGAAACTCAGGAGAAGCAATAAAGCCATCAAAGCACAAAGTTTGCTTCATCTTTAATCTTGAGCATACAGCTACAAGCCAAGATATTACATTTTCCTGAGTCCACAACACCATTTGCGGCCTTCCTCTACTTTTTACATTTGTTATTCTGGTCATAACTGGTTTCAGATCAGTATACAACATGTAAAATAAGACGAGGAGTACATCAGCAAACAAAAAATTCAGATCAAACCAATCCAAATGTTGAACTGATCAACATTAGACGGTCTGAGTATGAAGAGCACATTTATGGTCCTACCACAACATCTGAGTAGGGTTTAAGTCAGGGCTTGGACCATGCAGCTCAGAACTTAAAAGGACCCCTATGATTTCACCAGGTGCACAGCCTATTAGAGCCATTACAAGCCATTTTAAAAATGATGTAACACAGGTTTAACTTTCCCTCTGTCCTTTCAATAGATGGAGTGGTACTCACGAAGCTCTCCTACTTTGAGGATTTCACAGAGCATCTTGGTCAGCTCGATGCTGCTCCGACCAAATGGACATTCGTGCTTATCCTCCCGACTGCTGTTCTCCAAAACAATCTGAAATGTGGAGAGAGAAACTGTCATCAGCCAGTTACATCGACATTGCCCCTAGTTGAAAAAATGGACAGAGACTTTGGTGATGTAAAACTGGGGGGGATGTCAAAGGTCATCTACAGATCATTTGGGGCACTGATCCAAAATGGTTGGAAGGTCACTGTATCAAAGTATTTCAGGGGATTTTCTTGGTACTTGGACACAATGATTGTTGGGTCAAATCACACGTGAGCCCAACAGCTGTGGGTTCAAAGGTCAAGTAGGGGCCACTGACCTGAAATCTACATGATTGGTCACCGTTTCCACAGACTTCAGTGGATTTCCATGAAACTTGGTTAAAATGATCCTTGAGTCAAGTCACACGTATGCCCCCAATAGGGGGGTGATCAAAGGTCATCTAGGGGTTCAGCGGGGTCCAGGGACATATTTTACGCATTGCATAGATCTGAGTTAGGGGCCGATCACTCAGAATGCGCTTTATCGGCGTGGAAACGCGAGGCGCCTCTGACCTGTTATTTTGAAGCCAAAGTTGTAAAAAGGTACTGGACACGTCTTTTCTGCCCTGCTATGTAACGTACCTGTCACTCATCTTTGCAAACAAGTTTGAAATTAACAGTTTCAACAAACGAGTCAGCGAACTGATTTCAGGTTTTGTCACATGATCGGACAGCAGGGAAAAGACTGACAATGACGTGAAGTGCCTTTTTATCGAGGCGCCTCAAAATAGGACTGTTTGACATGAAGAGCATCAAGAAACAGCGAGGCGCTGGGGCGCTTAAACGTGAGACGCCCGGTGCCCAAAAGCAGCTTCCAGAACGCGTCCAATCATTGAGAATAGGGCGCCCCCACAGCGATAAAGCGCGTTCGATGAGATCGGCCGCTTATGCTTCATCCGTCAGCCAGGTACACACAGATCGCTTCATCAAAATCTCCACAGAAACAACCATTTTCATCGTACATTTCATGCACATTCTAAATATAATTAGATTGTATTACTGCTAAAATTATACAGTGGATAAAATGGAAAACAGTCCTTCAGAACAATTCAACAAAAGCATCTAATTAAACAAATATATATAATTCAAAAAAATTTTTTCTTTGAGTCAAGCAGAACCTAAAACGCACATTTATGAAGCACTCAGCCAACAACACTTTGGAAACAGGCAGTGCTGCAATGGGAAACCCTACTGCCCAAAAGAAAGGTTTCTATGGGGAGGTACAGGGGCAAATCACCCAACAGAACTGAACCATGATCTCTGAAAAACTGTAATAAAAAGCTTTCATTCTGGGTGCAAATGATGAAGGCAGCGAGAAAAGGAAAAGCAAGAAATATTTATTTTTCCGCAGTAAAAACACACCTGCAGAGGATGGCCTCAGAGTAATTTGAAATGGCAAAGCAGAGCCACCTGATCAAAGTTTCAGCCCACGAGATAAAATTTTGTCTGATACTGCAGAAAACTGCACTCATACATTTCCCCTCCAGCAATACCAGCAGCCTCGGTAAGAATGAACAAAAGTAGTTCATCTCATTCATATTAAGTTTAACAAACCAACAAAAATTTGACTTTATTTGACTTTATTTACAAAGGATATCCCCTTGAGATGAACCATCTCATTTTTCGAGGAGGTCCTTATAACAACAAAAATACAAAGCAGGTCAAAAATGAAAATAAAACCATTAACTGAAATACAGTGATTGAAAGAAAAAAATATCATTGTGAAACAAATTTTTCTCAAAAGAAAGTGTGCCACAGTAACTGGATCCCCTTCAATGCATACTTTGGGCTGCATCCTTTTGCCAGGATAAGAGCTCAGAGCCACTGATTTAAGTGTATGATGAGGCTGGACACGACTTGGCGAGAGATCAGAGACGGAGACCATTCCTCCATGCAGAATCCCCGAAGTTCCTCCGAATTCCTCGTCCTCCCATACCCGTTATTGGTTTAACGTAAGGTCAAGAAACTGGGATGGACATGGTAAAGCCCCGATTTGGTAGTTGAGAAATCAATTTCGGATTGATATTGAAAATGATCCAAAATCAAAGTCCAGATGGAAGATCCAACCATGGCCCAGTTTAAAGTTCTTTGCAAATACAGCTGGGTTTTAATTCAATATCTGCTGGTATTTTATTGAATCCATGCCACCATAACTCCCAACATATTGCCCAGGGAAAAAACTGGACCCAAACAGCAAAGATCCACCAACTTATTTTATAGTTAGGATAGGATTTCATACGATATGGCTAAACTTATTGACACCAAATCCAAATCTACTTTTTACTGCCAAAGTGCTTTATTTTTGTCTCATTTGAATGTAAATTCAGGATTCCTGTGACATAACAACACACGCCTTCACCAGAATACACTTTTGAGAAACGTGATCAGCTGAATCCTGAACTGCATTTAATTTGCAACAAACATACCATTTAATTTGGCAGTATTTCAACACAGAGGAAATCACGATGCTGAGAGACGCTCTGACCCAAGCACGCACCACTTTTTCCGGTGTCAGTACACAGATTACACACAGCTGAAGGAGTCCAAAGCACGTTCCATTTCATTACCCAACACTGTAAGCCCTCATTTCACCAGATTACAGTTCATCCGCCCACAGCCATCTCAAAACTGAGCGCGCTGACAGCGGAATCAAATGAAACCACATTACATGAGAACACTCTCTGATTTCCTTCACAGGAAAGGTGAGCTTACATGAACAGAACTCATTCACCGTGTACCCTTAATTTTTCCCAAGAGGGACAAAGTATGAGGTGAAAGAGTAATCAAACAGCTAAAATCCACTCCCAGTGGTTTGCCCCCTGATGTACACCATCTTGGAATCAGCAAAATAATGGATTATTCCGTTAAAGGCAAGGAAGCCTCAATTAATTGACAAGCATCGTTAAAGTGCATTAGTGCAATTATTTTTCAAACAGTAAAAGGAAGCAATAACCGAACAACTGTTTTATTGATCCTCTCAATCCTGGCACACTTAAGTATTTTCTGCAATAACTTTTGGAGTCACTGGCGCTGAGGACACTGCAGTTACAGGCCCAAGTCAAAAAGACTAAGAAACACAGCCCCGAGTAACCCTCAACGGTTCAACATACAGGGCATAGTTCTGCCAACCTGCCAGTTGTAATGGTCGCATTTCAACACCAGAGACTTAAGCAAGAAGTTTTAAAATCTCAATGCTCCTCAAAATACCTGTCAATAACGTCATTAGGCTCCTGCTTTATATTTCATTGCTGAATTATTCAGTTACTGAATTACTAGTTCAGCTGATGTTCGTGGAAACTTGGCAATGACCAATGAGAAGTCTGAAAAACAAATTAAAGCAAGTGTATAACTGAGAACTTGCGATCGATTGCTTTGTGATCAGTTATCCTACACATAATACTGATGGTGAGGAGTTGGAACTATGAAAGGAATGAAGAGACTAGAGATCGACCGATATGGGTTTTTCAGTGGCCGAAGCTGATGCCGATGCCAATATTTGGATAGCAGGGCTGCTGTATGATTTATAATACCAATTTTTTTTTTTAAATGATAAATTACAGGGCGGTCCTATTAACCCCCAGAACTCTGCTGGGGTGCTGGTGATCCTGGCAGTAGTGTTAATATTTTGTCTCGTATCTGTCTGGAACCACACAGTGAAACTTAATGGGGAAAACTGTGATCAGAAGCTTACTCTCTTGGCGATCTACAGTGGGCTCCATGCAATTATATCCTTTCCAAAAGATCTTCAGTCTAGCTGTTAGTGTTGCTTTTTCCCCCTCCTTATAGCCAAGGCCTGAGAGACCCATATTCAAAAATTAAGAAGCTTGTTCATTGTTTATCTGTTTTTGTTGATTAAATTCTATGAAATTCAATTTTTGTTTTGTTTTTCTTTTGTCTACATAGTCATATGGATATCATTCCATTCATGTGACATCATTTCTGCATTCATATTTGTAATAGCCTAGGTTGTCAAAAAAACAAACCAAAAACATGTTTATTACTTGATTGTGCTTGATTGGGTTGAGATGATTCATGCATTATTACACAGAAAGACCAGTCGGACGAAAAATAGAAAAAAATGGAAGGAATGGCTTGGTTAACATCAGTGTATTATTTATTTGAACACAGAAAAACTTGAAAATGTAAAAAAAATACAAATAAATAAATAAATGTCAAGTTTGACCTTCAAATGTCATTAACAGTCAAGCTGAATGCCATCAAATGAAAGTTCATGTGACTTCCTATGTCAGTTACACAAACCTAGGCTTTATCTGTGACCTTTTCAGTGACAGAGGTCATTGAATTTTCTCTATTCCTTCGAAGGTCAATATGATGATCATCAAATGAAAGTTCATACGGGACTTCCTATATGTCTCCGAAACAAACCTACACTCAATCTGTAACGATTTTTGCTGATATAAGTCGTTGAAAATTCTCTGTATAGTTTGGCTGTTGAAGGTCACTGAAGGTCAAGTTCAAGGTCACCCAATGAAACTTCATACATGACTTCCTATATGGCCACAATACAAACCTAAGCTCTATCTGTAATAGTTTTGGTGACAGAAGTAATTGAAATTTCACCATGTGAAGTTTGACCTTCAAAGGTCACTGGAGGTCAATTTCAAGGCCACCAAATGTGGGTTCATGTATGACTTCCTACACATCTCAAATACAAAGCAAAACTAACTGTAACCATTTTGCTGATATAAGTCATTGAAATTTCACAGTGAAGTTTGGGCATTCAAGGTCACCGAAGGTTGAGTCCAATTTCACCAAATGAAACTTCATTCATGACTTCCTATATACTCGCAATACAAACCTAAGCTCTATCTGTAATAGTTTGGGTGATAGAAGTCAGTGAAATTTCTCTATGTGAAGTTTGACCATCGAAGATCGCTGAAGGTCAAGTTCAAGGCCACCAAGTGAAAATTCATACGACTACCTATATATGTTCAATGGACATATGTTCCCAATCTTCAAAATCTTCGAGTCTAGAAACCTTTGAACATTGAAACATTTTGCTTGACCTCAAGTTTGACCTTTCAAGGTCATCCAATTCCATGTGGGCGGCAAAAACAAGGGTTTGTCACTTGTAACTTAGCACACTATAACACTGGCTGAAAATGATCGCTGACGACAAAAATCCCACCAGTACATCTCTAGGTGGCGCTATGACGAATGTGTTTGGACTCAGATCTGTATGGTACTTGGACACTGTAAAGACTGTATGGTCTTTTTATAAATTTTTTTTCCTCTGCTTCCTTCCCTCTGGAGCATCTATTGGGCATAGCCCTGCCCATTTCTGCCATTTTGAAAAAAAACAGAAAAATCTTTAAAAGTTAATGCGTTCCAGACCGTTTGTCCAGTTTTCATGAAATTTGGCACAATTCATCGTCAAAGGATGCCGATTAAATGAGTCTATCCCTGATAAGTCACAGATTTTTTCTTCAGGCGTAGCGGTCCGATAAATTTTGCTGGGCGGGGCACACAGTTACTCTTATGCCTGTATTACTAGATATCCTGATGCAAACTTTATGAAACTTAAGGGTCATGATACAAAGTTGTTTTGCTGGAGCCATGCCAAATTTTGTGGAGTTACACCAAAAGGGGACGCTACAAACGCCACATGGTGATATCTCAGGATCCGCTTCGGCTGATGACCTGAAATTTGACATGATGATGTGGGACACTACTGGAACGTTTGTCATAAAGATTGGTGAGCGTGGCTTAAAAAAACACCAAGAAAAAGTGCACAAATGTCTAGATTTCCGAGTTAGCTGGGGAAGTTTCTGATTGAGCAATTGATTATGATTGGCCCTTGCATCTGGAAGATATGTACCAAATTTGATATTTTTTGGATGGACAGGGGCTGAGAAATTATGTTTTTTAATGAGAAAAAAAAATAGTTTTTTTAAACACATATGACTACTATTTGCCTGTTTGGCCACAGGGGATGCTGTATAAACATTAATTACTGCAGCTGCTGCTGCTGCTGCTACTACTACTAAAAGTTAAGAAACATACACAAACAGGCACACATGCATTTACACACACACACACACACACACACACACACACACACACACACACACACACATCCTTGTACTTATAACTTTGTGAGGACATTATATTGACTTCCATTCATTCTTCCTGCGTCTCTACAGCCTTTCCCTAATCTTACCAATAAGCAATGTATGCCTAACCCAAACCCTTACCCTGACCTTAACCTATCCCTAATTATAACCTTACCGCTAACCTTAACCAATAAGTCACAATTAGCCTTTGTAGTTGTGAGGACCGGCCAAAATGTCCTCACTTCCCAAAAATGTCTCCACTCTCTAGGAAAAGAACGCTTTTTGGTTCTCACTTTGTAGCAAGTACAAGAACACACACACACACACACACACTCACACAAAACACTTACTCTCCTTAAAGCTTGCTGAGTGAGGAGTATGTTTGTTTAATGGGCTCTATCCTGAAACTACCCCGCCCCCTTATCAAACCAACTTTGCTGTCTCACACGCACACACAGACACTCACAAGCACTTGAACACGCACCACACCCATGGACACATTCCCAAAGAGGCACACAAATAAGGCACACAGACAAACCTACCCATCTTAACTTTTGATAATCTGCACGGAAGACCACACTGTACCAAGCCACCCTCAAATCTATGAGATGCTCTCAAATGGGCACTGGGCCCAGGAGACACAGCTGACTGTGTGGAAATCGCAATCGTGCCATTTTCTCAGGCAACTGGGTGGACAAGAGAAGCAAGGCGGGGAGACCGTTGTTGCGCGCCAAGGCAGACAGACAAACAGCCATACTACGGTTTGAATCACCTGGTCCATCAAACTTGTTCTGGTTTAGGTTCCCATACTGCCAATTTCCAAATATGAAATGAATTTATAAATAATTTCTTGCTCTCATGCTATGATGCCAAAATCTCTGCCAATCGCAGCAACAGACTTGGCGGCGGCAGCTTTCTTCCAAAACCAAGTATTCCCTGCAAGTCATTCAGGGGATACAATTTGCCTCCACAGAAGATCAGAACTTAAATCAAATTTAAGACTTTTGTCGGCTGTTATACTCGTACCTCAAAGGGAACACAAAATTCTTCAAGAACAGTTAGAAAAATGTTTTGAATATAGACCTTCAACAATGGCTCTTCAATTTAAACAGCATACATTTTGCATACACTGAATTAAAGTTGTCATTTGCGGTCAGCAGTAATTCGGCTTGTACAGATCATTGGTAAATTGCAATTTGCAGTAACAAATGTTCTCATGCTAGCACTCGGGCAAGACTGCTACTGCCCTGAATTTCCGCAACAATTTCGAGTTTTGTCAGCGAATGGCTGGTTCTCTGAAATCTATGCACAGAGGTCGGGGGCAGGTGAAACAGATTGGAAATCCAGTTAAAATGATTGTTTCAAATGAAGCTGCAGTAGACTAAAAACAATAAGATCAGAAAGGAGACAAAGCAAAATGCTAAGCAGAAGTTGAGGGAGGTGCTGAGAGCCACAGACTCACTCGGATATAGGCATCTTGGTGGTGCTTGGCGAAGTACAGCATGTTGTCCAGGGCCAACATTCCTGGTGGGATCTGTGTGAAGTCCACAGCGGGGTTGACATGATTCTGGTAAAGAAATGGATGGGCACGAATGAGCTGGTACAAGGCACAAGAGCAGGAAGCATCGCCACTGCAAACATCAATCCCTGTTCTACGAGATGAGAACATACAATTATGCGTAAGCCTGGTAACTGCTGTGTAAGGTGCATGCATGCTTCTGACAGACAGACCTCAGGGACACAGCATTTGGTTAGGTACCATGCTCAATACAAAAACATCTATGATGAGTTTTAATTATGCTTAGCAGGCAGTGTTAATCACGGTCTATTCTATATCACAAAAGACTGCCGAAATAATATTATCATCATTATCATGTGAATAACAGCAATGAATGACCAAAAAACTAAAAAGCACGAAGCAAGATCTTGAGTTCTGCCGCCCCACCCGTTCCCTCATTTCAAGCAGTTAAAATTGCTGTGCAGCACTTCTGTTCTGAGCGCTTAATCTGGTCATAAAAGTGCACTTTATTTCTCCCCATCTGTCCATCCTTCATCCATTTTTAATGCTTTATAAAGTGCTTCAGCACCGCCAACTCCTCAAGTCTGCGGGGGAGGCCAAATCACACCACCGACACACTTGCACACTGCATGAGCAGCACCAGACCAGACGAAAAATTATGCAGACAACACCTATTCTACCACAAGGGACTGCGGCCAAAAAATAAATAAAAAAATAAATAAAATCACACCCCATTCACTAAATCACAGGCAGGCCCACGTTCTCTGAATCATAGAAACAGAACACCAAACTCCTCCACTGGTATTCGTCAAAAAAAAAAAAAAAAGACAGCCCATCATGTGTAGTACATCGAATCCCTCAACACTGTGTTATGGCAGCAAAAAAAAAAAGAAAAAAAATCCTCTCTGGAGTCTAGAGGACGTTGGACAGAACAATGTGTGAGGCAGATGGATCAGAGAGCAATGTTGATTGAACCATAATTCCACCTAAACACTCAAACACGTCAATGCACGTAATAAAAAACATCAGAAATAACAGCTTATCCCTCGAGGACACAGGAGTCTCATTCCTCTCGAAAAAACATGACAAAAATTTCCGCCCTTCCCCATGTCCTGAATTTTCGCTCATTAGTCATTTAAATGCCTCAGATCATTATCCAATTAATTTCAATATACAACAAAAACAACAAAGGAAAACATAAAATGCAGCTTTTAAATGATCATTATTGAATCTAAAGAGTAATTCAAATCCGATATCACCAATGTGAAAAAATAATTGCCCTCCTAATCCTAATAATTTTGCAGCAAAAAATGCAATAAAACGTCCCCAGTCGGTGGCAATGAGTCTTTGACATCGCTGTGGAGAACTGTTTTAATTCAACCTCACTCGAGGGTTTTAATGTATGAGCTGCCTGCTAAAGCTCATGCCACAGCATCTCTGCTGGATTCAAGCGAGGACTTTGATTGGGAACATCCAAAACCATAACGTCTCTTTTGAGCCACTCAGGGTTGGACTTACTTGTTTACTTCAGAACACTGTCTTACTGCATAACACAGCTGCACTTAAGAGCCAATTTTTTGAGAAATTCAGACCAAATCAGGCACCTTGAATTGTTGACCCTTGGATTCGCCTGATTTTATTATTTTTGAGATGGGTATGGTTCCCAAATCTCAAAACCCAAACCGCTCCTCTGTCGACTCTTTCCGTGCCGAGCTACATCAACCCCCTTTTTTTGGCCATTTTTGGGCAATTTATCAAAATTGCAAGTTCCCACCTCTATAATTCTAAACTTCAATGGTGACCCAGCTCAAAGTTTAGAGAATGTTTTTATTGAGGACTGCTCTGTTAGATTTATGCCAGATGTGAAGGGTCCCAAGTCAAATTTTGACTCATCAGTCAACAGAAAATTATAAGATGTTTTTCAGCAAATGTGAGACAAGTCATGTTCTTTTTCAGTCAGCAGTACGTTTTGCCTTGCAGCTCTCCCATGGATGCCATTTTCCCCCCAATCTTTTTCTTACACTGGAATCGTGAATATAGACCATAAATGAGGCAAGTGAGGCCTACATTCCTTTCCTCGTTTCCCAATAACAATCGATCATTGAGGTCTAACAGGGTTTTCAAAAAAGTGCCATTTTACAACAGTCTTTTGCGCTTAATTTAAATTCTCTCTTCATTGGCAAATGATTAGGAATCAATCTTTTTCAGGCTTCAATATCATCAAAATTCCCACTCATTTACCATGGGAATTTTAATGGATACGGACAGGATTTATCTAGAGAAGTTTTTTTTGGCTCTCCTGCAAAATGTCACTTCAGCCCTTCTTGCATGAGGGTATCGATATATCAAACATAATGATTGAACCTTTATTTTAAGATGGTGTGCTTTGCATTGCCTTTAAACTCAAAACCAGAACCAGCTTCAAATCTTCTTCAGATATACTTTAACATGTTTGAATATGTACACTCCACAAATGTAAGAAGCTCCCCAAGACTGCCTCTTCAATCATCTTAGCCTGAGGATGGATTTGGGAAAATGAGTCATCGATGTGCTCCTGGAGGAAATTTGGTGGGGCCCCCAAAATATTTGGTTGCCCTCAGGGTAACATTGTGTAGCTATGGTATTAAATAAAGTAACCATCAAAACAATTTAATTTATCAACATTCCTGAATTGCTGACTCTCCTGAAATTACACTAGATGACCAATTTCACTTATAGGTAAAATGAAAACACCACCTAATTTCAGACAAAATGATACAATTTTCAGAAAGTCATGATCTTTCACATTTTTATGATGGAGACCCTAAGATGGAAATCATTTTTACACAGTAACTGTAAGAAACTGAAATATAAAGTTGACAGTGCTTCTATAAAAAATTCTCATTTCTCTCAAACATTTTTATAAGGAAATCCAGCAGTGTTGTGGTCCCAAGAGAAGCAGGAATACTCTGTCAAATACAGTAGATGGGTAGAGCACTAATGAGAGTGGGCGTACTCCCCAATGTATGTCAGTTGCTTTTTGGCTGATAGGGAATTATACTGTAAATTGACAGAAAAAGAAGTAAATATAGTGTGTATACCTGCATACCATATACCTCCACAACAACCCTTTTAACCTGACTTGTTACAAGAAATCAAACCTGGATTTGTGGGGCACTCCTCCTCGTAGTCATTGCCTTCCAGCTCACAGTCCTCACTGTCCACTGGTACCTCCCCTTATTGCCCTAAGCGTACTTTTTGCTCTGTAATAAGCATTACTGTCCATCTTCTGTGAATATGGAGATCTAAGTTGATCAAAGAAAGCCTACTAATATTTGTACATACATATCCAGCACAATGTATGTCTGTCTATTAAGTAGCTCCATAATTGTAAAATGTTGCCCCAGGGCAACACTGACAAAATTACCATGACTGCGTAACGTAGCTCCAAGGCATCAATGATAAATTATCGCCTTTCCTCTTGGAAGCCATTTCTTACTAAATCTTGATAAAATGTTTTTTGGTATATTCATGTTTCTAGACAGAATTTCAGTTGACATAATTGTGCTCTTATAGTGACTGAAATAATCACCGATAACTTGGCCTTGGAGCACAGCATGTGGCATGACTTAACTTCCTCCTGAAAGGAGATCCCACCCTCCAAATATACTGTAGATCATACAACTCAAAAGATATTTTTAGATCAATAGTTTCTGATCAAAGGAACTGCCAATTTAAGATAAAAAAAAAAAAAAAATCAAAATGCAATGGCTGTGGGGATCAGAGCCCAAAACAATGTGTTTTCTGAGGGGAAGTTACTGCAGTACAGGATTAAGCAATATGCAAATGTAGAAGAAATCAGCAAGGGGACAAACACTTTTTCACAGCACTGTATTCTGTCATGCAAAGGCCTATACTGAAGCATATATTCTGAAAATATTTAAATAGTGTCATGTATGATTTTTTCATGCTCAATGTCAGAAACTCAAAGAAAATTACATTTTTTAGCTAGTATGTGCCATATTTTAAAATCTGTAAATAAATGCTCGATTTGCCCATGGAGCAGGTAGAATATTCAAGGGCCAGGAGTGAGATGGCAGTTCTTCTTTTTGCCAGGAATTTCGCTCCATGTAGCAGGAAAGAACAAAAAAAATTTTCCCTCATTGATTGTCCCGGCAATAACTCAATGATTTATGGCTGTTTGGGAAGCCAGCGTCTCGACAGCTTGGAGACCAAAGCAAAGAAAGTTCAGGAAAAATTTGCAGCTGTAATAGAGGAAGGAGCAGAAGTTAGTGCATCTGTTGTCTGCAGCCAGTCCCTGTAACAGCACAGCAACAGACTGTTATTTTGGGGGATTTGACAAAATGGTAAATTAAAAAAAAAAAAAAAAAAAAAACGCAACTGTTCATTTCAATTATAGTCATCATACGGGAGAAGGCTACAGCAAATATAGCTTGTCACAGCGAGAGAATATAAGACTTGAATTCAACAGAATTAGCCATCTATTGTGTTTGCAAAATTTTGCTGTGTTCCAGCTGGTAAAAACTGGATCTGGGGGCAAAGATGAGTCATTCTCTCGAGCGCAAAGCAGTTTTTCTGAATTTAAGCTCTGGCAATGGTGCTGCCTCTATGGACCAGACAAACCGCATTACAGATGAAGGGGGAAGATGGAAGGAGACACGTGCCTGAATAGGAAGGGCTGAGGAGATTGGTGGAGCAGCCAATCTGGGCAGACAGATCAGCTGCAGCCACTGTCCTGCAGCGTCAGTGAACAAAATCAGAGAAAAATAAAATCACAATCGCTTCAGACAGCTCGTCAAAGTCAGAACCGCGTAATTCTCCAGTACAAGCAGCAGCCCACAGGAAGTTCGGGGGGGAACTGAAGTCTAATTGCTACATTGACTCCAACATCTCCACCCGCGAAACACTCCAGACCCTGGGGTTAGAGGGATATTGGGCATAGAGAGAATTTAGCAGCGCTATTCAAACATCCATCCAGCTCAGAGGGCGAAAAGAAATAAATATGAATTCCTTTACTCTTCGCCATTTCCCTTTCTTTACAGAAGATCCTTTTAATAGCGATCAGATAGCCCCATTACAATGGTCTACATGGAAAATGATACATCAGGAAACCACAATATTTAGCACAGGAGTCACTTTACCAAACTGTACTTCATTGCTTTGCATTACTTCCTTACAATGGTTGAAAACCTCAACTCACATCTACACAGCCTGGTTATGCTGATAAATGTTGGCTGTAATAGTAATTTAATGGTCACGATCATAAATTTGGCAGCTCCAGTCCCACCCAGATCAGGAATGTCCGATTAGCAAAATGTGTAAAAGTTTGGTTGTATGCGACTCGTATTGCCATATTGGATGAGCACAGACCATTGATGGAGAGGCAGAGCCAGGGGGCGGGGCTCCAAGCCAAGTGAAATTAATCACGATAACAACCCATGAATTAAGCTTACTTGCACCTACAGGCGAAGCGGTTAAATATAGGGAAATGGAATTCCCAGGAATACCCATACAAACCATTTCTCCTATCCTGAGAAATATAATGATGGGAAAACTAGAAAACCGTTTAAAAAAAACATAAGGAACATAGTGGAATACATTCAGAAACAGAGACATGCCATCCAGGTGGGCAACAACTTCATCTTTAATGTAGGACAAGGCTGGCTCTCAACCGGTCTCCAATACTTAATCTACTGAATAATATATTCCAGTTCATTACTAATAATGATTAAAATGTGATTATTTATTAATTAATTAATTTTTTTTTATTATGATCACATCGTAACAAGGCTGCAATATGGATGGCAATTATCTGCATAATTATTTAGAAGCTTGATCTAAACTTCCTCTGAATTCTATCAACCACAGAAGGATTTTCTTTTCAAACTGAATTGAATGCAATCTATGCTCTAGGCCATTATTACTTTTATAATATTCAGCCAAGCAAACACATATCTGTGCTGTTTAATAATGCTGACTAAACAAATTGCCCAGACATTCTAATTATAACTCATTCTGTTAACTCCAAGTGATGATTGACTATTAGTACTGACTACCCAAAATTGCATGACCATCACAAAGGGCTTGCATGTGAAGCCTCAGAACTGTGGAGGCAAATAAGGGTCATTAACATTTTGAGTTCGCGGACATCTTGTGGGCACACACCTATAAGCTGCCTGTGTAAAAAAGTTTGGCTGCTGCGGAAGTATTTTTTGCATGTGTGATAGTTTTGCGCACAAAAATGTAATTTGTACATCTAAAAAAAGTTTTTTTTAGCGGTGGAAATATCCAGTGGATGTGTGAAAACATTTCATGCATAGATGATTTTCACGTGCAATACGTTTTTGAAGCAGTAATAATATTTTGTTTACGTGTCATCAAAATTTAAACTGGAATACTGTATATTCTACAGTGAGGTTACACAAAATGTGAGAGTCGGACACACAAATTTCCTATCTGCGTATGCAGCATTGAAGTCACAAGCTGCAAAGTACGAACTACAAACAAGGCGGAACGAGCATAAATCCATAGTATTACCGATTTCTTCCGGGGACACAGTAAGCTTTGTAGCTGTCCAAGGTTTCAACAGATTTGGAAGCAGATTGATACTTGCTTTCTTCAGCATAACATAAATGTCCTTTGAAAATCACTCATGGATAAAAACAGCACGTTACTGAACTGCGGTATATACTGAACTAGCAGCTACCCGCTACCCGGAGTGAAATTGCCATTTTTTTTGCGTGTATGACCGTTTTTCAAAAATCGGGCGACATGGAGTCCTTCCTGGTGTCTAAGTGGATATTCACACCAAATTTGGTGAGAATCGGTTGAGAAATATAGGAGAAAAACGTGTACATACACACAGACAGACAGACATCGACCTCAAATATATTATAAAAGTGAAATGTAGCCGGGTGAAAAATGAGTTGTTCTCACTAGACCCACGAGGTGGCACTGTTACCTTTTTGGTACCCTCGAGCTGAGAGCCGCACCAAAGACATAGTGCGAGACTGAGCAGAGCAAGCCTGGAAGTAGGAGAAGCTCACAGCTCGGCCGACTCGCCCGTTTCTCTCTGGAATGCTGGAGGTGTTTTGGACGGATTTCTCGTGTGTATGGTGATAAAGAGGCGCCTGTGCAATGACCGAGACCAGGCACTTTTTGACAAGATTTGCAGCATGAGGTTGCCAACTTGCTGAGGCACTATGCACACCCAAAGTAGCACACAAGACTGAATGTTCTACCGGTGCACTTATTCTTGCAGTTATTTTTGTACTGAATACTAGCTGTATATATTGTATTCAATGATTTGTAGTTTTTTACCAAATACTGGTTGTATATGTATCAGATGAACTTTAGATATTTTTGTAAAAAAACACAAGCCATTTACTTTACAAGTCGGCCAGAATGCACTCTGAGCCAGTTTGCACAGATGAACGTTGTTAAAGGCAGTTTTGATCAGGCTATTCTATGGTAACCTGCATTAAATTCATACTCTATTCATAACTACAATCACTCCTTAATGGTATTCCATTTTTTCTAGAATAAAGACCAGAATAAAGAATCCCAAAATATATTTTTGTGTCTACAGTCAGCCAATATTTCACCTGACCACAAAGGAAAAAAAAATGCTCAAAAAGGTTTTGCACATTATCATTGTGGAATTTCAAAGTGTTCTTTGACGTTTAATTAAAGAGGCCTCTGCAGAGCTAAAGAAGTCTTATGTTTGTGAGAGATTATATTTCTTTTATTACCAAAGCAGACACCCACATAAAAACCCTCCCAGAATTTGAAGGAGTTTAAAGCTAATTTATCTGGATGTGGAGTCTGGATAGTGTGCTTCAATGGGACCATTACCACAAATGACTGCGTGAACGCTAAAAAATATCAGAAAAACCTTTTGAACAAACAAACAATCTCATGCCAGAAGCATACATTTGTGTTTGCAAATAACAATGTCTGAATTTACCGACTCCATTGCTGGGCAGTTGACATATTTTGTTGACAATGCTGATTCAGAAGGTTGGTTAACTATTTTGTATATATTCAAGTACTAAAAATTTATAGTCCCACATGAAAGATGTATTTTCCAACTCATAGGACTCCTCCTTTATAATAGCAAACTAATGGTGTAGCACAGAGTAAAGAATATCCCCTGGGATTTCAAATAAAACTGCCCTTAAAACAAAATGAAAACACTACGCATCATTTATACATGAATTTAGGACAAAATATACCATATTGTAACCACAGTAAATATCATATCTTTCATTAGTTCACAATTTTCATGGGCTTTGCTGATGTCAGCCCAAATATTAGCATTATTTAACAAAACAATGAAAAAAAACCAGCATGTTTGATGTATTTTTTTAAACCACCGAAAGAACAGAAGCACATTGCAACGATACTGTGCAGCAGAGGGATGAGATGACTGTCTTTTCCTCAGTCTGCAAAACTACCCATTGCATATTAAAGGAAAAATGACAACACTAACTGGGGCTCCATCCAAATATATTGCAAAAATTAATGGAATTTTCGGAAGTTCGGCAAAACAAAATGCAAATTAATGCATTTTTCCATCCACTACTGTTATGTGAATATTTGGAGTTGGTTCATGGAGATAAGCAACAGGTGGCGCTAATTCACCAGCCATGGATCGAGGGGACAGAGAAAAGTTTTTTTTTTTTTTTTTTCCTTCCTGTAAATACGTCATCACGTTGCGCTGCAGAAAATGAGGGCGCAACGTGATGACGTATTTACAGGCGCGTCTTTCAAACCTCAAAACAAAAAAGCAACAGAAGAAAGCTATGGACCAAATGGAAGAAATATCACAATTATGCGCTCTTACAAGAGTATTGATAACAGCGCTGTGCGCGCTCATCATCGTGTTGAAAGTATAGATATATATGTATTTAGAACACTAGATTGGATAATGTAACTATGACATAATCAGCAAAGTGAAGCAGCCATATTGATACACCCAACTTCTTCATAAAAATGAATGTAATTGAGGCCAATTTCTAAGAAGTCAATATAAGCATTAAAATGCCGAGATGTGCAGCTGCCTTTTGCAGCAATATTCATTTGAAGGGTTGTAATAAAACGTTTATGCATAAGTTAATGTAGAAACGCAAATGTGTCACTTTAATAGAAAAAATGTCATTCTTGTGCCGCTCAAAATTAGCCTAATTAGCTAATTGACTTGAGTAGACCGCTGACTAAAGCAAATGCTAGCGATGGATAAAGTCACCAGCGAGTTACTTCGGTACCCTTACCATTGCACGGACAGCATTTGCTTAGCAGTTAATAAAATGAACAAGGTGGCTAACAAGCTAGCTACTCATAATTGACATTCAACGACAATACTTCTTCATAAAAATGAATGGTTTCCTATGAGGCCAATTTCAAAGCAGTCAATATAAGCGTTAAAATGCCGAGATGTGCGGCTGCCTTTTGCATGAATATTCATTTGAAGGGCTGTAATGAAACGTTTCATGCGTAAGTTAAGTAGAGAAGCAAATGCGTCACTTCAATAGAAAAAATAGCATTCGCGTGCTTCTCAATAGCTAATTAGCCTAATTAGCTAATTGACTTGAATAGACCGTTGACTAAAGCAAATGCTAGCGATTGATAACTCTCACCAGCGAGTTACTCCGGTACCCTTACCATCGCGGGGACTGTATTTGCTTAGCAGTTAAAAAAATTAACAAGGTGGCTAACAAGCTAGCTACTCATAATTGACATTCAACAACAATACTTCTTACCTGCATAATATTTAAAACAGTGGACGAGTCGCTTTGTCTGTTTATACAGAGTTACAAAAGACAAGGAGGGGAGAAGGGCTTTGCTCGATCCGTGCTGTGCAATGATCATTTTTGAGAGCAATGTTTTAACGAGGCAGGGGCAAAGATGAAGCTTAGTAAAGGAGTAGCCAGAGTTAACTAGCGCTTCCTTTTAACAATGTTGGCATTGGCCACATGATTCAATATAAATCATTCGGTTGATGGCAAATATGCTCAACCAGGGTACAATGAAGTGAGGAAACAAGAGAGTAATTTGACAACGTATACGGGCCTTCATCGACGTTTCTTGTAACGGCGAAAACTTCCAAGCAATTATCTTATCAGAGGGTCATTAAAAGCCTCGGTCACGTTAACCTTACTGCTCGCACTTTCACGTTGACACCAAGTCACGTTTCAATCTTCCCTTTAGTAAGTGTGCCGCTTTCCATCCTCCAAAAAGCACATATCTAGGGAAACAAAATGTTGCTCTGCACAGCGATACCAAAATAAAACCGACGTGCACGCAAGTGTTTTTGGAAATGTAATTTTAAAGTAGGCGAAAATGAATGGGAGTCTATGAGCAGATTTGACTTGCGGGAGTATACGCTCCTGGAACAGATGCTTCAATTAAGCAAACCCTATCAGCAACACACACACAACCACTCAAGTTTGGGATCAGGCAGCACCCACACTCTCGATTCTTTAATGTACAACCAGCTCCCTTGTTAGCAATTCTTTTGAAATGCCGCTGAGCAACTTTGAAGGCTTCTTGTCACTTCCTTTCCACGAGACTTAATATAGACTGAAGACACCAAGCAATTCAGTGATTCAGATGTAATTTTGTCCCATTTTTCCTTCAAACAAGTCCTTGTTGCTGCATTTTGCATTTCAAAATGTACCACCTTTTCTATATTGCGGGCGAGTCGAGGCTGTAGGCAGGACGGTGCAACTCCCACACCCTCTTCTTATGCAGCCATACCTTTGTGATGCGTGCAGAAAAATGTTTGTGTTGTCTAGCTGAAATGCCCATGGGCGTCCCAGGGAAAAAATGTCTTCAAGGCAGCATATGTTGTTGCAAAATGTCACAGTACTTCTCCGCATTAATGGTGCCTTCACAGAAGTGCATGTTACCCCTGCCGAGGGCACTGACACAACCCCACACTATAAATAAGCACAACTTTTGGACTTGTCGCTAATAGCAAACTGGATGGTCTTTGACTTCTTGACTCCAGAGCAAACAGTGTCCATTCCTTCCAAAAAGAACTGAGATATTGATTTGTCTGACCTAAAAATCACATTTCTACTGTGTAACGGTCCACTGCTGATGTCTCAGAGCCCCAAGGGGGAAGAAAAAAAAAAAAAAAAGATAGCCTTTCTGGACAATGTGAACATAAGGCAGCCTTTTCTCACAGTAAACTTTCAATTAGATTACTGTTGCTATAAATACATATTGCGGTACTTTATTAATGTGGTTATATCATATGTATATATCTCCTTGATGCCGTCCAGTCTGTGACTGGAGACCTTTACGTACTGAAATTCCTTGAATCTTTTAAGGGGTCAAGACTAGGTTCAGACTTGAAAAAATATATGCTTTTTCATTTTGTTAAAAATCTTTCAAAAGATTCATAAAAGGTGATTTTAAGACCAAAAAAACTATCGTTTAAGTGAATTTTTATCATGAGAATGCCTCCAGTGCATTTGTTTCGCGACAAAAACAATTTTCTCGCATCGCAAAATTTCATAGCTTATCAGGCTTCTGGCGGGGATAAAATCCACACTTTTCAAGGTATTGCTCTGGATTTCCACCATAGCATCAGTTTATTATGTTCCATACAATGACAAAGCCATTTTTGGGGAGGTAGATACATGGTGTATTTATGATCCATCTGCCAGGCAGGTTCTGCCAACCATTTCTAAAATTCTATGACCAAATAATTTTTCAAAATATTTTCCCAAGAAAATACCCAGAATGAGTAGGCCATTGTATAGCTGGTTATATGAGCTTCAAAACAAAAAAAAAAAATTACAGGAAAATATGGTATAGTTTCTGAGATATTGTTGCCACAAATTTTCTCCAATAATGTAGTGTTCTCACAGTAACAAATTAATTAAATTTGATTTAAATCAAATTTCATTCTGAGCTTTTTTTCAGTTGACACAATTTTTATGTGTTTTTAGAGTTTAGTAGTACTTAAATTGAGTGAACCCAGGCTTGACCCCTTAATTTCATTTCGTACCTTGAAAGATGAAGTATCCAAATTACTTCCCATCTTTCTTTTCAGAATATCGTTTTTTAACCTTTTAATTTCTGCATGCATTTGCAGGTAAATTGGCAATCCTCAACCAAACTTTGCTCCGAAAGGGCTAGGCCTTTTCTCAGTGCTGCTCCTGCACAAAGTAATAACTAGAGGCACTCGTAGAGTGCAAACCTCCGCCAAGGCAGCAAAAATCCAAATGTGCGCTTGTGATAGGATTTCAACATAGCTGCCGTGGCGGCCATATTGTTTCACTGATCGCAGTCAAAATCAAAAGGGTCCATCCTTGATTTAATAGCAATTCACCCACTGAAATTTCTGACAAATCCGTGCATTACTTTTTGAGTTATCACATGTGATAGGATTTCAACATGGCAAACGTGGCAACCATATTGTTTCAGTGATCACGGCGAAAATTAGGGTGCATCCTTGATGTAATAGCAATCCAGACAAATCCATGCATTACGTTTTGAATTAAGTTGTTCAAAAACAGACAGACAAACAAGCAAACAGGGGCAAAAACATAACGTCCACCCCAACTTCGTTGGCAGAGGTAATTACAATGACCTGCTAACATCAGCTGTTTCAAGTCGCATCATTATGCTTTTATTAACCCCAGTATCAGTCCGCAAGTCCCCTTAAAAATAAGGATGTATTATTTCACCCGTTACAAAGCATGAAATTTGCTTACATGTGATTCATGAAGACATTATGTCTCATTTATGAAAGCATTATGCATGCTGTATAGAGTCTTTATGAGCAACACTTCATCTAAAGTGAGACCAATGATAATTTCAAAAAACCATGCATAGAAATTACAATCAGAAATTGACCGTTTTATTATGTTAGCTCTGTTTCTGATATGAAACATACTGTATGTATCTTTATTCATAGCTTATTTAATGCAAATAAATGATGAATTAAATCAGCACCACTCCAGAAGCAAAGAATGTGGTGAGTCAATGGCAATACCTATCGTACACATTGGTAAACGTGTATTCAGGCCTATATTCAACGTTTTGACAATATTACTTTGCCAGCTACTAGCAGGCAAACACTGGCTTAGTTCACAAATGGACATGGAAGTCTAAGCCATTGATGAGCTCATGATGTTGAAACAGAACAAACATTTGAAGCTATTACAATTTGCCAGCCAAACACTGGCCCATCCCCACACAAAATACATCCACTACGTGCAAGACGTACTTTCTGACCTGAGTGACTAATTCCACATGATTCATGATCCCCAATACATATTACCAAAACTTATTCCATCAGCTTGCCAAATTTATCATTTTACCAAGATCTAGGGTCAACATTGTCCCCTACGCACACATTTAAAATTCACCTCCTGCCACAGTTCAAAGAACATAAAAATATGCAGTGACGATCACCATTTTGTTTAGCATGGTTTTGTGACATTTAATGAAAAAAAGTGAAAAAAGGCTGGAAGCCCATCTCGCTTTCTCCCCATTGAGAAATTCAGGGTCTATGAGAATTCAAATATGCACAAAGATCAGACCTCATGCCCTGTCCACCACAACTGCTTGCATTGGAGGAAACACCCGAGAGATTCAATGATACAGCATTATATCACTGAACTACATTTTTTTTAAGCTATAGGTGGGCTTTCAAGCAAAGGAACCAACAATATGAACATCCCTCCTCCCCCAAAACAAAGAAAAAAAGGGGAAAAAAAAGTCACTCACTATGAATCCAAGTTTTTTGTAATCTCTGGTATACATGGATTTCCGCTTCTCTATGCTGCCACTGTTGTTTGGTTCACATTCCACATCAAATGCAATCCTGCGCAGTTCAAATATGATGTCCCTCTGGGCCTGGAGACAGAAAATATATAAAGGTAAAGTAGACAGGCAGAAGTCCTTTCAACCCATTAAATTAAAACTTTTCACTTAATTTTACCCTCAAGTAGGTTCTACGTCAGGAAAAAAAGCATTTTTTTTCATATTGTAGGGCAAAGTCACATGCATATTCTGTATCTACTAGTTGCAACACTTCATTGGAGCTGCTTCATGCTTATATCGGGGTAAATATTCAAATCCAGGAATCCATGTTTTTATGGCCACAGCATTACATCAAATGCAAAATATCTAGATCACAGACATCATTTGAAACACACGGCCCTTTCATTCAGTATGACATGTTTGGGATTATTGGAAACCAAAGGATCACCAGAAGAACATAAAACAGGGCGGAGATCTTCAGGCAACATGGCGGCCGCATTGCATGGAGATATAAATGGGCCTGTCGGTTTTATGGAGTGAAAAGTATTTTACTAGTAATTGCGTTGAGATAAGTGGGCATTTTTTTGACTGCAAAAGACTAAAGCACTGTGGCCTTGTTGGTCACAGATCATGGAGTATTTTGAAATATATTCTCAGCGCCATTAAAAACGCACAGGAGAGGCATGTACAGTATTTGCGACAAATTGAAGAATCGATTGATTTTTATCGCTTTTCCAGTGAGGCAAGAGAGGAAATAAAGGGGAGCACGTGGTATTGTAATCCTGACGCTCACCACATGTATGCGCCAAGTACTTCAGTAATAACAAACACTGAGCTGTTTGTGATGTGTACAGTGACATTTGACTTGTTCTTTTTGGTGTGGTCAATAGCCTACATAAAGCCAACAAAAAAAATGAAAAATGCTACGGCATCAAGAAAATGGAACAGGAATATGCACCTGGGTCAGTCCAAGTGAAGGCATCCAGAAAATCAGAAAATTCCTGGGTCACCCCCGCAGAAAGTTCTCCAAAAATTCATATAGGTACCTCTGGTGGACTTATGAAATAATACCAAGTATTAGACCAATATCCCTAATAGTTTTGAAGTGATGGCCGGTCATAATTCAAAATTTTTTTTACATTTTGAAAAAATAGTGTTTCATCTAACTTTGTTCTTCCATTGCTTCTCTATTATTTGACTTAGAGATCAGATTTTTGGTCCCCCTGGCCAAAAAAAAAAATGTACAAAGCTATTTTTAATATTTTCGTGCACCTTTTAGTGAATAATGAGGGTGCGCCTATATTGGAACATGCGCCTCTTTGTGAGACAACTTATTTTTTCGCAATGATATGAAAATATGCATCGTTTAACTTATTAGGCCATGCGCTTTTATTCGCATCAATATGGTACAACCGAAACAAAGGTACTGTGCCACGGAAATATGCATCCGTCTGAAAGAGTGTTGTGTTCCCGATTCACACAAAGCCCCGAAACATAATTTGCCTCGATGCATTTTATTAATCGAGTTACTCCATTTATTTGAGGAATTGTTTCAGCCCTAATAAATAGAATGATATATTTCTGATATATCATTCAACTCCTTTACATTTATCAAATATGAAATATAATATAAAGCCACAAATTCAAACAAAGTTACTTGCCCTCCTCGCAATCATCCCAATACCCCCCCAAACAAAAACGTCCGTCAAATTCGCAATCATGCACAGTGTAAGAAGTGAGCTGCCCTCATAACAAGGGGTAGTGGTGGTGAACAGCTGGCCTAAACTGTGCAATACCTGATCCTGAGGGTCCATCTTGGTCATCATGCGGTCCTCAAGGAGGTTAAAGGTCAACACCTGCAGCACGTAGAGCTGATGAGCCATTTCATCATTAATGGGCCTTGTGCTTCGGATGACATTCTGCAAGAGGGAATTAGTTTGGTTCAGTTCACAATTTGACAATGCAGAGCAAACTTTGCATAACTCCAATTGATCTCTTTTTCATACAAACTTCAAGGCAGAATTTATGCACTTACAAATGCAATCTCATATGATTAAATGGCAGTTTCCTGTGACTGCTTGATTGAATGTCAAATACCTCTCAAAACTATGCAAAATGTAATAGATGTGGTGCTTCACATACATAATCATGTTTGCTACATCTATCATACCATTGAAAACCAGGGTTCTATTCTACTGAAATGTCACATCTCTCGACATCCATTTTCAAAACAATTCAGATAAAGCCAGTTTATCAAAGTTATATAGCGCTCAGCCTAAAAACAAGTGCGAAGTCACTGAACTTGCGTCGCTGCGCGGGCGTCATGTAGAAGTATGCTTAGGTGAAGAAAATTTGCATTGATTGAGTGATGGTGAATTGTCATGATGATGACGATGATGATGATAGATAGATGCAGCCATATGGAAAAGATAAACTGGAAAGGATTTTGCCATAGCACACTCATCTTTAATAATGACCTGCCTTGGGTCAGCCACTTATTTTGCAAGTTATCGTGATCTTTTGTTGCCATCTTGGATTTTGATGCTGTGATATCATTTTCAATAAGAACATGCAATAGGTCACCACCATACCAAATTAAAAGTTCCTAAGCCACTTATTTTTGGAGTTTTTGCGATGACGCTGTTCTGGCAGATCCATGGCTATGGCCATCCAGGATTTTGATGCAGCACACCAATTTTTTTGCCATCGGCAAGACACATCAGCATACCAATTTATAACAACATACGACACTTATTTTTTGCATTATCTCGATAATGTGATTTTGACAAAAACAGCAACAGCCATCTGGGATTTAGACGCAGTGCGCCCATTTTCAATAGCAAACTGCCTGAGGTCAAGATACATCAGCATACCAAATTAGAGCTTACTACGACACATATTTTTCGCGTTACCTCGATAACGTCATTTTTACAAAAAAACGGCGGCAGCAATCTTTGATTTTGACGAACATGCCCATTTTCAGTAGCGACCTGCCTTGGGTCAAGATATATCATCAAACCAAATTACAACTTCCTGGGCCAATTATGTTTTGAGTTCTCATTCTCATAACGTCATTACTTCGGACGGAAGGACGGATGGCCAGACAGAATGACGAACAAATAATGGAAGACAAAATGTCATCCGCTACATTTGATGTATTTGGCGCTCTCCCAAGAGATTTTTGTCCTCCAAGCATTTTCGGGTCCGGAAGTGAAAAAGCCATTCCTAGACCTGCTGCCTTCGGTGATACAGGTAACAATAAATTATTTTTCACGGTCAACAGATACTGCTCAGCAGCTTCCTTGCATGTGACAACTATGCTACCTTAATGTTCACTTAGGTGGTTTTATACAATTAACATGTTTGGAAGTACTTCATGCCGTAGTGTGCAGTGACACCACCACTTTCATCTAAAATAAGTCCTAATAAACTAATTTCCTTAAGTTTTTTTGTTGTAAATGTATTGGAAAATATTCCTGCAGGCAAATATCATTCCCACAAGTGTTCGGAGGTAAAAATATGGGAAATAAAAAAAAAATACACTGAAAACATCAATTTTTAAATAACAATTGAAAGGTGTCGCAAATTCCATTTTTTAACTCCTGCATAGCCTGAATGCATGTTTAAAGGCTAATACTTGATTATAGATGCTTATAAATCTGTTCAAAATGGATTGAGTCAACATTATTCTACAAAATTACCTCTAATGGTCAGTCGTTCCAGTACGTAAGGTGAAATGAACTTTGAGCAATGTCACTGTGTTAAATACGATGGCGCAATAGAAGGAGCTCTCTTAGATGGATTGTAGAAGCATTGTAAGGAATGCCGTCAAGCATTTCAATGAGATCGGTTTACTGAAAATTTGAAAGGGAGGAATAAATTAATAAATAAATAAATAAATTATAAAAAATCAGTGGTTGACAGTACAACAACTCCATGATTTTATCAATAGCACCAGAAGTGAAGAGATGAAAGCATCAAGATCTACCATTTTCAGACGCCGGTGTGAAAATGGTCTGATTGGTTGTGTTGCTGCCAAGATCTGGCAACATTTACAAAAGACTTGAATTTGCAAAGAAATTCAACGATTGGACACAATTGACTGGACCGATGAATCCAAATTAAAAATTTCCTAACCTAAACATAGAACTTACGTGCGCCGTACAGTTGGATAACATTTTAAAAAATGACCATTTCCTCCCTTCAGTAAAATATGGAGGTGGTAATATTATGGCTTGGGGTTGTGTCTGCTCAAAATGAGCTGGTGATCTCATAAAAATCAGCAGAATCATGGATCAAAAGAAGTACCGCAGCATCTTTTTGAGGTGTGCATTGCCATCTGGATAACAGATAGCTTTATTTTATTTTTATCAAGATAATCACCCTAAACACACTTCTAAGTTGCGTAAAAATTATCTATAGAAAAATCAGATATCACCAGATAGAAACATCTGGTGATATCAAAGCTATGATTGGCCAGTTTACAGTCCAGAATTTAATTCAATTGAGTAAATTTGTTGTAAAATCGAAAGAATCTCTTAGGAATGAACTTCAAACCATATGGAATGGTTTAACTAATCATAGAGGTGTGTTACGCTGTGTTTTATGTTTTTAATCCCATTTTCAAGCGAACCAATTCACTGTTTCTTGAGTTGGCATTTCAGACAGAGGTATGTAGGCATCCAATTTAGTGCTCATACTCACACTGAGAATGATGGAACGCAGCTGCTTCTGGGCCAAGATGTGGGCCATTTCCTAAAAACAGACAGACAGACAGACAGACTGATCTGAGCATCATCTCAAGAACATATATGCATTAACACAAACATGCGCATGCACATGCACTCAACCACAAAAACTTGCAGGCACAAGCATGGATCAAACATGGCCAAAGGCATGATCATAGATAGTCATGCCTTTCATTAATTGCTCCAGTGGTCTCCAAACCTGCTTGAGGAGATCAGCCTCCATGTGGGATTTCACTTAGTCCCACATTTTGCTCACTGTATTACAGTAATCAGCAGCTCAGCACCATAACTTGATGTTGAATGAAGTGCGTTTTGTGAGTGCTACAGGCCAGTGCAGCTCCAAAAATCTATTTGCCGTTTTCAGAAATGGGTCACTATTGCGTGACAGCAGTGGTTCTCAAGCTCTGGTTTTGGTTCCAAACACAATGGCCATCCCATAAGTTTCACCAGATGTTTTTAGAATTATTTTCTTTTCGTATTTCCTGGCATTATTCGACCCCAAGTCCATATTAAGACAAAACAAGGCTGTACAATTCATGGACAATAAGAGCCCAATCTTTGTCGTGTGATTATTTTTACGCTTTCCAAGTTACAATAATAAAAATTGAGTTGACAGATCAAATCAGCACTGTGGTAAATCTATACACTGTGAATTAGCTTCCTATACATAGATACTAGGAAAACATATTAAAAGAACCCAAGAACTTGACACAAAAATGACAAGTTACACTGATAGTTTGCAGTCTTTCAAATTTTAATTATGTAAAAAAAAAAATTCTACTCACCAAGCACCCATGATTTCATGACAAACAAGCCAATTGATTCTTTAATTTAAATAGTTTTGTCCATTTTAAGCAATACAAAAGTAATTTGAAAGTAAAAAATGAATATCAAACTTTTCAAAGGCACATATTTCAATTTCTAAGGTAAAGCGACTTCACAGGCTAAAAGCGCAAAAAAGTTATTTTGGGATGGAAATTGTGGTGGAAACAAAATCTAGCAAAACTAGTGGTCCCCCGTGACCAAGTCTGAGAACCACTTCTCGAAAGTATGACACCATGACAAAACCTAAAGGGTAAAGGCATATACAGAAAGGGGAAATTATCATCATTATTCAAATACCACTGTTCCTCTCACAGAAATCTACAAACATTACGATTTTTTCAGTCACGTCAGTTCTTTAAGAGGGCCAGCACACTCAACAACACTTACTGTCAGAGGACAGTCGAGGATGTTCACATCCTTCTCATCAAGCTACCACAGAATGCAGTAAGGAGAGAGAATGAAAAAAAGCTGACTGTTAATAGAATCCCTCCCAGTCAACTGCCATCAAAGTAAGTGCAGCACATTGCACAAAAAGCAGCATATTTTCAGAAAGTACCACCGTCACTCCGACAGACAGACAACGATATTCTTCACCCAAGGCAGTTTTTGAATGGATTTCCAGAATTCGGTATTTCAGAGCAGCATTGCTTCCAAAATCCAGGGGAAATTGTGAAACCGGTGATAGAATATTCAGTTAAAAACAAACTAACCACATATTTATATTTATTTTGGTCATATTCTTTGACCAAAAAGTTAAGAGTCTGGCAAATGGCAATGCCTGACACTAGGGGTGTAACGAATCTGAATCGATTTTTTTTTTAAAAACGTAGTAACACCACCTGCCACCATGGGGCGAACATCCAAGCTTTCCCCTTTTCCTTTATTAACCCCTGTGCTGTCCTGAACGAAAGTGCCTAACATCAAATGGCATGGGTAATGCTTCCGGAAAAAACCTGACTGACATCAGTATTTTTGGGCTACGTGCTGAGCAAAGGAAAACAAAATTGTCTCCTATTAACCAATTAGGCAAATCTAATTATACCTGCTCCCGTTTACTTTGCTTGCTTAGCAATCAAAAGGTGGATTTGTTTACTCTTCAAGTTGAATGAGTAGAGCTGCTCAGCAAGACATGTTTAATTGCTGAATTTTTTATTTAAATGGCCATTGAATAGCACTGATTTGCATGAACATGATTGCCATTGCCACGCCATTTCATTTGACTGTGATAATTTATATCTCTCATTCACGTTTCATCCACTTTCAGAATGTTTCCCATCTTGTGTATTTTTTTAGACGCTTAAACTCCAGGGCAATCTTATAACAAATCTGTTTTAAATTAATCATGAATAATGTCCTAAAATGCTACAATGAGAGATGTAATTCAGAGGAAGATTTATGCTAAAACCTTAGCCCAGTTAGGTTGGTCGGTTTTTCACTATTACATCTTAATCATTATAGGCTACTGGCTAAATTTCTTGATTGTTTAGGGAGCAGCTTTAAGGAAGGGCGGAGCACCTGCAAATAGCGAAATCTAAACTCGGGCTTCTTCCCGACGGCATTTTAAATAGTTTTAAACCGCTTCAGGGTATGTTTTAAGAAATCACACCCGACTGCCTACACACCCCATGACAGCAAGTTGTCTCATCACACTTTAAAAAAAAAAATCCTTGTTCAACATCGCCACATCCCAACTCAGCATTTCATTGTAGTATTTTTAGGAGAGCTTTAATGATAAAATAAAAATAAAGAGATTTTTTTTCAGATCACCCTGGATTTCAAGCGGCTAAAAAATACACAAGGTGGAAAACATTAAAGCGGATGAAATGTGAATGTTAGCTATAAAATTATCGTAATCACACGAAATGGCCGAATACGCTTTCTTGCAAATCTATGCCCATTTAACTTTCAGAATACGGCAATCAAACATACCGTGTTAAAAAAAAGCTCTACTTATTCAGCAAAGTAAATAAGCTAATCCCCTGTTTGATTGCTAATTGAGCAAAGTAAAGAGGGACAAGATGAGAGTAACCTAACTGCTTAAAAGGAGGCGATTCTGTCATCCTTTATTGAGCTCCGTGCAGCATGTCGCCGAAAAGTCAAGTTTTTTTTCCTGGAAGCATTTCTCATGCCCTTTGATGTTTGGCACTTTAGATCAAGACTGCGTTTAATAAAGGAATTTTATAAAGGAAAAGATAAGCTTGGATGTTCGCCCCATGGCGGTTCTACGCCTTAAAAAACATCGTTTCAGAATCGTTACACTCCTACCTGACAAATTCAAGACATGTAGCTTCCACCAATCTGCCAAATACTAAAGGACAATGAAAGGTCTATTCCCCAGACTGACCATTTCAGGAATATTAAATACTGGAATAAACTATTGTAGTAATAGAGCAAATAATACTCATCAGTAGGCATCAGTATGGTATCGTATTACAGAAGCTGGATGGTCCCTCTCCTCATTAAATTGCATGACATGGGGTCCATGGTTTCCAAAAAGAACAAATTTTGATTCATCTCATCACCAAGCGGTTTTCCATTCTGCCTCAGTCCATTTTAAATGAACTTTGGCCCAGAGAAGACGGCGGTGTTTCAGAATCGTGTTCACATCTGGCTTCTTCTTTGCATGATACAGCATTTGCTTGCATTCGTAGATTGCACGGCAAACTGTGTACACAGACAATGATTTCTGGTAGTTTTCCTGAGCCCATGCAGTGTATCCCAGAGCAGAATCATGCCTATTTTTAATGCAGTGTCACCTGAGGCCCCGAAGATCACAAGCATCTAATATTGACCTTCGGACTTGTCCCTTGCACCAAGAGATTTTTCCAGATTCTCTCAATCTTTTATTGATATTATGTGCTGAAGATTCATAGTTTTCACAATTTTACATTGAAGAACATTTTTCTGAAATTGTTCCACAATTTTAAGATGTAGTTTTTTTTGAAGATTGCTGAATCTCTGTCCATCTTTACTTCTGAGACTCTGCCTCTCTAAAATGCTCTTTTTATATCGAGTCATGTTACTGACCTGTTGCCAATTAACCCAATTAGTTGCAAAATGTTCCTCCAGCTGTTTTTTTTATTAGAACCACTTACTTTTCCAGCCTTGTGTTGCCCCTCTCCCAACTTTTTACTGGGGTCGGTAGGGCACGAATCTAAGTTTCAGCTCTGTTGTGTTCTTTTTTTGGGGGGGGAAGGGGCGGGCGGGGTCCCGGCCTGAGTAAAGGCTCTGAGGAGCCTCTTGTTTGAGATGTGATGCTGCCCTCAAAAGCAAAATGAGTCAATATTTTTCAAGAAGTCGACAACATCTGATATGTTGTCTATATTCTATTGTGTATAAAATATGGGTTTATGAGATTTGCAAATCATTGCAGTCTGTTTTATGATCAATTTCCACAGAATCCCATTTTTGGAATTGGGGTTGTATTTGAGGACAGATTTCTGAACAGGCTTTCATTTTGAAAGGATCAGGATTCGAGCAGTGCAAAGGGCCTTTCATATTTTAAGTACAGAATTCAGGCAGCTCAAGGTACTTTCATATCTGAAATATCAGAATTCATGCAGCTTAATGAATGATCCATCAGGAAGAGGCCAATGGACACTAGGGCCAACTGCAATAATGAGTCAAACCATCTCACATAATTAGTCAAAATTTTTACAAGGGTACAGTAAATCAGACAGGATGAAGGAAAACGCTCCTCTATCCCTCAAATCCGGTTCCTCTAAACCAGTTGGTTTTCCACCCTCCCTTTTCCTGTTAGTCTAGTTTGTAGACCATTAGGTTAATCAGCAGTACATGGATGAAAGTTAGCTGAAAAGCCTGAACATCCTTGGGGGTGTCCCCCTTTTAAAGGGGCTGTGGGGAGCAATACTCCCCATTGGAAAATTTAGAAAAATAGGGTTCATTTCAGTGCATTCTGGTGCAATTTTTATTAGTATATATATTTACAGCACAGGCCAAAAGTTTGGACACACCTTCTCATTCAATGTGTTTCCTTTATTTTCATGACAATTTACATGTACATTGTAGATTCTCACTGAAGGCATCAAAACTATGAATGAACACGTGGAATTATGTACTTAACAAAAAAGTGTGAAATACCTGTAACTGAAAACACGTCTTGTATTCTAGTTTCTTCAAAGTAGCCACCCTTTGCTCTGATTACTGCTTTAGAGACTCTTGGCATTCTCTTGATGAGCTTCAAGAGGTCGTCACCTGAAATGGTTTTCACTTCACAGCTGTGCCTTGTCAGGGTTAATTAGTGGAATTTCTTGCCTTATCAATGGGGTTGGGACCATCAGTTGTGTTGTGCAGAAGTCAGGTTGATATACAGCCGACAGCCCTATTGGACAACTGTTAGTTATATACATAATTCCACATGTGTTCATTCATAGTTTTAATGCCTTCAGTGAGAATCTACAATGCAAGTAGTCATGAAAATAAACGATACGCATTGAATGAGAGGGTGCGTCCAAACTGTAGGCCTGCACTGTATATCAGTACTTATATTTCTCAGGCATACGTAACTGTTAATTTCACTTGAAAGCAGTTTCTCATGTGGCCCCGAGTTATTTTCCCAAACAAACAGTGAAAGATTGGTGCTGTTGGTCTAACTTTTTAATCAATTTACAAAACTATGTAACACAAAAATCACATTTCAAACAACATTTATCTTCATTAAGTCAAAGATATTTCCATTCCCTTCAGCGGTTACTGAAGTAGCCGAACATACAGTAAGACCAGAAAATACATAGTCACTGTGGTTAGAAACAAAGCCATTCAGGTCACGCAAGCTCACAAGCTTGAAAGGTAAGAAGAATTTGAACAGATCCAGAAAGCTGTGGTTTAATCGTGGACTGACATCTGATATTCTGATTTAATCACTATTGTCAGATGATCAATGTCTTGAAGTGCACCCATTATGGTTTTTTAATTTTTTTAATGTCCTTAAGTGCATCATAACAGTTTTGTTGTTCTTGTAAAAGGTCTGCAGCTGAAAATAACTCTGTCACCACCAGAGGAAGCTCTCATGATTACATCATAAATTGAATTTCAGCACCAAGTAGTAAGTTTTGAATGCCTTTGAATCAAGTGGGTTACACCCGCAAACACACAGCAACTTGGAGTATGCAGACTTCCAAGAAGAAACGCGAGGTAATGGTTAGAATTAATTTTTAACAGCATTCCTCAACAGTATAACCCCAACCTTTTTTGTGTTACCACCATTTTATTGAGGACAATGTTTGTGAACTAGATTCAGTTCAATGCTGGATATTCTAAATGGTTACTTCTGAAAGACAGCGTTTGGTCCACTTAGTTAGAACCCGGAGTTTCAGGTTGTCTTGGAGTTTGTTTTTTTTTTTGTGGCATTTTAAAAGGCTGTATTTGTCAAGAAAATGCAGAGATACACTAAGCAAAAAAAAAAAAAAACAAAAAAAAAAAAAACTTTACCCCTCTCTCTTTTTACAAATTAATAACTGTAAGGGGAATATACAATAATAGAAAAGAGAAAAAAAACTCCACAAGGATCCAAAACAAACAATATCAAGGGAAAAGCAAAAAAGAAGAGGGGGTCCCCTATCATGTCTCGGGGTTCCTAATGAAATGAAGCCACAATGATAATGCTGCATCAGAGTAGCCTGTTGCATTTTCATTGTCTTGGTAGTTTATGCCCATCATGTCTTGTCCCACAGCTCCCTTGTCTTTTTGCTTGTTTTGTACAGCTCTTGCACGTCCTTTAAAATAAGTATGAGTTTGGTTCCCAATTCAATGTAAAAAGAGCAATGTTTACTCGGCTATTTCTGCAGTTTTACTTCAGAATTTCCCTCTGGAGTCTGTTTGCACCATGCTAAGCGAAGATTGGCACCCTCTGGGCCAGTTAAACTGGAAACCATTTTGCAGACAATATTGCACATGTATTAGAAGCAAAAGAAATTCTGCTTCAATACTAAGGCATGGCTATTAAAAAAAAAACCTTTTAACAGTATTGAGAGATTTTTCAACTGGGGAAATATCTCAATCATTCCTTTAAGGCTATTAGTTGACAGTTATAAAATTGGGGGGGGGAGGGGGGGGGGGGAACAAAAAAAAAGTTGGGAAAGGTGGCTGCAGGACTGAAAGAAATTTTCCCTGCACCTTCCCACCCTGATCAGTGTGTTAATGAGAGTAAAGCA
The DNA here is from genome assembly GCA_029721435.1 of Gymnothorax reevesii. NCBI lineage: Eukaryota > Metazoa > Chordata > Actinopteri > Anguilliformes > Muraenidae > Gymnothorax > Gymnothorax reevesii. The sequence goes on along the minus strand of CM056577.1, from coordinate 106,923,648 downwards.
AGAAGGTGATAGGCTTTGGCATGAGGCCTCTATGCAGAGACAGTGCAAACTTAGAACAGTTGACTGCAGGAGCCCTGTTGAGACCACTGGTTTAGACCACTTCTGGTCTTAACCCTTTTAGTTCTGGGGGTAATGCTTTGGCACAACACCAAAATCACATGATATGGAAACAAGATGAATTAAGTATGGTGAACAATTTACTCTCTCTCTGTTTATTTAGGCAATATCAAGTCTTGAAATATAAAGAAAAGTTATTCACCTACCAACAAGAAACACTTTGATTGATAAATCACAGTGATTGATAAAATATTAAAGAACTATATTCCTTTTTAATCTTGGACACTACAACATTTCAACATTTGCAAGAAATGAAACACTGTCATTGAACTATTAAGGTTGAAATTTTTCTATATACTAAAAAATGAGCTTCATAATGACACACAACTATTTTCAAATTATCTTAGATATTTTGTTGTTCTTTACTCGAGTGAAAATGATATACAGTATGTATATAAAATTATGATACAAACTATTCAGCTTCAATTTCAAATTTCGTGCCGCAGCAACAGTCCACCAATTACGCAAAGTCCAATGTGGTACTTGATATTGATTGTTGAATACTGAATAAAGTTGTATGGGTGCATGGCGTAATTTAAGAACCAAAACAAACCTTAGGTCCTCTTCTATTGGCTAAAGTAAAATAGAAGGCATTAGAATGAATATAACAATGATTTTGATTGGTGAGAATCGCAGACGGTAGAGAGTCATAAGGCACTCTCAGGATTTTAATGCAGTCACTCTTGAGTGCCATATGGCACTCTAGGGACTTACACAGTTAATCACATCTTCTTGGCGCAGCTTACACAGCCAATGATAGCACTAAATATAAAGAGTGACTTTACCTGTCTCTTCTCCTCAGGGGCTTTCAGGAACAAAGCATTAATCACGGCAATGGTGTACGTCTGAATGTCCTGATCAGTGCTGTCATTAACAGATAACAGCAGATTAAACTCAACAGATCAAACACCAACTAGTAATGACCTCTCAAATTGAGTGTTAATCCTTGTACGTCAAATGTCATCCAGTGCCAGGGAAAGATATGTTTTATTCACAATACTGTAAGCATGAAAATAAAGTCTTTGCAGCATTGCTTTATTCCAGCTACAGCAGGGATCATGAACTCTCAGTACTCAAGGGCTAGAACTACTGGTGGACCAGCATCCCCTTACATGAGACTCAGGTCTAAAGACAGTCTGGCAAATCACAAGTGCTAACTGTTCAGTTTAGTAGTGAATTATCCGAGGTGAGAAGAAAACCAGGGCTGGATTTGGATCCGGGAGCCTGCATTGGGGATCCCTGAGCAATATTCTTGTCTGAATTCAACCCTACATATTGGTTGGGACATTTGGGCTAAGCAGAAGTCAGCTGCCACACAATTTTGCAGTTTCTCACCCTTGGAGATGTGGTATTAGCTGACCAATCGTGATCTCTTGTGCCACCTTCTGGTAGAGATCTTGACTATTCAGCACCATGGATTCCAGAATGGCTAGAGACCTCTGAAGGACTGCAGTGTCCATTGCAGATTTGCTCACATAGCTTGCAATCTGAAATAAGAGATTAAAATGCATTGATGAGGAGGGTAGAAGAGTGCATGCATTAACAAAACAGCTTCCTAGTTGCACAGCTAAAACAGGTCAATATACTCTTTCAATACCCAAAACAATAACATCAGTAGTAATAATATTCATTAAATCGGCCAAATTCCTACACAGTGAGACAGTAAAACAGCTTGGAATTTCTTGTTAAGAATAAGCAAGACCAAAGATACTGGTTGAAAGTTTAAAAGACTGCACCATCCATCAAATTTAAAAGACTATATTAAATCTCAAATCTGTGCAAAGGTTAGGTAATTGAAATATAACAAAAAAGGTTCAATAGGCCTAACTTCTCTTATGTTCATGAGTTAGTCGGCTACAGAAAGCAACAACATGTTAAAGTGATTCTAAATTGGACTGAGATCCAGGGTGATGATTTTAACCCCAGAAAACAAACTGACCCATAAAAGGGTCCGCTAAATACAGCTGCTGTATCCAAACCTGCAGATCTTCAGGACCATTTTAAATTCTAGAGGGAATCCTAAGGTCTCTAATGACCCGAAATACGTGCAGTTAAATTACAGAGAAATGTCTATAAAATGACATGACATTTTCCATTTGATACAATGCCGTGGCCATAAAAAAACATCTCTCTAGTTTGAATATTTCTCATAATATAAGTGTGATGTAATTTCATTGAAGCACTGCAACCAGGGTATACTGAATATATATGTCACATGTTACCTTCTTGATAAAAGCCATGGAGAAAGTGTCCCAGGAAACGATACCATGGTCCATAAGCTCCACAAACGCTGTCAGCGTGAACGACAACAGATCTCCGAAGCTGGAATAAATAACACAACAGCTGATGGCATCATTTCTGTTACTTAGCACGATGTGGCCAAATGATTGAGCAGGAGAGGGATCTTGGGCGGACAGAGAGCAGAGCGGCAGCCAGCGGCGAGGATGGAAGGGTGGCTCCAGATAAAGGAAACTGCAAGAACACAGCGCCGTCTGAAAACACACACCAGAGGGAGCCAGCGCAGGGAAGGGCCAGCAAAGCTTGGGCGCAGTTCCCATGCAAAGTTATCCTGTCAGTGCACTGGTGACAAGCAACCGACACAAGTCTATTAAGCAGTCAGTCGTACTAATAACCTATGCCACTAACACTGCACTCAGTACACAGTAATAAGTGACACATTTCTATATGCCACCAAATTAAAATGCATAGAAAATCTTAAGGGTCCCGCAACACTTAATTTTGTATTTGCACCATCAAAAGTGGCCTGACTCTCTACAACAAATGTTCTAGAGTATCCTTGAATTCACTCATGTGTTCTTTGCCAATCATAAAAGAAACACTCACAGCAAAAAATCCATCCTGAATTACTTGGGACAAATTGACATTTACAGAATGGAGTCCGAACCCTTAAAGGCAACAGGTCTTGCAGTCTGGGACCCAAAACAGGTTAGCAACTCGAATAAAAATTGTAATTAAAAAAAAAATCTAAATTTGGGCTCAACTGAGTGCAAAAGGGTGCCAAGTGCAATGTATTTATCCTTGATAGTTTCAGGCGAACACAGCGGTCATTTTTCCATCTAGCTCCCACGCTGTTTAAATAAAAAATGTACTAGCACTTGCACCCATCTGAGTGACTATTGGCTTGCTGGTCTTAAAATGAGGCAGCCAGGCGTAGTGTTATCTTGAGGCATTGGAATGCAATTGAGTGACTGACCGAAAAAAACCTGGTCTTAAGTCAATCGCCAGTATTTTTACAATAATTCAAAGGGCTCATTATCAATATGGTAATATGCGCTACATAGGCAGGTGTAAAACGTGTGTGCTCTATTCCAGTGGTCCTGGGGGCCAGCTGTGTTCGCTGGCTTTAGTTCCAACTGCAGTTGCAATTGTGAGGGGTTTTTAACAAGTCGTTAATTTGCCTGAATGAATGTGCATTTCATGTTCAGCAGTTTACTGTATGAGAGGGGAAGAGAATGGTGTGCGAGTCCTGCGACAGATTGCCAGCTGCCCAGGGTGGGTTCCTGCCATACACCCACAGTCAGCTGGGATCGGCTCCAGCTGCAGTCATCCTAACCAGTTCAGAGGCAGTTCAGATCAGGAATGGTCTGATGGATGCGATTTGAAAAAGCTGATGGAAGCAGGTGATTATAAACATGATTTGCTAAAAAAAAAAAAAAAGCAGTAACTAGGAAAGCACAGTCCTTCAGGAGCAGAGACAGGCTGAGGGTCACCAATTTGCCAAAAAATGGATGAGAAAAATCACAGAAAGGTATAAAGAGAGTGCAGATCAAAGACAGATGGACAGGTATTGTCATATTTCTTTTTCCCTTTACAATATATTCCAATAAAAAAAATTTCAAGAATATGGTAGATGTGATCTGCAAAGGGCAAGTGATCTCCTTTCACTCCGGCTGTACCGCAGCACAATACATCATCTGAATTTAACCACATGAGCTCAGGATTACTTTGGCAAACCTTTGTCAAGTTCAACAATATGTTGCGCCAGTGCCCATGGGAATGGACACTTGTATTCTTGAAGGCACAAAGATTTTTTGGCAACATATGCTGCCCTGAAGACAACATCTTCTCCAAGGACGACCATGGTCATTTCCAAAAGACAATACAAAACCACAGTACAAAAGGCATGGTTGCAAAGAAGAGAGCGCAGATGCTGAACTGGCCTGCTGGCGCGACTAGTACCCAGTACAGACTGTGTTCTGAAATTTTAAGCGCCAAGTCCAACAATTAAGACCCCAAACCATTGCACACCGTAAGACTCACATGCAGGAAGAATGGGACAAAATTACACCTGAAACATTTAAGCTTTTGCTGACTTCAATCCTTAAATGCTCATCAACTTTCACTAAACGTAAAAAAAAAGGTTAACAGTTAAGTAGGTACGTGACAATCGGCGCCAGGCTGGCCATATGTTTACGTCAGATACCTCCAATCCAAGGTTGATCGCAGTGCAGCGCGTGCTGAAAATCGCAGTCTTTTTGAGCATGTTTTGGTTTCCTGGATGCGCCGCTGAAATTGCGCACCTGTACTGATGACTTAGTTCACATTCCCCGCATTTGCCTCGTCTTTCAGAATTAAAATACTTCTATGAATCCGATTGAGAAAATTTAGTCACATTTTCGGTGTTGGTAACCTGTCAAAACTGCCTGTTTGATTTGATAAAAGGTATGTAAAGACTCATTTTAAAAACCCATTCAGACTTTAAGTATATTCTCTTTCCTACTGTTGTGCTGATTTTTAAGAGGATCCTACGCTCAGCCATGGAGTAGTAGCTCCAGCAGGATCTGGTGTCCCAGTGGCAAAATGTTGGTTTCATCACCAAATCTTGCATAATCCACCAAAAAATACAGACACTTAGTCATGCACATTTTTCTGAACATGACTGGATCATCAATTGATTAGTAATTAAGTAATTAATCCGTTAAATAACCAATTGGTAATTTATTTGATCAAATGAAGCACTTTTTTTTTTAGAAAATGGTAACAAGAGGTCTCACCTTTCAAAAAGTCTAAACGTTTTTGCCACAAGAATCAAATTGAACAAGAAAGAACGAAAAAGAAGCCACAAAGAAACAAGTGTTTACTTTGGAAAATGAATTTCATTCAGTGAAACATCAAAAAATGTGCTGTTGTATCATTTTCAATATAATACAGGTTAAAGTGTATTATACAGGAATTTACAAGTCCCTGTTTTCAGTTCTAATTTTAGTTTTGCATACCTTCCAGACTTTCAGATTTGGAACAAAAGAAAAGCGAAATCACAGATTATGGTCAGCAATGAAAATGTGAATTTATCAAATGTCAATTTATCAAAAAATGCACATATATTCATATACCTGCACACATTTGCCAACATCTCCATGTTCATCTCAAGTTCAAGTCAGAAAATGTTTGTTTTAATTTACAAAGCACATTTTTTCAGTTGATTGAATCAGTAGAAATAAACTGCATATTTTCTGACAATGTGAGACTGCTTGTCAGCATGTACAGTGGTACCATTTGCATGTGACACTAATTTGATGTAAGATCTTCATAAAAAGCACGAAGTGAAGAGAACATGAATGATACAAAACACATTTTTAAAAAATGCCTTAATTTGAAGAAAGTAAAGTTCTGCAAATTTAAGACTTCCAAAACATACACTGCCCAGCTAAAAAAAAAAAAAAAAATGCACGCACACAAATATTTTGGTGGACCGCCTTTAGCTTTGATTCACTGTGGCACCGTTTTGATACGCTTATGAAATGTCACAACATTTATGAATTGTCTAGAGTTGCATTAATTTTTTTGCAAGGTCTTGTATTGATGATGCGAGAGTCAGACCATTGTGTAAAGTCTTCTCCAGCACATCCCAAAAATTCCGAATGGGGTTAAGCTCTGGACTCTGTGGTGGCTGAACCATATGTGAAAATGATGTCTCAGGCTCCCTGAACCACTCTTTCACAATTTTAGCCCAATGAATCCTGAAACTCTAATCCTGGAATATGCCCGTGCCATCAGGGAAGAGAAAATAACTTGAGGGGAAAACCTGGTCATTCAGTATATTCAGTTAGTCAGCTGACCTCATTTTTGGGCACACATCAATCCTGAAACTAGACGTGACTAACTGAAGCAATCCTTCTCTTCCAATTACTCATTGACAAGTGGTTTTCCTAAGGCTGCACAGCTTTTCAGTCCCCATCCTTTCAGTTCAACACACTGTTCTTGTGAAAGTGTTCTTACTTTCACTATAAGACATAGCCTCGAGTTCAACTGCTGATTTTTCATGATTTTATTTCACTAAATGTTTTCGTGATCTCCAATGGCAAACATTCCAGATTTTTTTTTCCAACTAAATTTCTTACTCAAGGATGATTGTTCACCACTATCCCTACAGGGTGTAATAATGCACTGGACAGTTCTTAACCCAGTTTTACTAGTTTAAGCAATCTCCTTTGTCATTTTCTTTGTTTGAGGCAGATCAATAATTTAACCCTTCTAAAACAGCGCAACATCTTTTCCACGAACACCGGATGCCGTGTCCCACATGATTGAGTTAGGGTTAAAATAACTTGTTGCCAGCTAAAACATATTAATGACTGCGATAATTATCCAATGGAAGGCTCTTACCCATTTGCTTGGTTAAATCTAGGCAGTAACAGTTTCTATTCAAGTTGTACCAGTTAACTACAACCACACACGTCTGATAGCAGATCAGTCTTTCATATTGCAGAGGTGGGCCCATTCAACTTGCAAGGAATGGTTTAATTCTGTCTGGTTTAAAACTGGAGAGTTGGAACTGCCCTGCCACAAAAAAAGCAATGGGGTTCAATCATACTTTTAACAAGGACAATCCAAAATTCTCTGAGGACTTGCCTTGGTGTTTCGACTACTGATTCACTGCATAACCCAACTGCGCTTCAGATCCCGTAATGACAACCAGAAATTCTCCTTCACCCTTTTCCTGTCACTCAAGCCCTGTCATAGCGAAGGTTCTCCTAATCACATCACCACTACCATGTCCGACTGATCTGATGTTAAGTGCAATATAGCCTTTATGTAGATGTGATGGACTCATGTCTACCACAAGGTTCCACTTACCATTCATCTGACCTAAGACCATCATCTAAAAAGGCTTGGGCGTCTTAAAAGCGTTTTTTGGCAAAAGTGAGGTGAACCGTTATGTTCTTATCGGAAGATTGCAAAGCCTGAGGTTCCTTAGACATTCGTCTAAGGTCTTGTCTGACTTCCGAGTTGAGTTGTTGATGCACTCCTGAAAGAATTTTGGAAGATCTGCCACTCCAGACTGTTCCAAGTGATTGAACTGGCACTCACAGTAGTTTGCTGAAGTTCCAGAACTTTAGAATAGGCTTCATAATCGGTTCCAAATTGATACATTTCAGGACTTTCCTTCCAATCACTTTCATTCCAAATTTCTTTGAGTCGCACCAAAGCACGTTACTTGTTGAGACCAGGCAAGGTCCAACAAAGCCTAGGTCACATAACTGGAAATGTTACTTTTCACTGATGTTCAGGTTCAATAGGGCTGGCAGTTATCACACTTGAGTGTCAGTTTAATTGGCTGATGGCCAGAAGAATTTTCTTCCTTCAATAAATGAAATGTTCATTTAAAGCCTGTATTTTGTGTTTGTGGCCTGTCTGTTTAAATTTTGTTTAAAGATCTGAAACAATGACAGATGACTAATTTAGAAAAAAAGAAGATATTAGGAGGGGGACAAATACTTTTCCGCAGCACTGTTGTTTCTGATGCGTTATAAATCATGACATACACTTATAGGCCCAGAAAGTAGCACAGGGGTTAATTGCAGCACTCATGTCACATTACTTCACACATTAGTTTGACTGCTTTTTGTGAGTACATTTTTATTTTCCATTTTTGCAAATGGCAGTGGGCAGTTGTCCGATATACAAGAAATATTTCATTCCAACAACATACTCTCAACAGAAATGCTCTAATGAAATACAGTGCACAGCAAAACCTGAAGTAATTTGCTGCATCTCACTAAAAATTCATCAGTGACTGGCAGTACAATAAGAAAATTTACTGATCGAGCTGATCGATCAACTGTAAACAAAGCGAAATGTTCTGTGGTAGAACAACATTTCAGTGCAGTTTCGCATAAAATTGCCACATGTAGTAACTGCACAGCATCATGCAAAATATTTAGATGCATATAATAACTATGCTATCAATTCGTTCTGTTCAGTTTCACCGACAACCACCACCATGTTCAAAGGCACCTAAAGCTATTTATTATGAAATATAGGGATTGTGGACATAAAAAATATGTGTAAGATAGATTGACTTCAGCAGTCATTAACCCCATGTCTGAAGATCTTCCACCCCGAAGGTTTTCATTTCAGCCTAAATTTTTGTGCGGTACTAATACAGATTAAAAAAACTCAAACCACCTTAAAATATTAAAATTTATTGAATGAGATGCTTTGAGGCAGGTGCTCTGTTTGTGAAATAAGGAAAATTTACAGGTATGGTAGACTTTGAGAAACAGGAATGGTTGCAAGTGATTTTCAACCAAATTTTGAAAACTTGGCACAGTATGCAAAATGCGAATAAAATCAAAAAGGAGTACTTTGAAAAGTTCATTCACCCTGGACACCGCATTTAATGATTTAACTTGTGAATTCAATTGTTATTGAAAATATATGCTTAATACAAATCTGGTAACAGCAATAGACTCCAAAAAAGTTGGTGCAGGGGCAATTTAGGACTAAAAATGATATGACGAGTAACAATAATATGACACAGGCAAGCAAATTGTGTTATTGTACAAATAGTGCCAGATGAAAGATCTAATACATCAAGAGCACAGATTTGTTGAGGCTCACCCATTTTCCAACATATGCGTAAGATTATAATCCATCATTTTCAGAACAAGGTTACGTAAAGATGATTCTCTGTATGAATGGCAATACCAAATACCACTTCAGAATACACATTTTCTCTGATCCCTCAGAGCTTGCCATGTGACAGGAGCAGATATCATATACTTTAGAAAACCTTTGTCAGTTAACATCATTTGCTGCTACTGTACATCCACAGATACAAGTTAAACTTTACCAAGTCATGACAAAGCCAAACAGCAACAGAGGAGTGCTGCCGACTCCTCTCGAGTCTGTGTCATCTGAGATGGACTGTGGCACCATGGAAGTGCGTTTTCTGGTCAGACGAGTGAACATTTTTAAGCGCTTTTTGGAAAAGCAGCCACTTAATTCTCTGGACCATGGACAACAAGAACAACCCAGTGGTCATCATCGTCAAGTCCAAGAGCCAGCAACTCTCACGTTATAATGGTGTGTCCATGCATATGGTATTAGTGAATTGAACATTAGTGAAAGCATCATTAATGCAGAAAGAAAGCGTACAAAACCCAGAGCAACATATGCTGCCATCCAAATTTTGTCGGTTCCAGGGGTGTCCCACTTTGTTAGCATGACAACCCCAACCCACATTCAGGACAAATTCTGGAATCATTGTGCAAGGGCAAGATTGGCCAGTGTGAAGTCCTGATTGGTCCCTAAATGAGTATGAACGGCCGCATTATGAGGCAAAACATATGGCAACAAAAGAGCCTTTAGAATAGTACAGGCAAAAACCTGCATAATAGAAGACTGGGGGGAAACTCAGCATGTTCAGAGCTCACCAACTACGGTCTTCAATACCAAAACGCTTGGTGAGTGTGATTAAAAGATGCAGTGTAACAGTGGTAAACTGTGCCAACCTTTTTTTGCTGCAATCACCACATAGTATATTTTTTTATAGGCAATCACTGAAAACAAGCAATTAAATTCATGTGAAATCATGTTAGATCTAGTATTGTTTTCAATACAAGATACAATACAATACAATACGGATTTTCAATTCAGTCCAGCTTTACTTCATTTGCATATTCAATGTGCCAACATTTTCAGAATTGGGGCTATGCTTCAATTCAATTTAAGGTCTGAATGCCCAACTAATTCCCCAGGACTTGTCAATTAAATCATAGATCTCCAGCAAGATTAAATGAAAAACTGTTCCATTCAGCATAATTTCTCAGATTAGCATGCTAATACGGGTCACTAGATTTTGACCAGTAAATAATGACTGTTGGAGGAAACGCACTGATAATCCTCTCGCGGATAGCCCAGGTGCACTTTGAACAAAACTACCACCATTTTCAAGTGCAATTTGGCTTTTATTAATCTTTTGCCCATTACCACATGCAAAAACAGGAGAGAAACCAACCTGTTAAAAGGAAAGCATAAAATGAAAACGTCCAATTTTTCCCTTCTTCTAGCATCAGGACCAAAGCCAAATCATGCAGTCTTAGTCAGTAGATTAAGAGCAGTAGTAGGCAGTAGGGGTTATTCGGCTGGGAAAGGGCTTACCATGGCTTCATAATCTTCTGAAGTTTCTGATACCGTCTGCAAAGATTTAAAACTTTGACGTCAGGGAGGCAGCAAACCAACATGAGGCTTGACATCGAACACTGGACATGGAACTTTTTTACTTTCTCTAAGTCACCCTGTCTCTTACTCTCGCTCACTCACTCTCTCACTCTCTCACTCTCTCTCTCACACACACACACACACTAAATTGCTTTGCTTCATCTAGCTTATCCAGAGTGACTGAGCAACTAACAGCAGAATCATACAGAAAACAGCAAGAGAAGGAAATTAACAAATCTTATCAGTAAGAAGTCGTCATAAAATAAATGTACCAGACCCCAGAATAATAAATAAATAAAACAGTCTAAATATATTCACAATGATAATTAAAACCTGCAATTAAAGTGGAAGAATTGTGAGCAGAACTATGGACTCAAGACGACACTCAAGGAAACAAGCATGGGCAATGGAAGGTAACGGCTGGCAAGCAGAATTATTATAGAGAGATATGGTACTTAATCCCCACAAGAGGGGATTCCAGACTATACATCAAGAGAATTTCTAACTCAATAAATTGCATTTCATTGAATTACATTTAATTACAGACAACACTGTCGCAGTTATAACTTTAATTTAGCTGCTTTCTCCTGACCACACACACTGCAGGAAAGCAAAGGGTATCATTAGGACCCTGCCCCCTATTCAGGGTCCTGTCAGAATGACATAATTCAAAGAACAACTTCAACAGTCATCACACCTGTTAAACAGAAGGCCATATATCCACCAAAGCAGAGCCACACTGCGTTTTGTGATCATTGCAGCTTGAACGTCTTTGAATCTGCAGTTACCAAAAAGCAGCCACTAGATGATGCCAAACTACAGCAGATCATACTGGCATTTTAAACTTTCATGTTCTGAAATGATACAGACCATTGATTTGATCTTTATGTGCTGCAAACCTTATGAGAAAATCACATTATGGGAAGCAGATGGCAGAAATTCAAACCTTGCAAATGTTCCTGCCCAGAGTCCCTCAGCAGGATAATGAGGTAAACGATGTACTCTGAATTAAGGCGTTTGACTGAGCCAAATAGTAATGCAAATCGAGTACAAAGAAATTATGCGCAGCCTCAGTGCACAGGGGGGTGCTGGGGGTTAGTGTGAGTCCACAGGCTGTGACGAAAACAGTTCAAATGCAGGGCTGAGCTCCAAAGGGAACAGGCCTTCAGAACAACACAATGGACACAAAGGGGCATTTTTTAGAAACGATTTGTGACAAGGATTTGTGATTGGCTCTTAACAAAAGTCAGTCCCATGCCCCTCAGTGCAAGCGTGTGATTTTTTCACATGGGAATCCATCCGGGCCCAGGGTGACTGCAAGTAACTGCCATTTTGCTGGGTTTGAAATTTTCTTGATTTAAAAAGATAAAGCCAAGCACTGAGCACAAAGACACTGATCAGCCATAACATTATGACTACTGACAGATTAAGTGAATGACAATGATTCCCTCATTACAATGGCACCTGTCAGTGGGAGGGATATCTTTGGCAGCAGGTGCAAATTTTGCCCTTAGACTAGAGGAGCTGGGAGCAGAAATAAATGGGAAAGCATAAGGATGTGAGTGACTTTGCCAGGAGCCAAAATTATGACGACTCGACGGCTGAGTCAGAGTATCTACAAAACAGCAGCTCTTGTAGGGCGTTGCCAGTCTTAAGAGGTCAGCACGTTCCAAAAGTGGTCCAAGGAAAGGAAGTCAGTGAAGCGGCGACTGGTTCACGGACGGCCAAGGCTCACATAGGCGCATGGGGATTTAAGGTTGGCCCGGGTGTTCAGTAGAAGAGCTACTGTACCTCAAACTGCTGAAAAAGTTCATACTGATTCTGATAGAGAGGTGTCAGAGCAGAGTGCAATGCAGTTTGCTGTGTATGGGGTCGTGTAGCCGCAGACAGGTAAGGGTGCCCATGCTGATCCCTGTCCACTGCCCAAAGTGCTGAAAATGGGCACGTGAGCATCAGAACTAAACCACAGAGGAATGGAAGACAGTGGCCTGTGTCTGACGAATCGTGTTTTCTTTCACATCATGTGGATGGTGGTATGCATGTATGTTGTCACATGGGGAAGACATGGCACCTGGATGCACTGGGGGAAGAAGGCAAGCCAGTGGAGGCGGTGTGATGTTTTGGGCAATGTTGTGCCAGGAAACCGTGGGTCCTGCCATTACTTCCATTGACACACCGACCGAAACATGGATGCAGACCAAGTCCGTCCCTTCATGAAACGATATTCTGTTATGCCAGTGGCCTCTTCCAGCAGGATAATGCGCCCTGCCACACTGCAAAAGTGGTTCAGTAATGGTTTGAGGAATACAATGAGTTCAAGGCGTTGACTCCAAATTCCCCAGATGTCACTGCAATTGAGCAACTGTGGGATGTGATGGTCAAGTAAGTCTGATTCATGGAGGCCCCAACTGGCAACTTACAGGACTTAAAGGATCTGCTGCTAAAGTCTTGGTGCCAGACACCGCAGCTCACCTTCAGGAGGTCTTGTGGAGTCCATGCCTCGACAGGTCAAGGCTGTTTTAGCAGCAAAGGGGGACCTACACAATATGGGTCATAATTTTATGGCTGATAAGTGCATATTCAAAGACAGCGATTCTTGTTAGCCTGTCCTTTGTTCCATATTACCCCCTTCCAAAATATATTCAGGAAAAATTGAGCCAGTATTATACCCGATGCCAACAGCGAAGGTTTTCCTCTACAGTCTTCTGATGAAAGGATTTGACTGGCTGAGGGAGGGCATTGTGCTTATTCTGTGCTCTGAAACACCAGGTGGCATGTTCAGCGCAATCAAACACACTGCCAAACAATGCTCCAATGACAGAACCATCTCCAGAGGGGTTGCAGTGCTGACACCCAAACAAGACCTTGTTTGCTGTAGAGGACATTTAATTGATTGGCTCTCCAGCATTACAGCTATACTTCTGGACATAACATAACTTCTGGTAACACACAGGGAGGAGTCTCAGTCCAAACTGGCTAAAAGGGAATAAGTGCTTATGGAGGATAAAGAAGTTAACCGGCTCAGACCAGCGCTATACTGCAACCATTAGTACAGGGTCAGGCTAACCTGGCCGAGCAGGTCCTGAGATGTTGCTGGATTTTGCTCCACCTAAACTCGACTATAAACTCGGTCATGTATTAGATTTAGGTCAAGTTTGTCACCTACAGAGAGGAGGTTTCTGAGTTGATATCAACGCCCTGAATGATCTTAACAGTTTGTCAATGACAGTCAAGACTATCCTCAAGAGCACTTTCCACAAAGCATTTAAATAATTACTTGGTAATTAATTATCCATAAAAATTGAAAAAAAAATATTGTAAAAATTGTTTTACCCTTTAAAGCTAGTTTTTTTTTTCTCCAAAATATGTACAGAAAATTCTTTTTTCAAGGCCTCCATTGCTGACAGTTCCATCGTAACATTCAATTTAAAACTTTCTGATCAGGCTTCCAACTAGCTCACAGTTAAGACGTTTGTCTGGGCATCTGAAATGCAGCCACGCCATAGCCGGCTATAGCCGGAGGTCCACATGAGTGAGGCAATATTTGGATCGGGGCGGTTCAGCTGGTTAAATTTGTTTGCCTCATTGCTCACCAGCAGCCACCCCTGGCCAGCCAGGTGCCTGCTGATGTTTGAGCAAAAATACCTGCTGCCTGCTTTTTCCTCCAACTTCTCCAAGTAATGAGCTACTGGCAGTGCACTAGCAACAAGAAGCGAGAGCTGGTCATCACATGAGTTGGAGGAATTGCATGCCACGGTACCTCTTCCTGAATCAATGGGAGCAGATCCCTGCGGTGGACGAGTTCGGCTGTGTACAGGGTGGGGGAAAGCAGGGGAACCTATCCCCTAAAAGAAGAACTTTCTATTGACATGTCTGTCTGTGATTTTAGCCGACTATTGTGCTTAAGTGAAAGTCTGCCATTAGCCAGTCAAGGACAAATGGGGGAAAAAAGTGGAGTTGACTGCTGAGATGAAGATGTGCCCATTGTGATGTGAGCATAGCCAAGGAGACATAGGCAGGGCAAGAGGGGGGGACTTACTCTGTTCCACTCTCCACCATCTGGGTGAGCAGGGAGAGACCGTCCAGATTGATGAACTCCTGGGCGAAGGTGATATCACGAGATGAGTTGGCCAAATCTTTCAGGGCCTCGAGCTTGGCGTCCATGCTTGATGACTGGATCCGCTCGTGGAGCTGCTGGGCTGTCTGCGCCTGTAACCCAAGGCAACAACCCCCCCACACAAGGCAGTTACAAATGGAGAAACTCACATGGTACGCTCGCAGTGCAGAAGTAATAGCTGGGCTTTGAGGAAGACACGAGCACCTTCTTTTTAGAGTTTACACAGTAACGTCAATGATTTGGTTGAGGAAATTTTCTGAACACTAAAAGAAATTTATGTGTTAATTTGAATACGACCATATGCATGTTTAAGTGCGAGTGTGTGCACGTGTGTAGGTGTGTGTGCGCGTGTGAGAGAGTGAGAGACAGAGAGAGAGAAAGAGAGTGAGAGTGTGATAGTGCGTGCACATGTCATCGTGTGATGTGAACGTAAATATGCATGCATCTGCAAAATGCATAATTCTCAGTATGTCTACCGCATCGTGTGCATCAAGCCTTGCTTAGAAAATGTCTGTTCACAATTCTTGCCCTTTAAACAAAATGGGTGAAGAAACCACCAGAAATTGTCCCAATACGTTTTAGAAGTGTGCAGCCTTTCTGACAGCCTCAAAGAAGTAGCTGTACAATGCAACTGCAAAATGGGCCTCCTATATCTTCCAGGCTAATTAAAGAATATAATTCTGCAGAGCCCAGTTAATAGCCTCCAATAAAGTCAGCATGCCCCCCCTTCCTCTGATACTGAAAATTAAAATGAGATTGGCCTTCATTCCATCAGCCTCTCCATTTTCACATTAAAAAGGGAAAGGAAATTCTGCTGTAGAATTATGAACAATTAAAGAGCAGTTATTACATTTCTGTAGATTTTTATTAACAAGCACTAAAAACTTTTGACCCATATCATCATCTTGTACTTGAGGAGTCAACTTGCAAAACCTGCTCAGTCAAGTTTTGAAAATAAATTTGTTATCTCCCTGAGCCTCTCTTTCATGCACCAGCGCATGTCCCATTGATAGCTCCACTTTCAAAACCTACTAAATCATGCTTTAAATTGTAACGGAAAAAGCGAAACTCACCGAGTCAAAGAGCAAAACTGTCAAATTCTGCCAAGTCATCGACCAATGTGAAAACGAGATTCCGTTTTTGTTCGCTAGAAGGAGCCAATCGCAGTCAAGCTTTTATAGCCTATTCAGCTTTTGCTTTCTCTAACTCAAGATGGGGGATGCAGACTCAAGTTAAGTTTTGATCGCAGAAAATGCAAACAAATCTCCTCGTAAAGATTAAGAAAGGAAGCTCCTCAAGATTGAAATGTAAGGAATACTATTAAGAGTTTGAATGATATCCTTGAAAACCTTAAAATGCATTTCTTTTAGTGCCAAAGCCACTATTGTGGGTCCTGAGTCAAATACCTTCACCTATTGAGTAACTAGGCTGGTTTAAACACTGTAAAAACCTGCTAAATTTCCACTCTACTTTCAAAACCTGCAAGTTCAAAACTTTGTGTTGCAAAATCAATGGATAATGTCTACAAGGCTAATAGTTTCAGTATTGTGAAAATAGGTATCAATGGAAAATTATTTCTTTGCCTACCAAAAACAGATTTTTCTAAAAAGTGGACCAACTTGACTTAGAAGGCTTTGCAAGTGGACTCCTCACGTGTTAACAACACTGACTTTCGTACAGTATTTTATTATGAATCACCATTAATATGGCCAAGCAGAACTGCAAATTTCCCTTGGTACACTTCATCACAGTATAAGAGAATTGGGGGAAAAAAACAAAACTTATTTAAAAAATATATTAATGAACTTCGCTCACAGGAGATGTTGTCAACCGCAGAATGGAACCATTTTTGATGTCGTTGCGATTCTGAGGAGTGGAAAAGAAACAACAGAAAAAACTGGAGAAATCCAATACAACTTAGTGATTGTAAATCCTGAATAGTCTAATGCACACAAATGCAAGATAATGCCTTCAAAAACAATTAATTCACCAAACATCACAATTCTATAAAAATGATAATAAAAGAGGGCCTATTATGCCACCTCCTACCCACGTTAGAAAATTCTTAAATGACCAAAGGTAAGTTTACAAGCTTTTTAGCCAAAATAAATAAATGAATAAAAATTCCATCATTATGAGATTGTTTGATTTCTGCTATTCCTAACCCATTGAAAAAAAGGCTGCTCAGAGAGGGCGTTCCTGCTATGGAATGAGTTTTGTTCTGGGTAGCTATTAAATGATTAATCGGCTGGGTAGTTATTGAACTACACAGCGTATGTAAAGGTAACAGCTGCTGCCGAAGCCAACATGGACGTTACATTCACTGAAGTACAATATAATAGTTTTAATACACTTGAACTTCAGTCTCTGACATTAACCGCTTTGCGCAGAAGCCAAATCTGGCTATTTATGTGTTACTCTATTCAAGGCTATATAATTCAAGATTTGAGCCTCAGAGAGGGGGAAATGGCTCAACTGAGACATAACATGAATGGCAAGAACAGGCCGTTCAGCCCAACTACGCTCGCCAGTTTCTTTATACTATTGTGAATATATCCCTTTAGATACTCAATGACTCAGTGGTATCTAGCTTTAAGTCAAGCCTGCTCTTAAAATCCCCAAGGTCTCTGCCTCAACAATATGGTCAGGCAAGCTATTCCACAATGAAATTACTCTTTGGATGAAGAAATATTTCCGAATATCAGTGCTAAATTTACCTTTGGTCAACTTCCATTTGTGACCCCGAGTTCTATTCACAACACTTGGTCGAAGGAATCCTCCATAATTCACTTTGTTAATCCCTTTAACATATTTAAAGACCTCAATCAAATTACCCCTGAGTCTCCTTTTCCTAAGATTAGAGGGATTAAGGATCTTCAGCCTCTTCTTTTAGCTTTCATCTTTTATACCTGGAATAAGCTTAGTAGCTCTTCTTTGATCTTCCTCTAGAGCCTCTATATCTTTCTTAAAGTATGGTCCCCAGAACTGTACACAATACTCCAGATGTGGTCAGACAAATGTGTTGTACAAAAGAAGCATCACCTCCTTGGATTTGTACTTTTGGCAATGTATCCCAGCATCCGATTGGCTTTTTTAACTGCTCCGGCACAATGGCTAGAGCCTGTGAGGGTTTGGTCAACAATCACTCCCAGATCTTTCTCGTGTGGAGCACATTCCAGTTTTAAACCTTGGTGGCATTTTCAAAAAATTCCAGAAGGTTAGTCAGGCATGACCTTCCCTTACGGAAACCATGTTGGCTATCCCTCAAGATACTGTTACATTCAAGAAATAAGTCCACCTAATCTTTTATGATAGTTTCCAATATTTTGCACGCAAGACACTTAAAGACACTTTAAGGCACACAAGACAAGACAATTAAAGCATTGGCTGCAAACAAAAAAATTAATTTTTGATGCAAACAGCATAAATCATAAGGAATTGGAAAAAAAAGAAAAAAG
This sequence comes from Gymnothorax reevesii, assembly GCA_029721435.1. NCBI lineage: Eukaryota > Metazoa > Chordata > Actinopteri > Anguilliformes > Muraenidae > Gymnothorax > Gymnothorax reevesii. The sequence continues at coordinate 106,905,489 of CM056577.1, read as the reverse complement.
TCTGCTTGTTTTGGCAGGACATGTAGTGACAAATACCTTTTCGGTGATGTAGAAGTTCGTAGAATCTGCATTTTGAAGAGCAAAGTTTTCATGGTTCCCCAGGGACCACCTAAATGCATGGATCATGTTGCATAAAATTCAGCAAAATCTATTTTTGTGCAAATTCTTTCATCAGACTGGTAAGGTTGAATGGCTGCTCCAGCAGCTGGACTAAAACTGATCTCAGTTTTGTAAGACTTCAAGAGGTAACCAGTTGTTTTGCTACTTCGTTTTTTTTGCCACTGTACTTTCGCTACTATGTCCAAGTCCGTTCGCAAAGGACAATCAAACAAAGATCAGATCACTGAGTATTTCTTTGAAGTACAAAAGTAAATTGATCGTAATATATCAGCTTCAGTTTTAACAAATTACATATTTTCTTTTCTAAAGCTTCTAAGTGAACTCTTTCGCCAGGATTCGTTACGAGCACAAGTGAAGCGAATAAACTCCGGTGCATGAGTGTTTGCTGCAGATTTGATCTTGGATATTGAACCAGAAAAAATATTCTCAGCTGTAATGAAAGTGGTTCTTAAAAAGTTTTACTAATAATTTTTAAGTAATAATTATGTACTTAACTTGCAATTATCTATCATAGCGAGCGGACTTAGTAGCGAAAGTACAGCGTGCAGTAGCAAAAGTACAGTCGCGAAAAGCCTAAGTAGCAAAACCACCGTAAACCCATCAAGATATATTCCAGCCATGTGCTTTCATGTAGCAGTGATTAGAAACAACTAGAATCGCGTATTTCCACCAATAATGCAAGAATGATTGCACAGCACTAAGGCGGTGTCATGGGCAAAACTTGACAACATAAGGCAGTACTTTGATAGGTGGGAGACAAAACAGACATGAGACATGGTTTCTTGTTGACTTCTCAAAAACTGTAGAACAAGAAGCATCCACAAAAACAAGTACATTGTACAATAAAGCAGTAATAACACGTGTTTGCAACTAACATGGCCCCGTCGCCTGAATTTTATGAGTCCGTACATATGGACGGATGGATGGACGTACGGAGCCTAATGCTATATTCCCCGCCTCGGCGCCAATTGCGCGGCGGGGGATAATAAAGCATAATACCTCTTAAAAGCCCCCAATCATGGCACCAGGAGTACAGCCAATTAGTCATTACAACTCATTTCAAAATCTGTTTCTCTGAGACATCACATTTTGAAGAGACCGAGGCAATAAGGACTGATCAACTTCAGCCAACCAGACAATCAGTGCCTTCAATATTCTGGGTAATTCTAGCCCCTTATGATGTCACAAAGGACAGATCTGGAAGGGCTTATACTGGCTAATTGGCTGGGCATCTGGTGACACGATAGAGAATCTTGAAGAATTACAGTGTGTTTGCTTTCCCATCTTAAAAAAAGAGAGAGGATCAAGATATTGAAAAATATCCCAAACAGAAGTTTCATGTATGATTCAGAGTATTAATAAATGTAAAAATGTGGTGCAAAAATATCGCAAAACTTACCCCTCACACACTTCTTTTATAATGGCAGAGAGAGGTTTTTTCTGAAAGAAGAAATTAGAAACTAAAATGCATTATTTCACATAATAAATTTTTACTGGCAACTGTATTAGTCGCAGACACTCCAAGACAAGTTACAAAAATAATAAACAAACAAAAAAAATGAATCGTAAATTACCTAAAACAATATATGCATTAAATGTTTAGAAAAATGTTTCAAAGTTCAGAGGAGTCGATTCAACTTATTCCACATACTGGGACTGAAGCCTAATAGGGTAAATGCACTTTGCATGAAGGTTACGCACGCAAGTTAACGTAAAGAATTAAGTAAACTAACTGATGAAATTTTGTGTTCAAACAGAATCTAACTGTAAAGCAATTGATCGGCTTTTAGGGAATGCCGCGCAAGTCTGCGGCTCTTTTCCCCCCACTGCTTTTACATTTGGGATTATGAGAAATGGCCATTAATGGCCTTATTTGGTATTGATCAATGTTCAATAAAAAAAAATAATGATGAACAGAAAGACATTGCAAGACCATAATCCATCCTTGAGACGGAAAACCAAAGGTTGTGGGAGCCAATGCAGAAACCTAAACATTCCCAGAACTTCTGTTTAAGCAAAGCACACTTCTCAGCAAGGTTCACCAGGTAAAAAAATGCCCAGCACCCGTCACGAACCAAATCACTCTGTGGTTCTGGCAGATTATCCAAAATCACACAAGGCCAATATAGGAAGTGAAACAACACTGAATTGTGTTTCCAAAGAGGGCTGCTTTTTTTCTCCTAGGTTTTTTTTGAAGAGTATGAATGTTTTTTTTTTTTTCCTCATTAGAAAAAATTGAAAAGCAAAAACTGACCAAATAATTGTCAAAATGTAGCTTTTGTGAAAAACTAGTTATCCAAATTCAGAGGTCATTTAAAGGTCCCCAATCTTTACACCAGGTGCACAGCCAATTAGTCCTTACAAGCCATTAGAAAATATTTTTTTTTGTGAAATCACATGGTAATGTGACCTACCAGAGACCAGAAGGACTGGTCAACTTCAGCCAACAAGATAATCAGTTCTTTCACTATTCTGGACGACCCATGCCTTTTTTGATGTCATAAGTAACAGATTTTGAAATGGCTTTTCATGACTAACTGGCTGTGCACCTGGTGACATGACAGGAAACTTTTAATGTATGACACATCAGGATTATATAATGCTCACAAAGTAACCATGCTATTGGTTCTGTTACTATCCGTCAATAATTTAAATGCAAGCACACAGTGGAATGTTGCTTTCATCTGTGAGTGCCTTTTGCATCCCATACCGAAATTCGGATGTCCAAAATATCCTACATTTTTTACAACCGGGAGATATTTACGCAAACTTAATTGTTGAAGTATTCTGGATCAATTTTGAAAACTTTTGTTGAAAAAAAATTCTGATTAATTTGTGGGTCGACTTGACAGGCCTCAACTGTGATGAGGGGTACAATATGGGCAGTCTGCCCTCGCTCTGACCTGCTGGTTACTCCCCACAAACCAAAATATGTAACTAAACTCTCCAGTTTTCCATTACAATCTAAAATCTTTCGTCCAATGCTTTTTTGCGAAGATAAACATTTTGCCAGCGAGGATTTTTGACTATGTACAAGATTTTCCAAAGAGAAAAGAAAATTTCACTCATCAAAAAACTTCATCTAAAAAGCAAATTTTCAACTCGAGTGAAATTCTAATTCCTCATGAAGCAACAAAAACAATCACATTTGTTGACATTTTTGCAAAGTTATCTTCAGATTCAAACCACTTCTATGTAAGTGTGTCAATAAAACCTGATTCATGTCACAACAGCAGACAGAGGCACCGTTCTCTGTGACCGCAGTGCTGACCTGGTCTATTTCCATAAGCCTGGGGAAGGCCCCTGGCCATTCGATGGCCACCTTCACGATGTCAGCAGGAGGCGGCATGGTGGAGGAGGCCTGGATGTATCCTGGCTACGGGCTTCTCATTCAACCCTGAGAGACGGGAGCAGATACAGACACAAGATCATTCATAAGTCACCAGACATGCATATAAATCCCAAAATGAAGCATATTCTCTGAAAGATTTATTGAGCACATTCAAATTTATCATTTTATCTGTCCATGAGTACTTGATCCATGTATGTCCCACAAATCAATCGAGGTCCATCATCTTGGAGAACATTCCACCCTGTTCAATGTTCCATGAAGACTGAAGAATATTTGAGTGACAGAACCTGATTGGGTCGTTCCATATTAACTGGACCAATTTTTGGGACTTTCAGAATTTGACTTCTTCTTCAAAAAAACCTCTCTCAATCAAAACAAGTGAAAAAGTGAGCAGAGTTCACCAAACTAATCCCCCGTCCTTTCCTATGATTCTTTCGGGGAAATAAAAATTATTAGATGCACGTGTCTGTTCAGAGATGAGAAAATCTTGATCCAGGCATTTTTTTTTTTTTTTTAAGACGTTCCTCTCAGAATTAACTTGTAGGTTCATATACTCAGCAACAAAAGTTTCTGTGACACCATTTATGTGTATGTTATAAATGACACGCAAAGATCTCAATGCAATCAATATGTTTATTTAACAGGAGAAACACTGACTTTTCAGTGCCAACGTCACTCAAAACGAAAAATGTCATTTTCATGCGTCATGAAGCACTTGTCTGACGTCTAACCAATTGTGACCTTCACACTTCAATACCGGGTGTGACTTCCTCGTGCCATGATGCAAGCAACGCATCTCCGGCGCATGGACCGAATCAGATGTGCCAGAAATTGCTGTGGGATGTCATTCCAAATCTGACGTAGACGTTGTCGCAATTCCTGGAGTGTAGCTGGCGGGTTATCCAACCGCCGCAAACGTCGATCCATCTCGTCCCAAAGATGCTCGATTGGGGACATGTCTGGGGATCTGGCTGGCCATGGCAGGACATTGACATGTTGTTGCATCAGATACTGCTGTACAATCCTTGCAACGTGTGGTCTGGCGTTATCATGTTGCAGCGTTATTCCGGGACCATGTTGCATCAAAAACGGTACCACTAATGGCCGTAGCACTTCATCGCGATATCTTTCACCTGTCAGATTTCCATCAATAACAAGCAAATCTGTTCTGTTTCTAGCCGTGATCCCTCCCCAAATCATGACACTACCACCTCCAAAACGATCAAATTCCTGAACACAGTTGTTGGCATAACGTTCTCCACGTCGACGGTATACACGTAAACGACCATCACATCGGTTAAGCATGAATCTTGATTCATCAGTGAAGAGTACAAGATCCCACTGACGTTGGATCCACCGTCGATGTTGTTGTGCCCACTGTAGACGCAGTCGTCGGTGTTGTACTGTGAGTATTGGACGTCTTGCTGGCCGACGTGGGACAATGCCAAAATGACGGAGACGGCGACGGATTGTCTGTGCAGACAGTCGCCTCAAACCAGGTATCGTTCTTGCAGTTATGGTTGCAGGTTGGAATCGATTTCGGAGATGGGTTGTTCGAATCCAGTTGTCCTGTCTGGGAGTGGTTACTCGTGGACGGCCGCTGTGAGGACGGTCTCTGACATGTCTTGTCTGCTGATGACGCTGCCATAAGTTCCAAATGGTGTTTCGGTGGGCATTCAGGCGATGAGCAACTTCCCTCTGCGAGGTTCCGGATACAATCATCCCAATGGCCCTCCACCGATCATTTTCAGACAGTCTTGGCATTTAGAGGGTAGAGTTCCTGATCCGAAATGGCTGTGTTTTCGATAAGTGATGCTTCCGTCGTTCATCAGGCACAATGTGAACATTCCAAAAATTCTCCTCTTTTATTGCCATCCACAAGCATGATTTACGCACATTTTCACGTGCAAAGTCATTTTCTCGCATTTTCATGATTTCCATTTCAATGTTGTGTTTACGTGTACTGTTTCAGTCTGATATCACCATGTATGACAATTTCATAATTGCGTTATGAAAAATAATTAACAATATTGGTGTCACAGAAACTTTTGTTGCTGAGTATATTATTACAGAAGATCAAGATCGCAAAATTTTATGTATAGCAAATTTAGTTAGCTTATTGATTGCAAAAAAATGTCATTTCATGGCCAATAAATCAGCATTTCCAAGTGTTTATTTTTCAAGATGGCAATATTTTCCGCACAACTTAACATTGGTTAATTTTATTGGTTCAAAAAGTTGTCACTTTTTAAAATCCATACATGCAATCAAAGAGTGTTTTTACAAATGTACTACAATTTCATTCAATTTGATTACAAGAAAATAAGGTACAACGTCATTCCCCGATTTCAGTAGAATAAATTCTGTATTTGGAGTTATTATTTTGGCAGCCATTTTCTAGATGTAGGACAGGTAACATAATAACGGGAATTTTCCATAAAACGATCTATGATTATGCATATAAAGGATATCACAAGGAAGATATTGAAGCTAAGCAAACTATTAGAATGATTCCTAGTCCAGATTTTAGGCCTACTTGCATTCCCGGTTGGAGTGGCCACGACAAACAAAAAAAATAGACCTGCAGGAATCTGCAGGAGTCATGCTGCCTAAAAATGTAACTTACTTTTTTGAGATGAGCAAGCCTTGGGGAGCAGACGACTGCCTTCAATAACAAAGGCTACCAAAGCAACAAGCACTGCAGTTAACGATTTAAGCGCTAGTCACGGCTATAGCCATGATAACAATAATCATAATGGCTGCTGATCATGGCTATTGCCACAAGGCAGTTATCTGCCACAACTGCTAGTCACAGCAAAAGATGTTTTGGAGGATAGGAGTGTTTCTCTGTACCAATCAGATTTTAGTATTTACAAAGCTATCTTGGGGATTGGTTGCTAGGGGCCCCGAGGTGTCCATTTTAACAACTTCTTTGGACTGCAAAGTCATCCTTTGAATGATTCATTTCAGTATACTTATTTCGTGGATTTTGACCATGCGTTGTTTCAAAATGCCGGCGTTCAAGAACTTGTCAAGAGATGGCAGTGAGTTTAACAATGAAAATGCTGAATATCCAGATATGTTGCTTGCTAAAAGTGATGGCGAAAATGAAGCAGAGTTTTTATGCTTTGAGAGCGAGAAATTCTAATCTGATTGATTCAGCGCTGAAGTGTCCCATGTGGGAAATATTTTGAGTGATGTGATGACATTTTATTAAAAAAAATTATTTTGCAGTTAAAGGGTTAAATGGAAAATAAAATTGCACCCCATTTTATCATCTCGAGGCTTTAACTTTTTTCCACTTGGTTTAACTTCACCATTCAATGCCACTTTAGGAGCAGACCATAATTTTGAACAGGAATGCCATAATTTGAGAATTCAAAATGATCAATTGTGACTGGAAGCAATTACTACTGATATGATCACCACTGCTTTGCTCTTGCATAAGGCTCTGCAGACGAATATAACTGAGATATACAAGAAAAAAAGTCAGTCAGTATTTATTTCTTTTTGCCTTCAATAGAGTAGAGTCATACATTTAAATTGAATGTCATCAGTAAGAAAAAAAAATGGAAATCTTCAGAAAAGGTTTTATTGCCAACAGTTTCTGTTGCAAACAGTGCATAGGCAAAGAAATCATATGTCCACCACTTTCGATGCAGATTTCAGATTTATAAAACCAAATTTGACATTAAAAACAATCAGTCAATAAGATTGTGTGCATTTGAAAAAATTCTAAACCCCAACTTCTAACCCTGATCAATAAAATAATAATGGCATGCCATTTCACTTTGCTACAGAAATATAAATTACTTCTCACTATTTTCCATTTGTTGTTTTGACCCTACACAATATCTAAGAATGAGATCCACACAAATATGGTAGCTTGCAGGCATAGACAGATAAGCAAGGACTGGCTTCAAAATGCATTTAAATCCTGTTTCCACCATTTCAGCTAAAACAATGTGTTAATATTGGAACTACACCCACAATGTATCAAATAGAATTAACAGATTCAATATAAACAATCAATAATAATATTCTAAAGCCCAACAGGAGTGAAACAAGATTTGACATTCAAAATGATGTATGTTACAATACCTAGACCTCAAATTCATCCTGTTAAGATTCAGGACTTGTAAAACAATGCAATAAACAGAAAAACAAAAGGAGGAATGGACATGCAAAGCACAGTCGCCGGAAACTGAGGTTCAAAGTAAATGTAGCTGTAAATGTAGGTCGCACAGCTACAAACTGTCCTAAATTTTCATTGACTAAAAGTACCAGTGCCTTATTTAGATCAATGTTCCGTCCTGCATGAAAAACTATTTGTCTTTTCAAGCGGTGCACTTGGGAGGGGATATTTTAAAATGTAAAACTTCAGCTAAGAGCTTCACAAACCATCAGTGCAGGTCTTAACCACCAGACCATATTTTGAAAATGCCCATGAAACCATCGCAGGTCAGTTTTGAGACTGAAAAACAGGCTGGTTCTGTAATTAGAAGAGAAAAAAAACCTAAATGCTGGTAAGGAAGTAAGGCAGCAAATAGAACCACTTTAAATGCCCACTATAGTTGACAGAGACACAATCACACCTGTCAAAATGTTGTGGCCTAGAGCTGTAAGTTTGGCTCCTAAGGCCCGACTCACATATGCCATGATTAATTCAGTATGGATTTCTCAGAATGCCAATTAATTGTTGCAGAAAGACCTAGAACAAGGGCAATACCTCCCACTCACTGGTACTGGCCATGTTCATATTTCCACAGGTACCCTCTCAAATAAAACCTACTGAACTTGAAGGAGGGAGGCTGCTATTTATTAAATTCAAGGACATTTGCTGTCCTGAGTTTACCGTGGAGAGACTGGAAAATAGGACTTCGACTTCCAAGTACAATCAAGGATAGAAGTTTGTCTCTCCAGCCGCTGCTGAAACGAGGCATCTTTTCCAGGGAAGGCCAAGAAAAGATAAGTCACTTCCCACAAAAATCTGCATTAATTTTTTCATCATAAAAAAGCACAGAGGGCTGAAGGAGAAAACTGTTTTTTTTTCTTCCTCTTTTCTACCAATTCAAAGACTGCAATGAAACTGAATGGGCTCCATCTGAGAAATTAGACAACAATGGAAGCTAGGGATGGGTGGACCACAGTATATACCGAGCAAAATCAAACATTTAAATGACCATAAGGGAGGAGCTGCCATAATATTACATAGTCTGGATAGCCCATATATCATACTACTCCAAGTGGCCGCCAATTCCAATGCCATACGGTAATTCGGCTAATGGCGTGTTCCTGTTGAAATGGGAAGTTGGAAATTCAGAGTTTTCGTTTGAAGTTTTTAACGGGAATGCCCCCTGAAGTCAGATTACCAACTGAAGAAGTCGAAGGAACCTCATCAACCCTGAGTTCCAAGTTAAAGATAGCAGCACCATATACAAACAGGAAGTGAAAGCTGTAATAATAAACTGTGCACTTACACTTCTTAGTTATTTTATTCTCATTAAATCAGTTGTACACACAAGACAGTCAAAAATCTATCTGTGGACATGTTGAGGCTTTTGTATGTGCATAATAACGCGCAAGGCATTGTTATCAGCTGGTATTGCAAACAATGGCAATCCTGGCCAGAGTAAACCTCTCTGACCCCGACCAGTGAAATAAGTTGCGTTTCTTTACTTGTACTGGAATGCAGTCAACTGGGGGGTGACGTCATTCCCAAATTCGAATTCCAACCTGTGAGGTACTGCAGCAGATGTAGATAGCAGTTAAAGTATGTATGTGTGTATGTTCATGAATCATAATGAAACAATTAAGTTATTGACCCGACCCTTCTCCCCTTTCTTGTGGTGTGCCTCAAGGGTCTGTGCTGGCTCCGATTTTATTCGCCTTATACTTGCTCCCCCTTGGCCTTTTAATTAGTTCATTTGAGGGTATCGGTTACCATTTTTATGCGAATGATATCCAACTCCTTGTATCTTTTAAACCTGACAATTTTAAAGGTATGTACATTTTATTGGAGTGTTTATCCGCTATTGAGCAATGGCTGTCCAGCTATTTCCACCAACTCAATGCTGCAAAGACTGAGGTGTTGATCATAGCCAATGATAACATTGCCTCCAGAGTGGCTGACCACCTGGGGTCTCTGAAAGGAAATGTTCGCCCTTATTTAAGAAACTTGGGGGTTATATTTGATCAATCTATGCACTTGGATAAGCATGTAAAAACGCTCACTCGCTCCTGTTTCTTTCAGCTTAGGAACATTGCCAAATTACAGTCCATTTTATCACGTTCTGAATTAGAAATCTGTATACATGCATTCATTTCATCCAGACTCGATTAGTGTAATTCTCCGTTTACTTGTCTCAGCAAATCATCCATAGATCAGCTCCAACTTATCCAAAATGCCGCAGCTAGATTACTCACTAGGTCAAAAAAGACATGCCACATCACCCCAATTCTAGCTTCTCTTCACTGGCTCCCCGTACATTTCCGAATACAATTCAAAGTCCTGGTTTTTGCATATAGAGCCCTCAAAGGTCAAACCCCAGACTACATCTCAGATCTCCTTCAGCTGTATCTGCCTAGCCGCCGTCTGATGTCGACTGATCAGTTGCTCCTGGTAGTGCCTCGGACCAGGTTAAAAACCAAGGGTGACAGAGCCTTTGGGGCAGTGGCCCAAAGGCTCTGGAATGCGCTCCCCCATGACCTGAGAGCCTCCCCTCCTGAACTTCAGTTCAAGACTCATTTAAACACACACTTGTTCAGACAGGCTTTCGGCCATGTGTAGCTAATTTTTTTTTTTTGCTCTGCTTTAAGTGTTGCGGTTTTATCGTCTTTTATTGGTTACTTCTTGTAAATGTCTCTTTTATGTCTTTTTTAATTTATTTTTATCGCGGTGAAGTTTTATGCCATTGGCTCACTGAAGCTGAATTGGTTGCTACAGGGGACACTTTTTTCTGTAGCAAGACATATATATCTTTTTGTCAAAATATTAACATGTTGAACTTTGATCGATGCTATGGGAAAGTATATTGAGCTGTTTGCACATCAGGCTAAGCTGAGGAGTTAAATTAAGGCAGCTGCTGGAAGACAGGGATTGGAGTGAACTCGTTCGTATTCTGAACCGCGTTCGAGCTCGGCTTGCTTGTGAATATTCAATAACTGATCCGGGTGTGCCATCTAGTGATAATACGAGTAACAAAGTGGCCAGTGTCAAAGTTTAAAGTAAAAGTAGCCTATACTTTCTCTTTTTAATGAGTAAAAGTCCCGGTTTAAAAAAAAAAAAAAAAAACCTACTTCAGTACTGTAACAAAGTACATGTACACCTCTGTATGATCATGTATCCCAGATCCCTTCATTGTACCCATTTTCTCTCATATCAGTTGTTAGATTGAAAAGGAAGATTAAGGAAATAATTCTGGTACTGGCTGCGAAATTCAAAAGGGAGATAAAGGAATGTAACACATCGTACCAATTTAGCGTGACAAAATCTTAACAATGGTCAGAATGTGTTTTTAATTTCCCAATTTAATCTTGCAACCGATACTGTCATCCATGCTTGTTAACTGTCGTAAGCCATTTGTCACTGCAGGGCTTGTTTCAGCAAATCCTCATGCTCCAATTCAGGGCAGATATGGCACCCTGGGTGAGGTGGGTCAAATGATTTAAGACACCAAGGGAAACCAAACTTGGTCTTCGTAATTGAAGAGGGACAAGCGTGGCCCAGTTTGGAAACATACAGTCCTGCTTTAAGTTCCTCCTCTGAGGCCTCCTGAAGCAGTCATCTGTTTTAATGGGAACAGGAAGTCCCTAAAGAGCCTCCCAGTTCAGTAAAACATGAATATTATACTTTTTTCCCCCTAAAACTGGATAATGTCTACACAGGAGGTCAAAATCCTTAAGTGATCAACCTCATTTTCTCAGCATGATACATTACAGGCACACATTGTAAAAGTTAAATTATGCATTTAAATTAATAAATAAAACATGATAACGGGGTTACTTTTTTAAATAATATTCTGATCCAAAACTCAGATTTTTAAGTTACAAATACACGAATAATGTTTCAGATTCACAAGCACGCTTCTGTGACACTGAGAACAGTAACACGAGAGTCCTCAAAACAAGAGCGTCAATGCAGCCAAGGTCAAAGTCAACCTGAAACCACCAAGGGCACCGCTCAGCCTGCAGTGTTTCGGAAATACATTAAACCCTTTCCCAAGGGACGTAATAACAGCAGGGCACAGCTCAGGAGATGGACTGCTGGAATCTGACGCAGCCAGAAGCTGGAGAAACAGACCTTTTACACAGCAGAGATGATCTCATGCAGGGTAGGTCATTCAGCACATTTTTAGGACTGCAAACAGGGATACATCATTGTCAGAATGTTACCGACCACACCCACCGAAAGGGAGGGAAAAAATATATGAATAAAAATCACAAGAAATATTGTTAAGAACCACATATGCACCTATAGTTCCAAAATGGAAAACGCAGAACAATTTGTACCATGTGTTTACTGTAATTATTTTTCTTTCTGAGAAAAAAAAAAAAAAAAAACATATGGTATTCCAGACTAATCTGAAATTAACTGACTAATCTCAGTCTACTTGGAGGTTGTCAGCATGAGCTGAACTCAGATACTTTAAGGAAAATTTCACACTAACTTAGGCCATCCATGTCTCATGTGGTCAAAATTTGAAATGCATTTTGTTATGTTACTTCCAGTGGATATGAAAAAAACAACAGATCTTATATTTATGAAAAAATAATGTTAGTGAGCTGCAGATGTTATGACAGTTCTGCAATAACAACAAAAAGTTGAGTAACACACATCAAGCAGAACAACAAATATGCCGGAGTGGACACGTTTGGACGGAAGATATTCGGTACCTTGACAACAGGAGGAAGTACCAACAATGTAAAATATTTAACTTTTACTGAATATCTCTTCATAATATCTGATATATACATCCAAAATAATGAGCTTCCCCATTCTGTGGCAATAGGTACAGACCAATGTGTCGGAGTGGACATGGACAGAAAAAAATACCGTGAAGTAAACAATATGAAGGGTGAATAAAAAAATTGCTCCACACTCAAGGCAAATCGCTTTCATTTTTCATGACACTTCGATCTGTTAGTATTGTGATAGAAAGTATATGTGGACACACACAAAAGCTAAAACAGTTCATGTAAATGATACATTTTTATGAGACACAATATTCCGTCCAATATTTGGACACATTTGCACATTTTAGGAAATGTACTCAGCCAATTTTGTTGAAACCCGGCATGATTATTGCTCATAAGCTGCTTTTCTAAATACATAAACATCAGCCATACCCAGCATAAAGTAGGAATTACTGTTCATTTTTGAAGTATTGTTGATGGCCTTGGTTAGCATAAAATTGCCCTTAAAGTCCTTGGTGAAAGCAGGCATACATACCCATGTCAAATTAAAGTGTAGCATCAGACAGAGAGAAGACAGAGATAGTATCAAAGTTTAAGCCCAAACCACACTGAAAAAAGTCAACCTGAGTGCATGTAAATATAACATAATTAAATCCCTGATATTAACAATTAAAAAAAATGAAGTTTGTATATTTACATGAAAATAACTCATTTTGAATTAATCTGCATTTGTATAATAGGATAGCATAGGCAACGCTGCGGTGGTGATGGCTGCAGAGATTACGAAAGCACCACCAAGAAAATAACTGAATTTTCACATATAAGTTCTAGTCAATTTCTTTGTATATTTTTTAAAGTTATTAAAAAAAAGCTCTGCTAGTCTAAGGTCAGATCCGCTTAGAACTTCTTTTGTTGTCAGTTCAGTGAGTCGCTCATCGATATACATGTATAGCACACTAGATTGCTGACAGGGTATCCTGAAGTGAAGCATCTGTTCCAGCAGCGTATGCACTCGAAGGTAAAATTCACTCAGACTCCCATTCATTTTCGCCTACTTTAAAATTTTCAAAACACTTGCGTGTGAGACTGTTATTTTGGTATCGCTGCGCAGAGCCGGCTAGGATTTATTTGGCGAGCACTCGTTTACCCGAGTGCTTACTGGGTTATACCATGTCAACTCAGCCACCCATATACATGGCACCTCTCAGATTTTGCTCAAAAATTGTCAAAAAATACTTTATGGTACCAAACAAAAGAATCAGGTTTCGTGTCAATAAGTCTAATGGTCTTCGTGTGAAAAGTTCTTGAAATTTGGGTGCCACGCCCCTTTTTGACTTATGTGAAATGGTCATTTTGTTTTGTAGCATTTTGGAGGGACCATAACTTCAAGCAATAGATAAGAAGCTGAAATTTCATTTGCTGCTATATTCTGGCCCATAGATCAGGATTGATTGATTTATTTCTGGATTTTGACAATATAACAACAATCCTAAGGATAACATGCTGAAGTACAATACTTATTTCCAGCATGGTCCTTGGTGTTACACGCAAGACACAAATAGACAAGAAACAGACAAAAATTCTGCAGCCAGAATCACCGTGAGACAGAGGGGTAAGATGAGGGCCCCCAAAATCCTAAATTTTTTGGCAGCAAGTGATTTTTCACTTTTTGGGGGTCCCTAGGATTCAGTTCAGTGAATGCTACCGTTCAAAATGTGGTTCTCCCTAATATTTGGGAACTTTCCCACCACCAAACTAAATTTTAGGATAATGGCACCATTGGTGGGGGACTTTTTGGGGTCAGAAAACCACTTTGGGCCAAAATGAGCCTTTCAGACCATGGACTTCAGACACCCAAATGATTCCCTGGACAGTGGATGATGGCAATAGCATTTATTCTATACAGATACACATATTCAAACATTAATTTCAGAAAATAAACACTTTGATTATTAACCTCCTCTTATATGAACATATTTAATGAAGAAAGGCATTCTGAGACGCTTTTTCTGCTGAAATTTTGAAGTTCAGAAACTAGGTCAAAACAGGATTACATAGAAAGAGTGGACCTAACTGTCTAAAATCAGGTGTAATTATATTAATACAGGTATTCATCAATGAAAACCTGAGGTAAACATTTGAAATTATGCAAAAAGGGACTTTAACCCCTTGTACACCATGACACGACCAGGACCTAAAGTCGTGGGAAACCAGGTTACAACTAACGGTCATTAATTGATCAAGACATGGTCTCAGCACATACGCAACATAATTCATTGGGAAACATTAGGGCTGCCACAAACGATTATTTTGATAGTCGACTATTCACCGATTATTTTTTCGATCAGTCGATTAATCAGATCATTCGTAAATTGAATGTAAAACAAAGCTTTTCGCACCAGCATGCAGCAGCTCTTGTATAACCATCATTAGCTTTCAACTTGAAGTTTTTAAGGTATTTGCTAACTAAAAAGAAAGACAATTAAGATGATAGCTCATTAAACCTTTAATGAAATATGCAGCTTGTAGCAACAAACAATTCTTTAACTGTGTAGCATAAAGTGCAAACAGCTGAGTAAAATAAGGATAAGGCACTGGCCTACACAACACAGAAATGAATATGGGTTTTTAGTTCTTTCTTTTCTTGATTTGTCTCTGGCATCAAACATGGCTACATTTAAATCAAATGAAGTATGCACCTGAAACTAAGGAATTATTCACAATATTAAAGTTTTGGTCTCACTGACTCAAAATATAACACAAGTGCATTTAGTGCTCAGTGCTCCCAACTGTATTCAACTTTACTACACTCTGACTCTATATAATCCCAAACTGCGCAAGGCTCTTGTTCATAGCCAGGAATGTTAGCATTTCTGCATGTCTTGGAGAGAGGCTTGCTCTCTTTTGAGAGCAGATGTTCCCTGCTGCAGAGAAAATCCGCTCCGATGGGGTGGAGGTTGCAGGGGATGCACAGAAAAGATTTAGCTAGCTTTGACAGCGTGGGGAAACGCCCCTCATGTTCACTCCACCATTTGAGAGGATCATCCTTTTTAGAGAGTGCGGCCTCTCCAAATTACAGCCGAACTTCACTTATCACAACTTGGATCTTTCGGTCCTCTTCAGATTCTCCATCCTCATTTTCACTCTGACTGCCTGTGTCAGAGTGGAGGAGGGTTTCCAGAGCACTCTTTCAACCTGAACCATTGGCCCTCAGCAGTTTTGCATCCTGCATCCCTGTCGTTTTTGCTTCTTTGACAGCGAGGACTTCAACACTCCCTGCAGTCTGATGCTATCTTCAGGAGTCAAAAACTTCAGCTTTCTGTATCTAGGGTCCAAGGCAGCTGCCAGAATAACTGGATTTTCTTTGTCTGCTGAGATTGTCTGCTGTCTGCTTCATCTTTAGCTTTGTACTAGGAAGCTCGCTTCTCTTAAAGTGCTCCACTAGCTGCCTAGCAGCACCTAGTGCTCTGCTGATGGTGGTTTCTTTGAGAGCAGTGTTCAGTATGAGCTGGAGTGTGTGTCCAGCACAGCGGATAGAGGCCCATCCATATTTTTCTTCAAGCAGTCGCATTGCTGCCACCATATTAGAACCACTGTCATGAACTACTGCTTTTATTTTATTGGGCAAGATGTCAGACTTTGTTAAAACCTCTTCCACCCATGGCATTATATTTGCATCGCTAATGTTAATGTTTACAGCTATCAATATGAGTAAAGTAAGCTCTCTGCTTCCGCCAGTGCTGAAACTGTTAATGGGTTAACCGTATCCGTATACATTTGATTCTGGGTATTTGGATTGTAAATTACTATTCGAACATTCGATACGGCCCCTACCCTATTTTAAGCACGTGATGAGCAGCGCGGTGTAGCGGGGAAACTCGAGAAAAGGTTTGTTCGGGCGCCAGGCAGCCTTCAACTGGCAACTTAAGAATTTCTTTATCCACACCACAGCGGGAATAAGCATTAACAAGCAATCAGTTGATTTTTTTCTTTCATGTGCATAAACGCAATATATATTTGAAGGATCAAGCATAAATTCGGAATCAGCAAGGTTTTATCATGCTTTATAAAATAAAAATAGAGAAACTGAAAAAACCGTAAGCATTTAAACTGCGCGTCTTTTCCCTAAACAGTGGTATGCGAGAACGGATAACAATGAGCACGAAGCTCTAAAAAAAAAAAACAAAGCTTTACGCAAGTAGAAATTCAAGTCACCTTTATAACTTTCGGTTATGCAATTCAAACAGAAAATAAGACGCGACAATGTCGGCAAGACACTAACGCAGCTGAAGATTAACAAAAAAAAAAAATCAACCCCGATGCTTTAATATTCATATTCCAGAATGAAAATAAAAAGCGAGAATAAAGCAATGAAACGAAATACAACAAATTAAGGCGGGGTAAGGCAGTTAATAATATTTCATTTTGGATTTCATTTTGCTGATCGGATAGCTCGGAATGGTGCAGGGAAAGCGAGTGCGAAAAGCTGGTTTTAAAATGAAATCTTGGGCTTCTACAGACCTTATCGCAGTCCTCAGTCCGCTGAAGAGTATAGGCTACTCTTCAAACCGTGAAGGATGTACCGCTCCTGTTTCCCCAAGGCAGAGGGATTTATTCTTCAGGAACCAAATAACAGAGTCTTTTAAGAGTTAAAAAATTCTTCCCAGGCTGATTCCCATGGATCATAAAATAATTATTTTTTTCTTCTCCTGTACTGGAAGTTTTTTTTTTTTTTTTTTTTTAAACTCACCAGTTTCCTGTCATGTCTGCTTTTTGCATAGGCCTACTTCTTGAATACAGACCATCTTTTACCGAACTGACATCTAGTTAGAGGTTCGCGTCAGCTCATTAGAGAGGGGGAAAAAAATTTGGTTAAGCGGCAATCCGACGTGTGAAAACAGTTCAGCCTGGTCAATGACGGTAAGAAAGCGCAGTGTAAACTTCAAATCAAGTGACTCGGAAATTTTGCCGGTTAACCGAATACTATTCCAATATAGCAAACAGTTAATTCGAATACTAAAAATCACTAACTGTTTCAGCACTAGTTTACGCTAATGTTAGCAGCTAACTAGCCAGTGAGTTTACAGGGACGACGACCCTTCATCGTTGTCACAATCAGCCACAACGTGCTTCCTTTTCAGGTGCTCGTGCATCGCAGTTGTACTGCCGTGGAAGGAAAGTTCTGCCTTGCAGATATTGCATTGGACACTTTTCGGGTAGCCATGATACCAGAGCCCGTCTGGAATAACTTCAGGTGACATCACGGCTGACCTCAATTACCACTATTGCGCATGTGTGTCATGGACAGAAAGGCAGATGCGGCAGTGAAAGGTGCCGCAGCAGTTTTGAGAGAGAAACAAAGTTTAAAAAAAAAAAACGCGTCGACTATTAAATTAGTCATCGACGATTTTAATAGTCGACATAATCGTGTCTAGTCGACTAATCGTGGCAGCCCTAGGAAACATGGAAGGATTCCATCGTTACTTGGAAAAAGGAAAATCATTTCTTCAGAATCCTTCAGGTCTTTTGTCCTACAAATTGAGGAAGAAGCAACATGATTTTTTGATGGTCATATTCTGCGACTTTGTACTGGCGCGCACTGCGTCCATTAATCTTAGGTGCCCTTATACAGCAGATAATATGCATAAAACCCAGCATAAAACCAGGTTCCAGGTCAGATGACCAAGAGGGGATATTGTATGCACGTTTCATGAATTTCACATAGACGGCACCATGTTGCTTCTTCCTCAGGTGTATTGCATCATTTAGAATCCTTGCAAATTTATTCTGATTGGGTTCCTGCGAAATGACATTGCTTATGAAATGCAGTATTTGAGCCCTTATTTTAACCCTTAGCTATGTGTCATTTAGTAGGAATCATAAACAACAAATCAACCTTAACCATGTTGAGAGTATGTTGTAATCTGGATTCCCACTACATAAAACCTTAGTTGTGTTATGGTGTACATGTGGCAAGTCCCTTTCTGCATAATTTTGGATGCTTACCTAAGGTTTTCTTTGATGAACACCTGTATTAATGTTATTGTAACTGATTTTATACAGTTTGGTCAACTCTTTCTATGTAATCCTGTTTCCGGACTTAAAATTTCTGCCGAAAAAGGGTCTCAAAATGCCTTTTTTCATAAAATATGTTCATATACAAGGAGGCAGATAATCAACGTTTTTATTTCATTAAATGAATGTTTAAATACACTGCCCAGTCAGTAAAAAGTCACCTTTTGGAAATTAATGAACAAATTCTATAATTGGACCATTATTGCGGTTATTAATGTGTGTCAGCTGGCAATAATCATTTTTACCCTGACTGATGAAGCACATCGCTACTCATTTCTTAAACAAGATGTGTTTGTGAAACACTGATGCCCCCATGCATAACATGCACATACTAACCATTAAAGGCCTGTAAATCAAAGGTTAAAGGTCAAGGTCACAAAGTCAACATTCATTACCTCATCAGAAAGGTCTTATCCTAAGGAATATATATGCCAGGTATCAAATGCCTATTACTAGTTAATGAAAAGTTATGGCCCATGTTAAAGTTTTTGTCACCAAACGTCATGCTCCAAGGTCAAGGTCACAAGGTGAAAAGTCATGACCCCATCTGAAGTGCCTTCTCACAAGCAATGCATATGCCAAGTATCAAAGTCCTATCATGAGCCGATGAAAAGTTATAACCATGTTAAAGTGCGGACAGACAGACAAACAGACAGACAAGTGAGAAACTACATGCCCCTCGAAATCTGAAATGCCTTCTCACAAACAATGCATATGCCCAGTATCAAAGGCCTGTCATGAGCCGATCAAAAGTTATAGCCATGTTAAAGTGCAGACAGACAGACAGACGGACAGGTGAGAAATTATATGCCCCCGAAATCTGAAATGCCTTCTCACGAGCAATGCATAGGCCAAGTATCAAAGGCCTATCATGAGCCGTTCAAAATTATAGCCATATTAAAGTGCGGACAGACAGACGAACGGAGAGACCGACAGGTGAAAAACTATTTTACGGGGGCATAAAAATCATGTCGGAAGACACATCTCTTGATAGTGGAAAAGATTTTACAGTATTTCAGAACGGGCAGGTTATTGGCCTGTATTTAGCAAGGAAAACCATGAATGACAAAAACAAGTATGAGGAATCATTTTCACAAACAAATTTGCCACTAGAGTCCTGACCTTAAACACATTCAAAGTTAGTAGGATGTGCTCAAGAAAGACCACCAAGTGGTTCAACCATTATGTCGAGAAGACAAGATCTCGACCAAAAATTATGGAATTTCTGATCGAACATAAATGTTCTGGCATTGAATATAGTTGTCAAAACAATGACAAGACGAATATGCTCTGTTATCAAAGCTACAGAGCTCCCAACTAAATATTTGAGTGTGTGACTTTTTTTTTGGCTGGGAAGTGTATGTATGTGTGTCTAGTATAAATGCCATTATCATCATCCAGTGCCCACAGGGTTATCTGGGGGTCAGAAGTCCAGAGTCTGAAAGGCTCATTTTGGTCTGAAGTGGTTTTCCGACCCCCAACAATGGTACCATTATCCTACTAATTACAACGTAGTTTGGGGGTGGGAAAAATCCCAAATATGAGGAAGAACCACATTTCGAACAGTAACATTCCCTGAACTGAATCCAAGGGACCCCCAAAAACTGAAAACAATCACTTGCCGCCATTAAAAAAAAAATTATGATGGGGGCCCTTCTCTCACCTGATCTCTCATGGTGATTCTGGCTGCAGAATCCTGATCTATGGGCCAGAATACACCAGCACATGACATTTCAGCTTCCTACCTCCATTATGTGAGAAGTTATGGTCCTTCCAAAATGCTATAAAATGAAATGACCAATTCACATAAGTTGAAAGGGGGCGTGACACCCAAATTTCAAGAAATTTTCAAATGAAAATGGTCAGAGATATTGACACAGCTTGGAATTCTTTTGTTTGGTACCATAAAGTATTTTTGGACAAAGTTTGAGCAAAATCCAAGAGGTTTCAGGTTCAAGGCACCTCAATATTGGCTGTTTTGACATGGAATGACTATCTGCACCCCAAGAAGACGTGTCAGGAAAGGTGCACTATCCTTACACAAGGAAAGGATACATGACGGGAACTAGAGCACTCGGCAACCAAGTACATGTATCCCCCGAAGGCCCCCCAGTTGGGCCCAGATGGTCCCAGAGTACCCAAAATCAATAGGTGTCACGAACTTACCATAATACATGTCCCAGCAAAATTTGAAAAGAATCAGTGCACTTATGTGGGCTGTAGAGCGTTCACAAGAAAATCTCTGTGGAGGCGGCGGACGCGGACGTGTGACGAGGCCAAATCCACAGTATCCTCCGAACTCGTTCGGGGGATGCAATTAAAGTTTACCGCTGCTCTCACTGCACTCCGAAGGGATTGCATTCGGAAATGAATGCTCCCATTTCCCCAGAGGTAAAGAAAAATACTGTATGTTCACAGAGAAGTCAGCACCACCTGCTTACATGATGCAAAACTGAGTAACAGGTGAGAGCAGATACTGCAATATATATTTTATTGCAGTCACTGGAGATGGTGTTGCTTTTGTGGTCTTAGCTATGTTTTTTGATCCCCACCTTGAATAGGAAATAACCGAATTGTCCACAACCAATAGTTACATGACACCTGATCATGCGTCATGAGGTGAGTACCCAAAAAAGGTGGATTTGTCACAACTGACAATTTTTTTCAGCCAAAAAATGTAAAATTCATAACCAAGAACCTGGGCTATAATAGTAAATAAGGTGTCATTTTGTAGCTTTGGATCGCTGCTTTCAGATGGTATTAGACACATTTGCCTTCAGTTTGTTACGTTACAGTTACAGGCTGATGAAGCGGGTGGATTTTTTGTGGCAGAGGTGGAGGACAAATACACTGAACTGAAAGCTCATGCATAAAGCAATTCCCATTGCTCTTTGTCGTGCCTAAACATTTTTTGGTCAGTGAGTGTGTGAGTGGGCATTCCCCTAGTGAGACTGATAGAAAAAGGACAATTGTGAGGAACGTTTAGTGCCAAACTATATTGTTTGACTTCTTATCATTACACTCATCACGAGCAGGACACTGAAAGAAATGAGGCAAATTTGCAGATTAAACTAAATTATTAGGTTTAGCAAACAATTTAGAGTGCCCTAGGTAATACAGAATGACTAGGACAGAATATAAACATTACGTGTTGCTGAATACCCCGTGGCCCGGACAAGATTTCCTGCCTCAAGGTCACAGCGCTAAGGTCAAACGGTGAAATCCAGCAAAAACATTACGTTGCACATCTATGTGGCACAGTGAGTTACCATACCAAATTTGGTGAAGCTGCAATAATTAGTTGTCGAGTACTGACCCGGATAAGATTTACAAGGTCAAGGTCGCAGAGCTAAGGTCAAAGGTCAAATCCAGCAAAAAACCTGACGCTGCACATCTATGGGTCATAGTGAGTTACCATACCAAATTTGGTGAAGCTGCGATCATTAGTTGCCGAGCACTGGCCCGGACAAAATCATGGACGGACGACAGACACCGAACACGCAGGTGACGATGATACCCCTCCAGCCAGAGTCGGCCGAGGGGTAAAAATGAGAGGAAATGTGTTAATATAGTATAGTTCTGCATAGTCCTGTATAGTTCTGCATGTGGGAAATAAAACAATTAGACAGAATTACTACATGTAAGGCTAAAATGTGGAATGTGCTCCACTTGATAAAGACCTGGGGAAAGATTGTTGATAAGGTTCAAGTGACTGAGGTGTAGCAGTAAAAAAGGCAACAAGATGCCAGGATATACAGGCAAAAGTACTGAACAGAAATCAAATTAGGTCATGTTCATCTTGTATAATACCTTCCTTCAGACCACACTTGGAGTACGATATCAAGTCTATGTTAAGTTCAGGAGACCATGCCACAAAAAAATACAAGCTCTGGAAAAATATTCTGCCACCAAAATGATTCCCAGTATAAAAGATAAAAGTGAGGAGAAAGGGGGCAATTCCCAAAGAATGTTACTTTCTGCACAAATAAATGTTTAACAAGTTACCGTTGATCGTACAAGATGGATACAAAGGGGGGAAAAAAAGTGGCATAATGCAACGGTGTAACATCCATAAGAGGTTGTTTTTCCCTCACAAAAATAAATTAAATTCCAATATTTTCCACAATACCTTTCGTATGTTAAACCATAATCCGCACATCAAAATTTCAGCATTAAAGTGAAAATTCCATATAATTCAAAAAGCGTGTCTTTTTGAGACAAATCCATACTGCAGGGCATTTGCCATTTTTCCTGACTTAAACAATAATTTTGCGATCATTTTCTTAGCTTTCAGCTTTTCCAAGTGTTAAAAGAATAGGCAGCAATTTTAAATCATACAAGAGTATTTTTTCCAATGGACTGGTTTGGTCATTTGGTTTCCAAAAGTCAAATACACTTCACTGGAATTTCCATGTGACCAAAGAATCCTAATGTCCGGAAACGTAAGAAGAGAGAGAATTGGGTGATCCCTCAGAGGCTCTTAGATATGAAAAAGGGATTAAAAAGCAGGATCATTACTTTAAAGTTTGGTTTGCAGAAATAGGGGTCATAAATGGAAGTTAGAAGGGTAACTATAGCACAGATATTAGGCTGTATTTTTCACACACAAAGCAGTTACAGAGTGGAATAGTTTGCCGGGTCATGTTCTAGGGGCAGAAACTCAAGACCGGGTTTGATACAGACCCAAATATTATATTGTGCTGAAGTATCCTTCATGGGGAGAAAAGTAAAGCCTTGTTGGGCTGAAAGAGCCATTCTCACCATGTTAATACTGTGACTTTTTACGACTCAATACTCGCAAATTATATACAGCCTAGATTATTTACAATATTATTATATTATCCATGTAGTCAACTTTGTCTAGCATTGCATTCTGGATATTAAAAGACTGATGGCATGGCAAAAGCTGGCATGTCCTGTTGCTAAATTAATGATTTCTCTCGTCAAGAATATTGCTAAAAATCGTATCAGCAGTGACTAACTCCCGAGTAATTGTTCCTATGGGGATGAAACCATTCACTGACACTTATGGTTAATGCAACGGGGAGTTGAAGACTAAACTGCTATTAATCTGCAGCGTCTGCTGCGGCTATATCAACGTGTTGTTGCATTGCGTCAGCAGAAATTGACTGCAGCTGCGGTAAAGTGAAACGCTGTACAAAACAGTGAGAGAGGCCCTGGGATGCCTAGTACATCACCAATTTTAACGGCATTTTAATGATGGCATGTACTTTTCCTTTAATATATTATGCATTATGTATGGGTTAGTATACAAACAATGACTGTATAGACCGGGAAGAACAAAAAAAAGAAAATGGACTTCCAGTCATCTTTGGTTGCAGACCTCCCTCTCTTAGCCATTTTAGTGTCCTGTAATTATTTCAGATACTAATCCTGCAACAAAAACAGTTGGTACAACAGTAGACTACAGACGCGAAATGAACATGCAAACTGGTGTGATGGTGCCTACCACCACATCCAGAGACAGGCATAAATACACCCTCGACAGTTTGCCATAACATCTCAAGGCTCACACTATTCACTTAGGCTCTCATTCCTCAGTTTCAAATACACCCAACGTGTGTATTACACTACGGAATAACCAGTTTCTCACAAATTTTATCAAGGTTTCAAACCGTATGAAAACTAAATCTGAACACTACAGTAGGCATTTAAAAGTGAGCTTTGGAAAGGTACAGAAAATATTCAACTACAGGAAGCTCAAGCTGGTCACCAGGAGCCCCAGGGCCGCAGTCCAGCGAGATTTGAAATCTGACACTGCAAATGTGACCTCCATTAATCCAGCTGCCTCTGTTTGTGATCAGAACTGCTCATCTCAACTCAAAAATCAGCCAGAGAGAAGCCTACGTGGCATAGGGATAAGCAGATTATTTCTGAAGGCTAATTTACGTGTTAGCCTACAACTGTAAGACAGCTGGATGGGACTTCATTTTTAACAGAAGTTCTAACAGAAATTAACATCAATACCCGAAGTAATATTTTTATTGTCAAAAGTAGCATCCAAAAAAATCAGCACAAAATCGAGACAAGATCATTTTAGAGCAAAAAGAAAAAATGTCAAGACATGAAAGACGTTCCCAGCAGAAAAACAGCCTGCGAAGACTTGTATAATTCCATAGACTTCAAAGGGCCTTTAAACCTGACACCACCAAAACAGACTCCACCACATCAGGCCCTGCAACATATGCACAACAAAATCACAAGGATCTTCCTCCATTATGGACTCAAACAAAGGCAGCAGTGACATACAGTGAATTATTACATCCTTGAGCATGCAGCTTGCTCAAGCATCGCTTCATGTTCTAGCCCGAAGGGAGGGTTTACAAATCGCAGGAGTCCCATTTCAGCATCAGCAAATAAACCTTTACAGCGCGGCATACAATATTAGCACACTGTACTTTAATTCTGTTACTCAGCTGCAACAGTGAATGGTTTTGCAGCAGGAATAGGTACTTTGAGGGAAACCATTCAAAAACCCCTTAACAGCATTTATTTTATTATTCTTTGTTTTTGTTTGTTTGAAAGTCTGCAACAATGCTTGCATCCATCCTTTGTTACTCTCGGAGCAGCAGGCAGAACAGCGAATGAAAAAAGAACAAAAGAAAGAAAGATCACTGAAAATATAAAACTGGCAGAGTATATAACAAAGGGACAAACCACATTGTGCTGGCAAGAGTGAAAGAGCCTGTCAAGGATACAATTTCATGAAGGTGAGAAGAAGCAAACAAGTCACAAATATGATAAACGAAATGCGGTACGTACATTTGAACAGTCGACTGTTTCTGGAGATTTTGTTTTTGTAGTCCCTTCACCATCTCAGAGACTGATTTGTTAAATGACTGTGGTCAACACTATTCTTTGCAAACCAGGATATCCTGTCAAGTGACTGTATCGGTGCCTCCACACCTCCGAAAGCAGTTTGAAAACAGGCCATTTTGAAAAGAAGACTCTTGTGTGGTGTTAACCGAACGGAAATATTCAACATAAACTCTCCCCTAAAATCAATCCCGTTTCCAAACAAATTCAAACTTGGCAACTCCAGCACATCAATAATATGTTTCAATTAAAACTTAAAAAGATGAGACAGGACATTTTTCAATTTAAAAATCAGCAGACAGAAATAAAACTACAGGCAAGAAAACTGAAATAAATCTACAATTCGAGCATTCGCGTAACAGCACCCATCGCGACATTTACCATTATACATATAGAGCAGATGCACAGTCAGGATACCAGTCATTGGCAGGTTAAAAAAAGCATCTCCTCAGTGACTTTCAAATTGTCGAGTCCACTAAATTAATGAGATTCTAAACATGATACATTGGAGAAGGAGTCGATAAATTTGGCCAAAAACATGTTAAGGAAGGCAGAACAGAAGTAAATGGCGGAGGAAACCACACCCTGATTCAGACCAGGTTCTGCCTGGTTACAAGAGGGACCTCAGATTTACCCGGAAATCCTGTCAAAGACCTCAGATTCCATCCCATTTAAATGATAAAAAATGGACAGAAATCCACTCATATTTCACTCCTTGTGCCCACTCAGCAGAAAGACTGGACTTACATACCCAATCCCCAAGCTTCTTTCCGTGGCAGAATATCTTCAGAAAGGCTTGCACGTCTATTCTGGCAAGATATTTCTGGCAGAAACTCTGCAACGGTTCAACTCGGAGGGAGGTGAACAGAAGGAGGAAGTAGGAGTTTTCAGCTGAAAGGAAATGTCTGCCGTTGCGACAGAAAGCGGTAAAACTCAAAAAGAACTGTTTGACTGAATTGGAGAAGGGAAGTCAATTCTTAAGCAGCCCATCATGGGACTCACAAATTCTGGGTCCTTCTCAGAGTAATGCCACCAGAGTCTACACATCGGGAGGATGCTTGTAGAGAATGGGCACAGAGGCATTAATTATAAGAGTTAAGAGTATGCCAATTTCTTAAACAAATAATCAAATAATCACTTTTAACCTTCATTTTACCTACAAACAGTGCCCTCCACCACTACTGGCGTACCCGGTAAATAAGAAAAAAAATTTGTTTGAGTAAATGCCATAGTATATAGTCTTGATATTAAATTTAAAATATTGAAAAAAATGTTCTTTAATCAAAATACAATGATAGAAAATTACTTAGTAACCAAGTTACGATCATCAAAGAAATATTTTTCACAGTGGTGTACCACGAAATCGTCGGATCCTCCCCTTGCCATAACAACAGATCTGAGACTTCTCCTTTAGTATCAAGGTTAGGGAAAATGTAGAATCTCCACAGATTAATTTTTTGATCCAGTTTTATTTACTCAGTTTGTCCTACAACTTCAGGTCATTAATACACAATATTTGAATTAATTTTAATGCAAGCTTTGGACCACTACTAAACCCTAGTTCAAGCTTCCTGGCAGAGGCTTTCATCTAATAATTGTTGGTGCTTGATGGAATCAATATTAGTTATTAGCAGTCCAGGGGCTTTGGGGAAAGAAAAAAAAGAAAAGAGCCACAAATGGAATGACCATTTTAATTTTCACATCAAACCGGCTTTTAGTAAAAATAAATAAATAAATAAAAAGAAAAAAAAATTTTTTAAACCCCATTTAGGTTTCATCTCACCACAGAATTCAGTGCAACTGGAAGTTCAAGTACCACTTGGCAGACTATAGGCGCCAAAGTTCATTTTTGATGACAACAGTAGGGCCCGGTCATGCAGTAACGGAGTTACAAAATCGGAGTATTTTGTCTCAGAGCTCCAAAACTAAGTAAAATAGAGTTATAATTGAAATGGCTTTGGGTAGGTCTACCCTAGTCCTTAAAAAAACTAAATAGCGAATTTTGTTTATTTGATTTATTTTGGGTTAAAACGGCAAAAAACTGGTCGGTAACAGAGGTACAAATTTGTAACTCTGTTACTGACCAGTTTGCAAATTGCGATTTCTCCATGCGCCCCAAGTAAAAATGATGAGATATGGCTCACTTTGACACTCCGCATCTCTAGTGTCAGTGGTAAAGAGTTTCGTGGTTGGTTTCGGTATTAACCCTTTTTGGACAGTCTTTCTTGGGCCACTTCACGAAAAAGCCAAATATGGTAAAACTGGGAACTTTCTCCGATTTTCATGAAACTTGCAGGATTTGCTGCCTTAACCCATTTAGGCCTGAGGCCTATTCAAAAAACGCCTATGAAAACCTATGGGCGATTTTGAAAAGAGCCCCTAAAACCTGAGGTTTTCTGGAAAACGGCACCCAGCTGTCAACGTCAAGTAAAAAGCTGATATCTCAGCCTCAGTAGCAGATAGAAACAAAATTCAAAAAGTATAAAAAAAAAAAACACAGTTTCTCTCCACATGTGATCTAACAGCGATTAAATCGGGGGTTAAATACAGCACAGTGGCTGAACAGAGAATTGGGTTGCACAAAACAGCCGTTTAAAACAATTATAAATCCTGACCTGTTCTCAGTCATCTTCATGATTAACAAAAGGTTCACTCTGAGAGCGCTCCACACTTAACAGGTGCTGCTTGTTCTCCCCAATTAGGCAAGACGACAATCATTCCTCTGGACGCGTATTTGCAGTATTTAAATGTACGTTATTCAAAATTGCATAGCCTACCTGTCGACTCCCACGGAAATGGCTTGAGCCGCACGCTTGTTATAACGTAGGCTATTTAACTGCCAAGTGCCACTTTTTTTTTTTTTTTTTTTAATCAACCCATAAAATACCGAAAGTGAAAGTCCGCATTTCATTGGAACACGGACCAGTTCAATCATGCGAAGCATTGGCCAATAAATAAGTAAATTATTACTTATTTAAAAACTATCCCCCTGTGGAGTAGGACAGGAACTACAGTGCTATTTGAGCATACCGAGACACTGGCTTAGTTCCTCAAGCCAGTCCCCTAGTGGAACAGGACAGTAACTGCACTAGCAGGCCACTGTCCCAAGGCAGTTGCAGTAAGTAGTACACAAAATGCTACAGCCCCCACTGTAAATCTTAGACTTTGTGACCTTCGCAAATCTTTGCAGATCATTTTCCTGAAGTAGGTTCAAAGCCAAAAAAAGAATTTTTACATATTACATACATATTCTGTATTTGCTGGTTGCAGGTGTTTCACTAAAGCTACATCATGTTTATTTAAAGAAATTTTCAGCCCCTGTAAGCCATTGTTTATGGTCTCACTCTCAGCATTATATAGAGTAGAAAATATCTCGCTCTTTTACATCATTTCAAACACATTTCCCTGTAATTCAGCAGAACATATTCCACGATCGTTGGAAACCTTGAGATCCTCACAGGAATTTTAAATAGGCCTGAAGTCCCACAGGT
Source organism: Gymnothorax reevesii (assembly GCA_029721435.1). NCBI lineage: Eukaryota > Metazoa > Chordata > Actinopteri > Anguilliformes > Muraenidae > Gymnothorax > Gymnothorax reevesii. The sequence goes on along the minus strand of CM056577.1, from coordinate 106,876,698 downwards.
TTGAATAAGACAGCAGCATTATACAGTTTGACGGGGGTAAAGTTTGCGCATGCCCGTGTCGTGACACTGCCCCTTTAAAATCCCCCACAGCAGGTTATATAGCGGTTATATAGTGGCTGTTACATTTGCAACAAAAATTTCAGCAATTAACTGATCAAATTCCTACATACAAAAAAGAAAGACATTTTTTGGGGTCTTGTGTTCACAAATACTTCACAAACTCTCTTGAAAAAGAAAAAAGAAGAAGAAAAAAAAAAAAAGAAAAGGATGGCTGTGGGCCAGTGGCTGGGGTCAAATAACAGAGAAAGAACAAACAAGTCGAGAAGCAGTTCAGTTCCTCAAGTTTATTTTTCACCCAGAGAAAACATTTAGTTTCTTCCTCCCACTCTATTCCAATTAGCTTTCTCTACCACCAGATCCTACACATCAGGTATGCCTGAGCCCTTTGCCTTTCTACCAAGAAAGATTAGTTCACCCAGTGAGGATGCATCTGTGGCACAAAGCCTGTGCAAAGCTATTGTTAAAACAACTCTGAAACTGTAGTCCCAAAGGCAGTAAAACTGCCTTAAAATAAAACGAACTGAAGCAAGGTCCGCATAAAGCAGAACAGGCTAAAGCAAATCCTTTAACATCAGCATTAAAAGGAGGCAATTGCCACAGTTGCTACCATCAACAATACTGGAGAAAATTCAAGAAGAAATTCCACTGGAATTAAAAATTACATTCCTTCATCCCATTTTGTCTTCATGTACAACTCATTATATTTCAAAGCATATTTTATTGCCTAACAAACCGACAAGAGCACCGACCACACAAAACACTTGGGAAAAACATTTTGATGTAATGTCCATCAAAACTGAAAACCAACAGCAAAACAGAGTTTTTTTCCCCCCCTTATATGAACCGTTTCCCTCATGTCCCATGGAAACAGTAGAATGTTGGGAAAACAGCCAATGGCAGTCAAAGCCAATGGCCCCATGAGTCATAGTGACTGTGACCTTCTGCCCCCAGGCTCCCAATGCCCTGACAGCCAGGCAAACAAGGTCAGCATGTAAGCTTACAGGAGACAGAAGTCAGACTGCTGCCTCAAAAAGCTGCTGGCAAGCTTAAACACAATACTGGCTGGCAAACCAGAGAAGTACAAGCATCAACGTCCAGATTAGCATGGCAACGTGAATGAATTAATACTATCTATTTTATTTATTACACAGTCATTGGGCTGAAACTGCACATCAGTTGGGGAATGGGTACTCTGACTGGCTTGTGAATGAACACCGCAAGCCTGTTAAGAAAATAATCAAATACAATGGCTCCATTTTTATTTGTATTTTTTTTTGTGGACTTTAACTTGCCGCTTTCAAACACATAATGAAATTTCATGGCCCATATTCAATTAATCCATTCAAACTGGACAATACTGACCTTAAGGAAACATTATGGACTTTGTCAAGGAAGATGTATTTGAATGTGAAAGTGGTCACATTTTAGAGCAGAAGACCTTTTCCAGCAATTTCATCCACTACTACCACATTCTAATAATTCCTGCATCCCAAAACACCCCAGTAAGCATTACTTGTGGCTCTCAAAAATGGGTAATGAACACAGCCAGGAGAAGTTGGAAATGCTCCCAGCTCTTGTGGTGAACAAGATGTTCTTCATCAAGACTGTGACCTCTAATACTCAGCAAGACCTCTGACTAAACCAGGGGTGCATTAAATTGAAACGTCCCATATCCGTTTTTGGGAAATAATTTTCTTGGAGGTCCAAGCTTATACATTTTTTAGCAATAAATAAAAAATAAATAAAAATACATCTATTAGCACACACAAGTAGGCATTCAACTACAGCTGGAGGGTCATTTTGGAGTAATGGAATATATACAATAGGGAGTCAACCCCCTTTTTGGTACCCATAATAAGCTTTTTCAATTCGGGAGTGACTTTTGAGGTCCATAACTTCCCTATATAAAAAGTACAGGCCTGAAGTTTGGTACTTTGGCTCATTCTGAACATTCCCTTAGAAATTGTTTTTTTCCCCCACCCGTGACCAACTTCAGGTACCCATCCAACATATTTACTCTCTGGTGAAGCTATAATTGCTCCAAGCAACAGACCCCTGGCAGGGACCACAAAACTAAATTTCCCATGCTGTCCACCCGAGGCAGAAATGACATCTACAGCACCAACCCCCTGTAATGTTTCCCAATACGGTGAGCCCAGGAGCAATAAAACTTTTAAAACTGGGGACGCAACCCAGTTCACTCTCTTTGCGTAACTCCCCCCTGGAGAAGCCACCCACTCTCTTGGCACATCTCTCCCCAGGGCAGTCACACTCTCTTGGCCCCCTCTCTTAATGCGCATGGACGTCACTTGCACTGGAATTTGCGCACCCCTGTGCAATTCCATTTGGCCGACCTCCAGAGTGCTCAGAACTCTATGGAACATTGTTTAAGTTCAAGACTGCAAATCTCTTCACTTGCTAGCTTACGCCAGGCACAGTGGCTAGTTATTCACGGGAACACCCTCCAGAATAGAAAAGGACACCACTTGTGTGAGCGACATGGCAGAACGGCCTCCATGTGAACAGGAGACCCCGGATCCGGGCATTACTGCCGAACTCCACACAGGACCTCAGATACACACATCCCCTCAAGACATCCACACCAGGACTGTATTGTTCAATGGACCCAGAGAGGAAATCAAAGATATTAATTTCAGTAAGAAAGACTGAACATTCCAGGCAGTAATGCAGTTCAGCGGTTTCAACTGTTATGGCCCCAATTTGTTATTACATTTATAACACAACAGCAACAGCAAGGGATGACAAACACAGTTTTAACAACTAAAACACATTTAATTTTTAACAAAGACAAAGACTAATAACAACCTACAACTAAAGACCAAGATTGATAAATAAGAAAAAACAGAAATAATTACAGTCCCTTTTTAGTGGGGTGGCTTGGTGATGTCCTGAATGAAGAAAATGCTCAAACACAGGCAAAGAAATCCACAAAAGAAACGTCACAGGTCTTGAACAGAATGGCAGGTCTGGTCATCTTCCTGCAATTTCTCCCACTACTTCACTGTCTCAATTCTTTTCCTTATATACTCTCTTTCAGACCCCACCCACATTTAGACCTCTTTTTTTTAACTTTCTGAGACTTGCCCCAGACATGTTCAGGACATGTCTAAACATGACTCCAGTCTGAGCTTAACAAAAAAAAGGTAAATACTGCCATCTAGTGGCCTATATTCACATTACACCTCCATTCCAAAAGGGAAAAATTTTGACTCATAAAGGCAAAATTTTTCTTTTCAATACAAAATGGTTAAGTGAACACTTGTCTACATATACATATCATACAATATTCAAACACATGATATATATATACACATTCAAACACGGGATAAGCAATCAGCAATTACATTGTCTGTACCCTTCACATGCTTAATTTCCAAGTCAAACTCCTGTAAAATCAAACTCCAATTCAACAATCTCCGATTCTTGTTTTTCATCTTACTCAAAAACATTAACGGATTGTGGTCAGTGTACACAATCATTGGCTTTTGTCCTGTACAAACATAAACCTCAAAGTGTTGTAAAGAAAGGACCAGAGCCAACAGTTCCTTCTCTATTGTGGAATAGTTCCTTTGGTGGCGATTGAACTTCCTGGAGAAGTATGCCACGGGATGCTCAATGTCATCAGAGTCACTTCTCTGTAGGAGCACAGATCCACAAGCTTGGTCGCTAGCATCGACCGCGATGGAGAACGGTTTGTTGAAGTCAGGAGATTTGAGCACGGGGAAGTGACACAGCAGAGACTTCAGGTGATTGAAGGCTCTCTGGCATGCATCATCCCAGGTGAACTTTACGCCTTTCTTCAGTTGGTTAGTTAGACTGAGAGCAATCTCAGCAAAGTTCTTGCAGAACTTGCGGTAGTACCCGATCATTCCAAGGAAGCGGCGCAAAGCTTTTTTGTTGTGAGGAACTGGAAAGTCCACGATGGCTTGGACTTTAGCATTTATGGGTGCCACCTTACCCTGGCCTATGACGTAGCCAAGATAGGTGACAGTAGCACAACCAAAGTCACTCTTGTTCAGGTTAACAGTCAGGTTAGCCTGGGTCAGGCGCTGGAACAACGTCTCTACATCTTTTAGATGTTCTTCCCAGGAGTCACTCCATGTGATCAGGTCATCGATGTATGCACCCGTGTGTGGCAATCCGGCGATTGTAGACTGTATCATCCTTTGGAACGTGGCTGGGGCATTTTTCATGCCAAAGGGTAGGACTTCATACTGGTACAATCCAGATGGTGTGGCAAAAGCAGAGATGCTCTTGGCCCTCTCAGTTAAAGGAACACACCAATAACCCTTCAATAAATCAATCTTGGTCAGAAACTTTGCTTGCCCTACTCTATCGATACAATCATCAATCCTAGGTATTGGAAACACATCAGTTCTAGTTACAGCATTGACTTTGCGATAATCTGTACAGAATCTAGTACTTCCATCAGGTTTTGGAACTAGCACACAGGGTGAACTCCAATCGGAGTTGGAGGGTCTGATAATATCATGTTTTAACATGCACTCAACCTCTTTCTCAGCAATCTTTCTCTTTTCAGGATTCATCCGGTATGGATGCTGTTTTATTGGTTTGGCATCACCAACATCTACATCATGAGAGGCTATAGTAACTCTCTTTGGAACATCAGGAAACAAATCCTCATATTTCTTGATCAACCTTTCAAACTGATCTCTCTGTGAGGGTTCTAAGTGCTGGAGTTTTACATCAAGATTTTGCAACACTTCAGTGTTTGACAATTTACATGAAAGAACTTCAGCTTTAATTCTTGGTTCATCATCTTGAAACTCCCCCTCATCTTCACACGTTTCGACCATTGGAGAATCTAAAGTGACAGCTGCAACCCTAGCATTTCTGTCATGATAAGGCTTTAGCATGTTAATATGACACAATTGTTTTGGTTTTCTCCTATCTGGAGTCTTCACAATGTAATTGAGATCATTGAGTTTTGTCAGAATTTCATAAGGACCATGAAATCTAGCCTGCAATGGATTGGACTGCAAGGGAAACAACACAAGGACCTTGTCTCCTGGTTTAAACTCACGGCTTCTAGCCTTATGATCATACCAAGTTTTCATTTTTCCCTGACTTGATTTCAAGTTCTCTTTGGCAAGGTCACAAGCTGCACGCAATCTTTCCTTGAACTTGCTAACATAGACTAACAGACTGATTTGCGGCTCTTCCTCTTGCCATTGTTCACTCAATAATAGCAAAGGTCCTCTCACTTCATGACCAAACACTAGCTCAAATGGACTGAATCCAGTAGACTCCTGCACTGCTTCTCTAGCTGCAAACAACAGCAAATGAACCCCTTCATCCCAGTCTTTCTCATGGTCATAACAATAAGTCCTCATCATTGTCTTGAGAGTGGAATGAAACCGCTCTAAGGCACCCTGACTTTCTGGATGATAGGCACTAGAAAGAATCTGTTTTGCACCTAGTTCATACACAACCTGCTGAAACAATCCTGAAGTGAAATTGCTACCTTGGTCTGACTGAATTTCCCTGGGAAGACCAAACAACGTGAAGAACTTTATCAAAGCCTTCGAGATTGCAGTTGCCTTGATGTTACGTAGAGGTATGGCTTCGGGGAATCTGGTAGATGCACACATGATTGTCAACAAGTACTGATTTCCAGATCTAGTCTTGGGTAATGGACCAACGCAATCAACAATGACCCTAGAGAATGGCTCCCCAAATGCTGGGATAGGCTGCAATGGAGCTACAGGTGGGTCTAACTGGTGTTTTCCAACTACCTGACAAGTGTGACAGGTTTTGCAAAAGTTGGAAACGTCTTTCCGAAGCCCAGGCCAAAAGAAGTGTTTCATGATCTTATCAACAGTCTTGTTAACACCAAGATGACCTCCTAAAGGTAAACTATGAGCCATTGTTAAGATCTCATTCCTATAGACCTTCGGAACAACAATTTGCCTGACCACTGCCCAATCTGCATTGGCAGGGATATCAGGAGGGCGCCACTTCCGCATCAACACACCATCCTTGAGATAATACCCAACTGGAACTGCATCTATTTCTTTTTCAGGAAGGGCTCTCCTCTTTAGTACACAAATTTCAGGATCATTAGTTTGCTCCTCAATCAACCGCTTTCTGGACAGAGACAAGTCTCCAGACACATCAGAATCACCAGACCCATCCGGCTGGCTGAATAGAGAACTGATAAAAGTATCTGATAAGTCCTCAAACGGAGAAACCATAGTAGGCCAATCAGAGTCATGAGGCGAACCACCTGAGTCCTGACTATTCAATGTACTGGACGGCACCACAACATCATCTTCTTTAGCCTTCTTGGCCATAGCACGAGTCACTGCGCAAGAAGGATACAGAGATGGGTCCTCATCCCCATTTTCAGTGCTCGGCTGTGAAGTAAGATGTACAGGGGGAACTACTTTGCCCCCAGCCAGGTCATTGCCTAGCAACAGAGAAACACCCTTTATAGGTAGACTTGACATAAGTCCCACCTTTACCTGTCCTGTAACTAAATCTGACTTCAAGAATATAGAGCGCAGGGGTACAGATACAGTCCTCCCTTCAATACCTTGTACAAGTATGAAATCCCCTGAAGCGGTCTCATCACGTAACTCCAAGGAGTCCATCAACAAAAGTGACTGAGAAGCTCCGGTATCCCTTAGGATATATATGGGGACAGGAGTAGTATGCTCATTCAGAGCCACAAATCCCTCTGACACAAATGGAAGAAATTCCTCCCTCACAAAGTCAGCTGTATTAGGCTTTTTAGCCCCACAAGAAGCAGGCAATTTAGCAGATTGGTTATCTACTACAGGGGTTTCTAACCTTGTTTTCACAAAGGCATTTGGTTTGGTATCCTTTTCTTTTTCTTTCTTAGCTTTAAGGAACCAACAGTTAGTTGTAACATGACCAGATTTCTTGCAATAACTGCAAACTAGACCACTTTTGTCACTGTCAGCTTTCACACTTTGATCAGACCTGTTACTGGATTTCTGAGCACCATCACCAGATTTGTCTATGTCTTTGGGTGAGGAATCTTGGGTATCACCGTAACCCTTTTTCTGAAATTGGGACCATTTATTGTTACTGCTAGACTGAAATTTGGACTTATGAGTGAGAACATATTCATCTGCAAATTTGGCAGCTGATTGCAAGTTCAGTGCTTGCTTCTCATTAAGGTAGGTCTTAACATCATCCTTAACACAGTTCTTGAATTCTTCAACTAACACCATCTCTTTTAGTGAGTTGAAATCATCCTTGACCTCCATAGAAGTACACCAGCGCTCAAAGCAAACCTGCTTCTCATTAGCAAATTCAACATAAGTCTGATTTTCAGATTTCTTCAGACCTCTGAATTTCTGTCGGTAAGCCTCTGGAACCAACTCATAAGCTCTCAAAATAACCTTTTTGACAACCTCATAATCAGAGGAATCATCTGCAGACAAAGCCGAATAGGCTTGTTGAGCTTTACCCTTGAGGACAGTTTGCAACATCAGAGGCCAGTGTTCCTTTGGCCACTGGCAACTCTTTGCTACCTTTTCAAAACACTGGAAATAGTTGTCAACATCCTTTTCCGAAAATGGAGGCACCAGTTTTACCTCCTGACTGGCACAAAATTTATTTTTAGTTTGAATTTTAATTTTTAGTTGCTCCATTTGGAGTCTTTCTTCTCTATCGAATTTCTCTAATTCAAAATCTCTCTGTCTCTGTCTCTCTCTTTCTGCTCTTTCCTCTTTCTCTCTCTCAAATTCTCTTTGTTTTTCTTCTCTTGCTAATTTTTCTAACTCAAACTGCCTTTGTTTTTCTTTTTCTTCCCTCTCAAATTCTCTTTGTTTCTCTTTTTCCTCCCTTTCTTTTTCTCTTTCCTCCCTTTCAATCTCTAGCATTTTTAATTTAAGTTCCATTTCTATATTTGGATTTTCCACTGGAAACTGTTCCAGATCTCCTGGTGCAAACACATTTTCATCAATGTAATATTCAACTCTCTCTCTAGCCAGTCTTGCTTTTCGCATGGCTGGTTTTACCTCTGTCAGCTCCAACTGTCTGCAAATTTCTAGCAGTTCTGTCTTTTTAAAAGACTTCAAAACCCCTACGGTTGGTGATGCCAAGAAATCATCCATTGCTGTTGTCAATATATATCTAGGAAAATTCACAAAAACAATTTCACAATTTGGAATGTTAGATTTTCAATAAATTACTCACACAATGGTCTATCCCGGACCTTGAGCCCCCAATTTGTTATGGCCCCAATTTGTTATTACATTTATAACACAACAGCAACAGCAAGGGATGACAAACACAGTTTTAACAACTAAAACACATTTAATTTTTAACAAAGACAAAGACTAATAACAACCTACAACTAAAGACCAAGATTGATAAATAAGAAAAAACAGAAATAATTACAGTCCCTTTTTAGTGGGGTGGCTTGGTGATGTCCTGGATGAAGAAAATGCTCAAACACAGGCAAAGAAATCCACAAAAGAAACGTCACAGGTCTTGAACAGAATGGCAGGTCTGGTCATCTTCCTGCAATTTCTCCCACTACTTCACTGTCTCAATTCTTTTCCTTATATACTCTCTTTCAGACCCCACCCACATTTAGACCTCTTTTTTTTAACTTTCTGAGACTTGCCCCAGACATGTTCAGGACATGTCTAAACATGACTCCAGTCTGAGCTTAACAAAAAAAAAGGTAAATACTGCCATCTAGTGGCCTATATTCACATTACACAACTTAAACTGTACAGCATTTTGGTTTGTCCTTTACTGATGTAATTGCTTAATCACAACAGTACGTCCGTGTTCCTATTTTAATGTGCTAGTTCGGATTGAGTACACTCCATGTATTATCCCAGTTTCCCGCTGGCCAACTTCCATATGCTTTCACCTACAGGCTTGTTGTAGTATAGATTTCAGTGAATGGACAGCCAAATTAGTGATATGAATTGCTTAGGAGCAAATACCATTTCCTCCTCTCGGGAATTCATTGAAGCCAAATTGAGTAATCCAGACATGCACAGGCGTACACGGCATAACTATACATACTTTAGGAAAATACAGTCACAGCCCGCACGCTGCCGGTCTCCCTTTGTCCCAAGACAAAGGAATACGTGCCCATGAGCACACATGCGCATCTGCCACCTGCGCAGACACGCCAACGCCCACTGGCATGCTCATGCATCCTGCGCAAACGCGCGCATAGTCAATACTGTATATTGTACCCTTTCATAGTTAGTACATAGCCCACACGCAGATTAGCCCCTGAATGTTTTGTGCACGTTTGTTTAATAAATTCATTTATGAAACCCGATGTCAGTTACGGTAAACCTGGAAGTCAAAATAGCCTATGTAGACTTTAAGAATCCTTCAGATCAATGAAATCATTGATTAAATCATTTATTTAATTATTAATAAATGGTTATTTTAATTATTAATTAAAATTCCATGTTTGTGTGTTTATTATAGTAATTTTATGAGGCTGATTACTAACTTTAGATTTTTTGCAAAACCAATCGTTATCCCGTGGAACGGATTACCAGAACGAAACCTCTTAAACATCCATCCTCGCCATTTCACATATCATAGAGGCACATTCCCCGCCACCCTTTCCCATAAATTCTGAAATAAGTCCATAATAACCAACCGTCCTTAGTTAGTGAGGCTGGGAAAATGTGGAAAAAAGGCATCTGTTCAAAATGGACTTTTCAGATGGCAATAACCCCTCCTTGAATCGCCACCTTATCATGGTGGAGGGGTTTGAGTACCTGGATGATCCTAGGAGCCATGTTGTCTGGGGCTTATTGCCCCTGGTAGGGTCACCCGGGGCAAACAGGTCCTCTGTGACGGGTCAGACTAAGAGCGGTTCCAAGACCCCTAATGAATTAAATTACATCAAGGACATTTATGTCACCCGAACTGGCGTCACCGGGACCCCACCCTGAAGCCAGGCCCAGGGTTGGGACTGGCAGGCGAGTGCCTGGTGGTCGGGTCTCCACCCACAGGACCCGGCCGGGCACAGCACGAACGAGCGACGATGGCCCGTCTTTCCGTAGGCACATCACCCTCGGGAGGGTTCAGAAGGGGCTGATGCAATGCATTTTGGGTGGCAGTTAGGGGCGGGGGCCCCGACGACCCAATCCCTGGACTTGGAATCTGGTTATGGGGACATGGAATGTCACCTCGCTGGGGGGGGATGGAGCCTGAGCTTGTGCGGGAGGTCGAGCCGTGCCGGCTAGAGATGGTCAGGCTCACTCCATGCACAGTCTGTGCTCTGGAGCCAAACTTCTCGAGAGAGGCTGGACTCTCCATTCTGGAGTTGTCCGCGGTAGCCAATTTACCAGTCAATCTACGTTCCTACCCTCACCTATGGTCAGTAAGGACCATGACCAAAAGGACGAGATCTCGGATACAAGCAGCTGAAATGAGTTTCTCCCGCAGGGTGGCAGGGCGCTCCCTTAGAGATAGGGTGAGGAGCTCTGTCATCTGGGAGGAGCTCAGAGTAGAGCTGCTGCTCCTTCATGTTGAGAGGAGCCAGCTGGGGTGGCTCAGGCATCTATATTGGATGCCCCCTGGACGCCTTCCTGGGAAGGTGTTCCGGGCAAGACCCACCGGGAGGAGGCCCCAGGGAAGACCCAGGACACGCTGGAGGGAGTATGTCACTCGGCTGGCCTGGGAACACCTGGGGATATCCCCGGAAGAACTGGAGGAAGTGTCCAGGGAGAGGGAAGTCTGGGCATCCTTGCTTAGACTGCTGCCCCCGCAACCCGGCCCCGGATAAGCAAATGATGATGGATGGATGGCAATATCAAGAGAGTGGTGCATTCTATACTCTTTCTGATGGCAGATTCAACTAGAGTACTAAATTTCAGGTCTGTATATGGGTCATTCCACGTCAAATTGAACAAAGCTTCCCCCATGACCTCCTCCAATTTCCATGAAACTTATTTTGCGAATAGCTTTTAGGACCAATAGTGATATAACATAATTTCAGGAACATCTGTGAAATGGCTTTCAAGATACGAATGATTGAAATTTGCAGACCACGCCAATTTTGCTTGCTCCAGGTCCTATGTTTAGAGATCATTATCAGCTTGCGCATCAGTGAGAATCTCAAGATTTTTCTTAATACGTCATCTATACCTGGCTCGCTTTGAGGTTTCAAAATTAGGAGCACTGACAAATATTTCAATTCCATTTTAAAAATTGTTGAAAATGAGAGATAAATTTGGACTTAAATTTTTTTTTAAGGACTGTGCAATGCGCTCTTCTGATCTAACATATACAGCATTCCAAAAACAGTTGCTCTCATTATATAGTATGGACATGTGGTAAATACCAATATGCATTGCTACCCTTAAGTAGACTCCGTTAACTGAAAAACTAAATCCTGATATACGCCCTGCAAGCAAATACGCAAAATTTTCATATTTTCCAAATTTGAAAATGACAAGGTTGACAGTTGATGAATGAGACAAGATTTTAACCACGTAATCTTCATTGACATACTAACATTTGAACGAAGTCCTATCTACTAGCTCAGCCTCATTTCCAGCTAGTGTTGATCTCCTCTAAGGGTGTGCCTTGTCACCCATTTTGTTCATGATTTTCATAGACAGGGTGTCAGGAAGCAGCCAACGCTTGGAGGGTGTCAAGTTTGGCAGCCTCAGGATTGCATCGCTACTATTTGCAGATGATGTGGTCCTGTTAGTTTCATTGTGCTGTGACCTCCAACACACCCTGGAGCAGTTCGCAGCTGAGTATGAAGTTGTCGGAATGAGGATCAGCACCTCGAAATGCGAGACTATGGTTCTCTGCCGGAAAAAGGTGGATTATCTTTTCCGAGTGGGGGGAGAGTTGTTAGCCCAAGTGGAGAAGTTTGAGTATTTCAGCCAGGGAATTGTTCACCAGCGAGGGTAGGATGGAGTGGGAGATCGACAGGCGAATCGGTGCAGCATCCACAGTAAAGCTGGCATTGTACCGGTCTGCTGTGGTTAAAAAAAAAAAAAGAGCTGAGCTTAAAGGCGAAGCTCCTGATTTACTGGTCAATCTATTTTCCAACCCTCACCTATGGTCACAAGCTTTGGGTAGTGACCGAAAGAACAAGATTGCAAATGCAAGGAGCGGAAATGAGCTTTCTTCGCACGGTGGCTGGGCTGACCTTAGGGATAGGGTTAGGAGCTCGGACATCAGGGAGAGCCTCAGAGTAAAACTGCTATTCCTCTGCATTGAGGAGTCAGTTGAGGTGGCTCGGGCATCTGGGTCAGATGCCTCCTGGATGCCTCCCTTCACAGGGGTTCTGGGCAAGTCCAACTGGGAGGAGGCCCCGAGGCAGACTCAGGATACGCTGGAGGGATTGTATCTCCTGGCTGGCTTGGGAGAGTCTTTATGTCTCACAGGAATAGTTGGAGGAAATAGCTTGGGAGGGGGATGCCTGAGCCATTGACTTTCATGTATAATTATCAGCATTTAGCTACCTCTTTCAAGTTTTGAAAGAAAAGGGTCCTAAAATTACCCCTTTTTTGTTCCAAGACACTGTTTTTGCCCTTTTTTCTCCAAACTTCACAGTTGGTCCACAAAAGGAAGACAAGATTTGAATTAAGGTCCTTCCAAATAAAGGATTCCTGCATTAAGGCAACTGGGATACCTTTGAAAGAGGTAATCCATGACAAACTTAAGAAAAAAATTGTTTTGTGCATTTTCAGCGCCCCCAATTGGCAAACTTCAAGGATGTCCCAGGTGAATAACTACCATAGACTGCATAAAAAGATGGACGAAGCATCCGTGACATCACCCATTGGTTTCAGCATGCCATTTAGGAAGCCTTGATTTTGGCTATTTGAATCGCGCCATTTTGTCATTTTGAAACCAGACGTGATTCCGATTGGACGAGAGCATGAATTGAATATCCAGGGAGGGCTGGATCTACGTGTGGATCTGACCGTATCAGACAAAGATCAGAGGATAGCCACGCCCCTAAAGAACATTCTGGCTTTATCCTTTATTCTAGTCCATTTGGGACCATAATTTACAAAAATGAACATGATATATCTAAGGAGACTTGAAACTTGTGATGGATACAATAAAGTAATGTGGAAAATCATTATTTAAATAATAAATCAGGTGGGAAAGTAGGGTCATTTTCTCATAGAAGTTCAATCCTATAAAAGTCTTTCTGCAACCACCGACGTCACCATCTGCTGGCCATTGAATAGAATGCAAATTTTGGAGATTTCTGCATTGGCCTCAGTTTTCAGACCCGAGTGCTGTGTCCATCTTTTTATACAGTCTGATAACTACATTCTGGTAATCTGCCCCTCCTATAGGCCCTCTTTCAATGGACTTTGAGCTGGGACACCATTGAAGTTCAGAATTAGAGAGGTGGGAACTTGCAGTTTTGTTAAATTGGCCAAAAAGGGCCAAAAAAAGAAAAGGGGTCGCTGTAGCTCGGGACAGAAGGAGTCAACAGAGGAACGATTTGAGTTTTGAGGTTTGGGTACCATACCTATCTCAAAAATAAGATATCAGCCAAATCTCGGGGGGGTCAACAATTCTGACTGCCTGAATTTCTCAAAAATTGGCTCTTAATAAAGGCCATGAGACTGTGAATTGGTGTTCAAGGGGAGAAAACCAATGGCCAAATGTTTGGCCATTATGTCAAGCCATGAGACCACCACACCAAAACAGCACCAAAACCAGCATGATCCATCAGCATACTTACAAAAGGGGCATGACATGCTTTTCCTTCGTAAAATACAGTTCCTCAAGGCTAAAATGAACTGGAGTTTGCATCTCTTGATCATTATTACCAAGTCTATGAAATGGCCATGTTGATATAGGACACGGCCAAAAAGATGCTGTAATTTCAGTTTTACAAGCATCTTTACAAAAACAGTAGGATACCTGACTAAATGCCATATAATGCCCAGAGACCAAGGGGAAGGCACTTTCCCTTACGTGCGTCAGTGATCTTAAGTTAAACCTTCCAGCCCACTGATATCTACCACGTCACCTTCAGCTAAGCTGCCAGCGTTATTGGGACCCAAAGCATGGATGCTCCCAGTATACCATTCCTGCTTGGGGACACATTGTACAATTATTTCTTTGTGCTAGCAGGCCGATAGCCAATACAAATCAGACACTGTAAACCAAATATGAGATATGGGTGCTTGTTTAAAAAAATCTCTCTCCCCCATTTGCCCCAACCTTCACCCAAAACCTGGCTCCCAGCTATTTTTGCCATTTAGCAGGCACCAAGGGATCTGTGACAATAGCCGCATTCGACCCTCAATTACACCCTCTGTTTTGGCAATTCCACCCAGATTTTCTTAAACCTGAGGAAAAATATGGAGCTTATTTAAAAAAAAACTAGCTGTGACTGGAATGAATATGCAGTGTGTCAGCCTGTGGTCGGAAATTTAACAAATTCACCTGGTAGGACCACAGTCTGTCTCCATTTTAGCACTTTAAGGCTCCTTTGGGGTCTGCAAGAACAGCAGCGGCCGCAAAAACTGAAATAATCTCAGACCATGGCAAACTGAATCTTCACCCATCAGAGAGTTCTGTAAACATCCCATTTGCTGTCTGCGGATTTGCTACTGTTCCCTTGGCTGACGTGTCAGCCTCATCAGTGTTAAAGAGAAATGGAAAAAGCTTTATTTCCACATTGACTCAGTTAATGCAGCACGAACATTGTCCCTTCGAACCCAAGGGGTAGAAAGGGAGGTTAGTGATTTTTGTCCATCCCTACCTCACAATTCATATTGCTTGAAGAAGTTAAAAAAGGAAGGTTTCAGCCAACTTTCAAAAGGGCAAAAATATGAAGGTAAGCTGCATTTATTAACTGAACCTTGTGCAAAAACAGGGATATATTTAACATAATAAAATGCAAGGAGACTGTCTGTATGTCCTTCGATTTCTTTCCATAAGAATTCATCTCATGGACTTTACACTTCTTGGATGTATTGCTGAAGACAAAAGGAAGTGCATAGTTAAGTTGTCAGTTGTTTGGCCGTGTGATTTGAGCAAGCGGCAATAGCAGACATTAAGAAATCGACCCGTTGCGAATAAGCATGTTTTGAATAGGCGCTACAAAAGTTTAAATGTAGAGCATTAAGTCCATTTATGGCCTTCGCCCCCTCATACATGAACGCAAAAGAGAACTACACAGGGAGCGACATACACATCGCACAAAAATCAGTGCAAGGATATGTAGCCATTTCCAAAGACACTTTCAGACCCCAAGAGAATAGATCTATATATATATACAGTGGCGCTTGAAAGTTTGTGAACCCTTTAGAATTTTCTAGATTTCTGCATAAATATGATCTAAAACATCATCAGATTTTCACACAAGTCTCTAAATTAGACAAAGAGAACTCACTTGTTTAACTGGGACAAAAATATTATACTTTGCCATTTATTTATTGAGGAAAATGATCCAATATTACATATCTGTGAGTTGCAAAAGTTTGTGAACCTTTGCTTTAAGTATCTGGCGTGACCCCCTTGTGCTGCAATAACTGCAAGTAAACGTTTCCGGTGACCATTGATCAGTCCTGCTCATCGGCTTGGATAAATTTTAGCCCATTCCTCCGTACAGAACAGCTTCAACTCTGGGATGTTGGTGGGTTTCCTCACATGAACTGCTCGCTTCAGGTCCTTCCACAACATTTTGATTGGATTAAGGTCAGGACTTTGACTTAGCCATTCCAAAACATTAACTTTATTCTTCTTTAACCATTCTTTGGTAGAACGACTTGTGTGCTTGGGTTCGTTGTCTTGTTGCATGACCCACCTTCTCTTGAGATTCAGTTTATGGACAGATGTCCTGACATTTTCCTTTTGAATTCGCTGGTATAATTCAGAATTCATTGTTCCATCAATGATGGCGGGCCGTCCTGGCCCAGATGCAGCAAAACAGGCCCAAACCATGATACTACCACCACCATGTTTCACAGATGGGATAAGGTTCTTTTGCGGGATTGCAGTGTTTTCCATTCTCCAAACATAACGCTTCTCATTTAAACCAAAAAGTTCTATTTTGGTCTCATCCGTCCACAAAACATTTTTCCAATAGCTTTCTGGCTTGTCCATGATCTTTAGCAAACTGCAGATGAGCAGCAATGTTCTTTCAGGAGAGCAGTGGCTTTCTCCTTGCACCCCTGCCAAGCATACCATTGTGGTTCAGTGTTCTCCTGATGGTGGACTCATGAACATTAACATTAGTCAGTGTGTGATAGGCCGTCAGTTGCTTAGAAGTTACCCTGGGGTCCTTTGTGACCTCGCCAACTATTTCACGCCTTGCTCTTGGAGTGATCTTTGTTGGTCGACCACTCCCGGGTAGGGTAACAATGCTCTTGAATTTCCTCCATTTGTACACAATCTGTCTGACTGTAGAATGGTGGAGTCCAAACTCTTTAGAGATGGTTTTGTAACCTTTTCCAGCCTGATGAGCATCAGCAACGCTTTTTCTGAGGTCCTCAGAAATCTCCTTTGTCCGTGCCATGATACACTTACACAAACATGTGTTGTGAAGATCAGACTTTGATAAATCCCTGATCTTTAAATAAAACAGGGTGCCCACTCACACCTGATTGCCATCCCATTGATTGAAAACACCTAACTCTAATTTCACCTTCAAATGAATCACTAATCCTAGAGGTTCACATACTTTTGCCCCTCACAGATATGTAATATTGGATCATTTTCCTCAATAAATAAATGACCAAATAAAATATGTTTGTCTCATTAGTTTAACTGGGTTCTCTTTATCTAATTTTAAGACTTGCGTGAAAATCCAATGTTGTTATAGGTCATATTTATGCAGAAATATAGAAAGTTTTAAATGGTTCACAAACTTTCAAGCACCACTGTGTGTGTGTGTGTGTGTGTGTATATCTATATATATATATATATATATATATATATATATATATACAGTGGGGAAAATAAGTATTTGACCCCTCGCTGATTTTGCAGGTTTGCCCACTTGGAAAGAATGCAACGATCTATAATTTTAATCGTATATACATTCTAACAGTGAGAGATAGAATCACAAAGAAAATTCCCGAAAATCACGTCATATGAATTTATAAAAATCGATAACCATTTGATGAGGAAAAATAAGTATTTGACCCCCTACCAAACAGCAAGTATTCTGGGTCTCACAAGCCAGTTATTCTTTCTTTAAGACGCACCCCCAATCCCAACTAATTATTTACATCAAATACATCTGCTTCACCTCATTACATGTATAAAAGACACCTTCCGACTCCCAAACAACCAGATTCCAACATCTCCACCATGGGCAAGATCAAAGAGCTGTCTAAGGACATCAGGGACAAGATTGTTGACCTACACAAGGCTGGGATGGGCTACAAGAGAATGGGAAAGCAACTTTGAGAGAAAAGATCAACTGTCAGTGCAGTTATCAGGAAATGGAAGAAGTACCACACTGCCGCCAACCTCACTCGGTCTGGGCCTCCATGCAAGGTCTCGCCTCGTGAGATGCCCCTGATCATGCTAACAGTGAGGAATCACAAGGGGGGAAATGGTTAATGAACTGAAGGCAGCTGGGACCACAGTTACAAAAGAAACAGTTGGTAACTCACTACGCGGTCATGGATTGAAATCCTGCAGCGCATGCAAGGTTCCCCTGCTCAAGAAGGAACATGTACAGGCCCGCCTGAAGTTTGCCATTGACCACCTGGATGACTCAGAAGAGGCCTGGAAGAAGGTGATGTGGTCAGATGAGACCAAAATAGAACTTTTTGGGCTCAACTAAACTCACCGTGTTTGGAGGGCAAAGAACACAGAGTACAACCCAAAGAACACCATCCCCACCATCAAGCACAGTGGTGCTTTTCAGCCCAGGGGACGGCACAACTCCATTGCATTGAGGGGAGGATGGACGGGGCCATACACCGTGGAATTCTGGACTAACAGCTCCTTCCCTCAGTGAGAGAGCTGAAAATGGGTCGAGGATGGGAGTTTCAGCACGACAACTACCCTAAGCACACCGCCAAAGCAACAAAAGAGTGGCTGAAGAAGAAGTATCAAGGGTCTGGAGTGGCTTAGCCAGACTCCAGACCTGAATCCAATTGAAAATCTTTAGAGGGAGCTTAAAATTCGGGTTGCAAGGCGACAGCCTTGGGACCTGAATGATTTGGAGGCTGTCTGCAGGGAGGAGTGGGCCAACATCACTGCCAAAATGTGCACAAACCTTGTCAACAACTATAAAAATTGTTTGACATCTGTGCTGGCCAATAATGGCTTTTCTACAAAATATTAACATGCTGTTTGTTCAGGGGGTCAAATACTTATTTTTCCTCATCAGATGGTTATCAATTTTTATAAATTCATGTGATGTGATTTTCGGGAATTTTCTTTGTGATTCTGTCTCTCACTGTTAGAATGTATATACGATTAAAATTGTAGATCGCAGCATTCTTTCTAAGTGGGCAAACCTGCAAAATCAGCGAGGGGTCAAATACTTATTTTCCCCACTGTATATATATATATATATATATATATATATATATATATATATATATATATATATATATATATATATATATATATATATATAAAGAGAGAGACAGAGAGAGAGAGAATACATGGAGGGAGCTAGGGCTACTGTACGAGGGTATACAATATTCTAAAGCTAAATGGAAGCCTTAGTCTCTGCATTCTACGGTACCATCTCAGAACCAATAGCATGAAAAGGCAAATGTAGCAAAATCAATACAGATAAACTGTCACAGGAAACAACTCATTTAATTATGACCCACGATCATCAGGTGCTCTGCGGGTCCAAAACAACCAACAGTTCTGTTCAGTATTGAGCCACAAAAGCATATTCTCTCCTCTAAGGGGGACCAAAGGAGCCTGGTTTTCTGCGAGAGGAGAGTCTCCTTCATCAAGTTTCTTTCATTTCCCTTCATTATGCTAAACGTGATTTTACTTTTTTATTTTAAAAAAAATGCATCCCATTTTCAAAATAATTAGAATTTTCCCGCCAACAGATCATGTCCTCAGGTTTTTCAGAGAAACTCAGTCACACACTGCCTCTTTTCTCAAAGTATAACATCTGAGTCCCAGGTGGTTTCTTAGCATAGACTGAAACCTAAAAATGCCCGGAACATTTTGTGATTGATTCATTGCTATTTTTACATGTCCTACTCCAAATAAATGGTTGAAAGTACACCGCCTGGCATTTCTAGCCAGAGCTACAACTCGTTGAGGAAGAAAATATAATGCCGTTTAAAACTTCACAATAAAAGACTGACTCGAAACACGTAAAGGGAAAAACCTGCACTGGACTGAGTGATTCAAAGACCACAGTTCTGCAGATGTGCCAAGTCAGCACACCATGCATTATTTTTCCTCAGCACAGACAGTGAATAAAGATGGTAGGTTCATTGGCGCTATAAAAAATAAACATGCTCTTAGCAAAGATCCACACAGCTCAATGAAAGAGAGGTCAAATAATACAATACATCCTGCTTTATTTTTAGCAGAGTGTTCATTGGTCCAACTCAAAAATAACCTTTTTATACCTTCATATACAGACCACTGCTGCACTGTTCGTGCAGGCATTACAGTGCCAGAGGCCCCAAAGCCTTCTGGTTTAAAATGCCACATCACTGAACTTCAGCCAACAAGCAGTTTTCTAGCGGCAAACTTAAAAAAAAAAAAAAAAAAAAATCCTTAAAATAATAATGATAATAATATAAAGAATCAAAATTAAACTGGACAACACAAGCCCAATTTAGCTAGACCTTCATGTAGAATAAGTGACAAAGACAGAGTGAAAGAAATTCTGTAAGGTGACAGCTAGCTCTCAGTACAAATTATGGACATAACAAATAACCAAAGGACTATTTAATTTCAATGAATGAAAAACACATGCCACTGTGCAGCAGTCTACTCTCAAGCATGACCACTATTTTAATTCATTCTGTCACCATCTCAAATTCTTCCACCTAGAATATTGTTTGACCGTGAAAAATGTAATGAAACCACCACCTTGGCCACCAAATCATCTCAAGTAAGTACGCTGCCCCAAATGAAGGAAGGAATTAGGCATGCACCGACAATGAATCTCCCTCTGGGGCATGAAGGCAGTAGTGTGCCATTTCTTTTTCTTGAAACATACGCACCTCAATACCTTGAGCAGTCTTTAGTCATATTGGCAAAGATATGCTCCTGGTCGAAAAACCTTGGGTCAAGTGACTCCTGGCCATTACAAAGCCTCATTGCCTCATCCCTGGATGAAAAAAATTGTGAATCAGCAGTTGAAGTACATTAAGCATATTTATTTCATCGTTTTCATTAAAAGGTACTTTAATATGTAAAGAAAAATTCCATTGATTATAACAGCGATCGATACACGATAAAGACTCGGGTCATATTGCCCAGCCCTGAGCCAACCTAATCAAAAGTAGCCAAAAATACTTAACTTCTCAAATATTCGACTGCAAGACTATATTTCCCAGTACAGCGCTATATGAGCAGAGTTCACCCATAAGCCCACAGCACTGAAAGGGCTAGGCGCAGGACTTAAAGGCAGCAGTCATGACGGAAGCACACACAGTGCCACAACAGTTGACAAAAGAGACACTGTGCGGGCCCCTCTGCACCATACCCCACCCCACCCCATCCCACTCAAAGCACTGCCATCCTTGGCAGTGCCAGTTGTCACTAGTCTTGTGCTCCAACCTCCCACCCCAGCTGCCTCCAAGCCCTGCTGTGCGGATTCCAGAGGCCGGCTCCTCACTGAGAGGGGCCCACTGTAAGGCTACAGCAGAGACCTGCTCACCTACAACGCATAAATAAATAATGCTCTAAAGCAGGAAAAAAAAATAAATAAAAGTACCACCGAATCCTGTAGCTTTCCAGCAAGCAATCTTATAGTGATGATACAAGTTATGAAAATTTCATGTGAAGCTTGATCTTCGAATCAAAGGTCAATGTCATGGTCCCAAAATGAAAGTTCACATATATTTCTAAGATCTCCTATTAGTCTGTGATACAACCCTAAACTCTGAAGCAGTTTTGATGATACAAGTAACTGAAAATGTACAAAACCCAAAACCAGTGAAGTTGGCACGTTGTGTAAATCGTAAATAAAAAGCAGAATACAATGATTTGCAAATCCTTTTCAACCTACATTCAATTGAGTACACTGCAAAGACAAGTTACTTAATGTTCGAACAGGTAAACTTTGTAATTTTTTGCAAATATTAGCTCAAACACTTATTTGGAACATCCCACAGGTGAACGGGCTAATTGGGAACAGGTGGGTGGCATGATTGGGTATAAAAGCAGCTTCCCTGAAACGCATTTCATCATCTACGGTCTGTAATATCATCAAAAGGATCAGAGAATCTGGAGAAATCACTGCACGTAAGCGACAAGGCTGAAAACCAACATTGAATGCCCATGACCTTCGATCCCTCAGGCAGTACTGCATCAAAAACTGACGTCAGTGTGTAAAGGACATCACCACATGGGCTCAGGAACACTTCAGAAAAAGCACTGTCAGTAACTACAGTTCGTCGCTACATCTGCAAGTGCAAGTTAAAACTCTACAATGCAAAGCGAAAGCCATTTATCAACAGCACTCAGAAACGCCGCCGGCTTCGCTGGGCCCAAGCTTATCTAAGATGGACTGATGCAAAGTGGAAAAGTGTTCTTTGGTCTGACGAGTCCACATTTCTAATTGTTTTTGGAAACTGTGGACGTCGTGTCCTCCGGACCAAAGAGGAAAAGAACCATCCGGACTGTTATAGGCGCAAAGTTCAAAAGCCAGCATCTGTGATGGTATGGGGGTGTATTAGTGCCTAAGGCATGGGCAACTTACACATATGTGAAGGCACCATTAATGCTGAAAGGTACATACAGGTTTTGGAGCAACATATGTTGCCATCCAAGCAATGTCTTTTTCATGGACGCCCCTGCTTATTTCAGCAAGACAATGCCAAGTCACATTCTGCACGTGTTGCAACAGCATGGCCCCATCGTAAAAGAGTGCAGGTACTAGACTGGCCTACCTATAGTCCAGATCTGTCTCCCATTGAAAATGTGTGGCGCATTATGAAGTGTAAAATGCGACAATGGAGACCCCGGACTGTTGAACAACTTAAGCTGTACATCAAGCAAGAATGGTAAAGAGTTCCACCTGAAAAGCTTCAAAAATTTGTCTCCTCAGTTCCCAAACGTTTACTGAGTGTCGTTAAAAGGAAAGGCGAAGTAACACAGAGGTAAAAAGGCCCCTGGGCCAATTTTTTTGCAATGTGTTGCTGCCTTTAAATTCTAAGTTAATGATTATTTGCAAAAAAAATGAAGTTTCTCAGTTTGAACATTAAACATCTTGTCTTTGCAGTGTATTCAGTTGAATATAAGTTGAAAAGGATTTGCAAATCATTGTATTCTGTTTTTATCTACGATTTACATAAAGTGCCAACTTCACTGGTTTTGGGTTTTGTAATATGTTAATTGCGAATTTTAAACATCAGAGAAGGTCAAGCTGAGGTCACCAAATGGGCCTCATATATGACTTTCAATGTCTCCCAATACAAACCTTGGCTCCATCTTTGACCATTTCGGTGATAAATCTCATTGTAATTTCACTACATTAAATTTGACCTTCGAAGTTCACCAACAGTCAAGTTAAATGTCACCAAATGAAAGTTCATGTGTGACTTCCTGCAAGTCTATAATACAAACTCAGGCTCCATCTGTGGCCTTTGTGATACAAGTTTCACTGCAAAGTTTGACCTTTGAAGGTCAGCAAAGGTCAAGTTTAAGGTAATCATGTATGACTTCCTATATGCCAATAATACAACCCCAATTCTGAAATTGTTGGGACGAAGTGTAAATTGCGAATAAATCATAATGCAATGACTTTCAGATCACATGAGTCAATATGTTATTTACAATAAAACATAGATAACATTTCAAATGTTGAAACTGAGACATTTTACATTTTTAACCACAAAATGAGCTCATTTCAAATTTTCTGGCAGTAAAGGTCTCAAAAAAGTTGGGACACAGGCAAAAAAAAAAGGGCTGAAAAAGCAATTAATATACAAAAGAATCAGCTGAAAGAAAATTTAGCAAGTAATAAAGTTAACTGGCATCAGGTGTGTAACATGATTGGCTATAAAGGGATGTCTTGGAGAGGCTGAGTCTCTCAGAAGTAAAGATGGCCAGAGGCTCTAAAACCTGTGAAGGCTTGTGTAATAAAAAAATAAGTAAATAAATTTAAAAAAATTGTAAATTACTTTAAAAACAACGTTATTCAACGTCAAATTTGAAAGGCTTTGAAGGTCTCATCGTCGAAAATGCATAATATCTTCAAAAGATTCAGAGAAACTGGAAAAATCTGTGCGTAAGGGACAAGGCCAAAGACCTTTACTGGATGCCTGTGATCTTCGGGCCCCTTAGACGCCACTGCATCACTCACCAGCATGATTATGTCATTATTACTAAATGGGGCCAGGAATACTTCAAGAAACCACTGTCTGTAAACACAGTCTGCCATGCCATCCACAGATGCCACCTAAAACTCTACCATGCAAAAAGGTAGCATCGATGAGCATGATTTAGAAGCACCGCTGTGTTCTGTGGGCCAAGGCTCATTTATAATGGACTGTAGCAAAGTGGCAAAGTGTCCTATGGTCAGATGAGTCCAAATTTGACATTCTTGCTGGAAATCAAGGGCGTTGTGTCCTCCGGGCTAAAGAGGAGAAAGGCCACCCTTACTGTTATCAACGTTCAGTTCAAAAGCCAGCATCTCTGATGGTATGGGGATGCATTAGTGCATATGGTGTGGGACACTTGCATGTTTTAAACAGCACCATGAATGCTGAAAGGTATATAAAGGCAGGGCTCGAATTTCAGGACGGCATCGACGGCCTACCCGTTCGCCGTGCTGTCCACCTACGTATAAAAGCCCCAGTTCACGGCAGTAGAATGCCGTGCCCTTTCCCCGCATTGCCGCAAGTGCCCCTCAGCCAA
This sequence comes from Gymnothorax reevesii, assembly GCA_029721435.1. Lineage (NCBI taxonomy): Eukaryota > Metazoa > Chordata > Actinopteri > Anguilliformes > Muraenidae > Gymnothorax > Gymnothorax reevesii. The sequence continues at coordinate 106,852,605 of CM056577.1, read as the reverse complement.
AACACCTACCCAAAATAAATAAATCACACAGAATTTCCCGTTTTTACCAGAGGCGGTTCGTCGGCCGTCACAAAGAAGCAAAAACCTCCCCCTTCAAAGCTTAATGACTTAAACCTTTCGCAGTTTACTTTTCTTGATCAGCTGTTGCTCATATGAATTGGTAGAAGGACAGTCAAATTTATTTTCGATAGCAAATGACGACGCAAATAATCAATACGTCTTTATAAATTTGTTTGCAAGACTTCTTTCGCAAGAAGCCACGAGAATCCGTTTTCTACAATCTTAACACAGAGGTAAAGAATGCGATGTTGCACAGCTTTTTGCTTAATGAGCCTCACTTGTCAATTTGCTAATATACTCCATTTCATAAGCTACTTGAGAGCGGAATTTATTAAGACTTACACCTATGGTAATTTACGTCATAATTTATGTGTGAAAGAAAATCCCTCAATTTCATGGTGCAATGTATAGCAATGCTATGGAAAATAAGTTTGACTGTCCTACCAATTTGTATGAGCAACTGCTGATCAAGAAAAGTAAACAGCGAAAGGTTTAAGTCATTAAGCTTTGAAGGGCGAGGTTTTGGCTTCCCTGTTGCGGCCGACGAACCGTCTCTGGTTTTTATAACTGTCTTTTTCGCCCTTTTCTTGCCTGGCCTGCCTGCAGTCCTGATCTTTCACCAATTGAGAACATTTGGCGCACAATTAAGCAAGAAGTCTGTCAAAGGAGACCCAAAACTCTCCGGCAGCTGGAAGCTTGTATTAAACAAAAGTGGTATCAAATTCCAATGGCGAAACTCAAGAAACTTGTCTCCTCAATGCCCAGACGCCTCCACGCTGTGTTAAAAAGAAGAGGGAATGCTACACCATTTTAAACAGGACCCTGTCCAACTTTTTTGAGACCTGAAGTAGCCATCAAAATTTGAAATGAGCTCATTTTACGGATAAAATTGTAAAATTTCTCAGTTTCAACATTTGCCATGTTATCTCTGTTCTATTGAGAATAAAATACTGGCTGGTGTGATTTTAAAGTCATTGCATTTTGATTTTCTGAGACTCAGCCTCTCTAAGACATCCCTTTTATAGCCAATCATGTTACACACCTGATGCCAGTTAACTTACTTGCTTGCTAAATGTTCTTTCAGCTGATACTCATATACTTTTGTATATTAATTGCTTCTCAGCCTTTTTTTTGCCTGTGTCCCAACTTTTTTGAGACCTGTTGCAGCCAGAAAATTTGAAATAATCCATTTTATGGATAAATTGTAAAATGTCTCAGTTTCAACATTTGAAATGTGATCAGTGTTCTAATGTACTGTAAATAACATATTGGCTCATGTGATCTGAAAGTCATTGCATTTTGATTTTTATCACAATTTACACTTTGTCCCAACTATTTCGGACTAGATGGTTCAATGTCAGGCCAAACACCACAAGGAAAACACATAAAAGGTTTGTGAAATCCTATTGTTGTAGACACATTTTAGGACAAGCAATGATACTGGATAACCATCTACCTTGGAGGATATAACTGTACTAACTGAATAAACTGGACAGGTTCATAGGTTTCAAACAACATTACAGGTGTAAGATATTGGTTGACAATTCAATAATCACAAACTGAGCTCAAAAAATAACCTATAACATTAACATGGCATAACAGAGACGCATATAACCAGGTGCGTAGGAAGCTAAAGGTGTCTTTGAAATGCAAAAAGAGCACCTGGGGTGAAGTTCAGCACATCCACAAGAAAACAGAGCTGTCAAACAGCCTCTGAAGGACAGACAACAGGATAAGCAATGATGCCCTGAACCTGAAGGCCTTCCAGTCCTGCCCCATCAGAAAACACAATGATGGCATGAAATAACTTGTACAGTTCGTCTCAAGAGCTTCTTGAGAACCGCACCAGAGACAGCATCAGAAGAGACCAGTACCATAGAATTATATAACTATGGCTCCATCAAAAAAAGAAAAGCCTTCCTTGCTCTACCTGGCAACACAACTTGCTGCTTAGACTTAGACAAAAAATCTAGCGGGCAAAGGTGCGCACCATATGTAATTTTTTCAAAACATTTCGTTTATGCCTAAAAGAGCACTTCAGTGGAGCGAAGTTTTAGGTCTGATGCTTCACTACACAAAGCGCATTTAAACAGTGATGCACTGTTCTGTGCTGAAGAAACAGGATCATTTAAAGAACAAAAGGACCAGGTATGGTCCACCAATCACCAACTAGGAATTGTTTTGATAGTATACTTTCGGATTAGAAATTTCAAAACTGTTGGAAAAAGCACAAGTAATTAAGACAGCAGTTTGCAAGGACACTAGCCAAAGCACAGTCGCTACTTTTTTACGTAAGGTTACAGCATATAATAATATTTTAAACTTGCATGTTCCAAACATACTGCTTAATGAACACAAAAGCCAAATTTAATCAAAAGTACAATTTGATCCAAGCACATTGCAGAATCCTCTGAGCATCATAATATAATGAATTTAACTTACACAAGGGTATTTCGTCTCATGAATAACAAAAGGTCGCAAATGACATTACTGATGAAACCTGTTTCTCCTGCACCACAAAGTATTACAGCCGCTGTAGTACTTCTTGGTGCAGAAAAACAGGTTTCATCAGGAATATCACTTGCGACCTTTTGTTATTCATGGGACAATTTAAACCCAGCACATAAATTCCAAGCCATATATCAAATACAGAAATATGGCACGTTTTGACATCCTACATAGCTAAATTCACAATTCTGACAAAGCAAACAGCAAAAAAAACCCCTCAGTCTTTTTTTTTTTTTTGGGAGAGTCCCCATTTTTTCCCCACTATGAACACTGTAGCAACCTGCTACCATCGACTCACGGAAGATGCTATGGCACGCGATTCCTCCACCGATTCCTCCCTACTCACATGATGACTGACCCCCACTTCTTTACGCACTGCAGGCACATGGTGCATTACATGCTGCCTTTGCTGTCAAAGTGGAACGGAGTCAGCGTACACATGGCTTGTGCGTCTACAGGCCGCCCAGAAGTGGCTACTAGAGAGCAGAAAGACTGAGAAATTGAGCTCCATTATCCCTGGAAAGGCTCAGCAAATTGTCACCAGTAATGGTGTGGCTAGGATCCGAACACCAGACCACAGGGCTCCCAGATAAATGTCTCCGGATGTACAAAGCTGGGTGAGACATTAACAGAAATATCTGAAAAATGATGCATTCTGAAGGCAGCAAAGTAACAAGGCTGTTTTACACCAATAATCCACACAACTGTGCAGTGATGCCCATTAGACGTTGGTGAGGACCCTGTTATTGTTGCCAATAGTGGCTGTATGAAAAAAAAAAAAAAAAAGTCAATGTTACATACCCACTAGAGGATCAGAATTTATTAATAATTTGAGAACGTGAGATGATTTGAAAATCATTATTTCCGCAGTTGTGGTTGTCGTCTGGTACCATTATTATTGAAATGGACCAAATAGCCTCCAGTGTCCAACCATGTCATTTTGAAATTCGAAAGGATAACTGTGCATTTTTTTTAAACAGTACCAGAAATCCCAAGGTTTCCAAAGACCCCGAATGTATCTCCACTACAATTTAAAATAGGCCTAAAGCTCCATGGGCTTGAATCAAAAAGCTGCGTGTCCTTCTGAATGACAGGGAAATCTGTGTAAAATGATGCACAAGATCTAGATATATTTTCAACATGATGTAATGCTATGGCCATAAAAACATGGTATCCTAGGTTTGAAAATTTCACTCAATACAAGCATGCTATCCCAGAAGTGGAGTGCTCCAACCAGCAGATAGCATGAGAATGTCACGCACACTATGAGGAAAAAATGCTTTTTCTCACTTTACAGTTGGCTCCAAAATTTACTGGCAGCCCTGACTGGCAATGCACAAGCAATACATAAAAATTACTCAAAAAAAAAAAAAAAAACAATGCTTAAAAAATTCTAAAAATTATTATTAAATTTATTTCCTGGGTTGTTTTTCATTTGTCTATATCTCTGAATATTATTGTTGTGGGATTGAAGGTGATTCTTGAGGAGAGTGCCGTCACAGTATTCGTTTAGTATTGATACCGCCCGACTCTCGTGTTCCGAAGTTCTCTGTGCGGAGGAGGCCATTTAGGTGCCCCAACTTCGCCAGTGCCAACTTCACTTGCTTGTCATTGAGGAAGACACAGTGCGTCGGAACGTTAGTCACGAAACCTCAAAAAAATGATGCAAGTGATTTGAGTGGCCCAATCTCGTCCTTCATCTAAATGTACTGTCCTTTCCTGAGAGCCCCAACCTCCATTTACAGAGGGGCTGAAGCACAAGGGGTTCCTTCATCTTGTGAGGACTTTCTATGTATTAGTTTCGCATCATACTTTCATCATATGGTTTCCGTAGCCTGCTTCCCCCTCGCACTCATCACGGTTCAGTCGCACTATTCCAGCTGCCTGAATTCAAGCTTGAATTTCACCATCTGCAGACAAATCTGATAATTCCACATCATCCTCAGAAAAGGAAGAATCTTCTTTCTCATTCTCATTACCGCAGTTGGAAGAGTCAAACAGAATTCATATCAAATTCAGGAATGAAAAATGCAAACATTCAGTTATAGGTCGAGACGAATGGCCGGGGAACAGGGGGGAAGTGGGAATACAATGCCCACTTCCCCCCCACTCTGTTCAGAGTATCGTCCTTCTGTTTGCATTTTACACTTCTCATGAATAGAATCATTAAAAAACGGAGTCAGATTCAAATTCATGTCATTCTGTAGAAGGGCTGAAAACCTATTTTATTAAATTACGGTCGTCATGGGACCTTTTCAACATACATCTGATATGAGTCACAGCTCCCTATTGACAATGGCTAACAGCAAGGGCATACTCACTGCCTTGACTCCTAATTGCAGGCGACAGCATTTTATGAGGCTGAAGCTTCTGTTCCATGCTTCTATTTTTTTTCCTCCTTGAACATTATATAGTCAAGAAAATCAGATTTAAAAAGACATAAGAGTATCTATTTTTTTCAAAATTCAGAGAGAAGATTTGGTTTTTGTGAATTTGCTGTAGAGCTCAAACATTCACACTTTTCCTTCCAGGTTTTCAGCAAAAATTTAATTCCTCGTTGCAAACAAATTATAAGAACACTTTAACATTAAGTTTAAAGAAGTCATAAGATTCTGGGCAGTTAAGCTTTAAAAATATTGGTCACTTGCCCATCCTGTCTGTAACCATGGTAACAACGACTCGTCAATTAAGAAATAAAGTTTCGTTTGTGGACCCACTGAAGTAGGAGGGAAAGTAAATAAAAAGCTTTAACCAGAAACCGAAAAATATAGATCTGCATACGAATACCACCAAAAACTACCACTTGATAGAAAATTAAACTGAGGATATGCAGCCAAAAGACTGTCTTCATGATTGATTTATATATCTGGCACATCTCGCCCTTTTCCCAGAATGATTTCTCTTCTGAGAGGTCCATAGGAACCCTTTAAACTTTAAGACTGTCCTAAAACATGGCCATATATTTTTCACAAAAATGGAGTTCCAACATCTAGCAATTACTGCTAAATTTAGTCTACGTGAAGCAGAAAGTATGGTTTTCTGCTCTCAGAGTGCATTCAAGTTCAACTACCAAGTCATCCAAATGAGCAGTCCTTTTCCATTTAAGGTATAATTTGACAAGGCCTAAACTTTCGGGGCAGGGAGAGACATGTGCACCCCTTCCAACGGTCCCCGTGAGGATAGTTCCAGTCTTATTTACTGGGGAGGTCTGCGCAGTACTGACATTTGTGCAAGGAGCACAGTAGGGGCACATTAGTAGTTGGGCTTGGATTAAGTGCACAGCATCTGAGGAGTAATAAGCTATGGAAAGAGGGCATTTTAGGCAAGTACCCAGACTATGTGATGAGGGCGAGCTGCTTCAGCGCAAAATCTCAGCAGGACTTCAACACAAAAGCAACATCTTTCTCTGGATGCTGATAATTCTTTAACAATATATGTGACTTCAATCCAATGGCTCCTATCCCACAATTCCCACCATGTATCCTGTGTCCACCAAACGCTCCTGCCTAGTGTCTTAAAGCTTTAAATGCCTACTACATTACAACATGGCCGGATATTGTGGCAGGCAGTCACACAAATGCAGTGGTCACATTTTTCTCCATTATTTTTATGACATTTATTTGCCAAGTGAATGTGCATATACATTTCATTCTGACTAACCTCCTTGCAAAACTAACACAAAGCTTAGAAAATAATATTTTCAGGCATTTCCTTGCATTCTCCCACATCTTCAAAGACGCTTAAAATGAAAATATATTAACAAAGACCACTTTACTCATGTACCATATCTGGGGAAACATTGGCTTCTTGCCGAATAAAAATGGAGATCCAACCTAAACTGATCAGGCCATATATAGAGTAAACGCATGTCATCAAAGAAAGAACATGCCTGGAGTCCAACCTGGAGTATCATCTTCGAACCATGCACCCAAGGTTCAATGGCTTCACTGTCTGCAAAAGCCATCGCAGTTGGACCTAACCAACAGATTCCGCAACACAAATAAAGTGAGGAGATAAAAGCAATTTGACAGACAAAATCACTCACCGTCTGATCAGTAGTGGCTCCATTTCATCACAACCGTAAATATAAGAGTTTGGCCAACACCGTGATGGGTGCCCTGTTGTTACCCATCCATAGTGGAAAAACACTAGTGGACACCTATTCAAGCACTTTGTGCACTTTATGATGCAAGCATGAAACTTAGCCGCCTAGCAAAAATGGTGCAAAAAGGGTTAATACCGAAACCAGCCACAGAACCCTCTTTACCACTGACACAAGAGATGCTGAGTGACAACGTGAGCTATATTTAATTAATTTTTACTTCGGATGCATGGAGAAATCGCTGAGCGAAAATGTGGCAATTTCACCTTTCGACGGCAAAAAGTACCCCCTACACTTGTGCACCCTAAGTCAGCTGCCATAATTGACACCCAAATCCAAATAAGAGGTGCTGATCGATCATGACATGCATAAAATTCTTTGGCTGACTTCGGGCGCAAGCCACACAGCCCCTGGGAAAGTGTGCATAATTACAAAAAGTAGTGATTTGCAGCGCTACCTATGGGTTGCGCCCAACGTCAGCCGCCAAAATTTTCACATTTTTGGAGAGTCCATACCTGATAGACTTGCACAAATGGAAATCAATTTGGCTCACTCAGGGCGCACAGAAATTCAAGCATTCAAAATTAATTTAATTAATTTTAAAAACCTAATTTTAGTGATTTTGCCATTTTGGCAGATTTTGACCCCGATATTCCAGGACCCCATAAAAAAAAATTTTAAAAAACAGACCCTAGTAAGGATAGAAAATGTGATTTTTGTTCGTTTCTAACATTTATTGATCAAAAAAATTTCAGACAAATCCGAAGGGGTCATTAATCACCCAAATATGCCTGGCTCTTAAAAAAAAAAAAACTGGCTCTTAAATTTGAACGTCTAACTGTCTACCAAACAAATCATTTGACAAATCCACCCTTAAAGAAAGGTCACGGCATGAGATCAGGTGGTTCATTTTTACAAAATTCTGGGAATTTACTTCGGGTCCTATTCTTGAGGTCCTCTAATAACCAATTTTATACTAATTTTCAAACAAAAAAGTCAATATATGACCTTCAACTTCAAAACTTCTACATCAATTTTCTACTGGAAGTTGTAGTTGTGTAGGTTAAAATGACCCACTGCCACAAGAAAGGGCCAATCTGCCAGAAGTTTTATGTGTTGGTCTCATGCCTCTTGCTAGTCTCATTCACAATGTATTTCCCAAAATGAGATCTTCACCTTCTAAATGACTTTGACCATTGATCTAGTTAAATAGGAATGCAGGAGCCAATGGCCAGATACATGCTGAATGAAGTGGTGTTCACGAGAATTCATTGATCCATATGTTTGAGATCAATATGTCCCATTATAAAGCTAAGAATTTTCCTTCCCATGGAAACAGGTGTAGCGTCACAAAGCTAGTCCGATTTTCTCCAAATTTGGCAAGCTCCCTTTAGGTCACGATATCTACCATCCCCAACAAAGACAAGAGCCATCAGTGAAGATCTTGGTGATAAGGCTGAATAATATATACTTATCATTTTGTTATCAATATAGCACGTGCGCATAATGTAATATCACAAGACAATGATATGGATAACAGTACATCTTTGGCACTCACTCCGACCCCTGCCCAGTATGGACTGGTTTTTCCCCCAATTTGTTGACATTTAAAAATCTGCTATTTTTGTCAAGAATTTTATCACTGCCTTTTCTGAATAGTCAACTGAATTAGAAAATAGTGTGATAACCATGCAGACTGTAATCAGTCCATCTTCCAGTTGTTGAGACAAAATTTAAAATTACCACATTCTGAGAAGGGAAGCATCAACGTTGTGACTTCAGGGATGCTCCTGGCATGAAAAATGTTGATTTATAGTGAAATATCAATGTTTAATGATTGTTAAATTAGTAAATAAAATTGCTAAAATTTCCCTAGAATGAGTTGGAAACACAATATGAATTTTCCACAGTTTATTTCCCCTAATAGAAAAGCTGCACCACAAATTGTTTTTTCTGGCATGCCCACAGGAGTAAATCATTTGAGAGTGTTTAATGACAGTTCCATCTTTACACGCGTAAGAATTCTTTGGTATCCTGGATGAATGAGAGTTCCTCAAAATGAAGTCACTTTCTCTGCAAAACACTACCCATCAACACAAAAAAAAATATCATTGCCATCATCCAGAACATTTTGACATATTCTGCTACCTGTTATTAACAAACAATACAATAAATGCCAGTAAATACTTATTACCTCCTGGCAGGGGCACAATAATCAAGCATAATACCCTTCCATAATGGCAACCGACTAAAGGATGATGTGCTTCAAGCAGTTCTCAACTGCAATTCTCGCTAGACACGCTAGATGGGAGTAAAACATTCAAAATCTCAAAGTATCTTCAATTTATTACTGTTAAAAGGTTATCATCCAATTTAACTCGCAAGTGGCAGACCCCAGTCTTTATGTTGGGAGTGGAATCTGAAGGCCTGACATTTATAAATACTTTCCTCCGCTGAGTAAATAAATAAATAAATAAATACTTTATTTTTTGTTTTCCAAACTACAAAATCATGACATGGATAAAATGATAATTCTGGATTTCATGTTTAGTTCAAATTTCTAGCCAAGTAATCAGAATTCAAGATAAACTAGACTGACTTGTCTGCCCCTTTCATTTTTTTCACACCATTGCAGTCACCAATCTGGCCTGATGCCAGTTTTAAAGGAAGAGCTGATCTAACAACTGGTAACAATGTAGTGTTCTAACTGTGTTCCGCCTGGTTCCCACTTTCACGAGTTTTCTGCCAATTCATGCCAACGTATTACATTACAGGTTCTTAACAGACGCCGTGATCCGCAGCGACGTACAAAAGTGCAAGAGATCGGTACAAAAGTGCAGAGCTCCTAGGAGACAAGTACAATGTACCGAGACCCATCAATCGTAATGTGATGCACTTCATCCACCTGTCAAGCTCAAAATTGCGTCACGATCATGGACATACGAATTTTGAAGAACCGCTCTCTGACATCACTTTCGTTGTTCATTGTTGGTCTGTCTTCGTCGGTTTATTTTCACATTGTTTCATGTCGTGGGCATTCGTAGCATCTTGTCACCATGTCTTCCTCAATCACGGTCATTTTCCACAATATAATCGCATTGGAATCAAGAACCATCACGCCACTTCCAGTCTTGTGCAAATTAATTGGATAAAGCAGGCTGCAGTGGGAAAAACCAAACAAAGGTTTTCAGGCTTTCAGCACTCAGTACAAGATGTGTCCTCCATGGTTCTTGGTGAGCTGTTCCACCAGTTTTGGCACAAAGCAGACCAAGTTTTTGCAAGTTGCCCTGATTTCTTCGTCATGATGTCACACCTGAACAACTGCATCGATGACTTTGGCTTTTGTGGTGCAGATCTTCTACTGCAGCCTTTACTTGATGAACCAGAGATTCCAGTGTTTCCCATGAATTGCACAAGACTGTACACGACACCACTACAACATCGCTATGATATGATGATCCATGACAAGGGCGAGAAGCGCCACAATTTTTTTTTGTACATTTTGCCACAACAACAATGAAACAACCACTTGGACTGTTACTCTGAGTGCATCTCTGACATGCTCAAGACTTCCAATGACTTGCCACAACATGACATCGGCATGAAAAGGGGCATTAAATTGTGAAAATGGGAAAGGGGCTTTACACTTCAAGCAGATCACAGTTCCTGGGGTACCTGGACTCCCGCTCCTATTTTTTTTTCCTTGAAACTATAACTGGCAATAACCAGATCCTTCATTCACCGTCTTGACTGTTCACCCTTCAAAAAAATAGGGCTTTGAATTTCTTCACCCCTGGGAAAAACTCCCTTGAAGTTAAAGGTCAACCAGAAGCCCTGTGAACACTGACTTAAGACCAGGTTTTTCTAAGTCAATTGCACAATCACTTTCCACTGTCTCACGATAACAATATGCGGACAATGCACCAAACCACACCTCCGTTTAAGCTGAAAATGCCAATGGGCACTCAGATTGGCGCAAGGACATTTGCTAGTTAAACACTGCGGGCGCTCGACAAAAAAATTACAACTGTGTCAGTCTTAAACTTAATGACACTGATTTATAACGCAGTGAAGTCACTATACCCAATGCCGCAAGCTTTAAAAATATTAAATTAGTTCCTTTGGCACAAATCACTTGGTTAAATTTATTTCACCCTGAAAGTTATTGAAAATCCTTGAAACCTTCTCTTCTTCAAAAAAAAGAGTAGGTTCAAGATGAAAATGATACTGTATTAGCACCAAATCGCGAGAGAAACACAGTACGTGACCTCATGAGGCTATATTTATAGATTGCATATTCTTAGATACCCATCCCTGGAGTATGTCCTTGATACCCCTTAAGTATTATACAAAGGAGGATTACAGCATTTTTGTCCACAAAGAAAGCATAGCATGTTTGTTAAGGAATTGCAGGGTTTACAATGATTTATGGGCTGCCAACAATATGCAAGGCAAAAATCATAACATTAAAGTCTGAAGTTCATAGTTTTGTAGTTTAAGTTACAAAATCAAAATTAGATAAAATTACATGAGGAACTTAAAGCATTTAGATCTGCAAGAGTTTGAAAGCCCATTGTACTTTTTGACCAAATGGCTTAAGGAAAAGGTAAGCTGGCAAAATACATAATAAAATTATTGTAAAATAAATCACAGCAACTTCTTTGAACTCCGATTTCTCTGTTTTTATTCAATGCATATGATTGATTGTTCGTCAAGTTAAAACTCAAGGTTCAGGCATTCAATTGGAAAGTTTTTCGGCTTATACGTTTCAAGTTGTGCTTGCAATGGACGACAATTATGAGTCTCTACTTTCTACCAAGCAGCTTACTGAAAAATTTCTCATCTTTCTGATGCATTTCAATAAAAATCCTTCAAATTTTCTCAAATTTATGTGTGATCACTGGGTACTATCCATTTGGCCAAGAAATCCCTTTTTATAAAAATAGATGTTGAAAATTTTAACCGGCAAGATGCATAACATGTTACATTATCAATTTGCCCATTTTTCAATTCTTTTCCTTGATTTTCTCCAAAGATGTAATTTTCTTTGACCCTTTTAGGCTTGCATAGTAATCAGCAAAGACAACCACAGCTGAGTGCTAAAGTCTGCCTGTATTGAAATTCTTAAACCAAAAGTAAAGGTTTATCTGCCTACCCCGATAAGGCAAGGAAGGCAAAGCACTGCTTTACAAAGGCACGGTTGTGTAATACGGGCGCTGGACAGGCATGCCGGCATTATTTGCAAACCTTTATTGGCAAGGTGGCACAGTGGTTAGCACTTCTGCCTCTCAGCAAGAAGGTTGTGGGTTCAAATCCAGCCTGGGCCTTTCTATGTGGAGTTGTTCTCCCTGTGTTCGCGTGGGTTTCCTCCGGTAACTCCCACACCCACAAAAACATGCATCATAGGAACACTCCAACCAGTACCCCTGACCAAGCAACTGGCCTTAGAAATGGAGTTGGTCCCTGGGCACTACTCTGTGGCTGCCCACTGCTCCTAACTATAGGATGGGTCAAATGCAGAGGACAAATTACCCCACGGGGTTCATTAAAGTATATCTATCACACGGTCCCTTCAGCTCTGAAACATTTAATTGTTGTGAAAAGAAATGGCTACGTTATAAAGTGGTTCAGACTTTGCTTTCCCAAATTCTCTTGGAATATGTTGCACAAAATTAAAGGAAGAGTGTGTCTCGGAAAATCCACAACAGTTTTATTGTGTTGTTGAATTGTCTTCAAGATAATACTGGTAAAAGAATTTTCAAATCACTGCTTTCCGTCTTCTGCCTAAACCTTTTCGGATTTTTGGTAGTGCCAAGCATTGTTGAGGTTGAACCAGGAGTGTGAAGAAAGTAATTTACATGCACGCTACTGTGTGCGATCAGTTTGTACGAGCGATAAGTGACTGAATCTTAAATCCGTATCGAGCCACAACTGCAGAAGTTGACAACGCAGATGTGTCACTGCAGGCTGTGAAATCTTAATTGCGTTTCAGCAGCGTGAAGATTAGAGGAAGAATGTGAGGGGCTGCCGCTCTGTCAAAAGAACATATGGCCACGGCGTGAAAAAGCACTACCTCAAAACATTACATATTCGGCTTCGCAAGACACACATGCACCCGATATAGTTTCAATAGTTAACCTATGCAAAGAGACAGAAGTGACCAAGTTAAGTCTCCTTGTCTAATTTTCACATTTCGAACAATGTTCTCAGGGGATCTGAGGATATTTGAGAACACATTCGTGGGAGGTTTCAGTCAGAGCAAGGTTGTTCTTCGTTGACAAGAAAGCAGAGCAACATTGAGACCAATTTTCAGAATTAATACCACTGGTATAATCCAAGCAAACACAGTAAAATATGAGGCGGCATCCCGTAACTGGCACAACCCGCTGACTGAAATGAGTGTGACAAAAAAAAAAAAAAAACCCATGCACCAGCATGGTTCAGCAATGGCTAAATCGTGGAAGCCAAAAAAGTTGAAGCCAGCAATGAGTCTAACTAGAAAAAGTCAAGCCCAGGCTGTTATGTCGAGCGTTGCAGAACTAAATGTTTTCTACGAGAGTCTATAATTATTGATAACGGTGTGTGCAGGAGACAACACGTTTTGCCGAGCCGTCAAGTCTCAAATTTGACGAGGTCGGTCCATAATCGCGAGCAGTGCAAGGTCGGAATGAATACATTCTTAACTGTTCCACTAACCTAAATGCTACTGACTGTTTCAACAACACAGCAGCCTCAAAATAATGCGGCAAATCTCCATTAATGCGCGAATTTTCATAAAATACGAAATCTTGTTTGTCTTACACGGTCTCATTTTTCTTCCCGCAACAGTGATGTACGCTGCACTGGCAGTGTTCAGGAACATCATAATGAATAAAACATTGCTGAGAACCACGTGCACTGAACATCCTTGCTCAGCATGGACTGCGCTTAAAACGAACAAAACAGCAAAAAAATATCGCCCGCAGGAATGTGGCAAGGCCAGTGTTTTTCTTCTGATTAACAAGGCTTGTAAACATAAGGCATAAAACATGTAAGATTGGGGGAAAAGTACCGCTGGGAGCTAAGACAAAGTACGAAATATTTGACAATCCCATCGTATTTTGTTTTTTGTTTGTTTTTTTTTTTCTTCGGCAATTCAGGTTAAACGGCCAACTACACCATTAAACTTCTGTTTTGAGCTAGGCAGACAACCGTATGACGCCCAAACATTGAATTAAACACAAATATACCAGGGCTAAACATCCCTGAATAAGAGCAATTGTTACATATGAGTGATTTCCGACACATCGATCACAGAATCCCAAATAATTTCTTACACTGTTTTCTAACCACCGACAAAAATCATCGTAGTCCAACTAAAACAGTTAAATCCAATTAATGCCAAATATCACGCCAAACACATCCAAATAAATTTATTGTCCTGAGCAAGAAAGTAACACAGCGGTGGAAACAGACGACCCGAACACAATCGGCGAAAGTCTATGCAAATCAAACATTATTTTTTCCAGCCAAAATCCAGCTGGTGAGAACAAGCCCGCAAACTACACCAAAGGCGGAGTACTTTCCACAGGAGGCCCCCTTGCAGAAAACAACGGAGTGTCAGTTAGCTGGCTGCGTTTAGCTGTCAAGTAAATTTTCGTTTTATACGCAGACACCTCAAACCATGCGAGTTCAATACTCAAAAGCGCGCATGCTGTCAATAAAGCGCTATAGTTAGTAATCGGATTAGGAATAACCAGCGCAATTTTCGCAAACCTGCTGAAACAAAGGCTTGTCCACCATGGAAATACTGATGTTCCGAGTTCCAGGCTTCTATGCGGCTTCATCGGTCTCTTCGCCACTGGAGATACGACTCATGTTATCACTTCCTATTTCCTCCTCTCGCTGGTTGGAGCTTTCGTCCTAGCGGTGAAGAGAAGGGCATGGACCAATTGCTGAATGACAAGTTTTCGCAATTGAAGTGCCCAGAGTTCTGTCTTTATTTGGGACATCAGAGATTTACACCCTGTGCGCGCAGTCTGTTTCACTGTGCAACGAACTGCCGCTTCAGTAGCCTACCTTAAAAGTTAACACGTGCTCTTTGGCATCACCGCGTTTAACGTCGATGTTGTTCAGTCAATCCGTTGGACTGCAACGTTTGTACTCCTATCTTCATCTACAACTAAGTAGGCCGATTTTGAGTGCAATACGGAACTGTATAAAATCTAAGTTCATTCATGTGCTCGCTAGGTCAAAATTATACGCCTATTTTCCCAATACACCAGCGAACAGTCATGAAGTATAACGCACGATCCGACATCAGAAAAAGTGAGGACGTTATCTGTAATTATAATGAAAACTGAAAGTGGTGGCTCGTAAATTATCATTGAGCTGTATTACGTAGAAAACAATGCAACATCTAATTTAATGTTTCATCAAATGGGAAACAGCCTGGGAGTTTGTCGCAGCCTGTTCTGTGTGGTCCTGCTCCAAATCAAGTAACTAATGGTCATATGGAGGACTACAGTCCATGGAGGTTCCCAGCCAGCCTTAGGCTAGCATAGCTATGGATTTTCTCCCTGGGTTGCCTTTCTCAAACGTGTTCATCCTCTCCAACATTGACTGGTTTTCTAATGCAGCCGATTTCATGCCATTAGCGAAGCTGCCCGTGACCAAGAGACTACCAAGCTCCAAATACATCATGTGGTCCGCGTCCATGGCATTTCTCTGATCTTAAGCCTCAATTTGCTGTCCGCTTCTGGAAGGCTTTCTTCACACTTGTGGGCACCACCCCCTACTTGTCCTTGGGATTCCACCAAGAGACCAACGGATTGATGTAGAGCAGGGGTCACCAACTCCGTTCCTGGAGGGCCACTATCCTGTAGGTTTCTGCTCTACCTGCAGTTCAGCACACCCGATTCAACTAGTTAGCTTCTTAAAAAGATCACGAGCTGGGCAATTGAGTGGCTAATTAGTTTAATCAGGTGTGCTGAACAGCAGGTAGAGCAGAGGCCTACAGGATAGTGGCCCTCCAGGAGCGGAGTTGGTGACCCCTGATGTAGAGGCTTAACCAGGAGCCAGACAAGACTTTGTGCTGCCTAACAGAAGGTAACCCCACCAGTTGGTCCCGTCTTCTGACTTAGGTTGAGCTGACTGACAATTCGATACCAGTCGCTGGACTATGCATGTTACCTTTTCACCATTGTCTGGGTTACCAACTACCTTTCTTCCGGTCTGAAGAGAAAGAAGTGCCAGTTCCTTCTGCTCAGTTCCTGTGTGTGTTGGCCTCCCAGAAGCAAGGGGATCTTTGTCGGCGACCAGTTCCTGCCTACCAGAAAGTCTGGCAAACCACAAAGGATATTCAGCTTTGGGAGATTTTGACGAAACTCACCCCCCATTTACAATATCTAGGGCTGGTTTCAAAGACATGGATTATGCTTAGTCCCGGAGTTAACTGAGTTTTGTTTGGAGAATCTCCATTGAAAATTGAATTAGTCTGAGAATAAGCTCAATCTGTGTTTGTGAAACTGGTCCCAAGAGTAGTACCTTCAACTACTCTCAGGCTCCTCCACCCTCATTCCCTTCATAATAATCACCCTGTGTTTCTCATCTTGAGAATTAAACCTTTGCCCTCCTCTCCCTACAGTCCTCCCTCCCACTTCTCCCCAGTCTCATTAATGGTGGCCCTGCCTACACCTTGCATCAGATTCAAGACGACCAGTGTAGGGGACACAGATGCCAATTCCTAGTCAATTAGGAGGGGTACGGACCCGAGGAGCACAGCTCGATCCCTGAGCGTAACATCTTAGTCTCCTCCTTGGTCTACAATTTCCTTCCCCGGAATTAGGGATCAACTAAAGGACTACCAGGTGCACTTGTCATAACCCCTGCAAATACCCCTGGTTTCTTCTCCCATCCAGTAGCTTGCGTGTCTTCGAGTTACATTGTCTCTTTTGATTGGTTTGACGTCCCGCATACCTCTCCGGCTTGGCGTGATACATTTGCGCTCCCCATTCCTTTTTGTGTCTGTGGCATATTTAACCCATTGTTCTGAGTGTCAGGTTACTGGATTGCTACTTCCTATATGCCTTAAAGCAACCAGTCAGTATCTTCTTTGTTCAGTTTATTGTCCTCGAAAACTATTTGTAACCTTAAATGATAGTTAAATACGAAAGTACTTTTCCTAGTCTTATTCCATGGAACAAGCTCCCTAGCCTCTCTCCTGATCTCCAAGATTGAGACCGCGTTCCTGTAAACCAGTTTTCAGTCTGTTCCATTACCCAGTTTTCTTGGAAAACCTCCCAAACCTTCTGCAGTCATCTGGATTGGGACTGCATTCTTGCTAAACTCTTTGGACCAGCCATTTGACAGTTCTGCTCTGGCAGCGGGGATCTCCATCTGGCTACTTCTCCAGGACGCCACCGGCTGAGCACAAGCATGCCCTACACCCAAGCCCACGACCATCTGAACTGAATTGAGCAATTCTACTCTGGGTACTATCTCTCACAATTACTACCAATAAACCATAAGTTAGATTGTACTGTGTCTCTGCATCCGGTTCCTTGTCTGGATCCTAACTTTAGAACTATTTATGCTAGATGCATTACATTTTCAGGGAATATCCTTGAGTTCAGGATGTCTCCTACACCTATAGAAGATCCACAGTTGCATAAATACCAATTTATAACTGAATGAAAACTTCTTAAACAGTTTTCTATTATTCTTCAGAGCAAATTTGGCCCTTTGCATTTCCACACTGAAGCATATCAGATCTTTCAAATTGCGGCATTTATTACTCCTGTTATGGTAGCCTACTATTTTGGCAATTGAGCATTTGTCAAAAATAATCAAACTTTCTGATATAGGGCCGGCGTCCACAAGAAGGATTTTTGCGCTTGAAGCGTCTCTTTTCTGTAAGTATTGTTAAGTATTGACAGTGCTCAGCGTCCTCAACGCTGAAATGCCCTGAATGTCCAGCTTTTTTCCCCTCATTCTGCTCACGCTGGACTCATCGATGTCGCCGCTCTCTCATCGACAAATCAGAGTCAAGAAGAGGCAGGGACTTGCCACACTAGCGGCAATGGTGTCTCATATCAATTAATAACTGTTTAGGTTTGCTTACTGTTCTCTGTTTAGGGACTCTAGGTTTGCTGACACATTTGTGGTATTAATGCTAACTACAACAATGTTTACCATTACAGCCCAACAACTGTCGCTAGGTACCCTGTTATCGCTTAGCTTCCCATTTATTTTAACTGGGGTTGCTACATTTCCGAAAGCATATTGCAACGTTAGCAAAGTAGCTTTATAGTTTTAACAATATACGGCAGTACATGCTTCCAGTTAAGCTTTTGGGAAATGGACTTTAATTTGCTCAGTTGCTAAGACTATATGCAATTTCTTTTTACTGTATTTGCTAACCTTTCTAAGGTTGACATGAGTAATGATGGATTGCGGTCATACTAAGAATACAGTATTTCTAACTTAGCAAAAATAAGCGCTGAAGCAGTGCGCTGAAAATGAGGTTATGGGGGCTTGTAGCTCAAAAAACGCTGCCTGTAGACACAGGCCTTTATGAAGCATTAAAAATGACAAAATATAATTTTACACCTTCATGGACAAAATGCTCAAGATATGAAGTTGGTATCTTGAACTAAACTATGTTTCTTAAACCCCATTCAGATAGAACAACCACACTGCCTCTGAAATGCCTCTGAAACAGAATAATATGCAGCAACTCAGTGCTGTATGAAGGGGGTTACAGCAGCGACCGCGCTACCCTTTTTTATTATGCCCCTTTGGGCGGGGGTATAATGTATATACCAAAGAATTACTTTCGTCGGCCTGCACCAGTTTGACCAACCGATTTCTGGAAAACCACTCATCAGATTGTTTTCATATTGTTTTCATGCATTCTACACTTCATGGAGAGGAGCAGTGCCAAGTTTCATGAAAATGTAATGATTTTTTTCCCATATTTTGAACTTAGAAAATTTACAACTGCAAATGTTGTCTGACCAAATGTTTGAAACCTGTTCATCATATTGTTTTCAAATTTCAGGCACGCATTCTGTACTTCATGCAAAGGCGAAGTTCCAATTTTTTTAAAATTATGCCGTAATCTCTCCAGTGCACAAGGGTCAGGGGTATTAATGAGCTGTGCTCACTTTTTCACTTGCTCTATATGACTTGGGCTTTTGAGCATCAAAGACACAGTGTTATACCGCAAAAGGAAATACTGTTTTCAGGCATAAGAATATACTGTAATCCATGAAAACTGTAAATTCACAATTTCATTGTTATCCTTCAGAAGCACATAACTGTGTGCTTCCTTCTATTTGCCATCCAGTTATGGTGCCTGATGTTAGCACTGTTATTATGTTCTGCTAATTTGTTACATGTGTCAGGTGGACTTGCTGAATAAGCATCTGCTGTACCTGCCCCTGCTTGCCAGCCCTATTTGGAGGCTAATAAAAACAAGCGATGTACAGTTTTGCTGGATTGTACTGGACCCTGTAGCCAGCATCATTTTAGATCTACAGTAGCCAGCTAGCAAGAGAGCTGCTTGAAAAACAGGCTGCTCAACATCACAGTTTTCATGTAGCTCTGTATCTAGTAAGCTGGGTACTGAAGACATCGAATGAAGGCATAAGCAAGTAAAGTTATTGTGCAGTACGCTTCAACTGAACCAGAAACGCAAAACACATATCACAAGCATGACGATTGGTAATATCAGCCCTTTATCAGGCTTTCACTGAATCCCAAATAATTTGATTAACTCACTAGCTAGCTTGAGTTGCAAGCTAACAAATAGAAGCAACATCCAGTCCCACTGGATTGCACAAGACCATGCAATGCGGTGTGTTTTGCATATTAATTTAGTATGATGCAACTTCACAGATTTAACCATACTTAAATCAGCTTATCTACTTCACTCTCTCTTTTTATATGCTGAGGTAAAAGGTTATGGCTGGTACCATTCTTGAGATATTGAGTATGAAAGTTGTGACTCACACTCACTCACTCACTTCCATTATGTCTATAGTAGCCTGCTATCACAGGGAACAGATTAAGTATTTACAAATAAAATACATATATATTAGTTCTCTAATACAGTTTCAGGATTGTATTATACATAGTTTTCCTCTATTATGAACCAGTGTCAACCAAGGTCACCCACAGTCATAGTTTGCAGGGTATGTTCAAAATTTTGGTTAAACTTGGGGCCCCAGATAAATCTGCATGCATAATCAAGAAGTTGCACTCTGATATGAACTTTAGATTGATAATTGATGGCAAATTATCAAAGCCAATAAAGTTCAACGGTGGCAAGAAGCAAGGTGTATACTTGCTTCTACTCTCTTTGGAGTGTGCTCAGCTATTCTGATGCATCTTGCATTCTGTAACAGCAATCCACCCTGTCAGGATCTGAACTTGTTTAGTTATGTTTGATGTGTATTTTGTTATTGCATTTATGATTTTCCATGTTCTCTTGTTTATTTTTTAGATGTTTTCTATATTAGTCTAATCTTTCCATACATCTGTCTCTTGCCATGTTTTCTCTTTTCATTCTCACACCTGCACCATCCCTCGTTCATTGTTTATTATTTGATTATTCCCTTATTTGTAGCCACACCTCTCTACACATTCCTAAGCTTCTCACATGTGCATCCAATGTGCTTAGGCCCTTTCCTTCCTTGTATATTCCCACTGTTTTATATAGCATGGTGCAAGTTTGTCCAGCCTGTTTCTCAGTGTCTAACCAACAAGTATTTACTATTTTTGAGGTTTCGTGGTGATGATTTGGTTTGGCTTTTGATTTACAATTCTGTCTCGCTCCTTGTGCTTGTGCGTTCACCCAAGTATGATTTCATGCTGGCTTTTTTGGTTTTTGATTTGTCGCTTTGGCTTTGGAGTACCTACTTCCTGATTCTAACTTTTGAACTGTATTTCTGATAATCCTGGATTTACCATTCTGTATTAAAATCTCACTGCCCGTTACCTACTTGAATTGCATGACCACGATTATCAATAGGACCTGTAAACTGGATTTTCGTCTGTGCATGAGTTTTGACCCTGCTTCCTGTTGGAACGAACGCAGCACGACCATCTTCAGCAGATGATAGCCAATTCCTAGCTCTGTTTGACCGTCAAGGTGCACTCCTGGGACATCACAAGCCGAAACTGGAGAGCAATACTGAGACCCTAGAATCATTTACTTCTACAACCCCAATTCCGAAATAGTTGGGACAAAGTGAAAATTGTGAATAGAATCAAAATGCAATGACTTTCAGATCACATGAGCCAATTTGTTATTTACAATAGAACATAGATAACATTTCAAATGTTGAAACTGAGTTTACATTTTTATCCACAAATGAGCTGATTTAAATTTTTCTGGCCTCAACAGGTCTCAAAAAAGTTGGGACCCAGGTAAAAAAAAAAGGGGGCTGAAAAAGCAATTAATATATGAGAATCAACTGAAAGAACATTTAGCAAGTAATTAAGTTAACTGGCATCAGGTGTGTAACATGATTGGCTATAAATGGGATGTCTTAGAGAGGCTGAGTCTCTCAGAAGTAAAGATGGTCAGACCCTCACCGACCTGTGAAGGCTTGTGTAAAAAAAATTGTGTAATACTTTAAAAACAATGTTCCTCAACATCAAATTGCAAAGGCTTTGAAGGTCTTATCGTCGAAGTCAGACGAGTCCAAATTTGACATTCTTGTTGGAAATCATGAGTGTGTGTCCTCCGGGCTAAAGAGAAAGACCACCCGTCCTTTTATCAGCATTCAGTTCAAAAGCCAGCATCTCTGTTGGTATGTGGATGCATTAGTGCATATGGTGTGGGACACTTGCATGTTTTAAAGAGCACCATGAATGCTAAAAGGTATATAAAGGTTTTAGACCAACATATGCTCCCCTCCAGATGACATCTATTCCAGGGAAGGCCTTGTGTATTTCAGCAGGACAATGCAAAACCACATACCGCAGTTGTTACAACAGCATGGCTTCATAGTAGAAGAGTCCATTGGCTGAACTGGCCTGCCTGCAGTCCTGATCTTTCACTGATTGAGAACATTTGGCACATAATTAATAGACAAGTCCGTCAAAGGAGACGCAAAACTCTCCAGCAGTTGGAGGCCTGTATTACACAAGAGTGGGATCAAATTCCAATGGCTAAACTCCAGAAACTTGTCTCCTCAATGCCCAGATGCATCTACTCTGTGTTAAAAAGAAGAGGGGATGCTACACAATGGTAAAAAGGCCCCTGTTCCAACTTTTTTGAGACCAGTAGCAGCCATCAAATTTGAAATGAGCTCATTTTGTGGATAAAATTATAATCTCAGCGTCAACCTTTGCTATGTTATCTCTGTTCTATTGTGAATAAAATACTGGCTGGTGTGATTTGAAAGTCATTGCGTTTTGATTTTATTCACAATTTACTCTTTGTCCAAACTATTTCAGAATTGGGGTTGTAATATGAACTCCCTCACCAGGAAACACCAGTAGCAAAAAACGGCCATTTCACCCGCTCCTATGGTTTTGGTCCCAGCTCCCGTTGCAGGTTCTTGTCCCAGTTGGCATCACCCCCATTTGCCATTCCCTATCCGCTTTCATGGAGATTAACATAAGTGGCAAGAACAGGGAATTCAGCCCAACTAGGCTCAATCTTACATTTCAGATACTTGATGAATAAATGGTATCTTGCACTAAATCAAGCCTGCTCTCAAAAGACTCAAAAGCTTTCTGCCTCAACAATATGGTCAGATATTACTCTGCAAGAAAAAATTTCCTAATATCAGTGCTAAATTGACCTTTGGATAACTTCCATTTGATCCTGAGTTCTGCTGACAGAACTCACCATAGCTAATCCGACATTGTTACCTTTGTTAATCCCATTAACATATTTAAAGACCTCAATCAGATCTCCTTTTCATAAGACTGAAGAGATGAAGGACCTTCAGCCTCTCTTCATGGCTTTAATCTTTTATTCCAGGAATGAACTTTCTCTGAACTTATTCTAGAGCCTCTATATTTTTCTTAAAGTATGGCCCCAGAACTGTACGCAATTCTCGAGATGTAGTCCGATGAATGTGTTGTACAAGAGAAGTATAACCTCCTCAGATTGGTACTCAATACTTTTGGCTGTATATCCCAGCATTCTGTTTTAAGTGCGAAGAGACAGTGGCCAGAACTACCAGATCTTTTTCATTTGGAGTACATTCCAGTTTTCAACCTTCCATGAAGTAATCCTATCTAATGTTTTTACCACCTACTTATAGAACGTTACATTTAGCTACATTGTATTTCATTAGCCACATTTCTGCCCAATTCTGAATTCTATTTAAGTCATCCTGAATCAAATCCGAACCTTTTGCCAAACCTCTCAATTGCTCTCAACTACCCTCTGCTGGAGAGACAACAGAGACTGTGATGGATCCAAGTCTTTCAATTGCACAGTCTCCCTTCAGACATCATCTCCAACAAAGGTCCCCAGTTCACCTCTAGCTTCTTGCAAACTTTTTGCAAGTTATTGAGGGCCTGTTTGAGCCTCTCAACAGGCTATCATCCCCAATTCAAAGGCCAAATGGAGAGGGCCATCAAACGGTTGGCGGCCATGCTATGCTACTTCACCTCCTCTGACCTCGCCTCCTGGAGCCAGTTTCTACCCTAGGTAGCATACTCCCATTAACTCTATCCCATTCTCATCCACAGGAATCTCCCCTTTCCTGTGCTGTCTTAGTTATCAGCCCCCTTTGTTCCTGGCTCAGGAAGAGGAGGTTGGGGTTCCCTCAGCAAAAGACCTAGAACTAAAGCAGCCCTTCTCAGTTTTGTTGGATCGCCGACTACCACTCATGATCTTCGTTCAATCTCCCAGGTTCATAGAATCTCCCAGGTTCATAGGACCATTCCAAATCACTACAGTAATCAACCTGGTGGTGGTCGGTCTTCACTTACCACACAACCTGAGAATTCATCCAACATTCCACATTTCTTGTATAAAATCTGTGTCCTGGAGCCCACTTGCTTAAAACCTTCAGCTTACAATTTTGCCTCAGGTATGATGGAGAGGGGAGATATTTTTTGATTCTCAACAATCAATGACAAAATTCAACACAAACTGCATCAGAAAAGTTAAATTTGCAGATGATATTGCAATCTTCAGTAACTGAGTTTTTTCTAATTCTTTTATCTTTGAAATTGGGTCTGCAAATAAATATAAAATATGGAGATTGTGTTTTTTGGCGAGTAATCAATGGGCAGATGGTTTTTAAATATCTTGCCATTTTTTGATTAATAATTGCTTGATGGACAGTAAGATCCTAGCTAGAATATAGGCTGCATCTTACAACACTGGAAAAAAAGGATTTTCAATTGAGATGATCAAACAAATGAGACCAAACTGAAGGTACATAATCTGTGCATCACTCCTTTATTAATGTATGACAATGAATCTTGTACAAATCACAATTGCAACATAAGGAAATTAACAACTGTCCAAGAAAGGCACCTGTTATCTATTCGAGGAAGCAGATGGATGACTGCTCTCAATAATGCTCTCAGTGTTGTCCATATGTGAACACACCACAATAATATCACCGTACAGTTCAAAAACCAGCATCCATGATAGAATGGGTGTGAATTATTGCACATGGCATATGTAACTTGCTTTTCTGTGAAGACACCATTAAAGCTGAACAATTTAAACAAGTTTTGGAGCAACATATCCTGCCATCTGGCCATCTCTTTCAAAAGATACCTTGCTTTTTTCTGCAAGACAATGCCCAACACCATATTCTTCGCGTATTACGACAACATGGCTCAGTGGTTAAAGAGTCTGGGCGCTAAACAGGCCTGTCTGCAGTCCAGACCTATTAACAGCTGAGAGTATTTAGGCATTGGGAAACGAGAAATGACACAGGAGGCAGAGAAGTCTTGACAGCCAAAATCCTGTATCAAGAGAGAATGGGAAAATATTTTGCTTTCAAAACAACAGCATTTGGTCTCTTCAGTTCCCCAACACTTTGTGAATGTTGTTAAAAGAAGAGGTGATGCAACATAGAGAACAACCCCCATTCCAACGTTGTTCAAACGTGTTACTGGCATTAAATTTAAAATGAGCAGATATAAAAAAAAAAGTCTTTCAGATTAAAGATCTAATATGTTGTCTTTGTACTCTTTTCAATAAAGTTGAAGGGTCAAGTGATTTGAAAATCATTGCATTGTTTTTTTATTTACATTTGATGCAGCGTCCCCACTTTTCTGGGAATGGGGTTGTATGAAAATGGTCACACATTTCTTAGACTGTTCATTCAAGTAGGACGTAAACACTCTCAAATTCAACATTAATTTCAGCACTTCAAGCTCATGTGCATCTCTGTATTTGTCATTTTTATGGACCAGACTTCACCCATCAGCCATAACATTTTGACCACCTGCCTAATATTTAGCGGGTCCCCCTTTTGCTGCTAAAACAGCCCTAACCCATCAAGGCATGGAAACCAAAAGACCTCTCTGAAAGTGTGCTGTGGTATCAGGCACCAAGAAGTTACGAGCAGATCCTTTAGGTCCTGCAAGTTGTGCGGTGGGGTCTCCGTGATTCGGGCTTGTTTGCCTACCACTTCCAACAGATGTTCGATCGCATCAAGATTCAGGAAATTTGGAGGCCAAGTCAACACCTTAAACTCGTTGTGTTCCTCAAATCTGAATCATTTTTTGCAGTGTGGCAGGGTGCATTATTCTGATGAAAAAGGGGTATACATGGTCGGCAACAATGTTTAGGTAAAAGTAACAAAGTAACACTGACATGAACAGCAGGACCCAGGGTTTCCTAGCAGAATATTTCCCAAAGTGTCTCACTGCCACCGCTGGATTGCCATCCTCCCATAAAGCATCCTGGTGCCATGTCTTTCCCAGGTTTATGATGCACGTGTACCATGTCATCCACATGATGTCAAAGACAATGTAATTCATCAGACCAAGCCACCATCTTTCATTCCTCCATGGCTTCATTGAAGGCTCTTCTGGAAGTGGACAGGGGCTAGCATGGGTACCCTGACAGGACTGCGGCTACGCAGCCCAATACATAAAATACAATGCATTGTGTTCTGGCACTTTTCTCCCAAAACCAGCATGAACTTTTTCAGTTATTTGAGCTATGGTAGCTCCTCTGTGGGATCAGACCACACAGCCAGCCTTTGCTCTCCACGTGAATAAGTGAGCCTTGGTCACCCATGAACCTGTCACCTGTTCACTGGTTTTCCTTCTTCGGACCACTTTCAGCAGACTGGGAACGCCCCACAAGAGCTTCAGTTTCGGAGATCCACTGATCCAGTCGTCTTGGCATCAGATTTCAACCCTTGTCAAAGTCACTGAAATCCTTACGCTTGCCTATTTCTCCTGCTTCCAACAGATCAACTTCAAGGGCAAATATACCCTTGCTGCGTAACATATCCCACACAATGTCAGATGACACAGTAACAAGATATTCTATGTTATTCATTTCATCAGTCAGTCAGTGACCATAATGTTATGGCTAATCGGTATACGCAAGTTATGACAACACCATGCACACACATACACACAATGCAATGTGCAGGAAGTTGATGGGTTACATAGAATGAAAAAAAGACACAAACCAGAATGTAGGTTGTCATGTTAACTGCAATGAAATAGTTGGAAGGCAACAGTCAGTAGCTGAAAACAAACTAGCATTACAGCAAGTAAACACTTAAACATGTTTTCAGCAAATTAAGTTCAGGCAAAGCTGTATTTGAACTGGCTCAACCTCACCTTTTACATTACAATGGATGTAAGCTGCCCAACCTACATTACAATCAAGAACAATTTTGCTGCTTCCCATCATTATGGTATTTCACTGTCTGGGTAACATTAAGTTTCAACTAGCACATCATTTCAGAAATACACAGCTAAATCCCAGGGGCAAAACAGATGGATTAAAACCAGTGCTTATACAAACAGAAAAACAATCTGTCGTAGCAGTGACTCCACATCTCCGAAATTCTTCAAACATTTGATTATAATATCGCTCACGCTAAAGGGAAAAGCAGTGGAGAGTTCTCCCAAATGAGAATATTTAGGGAGGACAAAATCAAAACAACAAAGGAAAATCTAGCACGGCCTCCATCTGTACAGGCCAAGAGTCCTCTTAAAATCTGTAATTAAGGCATTCCCCAGAACAGGCTCACCAAATAACTGAGAAACATCCTTCTCTTCAGTGCCAAAGTATGATAAATGTGACCACATACAGGCCTGAAAAATGTCTCGCTTGCAAATACTTTGTGTGCATAACTCTTTGAATGGTGACACTTTTTTTTGTACTGAACTCAGGCACTTGGCCTTCTGAAGGATACAATGACCATGAGGTTGAAATGTGAACTGCAAGTTTAAATTTGAGGATGTTTTCATCCATACTAGATGAAACATGAAGATAAATCAAAACCTTTCGTGCATTGCCCCCCCTACTTAAACCTGTTTGTGTCTGCATACGGAAATGTCCATATTTTGCGAAGTGACTCCTGCTTGGATACAGATTTTTTCCCCCCATTTTTTTCGATTGAGGATCCCAAGGCAATCTCATCCAGAAAAGGCTGGTTGCAGCCTTTCATTCCAACTAAGCAGTTATACCCTAAATTCAACTAATCAAGGTCGTGAGCAAAGATTCAAATTCAAACTGATCATGTATCCCTGAAAATTTTGCTGCAAATTAAGGCTGAAATGCATGAGCAACATTTTACCACTT
This sequence comes from Gymnothorax reevesii, assembly GCA_029721435.1. Classification (NCBI taxonomy): domain Eukaryota; kingdom Metazoa; phylum Chordata; class Actinopteri; order Anguilliformes; family Muraenidae; genus Gymnothorax; species Gymnothorax reevesii. Next base: position 106,825,189 of record CM056577.1, on the reverse strand, counting down.
CCTACCATGAAATTTAACTCCGGTTAACTCAGGATTTGATAAAACATATAACTTGGATAAGAGCAGCCATAATTAATTTGGGCAGAACAGTTATGATTGATTTTGTACCATTGGGGTGTCAAAGGGTTAAAGTACCGTATTTGGATACTTACCTTCACAGTTGTGTGTGTTTTTTTACGCAGATGTATTCATTTCAGTTAAAAATGACTGTAGTTCAGTGTAATTGATGGCTGGTCTTGATTCTAGACTTAGAAATTACCTTTGGAGACTGCTTTTGGGGTGTGAAAACATGAGGAAGACAACATCCATCCATTTTCTTCTGCTTATCCGGACCGAGTCGCGGGGCTAACAGACTAAGCAGAGAGGCCCAAGTGCCCCCCTTCGCCAGCCACCATTCTCAGGCTTACCAGGAGAGTATAATCCCTCCAGCGTGTCCTGAGCCTGCCTCAGGGTCTCCTCTCAGTTGGACATGCCAGGGAAACCTCTAAAAGGAGGCATACAGGTAGGCATCCAGACTAGATGCTCGAACCACCTCAACAGACTCCTCTCAATGTGGAGCAAGGGGTTCTACTCTGAGCCTTTCATGGATGTCTGAGCTCCACACCCTATCCCTAAGTCCAACACCAACATCGAAACCAGACCAACTTTATGCCGAGAATACGGACACAACTCCGCCTTTGGTTGTACAGGATCGAAAGGCTCAAACTAACGGCCCTGGAGCCCCATACTCCCGCAGCACCCACAACAGGATACCTCGTGGGACACGGTCATAAGCCTTCTCCAAGTCCACAAAACACATGTAGACTGGATGGGCAAATTCCCATGACCCCTCATGCATTCGCACAAGGGTAAAAAGTTGGTCCATTGTTCCACGGCCAGAACGGAACCCGCATTGCTCCTCCTGAATCCAAGGTTCGACAATCGGGTAGACTCTCCTTTCCACCACCCTGGCATAGACATTTCCTGGGAGGCTGAGCAGTGTAATCTCCCTATAACTGGATCACACCCTCCAGCGCCCATTTTAAAAAATGGGAACCACCAGTCCACAGGTACAGCAGTGTCCATAAAAATTAGGTGGTTCATCTTAAAGCTCAGGAATGAAAATCAATCAATCAGGAACACAGCAGAAACTCAATACATGCCCACTTCAACGGTTTGGTCCCTTAAAAACAAGAAAAAAAATACGACAATTGAACTGAATTATGTCAAAAGACCCAGAAGTCCCAGGCTGTGGTTGGTTGATTGCAATGTTCATCCAGGATCACACTGTGGGATGTTGATTCAGGAACATGTACGACTTTGCCAAATCACATCATGCAAGCTTACAGACTAGCAGGTATCAAACAGTACGCCTATTTTCACAATTGTGATGGACTCTTTCAACGTTTAGAGCAGAGGAAAATGTGATATTTCACTGCCCAGTCCAAGGGCACGGCACAGCATGGCTGTGCGGAAGAGTTCTTTGGAACATTAATTTTTCGATGCAAGATAACATGTTATAACCACTGAAAAAAGGAACAATTGCTAGGTATTTTATCCTGCGAAAATGACAAAAATTAAGTTTTGCCAAACCCCAGGTCCAAGTGAGGAAAATTTAAGATTAAAAGGACTGGAGATTCTGCTCCATTTAAACTCAGGCACTCAACGCCATACTGCTTCAATAGACAATTTACAACATCTTCAGACAAAAATAAAAGTGAAGAATAAAGAAAGCTGATGTCATTGAGCTGAAAATAGTAAGATGACAGGCCTGGGTGGTGCCTCCCCTTTTAGCACATCAAATAGAAACACTTGCACCAAAAATTACGCCAGAGAGAGAGAGAAAAAAAAAGTCCTCCCGCATTTTGCACCTCCGGAACAGGAATCATCTAAAACTCTGCCATATCATGAAGTGAAAAGACTGCTTTGATATGGGACTGAGGTCAAAATGGATTCCACCACGTGTCTTTTGAAATAACAACCAGATACTACACCTGCCCATAAAATTTCATGAGCATATCTACCTGAGAGGATAGGCAGTTCGAGGCCAAAAAAAAAAAAGTCATAACGACCAGCATTTAACTTCAGCCAAAGACCATTTCTTTTCCAGGCCTATCGCAACACTTTATGATTACACATTTGTAATCGAACAATACATTGGACATAAAGCATATATTCTCACATTATAGCATGGCTGTCTTGTATTTAGCTGGATAGGTTTCACTGAAAGCAAATTACAGCATCGAGTCCCCCAAATAAGCTACCTGTGTTCCTTTCTAAATTCAGGAGTGCACCATCAACTGAAGATGAAAGCTGCGCTTTGGATATCCAGAACAAAGTCAAAGCGCAAGGGCACCAAGGTCACACATTTAACTGCGCTAATGTGTGTTTCCATAATTTTCCCACAGCCTTGGAGACATATAAAAATGTCCAGGTGAAGATCACATACTAAATTGGGATGTCTGTTCTACTGTTATAAGAGCACTGGACTTCAGGCAATGGATGACTGTGACGGTGATAACAAAATAGCACAGATGAGGAAACCATATTAAAATGTAACTGCATGTTTATGAAGAAAATTTCCACACTTCATAGACTCTTTTGTTTTATGAATATGAAGTTATTTTTGCAAACAGTCACCTCAAGAATTAGTGGCATCCTCAACAAAAAAAAGGAAAAGGCTGAATATATTAAAAAAAAAAACATCATCGCAAATAAATCATAAATTCAAAAGTACAAGAAAACTATAGAGTTTAATGTTAATAATTTTTTTCTTTTGCTTCTGTGCCTATCATTAAGCAATCTTAACTTTAAGGAAAACATAGTACTGCTAACAATTGCAATGGAAATCAAACAAGGTTTAATTGGTGACATTTTTTTATGTAATAAAGTTCTTCAAGATAAGGAACGATACTGTCTTTCCATCAATTCAAAAACAGCAAGGAAAAATGCATGCAATATCCCTTTCCCATGAGAATAGCAAAAAGCCCTGTGAACTTAAGAGATGGATTCCAGTTTACCCTCGTGAGTGAGGTAAAGACGCCACTTTCGAAGCCAGGTGACCACTGAGGGATCGGATAAAATCCAGCAGTGCTGATGACGACTGGCCTGCATCTTAATTGGATTTGCGCTGCTCAGGGAATGGGAGGGATACACCGAGATTGGGTTGACAGAGTTTATAGTTGAAGCGCCTCCTGCTGGCCTTCTGGGCACTCGTCAGTTGAATTCTAGGCAGGCATACTGTATGTTTGGGTTTCCTCCGCCCTCGGTCTGCGCATGCAAGATCTCTGACAGCGAGTGAAAAGTGGCAGCTGCAAGGTGCGCAGTTCACAGAACCGCAAAGTAACTGCGTCTCCCAAGATGGCGGGATGAGTCACAAACAACCAACCTAGGGCAGGGTTATTTAACATTATCCTGCAAGGGTGGATAACGGGTGCAGGCTTTCATTCCAACCCAGCACTTACACACCTGACACCACTAATCAACCCCAAGAGTCTTGGCTAAAGAGATTGATTAGTACTATCAGGTGTGTAAGTGCTTGGTAGGAATGAAAGCCTGCACCCACACCAACCATTATTGAATAGCCCTTCCCTAGGGCATAGTTCTTAGACTGGACATTCCAGGTTTGGATGGAATTGGAGAACTCAACTGGTCTGCCACTCTGCCATGTCCATTTGGGAGTGGGGTGCAAAGCTGATATGAAATAGGACTCTATTTCCTAAAGATGCTGTATACCAGGTCTCATCAAATCTGATCAATAATTCTGACCGCAAGAGGTTATGGGTCATTCAAATAAGTGTCTACAGTAAAATGTCAAAGGTCACAAAACAACTTTTTTTCAAAAATGATCAAAACTCATCATTTTGTATATGTTGATATGTTGTTGATCGTTTCAGTTTGAAATAAACAACTTTAGTTTTGCAAAATGATTAGCAATCATGCTACTCTAAAATGCGGGGCTAAAATGCAATCCCAAAGTAGTTAATGAGGTTATGACACTGCATTCCAAGATTTGTAAACTTTGATCAATACTGAACGCAAGATGTTACAGGAAAATTTTTTTTACAAACAAGTGTAGAAGCGAGGAGAGCTCACATACCCCCGCTTTATGTTTGAACAAATCCGGACACACAGACACACGGACAGACGGACGGGTGCCCAGATCGCTATGTACCCCCGACTACGTCGTAGCGGGGGTATAATAACAATGAGTTTACACCAATGACGGAGAGAAAAAAAACTAGACTGCGCTCTCTATTCTGGGTGCAAACCGCCATGGTCAAATAGGCGCCAGCTCCAGTCGAGGCAAAACACATAGTAAACAAAGTAAATACCCCCGTTCAGGAATAAATTATCTTAAAGAAAAATTATGTCGTTACAGGGCACTTTTTCCAATTAAGAACACACTTTTAAGTGAAAGTTTTCTGGATAAGACCAATGTGATCAAAATCAGGTAAACCAACAGTTAAATATTTATCCATAAATATCAGTAAAACTACAGTTTCGGAGCATAAATAGAATGTACAGTACAGGCCAAAAGTTTGGACACACCTCATTCAATGCGTTTCCATTCTTTTCATGACCATTTACATTGTAGATTCTCACTGAAGGCATCAAAACTATGAATGACCACACGTGGAATTATGTATGTATCAAACAGTGGTCCAATAGGGCTGTTGGCTGTATAACAACCTGACTTCTGCACAACACAACTGATGGCCCCAACCCCATTCATAAGGCAAGAAATTCCACTAATTACCCCGACAAGGCACAGCTGTGAAGTGAAAACCATTTCAGGTGATGACCTCTTGAAGCTCATCAAGAGAATGCCAAGAGTGTGCAAAGCAGTAATCAGAGCAAAGGGTGGCTACTTTGAAGAAACTAGAATACAAGACATGTTTTCAGTTACAGGTATTTCACACTTTTTTTGTTAAGTACATAATTCCACGTGTTCATTCATAGTTCAGATGCCTTCAGTGAGATTCTACAATGTAAATGATCATGAAAATAAAGGAAACGCATTGAATGAGAAGGTGTGTCCAAACTTTTGGCCTGTACTGTATTTCTGTACGGTCTGCCCTGTTTTCACAGCAAACAGCGCAGCAGGAACTAATCATTTTGACACACAAATCATATGCATCCAAATTAGATTTTTCTCTGCGTCACTGGTTTACACCATCTCACCTCAGCTAATCAACAACCAGTTCACTTAAAATTGTAAAACTTGTGAAATGGAACAAATTGCGCTGATGAAAAACTGCATATAGCTCTCAATGGTACTAAGGAAGGTGGTAATAGAAGCAATTAAGGATGTAACAATCATGGTACAAGAACAGGTAGCATCTTGTAGCCACCAAGTCTAAAAAAACAAGCTCGTACCTCCACAGCAAGAAATCTGGAAGGATTGCACAAAGAAATTATTAGCACTATTTATTCACAGCCCCTTTTATCAATATTTACAGAGGGTGTTAATAATCTTTAAGCAAACTGTATATTATCATTCATTAATCTGCTCAACTTGAAGTATTAATGGTCTTGTGAAAAAACAGGCCATTATTAGAAGCAGAGCAGCCAACAACGGTTTTTCAAAGGAGCAATTAAATCCATAAACAAAAAATTAATTCACAGGACGAGCGGAGGCAACACACTTTCTATTTTTATGACAAAATACATTCACATATTATTACCCCACAGCCTGTCCTGCATACACATCTGGTGTAATCATCAACCCTCTTGACTGTATCTTATTTACACAGCAAACTGAAGTTTGTAAGTGGCGAACCTTCATAGGATATGTTCAGAGTGATCTGATGAAAGTGCGTAATTAACCTTTCACATTTGGCGAGCAAAGCTAGAAATCCATGCATTATTAAACGTCTCTGTCTCTGGGGGGGGGGACAAAGGCCAGCAGGGGCACCCAGTGATCTGCAGCTTATGCTGCAACCTGGCGAGTTGTTCATTCAGCTCTGGGAAAGGGGAAACGACTGAGGTGGGGACAACCAGCAGGGAAGGACTGGCGGGCGCCCCAGCCCTGCACTCGGTTTCAGCCCGACTCCGAGCTGTCGCTGGCTCTAGAAGACCTGTGCTTCCTCTTCTTTTTCTTCTGCTTTTTCTTCTCTTTCTTCCTCTTTTCCTTCTTCCTCTTCTTCTTGCTCCGGTGATGGTGGGAGGACCCAGAGCTGCTGCTGCTTTCAGAGTCTGAGGTTGTGTCCTGTAGTAGCTGCTGAAGCTGTTTAATCCTGGAAACAGACATCGTGGCGGTCAGTAGGGCGGACCCCTCTTGCCACTCAACACAACTGCACAGGGCAACAGAGAGCACTATAACAAAAATTACTATAAACAGCAGCGCTCAAAATGGAGACCTGAAATCCATTTCATTCATCACTTTCAAGTTGTATAATTTCAGGGGGCCGGAGTTTAGCCTTCGAAGAAATCAGCCGTCATAGATGATTTCATACCCAGATTTAGTGGAACAATTCCATGCTGTTGTAATTAATCTCCAATTGGTGATCAGGAAATGGGAAGGGAACAGTTTAAAGGTATAGTTCCCCCAGAAATGAAATTCAGTCATTATCAACTTACCCTTGTGCTGATGAGAAGTACGGTGTAGTTTTTTATTCCTCCAAGTACAGCCGAAGACTGGGGGCGTTTTTCTCCTGCACCGAAAATCCATATAACGAGCGTTGGTTACCGAAAAGAAAAGGTCCATAAAACTACACAAAAACTTTGTAATATTCCTCCATACTGCTCGTCCGCTGCAATCCGAGTGTCCTGAAGGGGTAACTCGGGAGAACCGTGTGAACGCGCCTCTAGACAAACATACCAGAAAGAATAAAAGGCAAAAAAAAAAAAAAACTGTACAAAATGATATCATTTCGGGTGAACTCTGGATGTTACCCCTTCAGAACACTTGGATTGCAGCGGACAAGGAGTATGGAGGAATATTACAAAGTTTTTGCATAGTTTTATGGACCTTTTCTTTTCGGTAACTATAGACGTTCGTTATATGGATTTGCAGTGCAAGAGGAAAACACCCCCAGTCTTCGGCTGCAATTTGAGGAACAAAAAACTACACCAGACTTGTCATTAGCACGAGAATAAGTCGATAATGACTGAATATCATTTTTGGGTGAACTATTCCTTTAATGATGACCATCTGAATGGATTTTGTGGATGAACTCAAGGTGTTTCCCAGCTCGAGCCACAGCGGGCTAAGACAAGACCTTTTGGCCAATCAAGAGAAACGACAATTCCTACACATGCTACACATCAGCCTGAGGTGGAAAAATTAACATCGACATCAAAACAGCTATTTCAGTCAGCATATGAAAAGTGTATAATTAATCACAGTTAACGAAGAATACCAACTTCACAAACCGTGTCAAGATGACTCCTCTAACTTAGGCAAATTTTTCATTCTTTTGACATATAACATGCAATCAAAACAGTTGTGCTCAAAAGTTTGCATACCCAAGCTTAATTTATAAGAGAGGTTATACTTTTAAAGAAAATATGAATGGCCAGGAAAAACACATTTAATTTATTTCTTATTGGATTCATATCCAGCCGCAGGTCATGTAGAATGGGGGCAATCATCAAATAAAACATTGCAATAAGGGGAACAAAAATGAATTAAACCAGGTTAAAAAGTGTGCATATTCATAGTTCATAATACTGTGCTTTGCCTCCTTCAGTATCAACAAGACTAAGTGCAATCCAGTACATAGCTGGGCCGCCAAGAGCTGTATGAGAATGTGGGCCCAAGAGAAGGGTGCTAAATGAGGCAAAGCTCACGCAATTATATGAAGTGCAAGTTTAGCAATGAGCTGGAGCTGATAAATTAAGTGGGTGGGGAGAGTGTGAGAAAGAGTGAGTGTGTGTGAGTGAGGGAGTGGGAGGTGGGGGAGTGGGGAGTCTTGAGTAAGGAAAACATATCAAAAGCAAGTTATACATTTGAATAGACAAAGAGCTAGAGTAAGGGTAGCAGTTATTGATTTTGTGAATGTCAATTTGAGAGAGACAGCAGCAACAGATGTAGATAGCAGTTAAAGTATGTTGGTGTGTAGGTTCATGATTCATAATGAAACAAAAAAGTTATTGTTACAGTTGTGCAAATCAGGGAAGTGACGTCACTTTCATAAACACGTGGCAGTTACTATTAGTGATCGTGTAAGAACGAACTTCAAAGATTCGTTTTTCCCCATGATTCGTCTTTGGCCACGTTATGGACAAAGAATCCAGTTTTGAGTGAAGCCGCTTAATAAACCTGTTCGAGTGAAGGAGTTGCCATGTGTTTACAAAAAGCGTTATTTGATATTGGCGATGGTTGAATTTGGTTAACTAAGCAACAAAAAAATTGAAATGCCATTAATTTTAATTAATTTATGACCTACTGAAAGCTCTCAAAAAGGCCTTGTAGTTGACAGCAAGATCATGAGAATTGGCTGAGAAAGAAGAAAGTTTTGGAATTTTATAGTGCCCCCAAATAGCGAATTGCTTGCTATTTATTTCAGTCGCTGCGGATAAAAAGTGCGTTGTGAAGTGAACAATTTAGGTCAATTTTACCTCAAATATGGTAGATGGTCAAAAAAATATTAGCAATTTAAAAAAAAAAGAAATAAAATACAAGAATTAAGCAAAGAAAGCACAAACGATTTTCATGAGAGACGGTTACAACCTGACCAAGTATTGCACTTTGACACATAGCTAATATGATAACAAAGGTGTCTTAAGTACTGGAAAAAAATAATTAAGTAGAAGTACCATAACTGAAAATTACTCAGGTAAAACTTGAAGTCACCCGTAAGAAAATGACTTGAGTAAAAGTCTTAAAGTAGCTCACATTAAATGTACCGAAGTACCAAAAGTATCTTGTGAAAAAATACAGCATTTTTCATAGCTTGCATAGAAAGAAGCAAAGCAACAACGCACTGTTCTCACCTTGTGTTCTTTAATCAATTTTCACATGAATGAAAGATACAGTATTCAAACAAGAGTTGTCAGAAAGACAACAAAGCTCGCTGGGGGGCAAGGTTAAAAGTTTTTCTGCAAGCGGACGGACGCGGACGCCGGGGGTACGACAATAGCTCTCCGGAAGTTATTCGTCCCGGCGAGCTAACAACAAACTGGCAGTCTCTTGTTAATATACTCAGCAACAAAAGTTTCTGTGACACCATTTATGTGTATGTTATAAATAACACGCAAAGATCTCAATGCAATCAATATGTTTATTTAACAGGAGAAACACTGACTTTTCAGTGCCAACGTCACTCAAAACGAAAAATGTCATTTTCATGCGTCATGAAGCACTTGTCTGACGTCTAACCAATTGTGACCTTCACACTTCAATACCGGGTGTGACTTCCTCGTGCCATGATGCAAGCAACGCATCTCTGGCGCATGGACCGAATCAGATGTGCCAGAAATTGCTGTGGGATGTCATTCCAAATCTGACGTAGACGTTGTCGCAATTCCTGGAGTGTAGCTGGTGGGTTATCCAACCGCCGCAAACGTCGATCCATCTCGTCCCAAAGATGCTCGATTGGGGACATGTCTGGGGATCTGGCTGGCCATGGCAGGACATTGACATGTTGTTGCATCAGATACTGCTGTACAATCCTTGCAACGTGTGGTCTGGCGTTATCACGTTGCAGCGTTATTCCGGGACCATGTTACATCATAAACGGTACCACCAATGGTCGTAGCACTTCATTGCGATATCTTTGACCTGTCAGATTTCCATCAATAACAAGCAAATCTGTTCTGTTTCTAGCCGTGATCCCTCCCCAAATCATGACACTACCACCTCCAAAACGATCAAATTCCTGAACACAGTTGTTGGCATGACGTTCTCCATGTCGACGGTATACACGTAAACGACCATCACATCGGTTAAGCATGAATCTTGATTCATCAGTGAAGAGTACAAGATCCCACTGACGTTGGATCCACCGTCGATGTTGTTGTGCCCACTGTAGACGCAGTCGTCGGTGTTGTACTGTGAGTCTTGGACGTCTTGCTGGCCGACGTGGGACAATGCCAAAATGACGGAGACAGCGACGGATTGTCTGTGCAGACAGTCGCCTCAAACCAGGTATCGTTCTTGCAGTTATGGTTGAAGGTTGGAATCGATTTCGGAGATGGGTTGTTCGAATCCAGTTGTCCTGTCTGGGAGTGGTTACTCGTGGACGGCCGCTGCGAGGACGGTCTCTGACATGTCTTGTCTGCTGATGACGCTGCCATAAGTTCCAAATGGTGTTTCGGTGGACATTCAGGCGATGAGCAACTTCCCTCTGCGAGGTTCCGGATTCAATCATCCCAATGGCCCTCCACCGATCATTTTCAGACAGTCTTGGCATTTAGAGGGTGGAGTTCCTGATCCGAAATGGCTGTGTTTTCGATAAGTGATGCTTCCGTCGTTCTTCAGGCACAATGTGAACATTCCAAAAATTCTCCTCTTTTATTGCCATCCACAAGCATGATTTACGCACATTTTCACGTGCAAAGTCATTTTCTCGCATTTTCATGATTTCCATTTCAATGCTGTGTTTACGTGTACTGTTTCAGTCAATATAACAATATGTATGACAATTTCATAATTGCGTTATGAAAAATAATTAACAATATTGGTGTCACAGAAACTTTTGTTGCTGAGTATATATTTCTCTGTCTATGAGTTCACTGGCAGATTAAAAAAACCACAATAATTGACTCGAATTAATAGAATTACACAGTATGAATACCATTTTGAATTTTTGCATCAGAAAACTGATTTTTCTTAACTGCCAATTGGGATACCATTGGCTCACTGTAGCTGATGTGGTTGCTACAGAGTACAACAATTTTTTCTGTAGCAAGCGATAGATATACAATGTTGGACTGCTGGATAGATACCATGGGCAAGTACATTGAGCAGTTTGAAATTAAATTAAGGCAACTCCTGAAAAACAGGGATTGGAGCGAACTCGTCCATATTCTAAACTGCTTTCAAGCTTGGCTTGCTTGTGAATATTCAATAACTGATCCAGGTGTGCCATCTAGTGATATAATATTGTAACTGTGTGCATAAATTTGCAGCTCCATGTCCTCTGGCAGACAAATCTGTATTTCACATTGGAATTTCCCTTTTCAATATCGCAACCGATACAGTCATCCATGCTTGTCAACTGTCATATCAATTGTGAGATTGAATAGGGAAATTAAAAACACATTCTGACCATTGTAATGATTCTTTCACGCTAGATTGGTACATTGTGTTACATTCCTCTATTTCTATGGAGTCTTGCAATCAGTACCAGACAAAACAAGCATGGAGGACTGAAACAAACCAAACCAATCTACCGTGAAATAAGATTAGCCTAATAATGGTCGGATTGTGCAGGTAATGCAACAAAATCGAATGGTACTTTTGAAAAGACCAGGATGCTAGCTAGGGCAAGCGTAGCATATGCATTCGCTATATAAACATGTAATCCACCTTTTGCTGTTCATTAGAATAAAATACGCATCAATTTTTGTAAAATGGCGACCAATATCGCCAAGAAACATTCACTGGCATCAAAAATTGGACATTGTGAATATTCTATATGAACAAATTTGTGTTTTCATTGGTGTCGGTTAAAGTCACTGTCATAGATATAATCAAAGCGGCCACCACAACTGCTTCCGTTCAAGTGAACCAACTCATGAACGTGTAAGGGAATAAGTTAATTTGGAAACCAGTCGGGGCATCACACCGGTATTCTCAAAAATAATGAAACATAATAGTGTCTGCACCACTTCCACGGCGTACGTAAATAGTCCAGCTACAGTCAACTAGCAGTATTTATCAATTTTTCCAAACATTGTGTAAGTTCCTATGTTGGACTGAGGGATGTTTAACGTTAACATTCTGAAGGAACAAAACAAAGGACGGGATACGCCCGACTGGCCGACCAATTGCTGACCATCTTCCCCGCCGGCCAGCCACTCACTCACTCACTCCGTGATAGTTGTGAATGAGGCCTCAAATTTCCTCAGGTGGTACAGCTGCCCATTCCACCTTGCAAAATGGCACCAGCTCCTGCAAATTCTTCGGTCGTCTTGCATGAACTGCTTGTTTGAGATCTTCCCAGAGTGGCTCGATGACGTTGAGGTCAGAAGACTGCGCAGGCCACTACAGAACCTCCACCTTTGTCTTCTATAACCACTGAAGGGTGAACTCAGCCTTGAACTTCGGATCATTGTCATGCTGGAAAGTCCAAATGCGTCCCATGCGTAGCTTTTGTGCTGAAGAATGCAAATTGTCGGCCAGTATTTTCTGATAGCATGCTGTATTCATCCTGCCATCAATTTTCATGAGATTCCCAGTGTCTTTAGTGCTCACACACTCCCAAAAGTATTTTTGGGAGTATTTTCACCATGGGCCTTGTTAACAGCTCTCCAAACATAGCGCTTACGGTTGTGACCATAAAGTTCTATTTCGATCTCGTCATTCCAAATGACAGTATTCCAGAAGTCGTGAGGTGTGTCAAGGGTGTTGTCGGGCATATTTTAGGCAGGCTTATTTGTGGGATTGGCGCAATAATGGCTTCCTTCTAGCAACTCGACCATGTAGCTTATTGTTGTTTTAGTACCTCCTTATTATGCTCATTGAAATGACCACAGCATCTTTTTCCAGAGCATCCTGTATTTCTCCTGATGCATCTTGTGGTTTTTCTACTGTGTCCTGAAAAATCCTTGTGGCAGTTTGGGCTGAAATCTTTTTAGGCTTGGAATCAATATATCCCCTAATTTTCCTCCTCTTTTTTTAAAAAATAAATCTGGCATCTCCAATCCCACCCGAATTTGGAATGCCCAGTCGGAGAACTATGTATTAGGCTTGCTTGTATACATCCCCCTATTACCAGCTCAGGAGAGAGAGACAGTTTGCGGCTTTCCTCCGAGGCACGCGCCTGTCAGCCCCTGCATCTTTACGTTCATTGGTCAAAACTATTGCAAGTTCAGAACAAGGGCAGAGGATACCCAAACATGAGCAAGCTTTGAATCTCCCCGACGAGCCCCCGGCTGGCCAAGAGAAGGGGCTTGAGCAACGAACAATGCAATCTTTTTTTTTTTTTTTTTTTAAATTTCCCTTCCCAGCAGTCCCTTCCCAATTTGCATTCCCACAATGCTTTAGCCAATCATGCTGGTTGGTACAACGGGGGATCGAACCCGCACCGTAGTAGTCACTACTGCATCGCAATTGCGGCACCTTAACCGAGTGAGCTAACCCGGTAGCCCCTCGAAATTTTCCACCTCTTAATCAGACTGAACAGTACTGACTAGCATTTTCAAGTCTTTGAATATCTTTTTATATCCTTTCCATTCTTGACAAAGTTGAACTGGCTTGTTACAAAGGTCCTTAGAAAGTTCTTTTCTGCTCCAGATGGCCCAGTGTCTAGCCAGATCAGTCCATCCACTCGGGAGCCACCTGACTATTGTAATGTGAATATAGGTCACTGGATGGCAGTATTTACCTTTTTTTGTTGAGCTCAGACTGGGGTTATGTTTGGACATGTTTTCAGACATGACTGGGGCAAGTACCCGAAAATGAAAAAAAAGAGGTCTAAATGTGGGTGGGGTCTGCGAAAGAGTATATAAGGAGAAGAATTGAGACAGTGGAGTAGCAGGAGAAATTGCAAGAAGTAGGATACATGTGACCAGACCTGTCATTTCTGTTCAAGACCTGTGAAGTTTCTTTTGTGAATTTTTGCCTTTGTTACAGCATTTTCTTCATCCAGGACATCACCAACCACCCCACCAAAAAGGGACTGTAATTATTTCTGTTTTTCTTATTTATCAATCTTGGTCATTTAGTTGTAGGTTATTGTTAGTTATTGTCTTTGTTAATTAAATGTGTTTAAGTTTTTAAAAACTGTGTGTCATCCCTTGCTGTTGCTGTTGTTTTAAATGTAATAACAAATTGGGGCCATAACACTATACTCAAAAAACTACATGACTATACTCACATACTAGTCACAATTGAAAAAGCAACAGTCTGGAACATGAACCCTTAGGAATTTCAACCTTGCCACCTTGTGTCGATATAACAAGGTCAAGCATTCAACTGTGTAAACTTAAAAGTATCATCAGGGCTGTTAGGGTGATTTCAGTTATCATTATGATTTAACTAGAGTATTAAGGTGAACACGTGTCGCCTGTGAAGCTTATGTGAAAGTGTGACTACCAACGGAAAGTGTGACTACCGGACAGACAGACGGGCAGACAGACGCCGGACAAAGTGATCCCTATGTGCCGCTATGCTTTGCAGGCGACACAAAAAGGAGCCAAACATCTATGTGATAAATAATAAATGACTGAGGAAAAATAATTGGCAAAATTTCACAAATTCAGCTAGGGTATGCAAACTTATGCAAACAACTGTACATACTAAAGAAATACTTCCCAACAGACAAATGCCATTAGCAGTTGAATATAATCATAGCCTACCAGTAAGTTCAAATAAAAAAGCCTTTATCTTTAAAGGCAAAAAAAAAACAAAAAAAAAACTTTTTTCAGCTGTCACCAAAAGAAATGTATGCTTCTCTCATTCCATGAATATTTTTTGTGATTTTTATTCCCTGAGTAATCAAACCCCAAACCTCTGAAATACAACTAATTAGCAAAAGTTCATGAATACCGCCACTCCATATATTTTAGCCCATCAAAAAATACTTCATCAGGCAATATCCCGAATGTTACAACATGATTGGACACCAGGAAATCAGCTGATCTATATAAAGTGTACACATTGCACTCTTGACTATCACTAGTGCTGCAGCTTAATTTTATGCTAAATGATCAAGGTGCAATATTACCTATCATTATTAGAACTTGAGTTACAATATCAGTCGTAATGCTGCTGTGTGGGGCCGCTGATTGCTCCAACAAAACCTCCCCATGGGCATAAGTTTGCACAGATTTCCCTTGGCAACGCCTGACTTGTCACAACTGTCGTTGCACAACATCGGATTTGACGAAGAGAGTCTACCCAGATGTTTCAAGGAGCATGCTTATGCAAAGCATGGAGTTGAATCGCCCAGTAAATATCAGACGATTTTTAAAGATGATCTCGTGTCAATGGAATTCAGCCAATAGTAAGCCCCCAAACCCAAGTGCCAGTCAGTGAGGCTGGAGCAACGACAGCATCAGTTACAGATAGAACAGGTAGACATTCAACAAACGATTTCAACAAACATGGTGCACCACTGACAACATACAAGTCTGATCTTCTCGTGCTGATTTAGTAGTTAAAAAAAATTACCCAAAAAAATATCTGAATAGTAGGAGCAGTGTACTTTTATTATATAAGAGCTGAAAAAGTGTTTTCTTTGTCTTTAACTGATATTTTTTTCTGGCGAATTCGAAATGCACATCAGTGGAAACATGCAGTCCTTTTCTGAAAGGACTTAATTTACATATTTATTGTCCTGAATCACACCAATACTGTGACAATGAAACTGAGAAAATACATTTCACAACTTTATTCAGCTCCCTATACATATTAAAAGCATGTCAATTTTATTATATGAACTTTTGCATTCATACGTTTGGTCCATTAGACGTAAGAATATTTGCTGCCAAATTGCATAATGTGTAGTTTGATTTCCTTGACCATACACAATGCAGTTAAGAAGCCTTTCAAACCAGGCTGGTCCAATTCAGATTTTTAAATTTCATTACATGCATTCATTAATGACCTACTGAGCCCTGCTGTGTATCCATACAGTCTAAAAGTCTACAACACAGTTATAATGAAAACATATAAATGCAGAGAGTATTCACACCTAGAAACTTTTCACATTTTCTTGAATTCTCTGCCACACTTAATTAGTTTTTATGAATATTTCATGACTAGTTTTGTTTGATGACTGTTCTTAGTTTGAGGATGATCTTCCCAAGCACATGCGCGCTTGCGCAGAGCTCTAACGTTTATCCATCGTTTCCTTGTCCATGATGAAAAGGAATTGAATATGTAGGTGTCAATAATATGAAACATGCTTGAATCTTTGTGGCATAATTACTTCCTTCCAAACCTATGAAAGCACATCAGAGTTTGGGACGAGTCTAATACATAATTGTTAATAACAAATAAATCTCACACCTAACGTTGAATCACAGGATCAAACACAATCCAGTTGGGAAATATAATCTGCACTTCATCATCAAATAGAAATTTAATCCTAGCACATACATGTAACAAACGAGGTGCCTGGAAACAAATATGTTTTGGAGCATAATCATAGCATGCCACATGTAGTTTAAACCAATAATGCAGCAGCACTGCAATTACAAAGAGAAAATGGAGAAATGAATAATTTGTGATGCCCTGCTGAACACAACTCCCTCCCCTGGCAAGAACACCCCACTGATCACCTGTCACAGGAGCCAGATGGCACTGGTAACACTTTCCTTTTACAGGGCCACAGAAGCTCAGGATGGCTTTGGTTTCATGGAAAACAAAATAAGAAATAATCTGTTTTACCGGGGGGGGGGGGGGGGAAGAGATCAAATACCTTGCTTCCTTCTCATTGCGTTTGTTTTCTCTTATCAGGTCATACATTGGGTCTTCATGTGCCTGCAAACAAATGAAATATGATAATTATGTTTTCAACCTAATTATATAATGAACGTACAACCTCAATTCCAGAAGAATTGGGACAATATATACACATGCAGAAACTTTGTTTTTCGAACACAACTGCCATTTTAAAATGTGACAACTGGAACACGTTCCATTGGTGCTAGGACAGGCGCATGTTCGCCACTGCGTGACATCACCTCGCCATTTTATAATACTCAAAAGTCGTTTTGGAGCTGACAACACTCACTGTTGGAGTTTTAAAGAGGAACTTGCTCTAGCCTGATGAAGGACCTCAGTCATTCAACAGTCTAAGATCTCCATTGCTGTATTTTGCACTTCATAATCTAGGTAACATTTTCAAATGTAGACAGATCAGGCTGTAGGAAGGCGATTCTGCACTCAGCGAAAATGACGTCTCACTGTTTGGAATTATCCTGCAGATACAAGCAGGGCTGTGCCAGAAAAAGACAACACTTGGAAGAAAAGTAGTGACAATAAGTGCATGACTGCAGTATCAGAGTCATGTGATGCAGACCACGAGATTCAGCCCATTACCTTCACCAATTTTTTTCCCCCCCCTTTTTTTGTAGCAGAAAGGTACTACAGTGATATCAAATATAATAACAATCATTGTTTTGTTATCATACACCATCTTCACTCCTTTGTTAGAGCTTCAGTAAAAAAAGAAAAAGAAAAATAACTTTCCAGTCACTCAGCACTTCAGTTATCCTGGGGCAGGGAGACAGACAGTCATTCAAACACATGGGGGGGGGGATATTTCCTTTGTTTCCAATTATTACACCACCTGGCATGTTGAAAAAAAAATAAATCATGTAGTTTTTTTTCACAAAATAAGAATGAAGATTTTCATTATTATATCATTACATTTTCATATAGGGCAAGGTAGGTTTGGATAGCTTTTTCCCCTTAACGAATGAACGATTAACAATTTCATCTGCCTTGCATAATTAATTTTCAACTTTTTTTCAACTTTTTTTAATTTTCAACAGGGATTGTGAGGTATTCACCAGCGTATGTGTCCAGTGTAGAAGCACGCTGCTTTTTTATGCAATTCCATTGACAAGATCATATGCATCCAATATTTGTCTTTCTTCTCATCCTTTCCACAGATTGCTCTGTTTTCTCTGGATTCTAAAGCTGCTTTCACACCGGACGCAAAAAATGTTTTGCACGACAGATTACATTCAAAGTCAATGCAAAGACGCGAATGCACACAAAACGCGTGCAATCGTGTCTTTGCATTGACTTTGAATGTAATCTTTAGTGCGAAAAATTTGTTTTGTGTGCAGTGTGAAAGCGGCTTAAGAAAATTTAGTTTAAACCAATGATATTATGATGGTGGCATTCCTAAATTCTTTGCAGCCTCAGGTGATGAGACCTTTTTTTCACCAATGTTCTTATTTTCTTTTACCTCTCCATGACCAGTATACACAAAACAATTGAAAAATTGAGCAGAATAATCTCTAAAGGGACAAAAAAAAAAATTCAAACACACACACACACACACACACACACACACACACACAATAAGCTCGTCAGAGACCGCAAGTCCTTTGCCGAGGCTCAGATGCACGCACATGCAGATGCACCCACTGACAGACGGACATGGCTGAAAATAGCAGTCACACCAAAGTGGTTGGGGACTAAAAATAATTTTAAATAACTTCTCAAGACCTTACAATAATCTGATGTATCCCTTATTCCTCAAATCAGCAGTTGGCACTTCAACAACATCGTATCCAAGAAAAGCTATGAAGGGAACCTCCTCTAAACTCCTACACCCGTCTCACACAGCACAAGTTATCTCATCCTTTGAGAGGGTAATTGCCATTTCCTTCAGCGAACTACTCATGCTCTGTGCACCAAGACTTTTCCATATCACAGCAGTGACTTCAGGGTGCAAAATGCATGACTATAAATGCATTTTATCTTCTTTTCAGTTCAACTACTAAAGGACAAAAGTGTCATCTAAAAAGTTAACTGTGCTAATGGTAACTTGACCTTCAAGATTTTTTTTGATCATACATTTCATATTTTCCCAAATTTTTATAAGGTGCATTCTCAATGCGGTCGAAGAGTTCACTTAAACCCATTACATTTTGTGCATGTGTCCATGATATTTTAATCGTATTTTTGTGGCGTGACCAGAGTTCAAAATACATGAATACCTATTAACATTGCACCATACCTTAATCATTTTCAAAACAAATGTATTTGAGGGATGTTTCTAAGATGTACTTCAGTTTAGAGGCACAATGACTACATTTCAAAGGTAGACCCAACAGAAACATCAGCCAATTCAATATCCATCCAAGCTAGCGGTTGATCAGATAAAAAAATAAAACATAATGGTTCGGAGATGGGCAGCCCAATAAAACCACTGCAGATTAGGATGTTAAAGCCCTCCAGTCTCAAATGGTAAACAAAATTGACAGGAGAAGCCTTGGACCTCTGTTGTTCCAGATAAAATTTGGGAATTGCTAATTAACCTCTTCAGCCCCAGCCTCTTTTTTAGGTTTCTGTTTGAAAATGACATACCCAAAATGAATAGAGTATATCTCTGTTTGTGTAGCATGAAGTATCAGTGAGGGAGAAATGGAAATGTGGAGAGAGGGTTGATTTTCTGATGCTACTCGGATTTTGATAATTGAACATTAATATGCTTGGCGTTTGAGTTGAGCTTGGTGTATGTAAAAATGACTTATATATGCTTGTAGCAGAGGCTCTCCTGTTTCATTTGATGTGTATTGCTACTTAATTAGCGCGGCGTTGTAGGCATTTTGCTGCGGTGAGTCTCAGGGTCCCCCAATTGGGGAACCCTGGAGTTTAAGAGGTTAAATCAGTGAAATAGGCATGTAGGAATTACAATAGGAATATTCTTGAGTAGATATACGGGTCATTCCATATGAAATCAAACAATTCTGAAAAATGTTCCCTCCTGACACCCTCAGAGTTAGATGATTTTTTTTTGGACAATAATTTAAGTATATTTAACCCCTTTGGACAGAAGCCAAATCATGCAATTTATGTATTTAAATCTTCATAATTCAAATTTAAGCACCACATACAGGAGAAAAATAACTTAAAACGATACATTTGAAGCATTCCGAATACCGAAGTTATTTCAGTTTATTTTCATAATTTTAAACAGAAAAAGGGCCGCAAACACAATAAAAGTAAAGGTCAAATAGAAGGTTGCCCTTGAGAACTCCCAAGTTTACCAGCTAAAAAAAGCCCTCCACTCCAGCATTTGAAAGAGGCCCTGTTCTGTCCCACAGCCTCACTCAACCTCAAATCCTCTCGGTGTTCGCTTGACCTCCAGACCTCGCTCTACCTCAGAGCATTACCTCTTCTGCTCCCCATGCGCCCCACTGTGCGTTTACTGCGGGTTTCTATCACACACAGTGAATATGACTGAGTTAGCTGCCGTCTTCAGTTACAAGAAACAAAACAAAGCCATATTCTCTCAATCAAAAGCTGAAGACACCAAGACACTCTAAATGGATTTTATATTAAACAACAATGTTCTGACTGAAGTTAAGCCAAGCGTGATAGACACCCAATGTTAGCTAGAAAACAGTTAGCAAACATATCCTACCAGAAGTGCGCAACAGCTTATTGGCTGTGCACCTTGAGATAGGGGACCTTCAAGCAAGACATTTCACTAAATGGTGAGATACATGATGACCAACATATGATTGAACGACAAGTGATAGAGGTCACCTGTTAGACTGTGCTATCCCCAGCTCCTCTAATGGACAAACATGCATGTCATGGGATTATGGAAAAATTCACCACGCTTTAACTTTTGGTGTGCGCCGACAAAGAGGGCCTCTTCGCATATGTTTCCATCTGTTCAGCCTGTGCATGTATTCTGCTGGAAGTCAATGGTGCTCCAATGGCCAGTGTGACCGTGGCATTACATATTAAAAGGAGCTTCCAAAAAAAAAAGCCCTGTCCCAGTTTATGGTCTTAAGTTCACCAATCTGCCAACAGATGCATAATCTCATAATCCATCATATTGAGAACAATTATGTTCCCAATAGACCAACTAGCAGGAATTTCGGCATTTCACTGCAGTGCACAACAAGGTTAAAAGATGAAACAGCTGGTCGAGTCTTGGTACTTAAAGGGCAAAACTAAAAGCCATTTCTGAAATACACATGATCTTGGATCCCTCAGATGTCACCATCTCAGAAAAAGTCAAGCAACTGTAATTGAAATTGCGACATGGGTTCAGAAATACTAAACCATTGTCAGTCAACACCGTTCGCCACTGAATCCACAGGTGCTAGTAAATGCAAAAAGCCTTACATCAATACGATCCAAATGCGCCATTAACTTCCCTAGGCTTGCTGCCATGAGATAAGGACAGTATCACAGAAGAAGTACATTTTCTGGTTCAAACAGCCAGCATTTCAAATTGCAATTTGAGCGCCAAAAAAAAAAGTTGCTTTGTTCTTTGGAGCAAGGACGATAAGGACAACCTAAGATATTATCTGCATCAGGTTCAAAAGCCTGAATCTCTCATGGTAAGGGGGGGGGGGGGGGTTGTCAGTACTTATGGCATTGGCACTTTTGGTCCAGAAATTCATGTACTAATTTGGGAGCAAAGTACACTGCCATTTAGATTTCGTCTATTCCAGAGACGTCCCAGTTTTTTCCACCAAGACAAAGCCAAATCTCATTCTGCATGGATTAGAAAGCGCATGGCTGTGTAAGCAGGGAAAGCAGGTGCTAGATTAGGCTGCGTTATGCTCAGATCCGTCTCCGGACGAGAATATGTGGCACAAAATGAAGCAAACTGAGGGGAAATGGAGGAAAATTCCACTTGCTAAACTTCACAAATTGTTGTCTTCAGTACCCACTTAATGAGTGACAACAAGGTACTGTAACACAATGGTAAAAGTCGACGGTGCCTACTTTTTGGACTCTAAAGAGCAGTTGAATTCACAAATTGGAACATTACGTAATGTGTTGTTCTGTTTTCAGTACAGTAGAGGATGAAAGGTCCTCATTGCTTCGGATTTCATGAGCACTTTCTAAGATGAGCCAACTTTTTCAGAATCGGGGCTGTAATATTATGCTAAGAACACCATACAGTGGGACCTTTAAGGACAAAGCACCATTGTAGCCTAAATAAATCTAAGAATGTACAGGAAAATCTAATTTACGAGGAGAAACTTACAACTCGGAACTGTTCCAGCTTTTGGTTTCCTTTGATAAAGAAAGGACACTCCTTGTCTCCAGTCCTGTGTCCATAGCGTTTGCAACGCCAACCTAAAAAACAACAAATGACTGCATGACAGCATCCTGCGTGTTTTTATGGGTTCTTTTACGATACCTGGCATTCATCTGTATATACTCAGACTGTGACCGCATTTACCAGGGGTTCACTTGCTATATAATTTGCACCAAACGGATACACAGTGGGCTCCAGAATCATTGACACAACCGAATGGAAAAACACTAGCATTATCAAAAAAAATAAAATTACTACGAATTTAGAGAAACTGAAAATGACAAGATGCTAAAAAATAATGTAAATTCAATGGCACCAATCAAAATCATACACATGATTTAATAAACAAGAAAATTAACCAAAATTAATATTTCACAATTGTTGGAAACATGGATTAGTATTAGGTGCAAACACCTCTGCCATGGGTGACAGCATGGATTCCTGTACTGTTTCACAAGGTTAAGATGCATAATTGGAAGGATTTTGGACCATTGCTCCAGGTAGATCCTTTCAAGATCAGTCAAATTATTGGGTTTGTGCTAATCAACTGCCTTTTTCAGTTCAGGCCAGAGGTTTTCGATCAAATTCAGGTCTGGCAACTAAGATGGCCACAGCAAAAAAATTATTTTGTTGTCCCAGAGCCGTTGATGCGTGGATTCTGAGGTGTGGTTCGGGTCACTGTCCTGCTGGAAAGCGCACCCACAGCCAAGTCTCAGCCTTCTGGCTGAGTAATCAGATTATATACCAAACTGCCTGATGCTTGATGGAATCCTTTTAGCCACTACTCTTATCTAGTGCCCCACGGCAAGTGTTTTTCATCATCTTTGCAAACTAGTGAAACACAAAGTGACATGGTGATCATCTAGTTCCATAAATTTTGATTTACGCTCTCAATTTAATTAAATCTTTAGGGTGCCCTTAATAGCGAAACGCTGAGTTGGATGACATTGCTTCTGAAATAAATGAATAAATTATTTTGGGTGCTTCCATTGAAACAATGATGAAATACAGCATTTTTCCTGCAGGCATTTTGAGTTTATATCCTGTAAATATTTATTCTTTAACAGTACTACTCCAAGTGCATTTCCAGGAAGCCCACTGTAAACAGCAGCAGAATCAAGCTGGCTTAAAATCCAGTGACGTAGAGCAGAGTGTCTCAACCAGGGGACCGTGGTGTTGTTGCAAGGGGTCCGTGAAAGTAAAACATCTTTTTAAAAATAGCGGCAATGCCACTGTGCCCGCTTGGCCCGAATGTGCAAGGATAGCGCCCCCTATTGGCCGAAGTAGATGGCCGATTGGGCCGAAAATCGTACTTGTCCGAGACCTTATGGTCATAAACCCACATATGCAATATTACGAGGCTAGCTCAAAAACTGAAGGAGCTACAGCGCAGACAAGCTCAAAAGTTGACGCACTGACGCGCGACAGACCACCACTTGGGACCCCGAGTACAGCATAAGCCCGTTGGGCCTTGGGGACAAGCGGCCTAATAAAAAGATCTTATGACCTTCATAGAAATAGCATTATTCCACTAAAATGTGACCAAGACCTTTATTTACCTGAACTGCAGAAGGAAATAGGACTTTTTTTCTCTAATTCCATCTGTTTCACAAGAATAATTCCTCATATTTTACTAAGAGGCCTTGTTTTGATCCACTCCCATTTGCATTGTTTAAGTTAATGCATAACGCTGTAAATACAAACTTAACTCAATCTACATCCTGACAGCAAAAAGAGACTTTATAAAGAAGAATACATGATGTTTGGATTCACAGGATTCCTCAGCCTCTGTGGTCCTTATGTGAAGAAGTACTCTCAAACCACACCATGAAACCTGCACACCTGCAGCAGCATCTAAGCACCAGACACCAATCATCAGTAGGCAAGAGTGCTGAGTTTTTCACACAAAAATTTTCTAAGTTCAGGGATGCGCAAAATCACGTTTGTGCTACTGTTTAGTTATGGAAGTCCCATATAAACATGCTGTTTTGTTCCATATGTCCCAGAAGCCACTGGATAAATGTGTTGTTTTCAGGGATGCATCGAAATTAAAATTTTTGGCCGAAACCGAAAACAGAAACTGAGAAACCCTTGGCCGAAAACCGGAACACCAAAAGAAATTATTTTGTCAATTTGCGTTTATTCACCAAAGCTGCTACATTTATGAAATATGATTCTTTGTCCGTGATCCTGTTCGTAGCGAAATTAGAAGCAACGGCATTGTGTCCAATTCTGTATCCCTAATTCCCCCTGTAAAAGTTATGCTGCCCCTATTCTACGAAAATTGCGCAGAGAATAACGTTACGGGTGCTGATGAAGCATTTTGTTCTCAGGAAAGGGAAAGGTATCACAGATGAGATGACGCATCATAAAGCGATACATTCTAATACTCTGTCATCTCCTACGATTTGCGCATTTGCTACATGTTTTGCTTTCACTATCAAAGTGAAATGTTAAATGACGCCTGCATGTCAAGCTATTAAACTATAATTGTTTTATAGTTGTAGTGGGTTGTAGTGACATGATGGAATACTGATGGTACACAAATGCCTTGAGAATATATTGCCATTTTCTATGAGTACTCTATGCCTTTTACAGATATCATTGCTTTGCGTTTTTATGTGGTACGTATTCAATTTGCAACCGAATCAGACACAACAGCAGCTGCTATACAATGCATCAGGACAGTGTCAAACAGAAATTGAAATTCAGCACTCGGGGATGTGCCATAACGTGGTGACCGTGCTGCGCGTCCCCTGATTTAAAACTTACAGGCGCGTACTGGCCACGGTTTTTGCTTGCGTCATCACAACATTCTGTTTCGGCAGTATTGTTTCGGTGTTAAAAGTCTTTCAGCCGAAAACCGAAAATTATTTTGTCACATATTTCTGGAAGCTGCTGTATAAATATGCTATTTTGTTAGATATTTCTAGAAACTACCATTGGAAGCTTATATTTGCCTCCAAGTGAGAGAATAAATATAGAGTAATGCAATTTAAAATGCAGTTTCTGCCATTTCTATAAAATTGGTTTCCCGTTCCACGGGGCGGGGGGGGGGCTGTAAGAGCCTCTGAAGCAGACGAAGGGTCCAATAAAAGAGGGGGTAAAAGGACAATACAGGACAAAGAAGACGCAGGCTGGAGCAGAGATAGGGCGCGACTGCTCTCCTCAGTAGGCGGAAGAAGATATATAGGACTACATATAGGACTGTAATCCATCCCTTGCATCCACAGGGCACATGATTAAACTAGTTCTTTTCTCCTCTATGTGCTAATCAAGGTTTCCATTTAGGTGTGTCCAAAGTCTGCATACGAGCCAGGAAAATCCCTATTAACTTGTTTATTCCAGTATTTTAACTTCTCCTTTGCAAAATACTTGGGCAATTTTACAATATAATAACTTAACTCCACAAAAGCTGTACTATCAAACCATAAGAAAGTACATAACTCTCATACATAATTTTCCCCAATACTTATTTTTCAAATGACAACACAAATGAAAAGGTACGAATCAGACGAAGTGTGCGCTTTTGCTAGATTACACAATGATATACACAAAACATAATCAACATGAGAAATCAATTCAGCTGTTCCCATGAGATCGGGAAGAAAGAAAAGTGAAATTTGCTTGTGCGTCTGGTAATCATTGCAAGCCTATTCGAGAACTTAAGCGACTGATAGAGACTGGTTCAATTACACAGAGCCGAGGTCCCCATGCTGAGGCACACAAGCGACACCTTCTGGCCATTTGAAAACTTGCCTTCTCACACAAGGACAAAGCAATCGGGTCGGTCACAGTCAGGGTGCATTACAGTTTTACTGGATGTTATAGTCTTATAACATGACTATTTAATGTGTAAATAGCAAATTACAAGTAGTTTTAGGTTATACCTTTTGTGAACGCCGCAATGCTGTATTGATACTTAATGCTAGACGTTTGTGGGTGACAGCATGGATCTGGTGAAGGTGCCTTGCAATCGGGCATTTTAGCGTTATGACGAGTCACCAGGTGTTCATGCTTATTTTTGTCCCATAGTTTGAACATTTATTTAAAACTATATATTGCTTTTTCTATGTGCAAAAATTTACTTGGAATTTAAAAATCATGGCTAGTTCAAATGCAAATGTCTGAGACTCGAGGATAAACAGAGTATCACAGTGATGGAGTTAGCTTGCTAAAGCTCCAACAAATGAAAAATTTACTCAGCTCGTTTCATAACCATCACATGACATACCCATGTGAGTTGTTCTTGTTGTCCACCTTCTGAGGAGAGCGGTTGCTTTTCATTAACCCCTTCTTCCCCCACCTCTCCCCCCCAATCCCATGAAAAAATTCCTATGCGTTTCCAGCGTGTTGTGTTATAAACCTGATGTGTATTATGTCATCAATATGTGTTAAATGTTTTTCTGTGTTAACTGCAACCCTTAATTTTCCAAGAAGAAAGGGGAGCTGGCGGCGTGACGCACGTTGCAGCGGCCTGGAGCACTTTCTCTCCAAACGTAATCTCGTTGTTATTCTGGAACATTGACAATAAAGTCATCTGAATCTGAATCACTTGTGTAAGACTCTTTATATGCAAGACTAAATTCAAAAAAGAAAACTGAGGGTGCTAAAAACATTTGCACAGTACTGCAAGCTGACAGTCAGAAGAATAATGTGTTTTACAAAATAGAGTCATCAATTTCAGAATTCTTAAAAAAAAAAAAAGCCAAATTTGGCTAAATAAACAGTCAAATTATTCCCATTCTCAAGCAAGCAAATCTAAATTCTAGCTCGTGTGGGACTTTTTGGGTAATAAGTCCAGGAGAAGCAAACCACAAGTACAGGTGAAGAGGACATATTAGGCGGCAAGTGAACATTTTGTCCTCAAAGTTGATGTGTTGGAAGAAAAAAAAAATGGAGAAGTGTAAGGATGTGAGCGACTAACTCAAGCAAAATTGTGATGGCTGATGACTGGGTCTGAGCATCTCCAAAACTCTGGGGTGTTCCTGGTCTGCAGTGGTCAGAACCTACCAGAAGTGGTCCAAGGAAGGAAAACCAATGAATTGGTGAGAGGGTCATGGACAGGCATGGCTCACTGATGCACGTGGGGAGCAAAGGCTTGCCCGTGTGATCCAATCCTAAGGAGTTCATGTTGCCAAAATTTCTGGAAAAAAAAAAATTGCTGGTTCTGATAGAAAGGTGTCAGAACACATTGCAATTTGTTGCGTATCACCTGAAGCTCAACCCAACCAAGACGGAGATGATCTACATCCCTGCTCCATCCTCCCCTCTCCTGGACCTGACCATCACCCTGGAGGATACCACCATCTCCCCCTCGCGGAGTGTGAAGAACCTTGGGGTCCTGTTTGACGACAGGCTCTCCTCTGCTGTGAACATCGCTGCAGTGACCCGGACCTGCAGGTTCTTCCTCTACCACATCCGTAGAATCCGGCCCTTCCTCACCAGCTACTCAACGCAGCTCCTAGTTCAAGCGCTGATCCTCTCCCGCCTGGACTACTGCAACTCCCTCCTCATCGGCCTCCCAGCATCTGCCATCAGACCCCTGCAGCTCATCCAGAACGCTGCAGCTCGCCTGGTCTACAACCTCCCAAGACACTCCCACGTCACCCCCCTGCTCACGAGGCTCCACTGGCTCCCTGTTGCCGCTCGCATCAAATTCAAGACTTTGGTGCTAGCCTATCAGGGAGTCAACAAAACAGCTCCAGCCTACATCCAGAGACTGTTCAGAGCACTCCGCTCTGCCACTTCTGGTCGCCTGGCTCCTCCCCCTCTCCGCTCCTCCTCTTACCGCTAAAGGCTGCTGTCTGTCCTGGTACCTCGTTGGTGGAATGATCTACCTATCGAGGTCAGAACAGCAGAATCCTTGAGCAGCTTCAAGCGCCGCCTGAAAACCCACCTCTTCAGGCTCCACCTTTCCCCTATTCCACTGCCCTGAATCCTGTCCCCACATCCCTTGGTTTGTTGCACTTAATTCTGTTTACCTTACTTCCTGATTGTTACAGCTTGATTTGGTTTCCCTTCATTTTGTTGCACCCCATTTTGTCAGTTTACTTGATTTTCCTGCCCCTTTGTTACAGTTGACCTGTTGCCCTTTTATTGCACTTATTTTATTCTATTGCCTTTTTTTGCACTTGACCTTGTTGCCATTTTGTTCACTTGACCTTGACCTTTTGTTATTGGTTTAGATCTGTAACAATGGAAAGTGTTCTGTCACTTACTGTTAGCACTTGTACTTGTCTCCTAGGAGCTCTGCACTTTTGCACTGTTCTTGTGCACTTTTGTACGTCGCTCTGGATGAGAGCGTCTGCTAAGAACCTGTAATGTAATGTCATGTATGGGGTTGTGTAGCAGCAGAGTGCTCAGGACGCCCATGATGATCCCTGTCCACTGCTTAAAGTGCCAAGAATGGGCATGTGAGCATCAGAACTGGACCACAGAGGATTGGAAAAAGGTGGCCAGGTCTGATGAATCACATCACATGGACAGCCCGGTGCATGTGCGTCATTACTTGGGGAAGACATGGCACCAGGATCCACTATGGGAAAAAGGCAAGTCAGTGGCAGCAGTGTGATGCTTTGGGCAACGGTCTGCTGGAAAACCTTGGGTCCTGCCATTCATGTGGTTGTTACTTTCACTTGTAAAATCAACCTTAACATTGTTGCAGACCAAGTACCCCCCATTCATGGAAACAGTAATCCCTAGTAGCAGTGGCCTAGTTCCGCAGGATGATGCACCCTGCCACACTGCAAAAATGGTACAGGAATGGTGTCTTGAACACAACAATTAGCCTCCAAATTCCCCAGATGTCAATGCAATGGAGCATCTGTGGGATGTGCTGAACAAACAATTCTGACCCAATTGTGCTTGAGTTTCAGATCACAAACTGATGAACGGGCATGGTTTTTTTTTTTTTTTTAATTTTCTGGAAGAAAAATCGCACTGCCATCATGTTTGACCATTGGTATGAAATTCTCAAGGTGAAATGTTGTCTTAGTATATCAACACATGCCACAGGGGGGGTAAGGAAAAAAAAAAAAAATCACAAAAAGTGTGACACGATTCTGATAAAGATCTTGGAGTCGCTGCCTTTGCTAATTGTAAGTCTGACTGAGTTGCTGCACTGCAGGAAAAAATACAGAGCCACCAAAATAAATAACCTCCTCCTCTATCCTCCATGCACAACAAAAGTTAAAAACAGATTTTACCAGATTCCAATATAAGTTGTGCAAGTTATTAATTTTCAAAAATTGCACTACTTTGGCCTGATGATGGTGAGACAGCAAAGCTCATCAGATGACCAACATCAATAACAATCATGCTCCATGCCCAGGAAATGATCACATGAAGTGTGACTTGATTCCTAGTGTCTGAATTACTGCATTTGGACAAGTACTACATGGTGGTGGCGCTACAGGACAGAATCACAAAAAAAACATAAAATGTGTCCCGTATGCATAAGGAAAGAACAAAATGAGTTTCATATTTTTCTCATAAAAACTATCGAGTTGCACATTTTTGTAGTTTTTGGTGCTACAAGCAAAGGTCAAACGGTGACCAACAACAATAACAAACCCTTTTTCTGCACCAGAAATGATTAATGAAAGAGTGACATGATGACATGAACTGAGACATTGACTTTGGAAAACTAAAGTTTAACGAGGTGGTGGCGCTACAGAAAAGGTTGTGGGGAACACAAAAGTAAAGGGTTCGTCATCCATGTGACAGGAGTGAACATTCATTATTGGGCAATTCCCATAAAAAAACTGATTGAGTTATCGCTCAAAGACAATAGTCTACAGCGGTGGGAAACCAAAAAAGTTATGTCCTTGACCGTTTCCTTTCAGACGTATAATTACGGGCAATATTAAAAAAAGCACATTATATTCAAGGGGCTTTTTCTCCTGATGGTATGAATTGGTTTTTCTGTGAAAATGTGGCTTAGTGTAAATAACTGTTCTAAACAAGAAATGCGCCTACAAAAGAACAGTCAAAAGCTTGTTAAAATCTCATGACTACAAGTGTGATCGGAGGAAAAAAATCTGCATTTGCAGTGGGCCCCAAGCACTAATGCTGGGGAGCACGGATTTAAAGGGATGTTTTGTGCCACCTCTGTTTTCAGCTCATCAGCAACTAGTTGCAATGGACAAAACATCTACGCCAAATACATGCTGTGTAATGCAAATCTGTTATGATTAACTTTTTTCCTGAGACAGTGGGAATCCCTCTTTAAAGGGATGGCATTCTGCACAGGAGCAGTGAATATGATGCCCTTTGTACGTACATTGCATTACTTTGACTTCCTTCCCAAGTGGCATCCACAAGCCCTTGGTGGGAGCATGGGCCAAGAAATCTCTGGCTTGTTCATTCCCTGGATCATCAGGTATACAGTCTTCAGGTTTGTCCTCATCCTCCTAGAAAGGAAACTCATTATGATCCAAACATTACCACCATAAATTCTCAAAGAGCATTGAATTTTCAATAGGTAAGGCAAGCTTGTAGGGGAGATGGGACTATAATTATGGGTAACTTCTGCTACTGATTTGGGAAATGGTAAAAGGACTGTGTAAAGGTAAGGTGGAATTTTTAGATGTTAAAAATGACTATTTTTTTGGTGCAGTAGGTCAGTTAACCGACAAGAAAGATAGCCATTTTAGATATCCTGCTCTGTGATGACCCTGATATAATTTGCAATATAGAGGTAATGAAGCCACTAGGGGCTAGAGATCATCTCACAGTTAGTCTTGATGTATCAAAGAAAGTTAAAAAGGGTCACCTGGAAAATCTGAATTTTAGATTTCAGGAAATTAAACTTGAGCAGGATGCGCTCACATAAGTGCAACAGATTGGACAAAACTCCTTTATTGCAGGACAGTGAATGAAATGCCTGCGCACATCTATAGGTAAGGTCACAGAGTGTTACCATACCAAAATTGACTAAGCTGCCATCAATAGTTTCTAAGTACTGGGCTGGACAAGATTTCGACGATGAAGGTCACAGCTCTAACGTCAAAGGTCAAATCCAGAAAAAAAAACCTTAAGCTGCATATAGGTCATAGTCAGTTACCATACCAAAATTTGTGAAACTGCGATCATTGGTTGCTGAGTGCTGACCCGCACAAAGTCACGGACAGACGACAGGTGACGATAATAACCCTCTGGCCAAAATTTGGCTGATAGTTATAAAAGCAATCCGACTGAGGTCTTGAAAGATATTAAAGGGAAAGTTAACTATGCAGTATTACATCAACCAAGTTTTGTTTGGAGAACTTGTGGTCAGAAATAGACGTTCACCATGGTAAATTTAGCACTGATGTTAGGAAATGTGTTTTCCTGCAGAGGGTGATCACAGTGTGGAACAGCCTGCCTGGCCATGTCATAAAGGCTGAAATTCTGGGAGTTTTCAGGTCCAGGTTTGTTACAGTGCTGGAAACCATAAGTCCTTGAGAATCTGAAGTGCTGGGTTCACTTCAGCAGTTGGAAAATGGCGAGTCTAGTCCGGCTGAATGACCAGTTCTTGCTACTCTTGTAATGTAATGTTACCTAATTCAATATGCTTTGTCACTTGCAAACTTGTTCCTAGCATTTAATTGTACTGCCATTTGCTTAACACATTGTACATACACCAATGAGCCAAGAAAAAAAAAACCCATTCATAGATTCTGCAAATAATGATCGTCTCATGACAACGGCACATGTCCAGGCCTGCAGACACATTAGTCAGTTCTCCTATTAAATGTCTTGGATGAGATAGAATTTGATATGGCCTGACAAGTGGGTTAAATCATCTCCAAACTGGCAGACTTCTGATGCAAGTACTTACCGACAGTGGTCCAAGGAGGGACAAATCATGAACCAATGCCAGGGTTTTGGGCGTCCAAGGCTCATCAGAGCCTGAGGGCTATGAAGGTTATCCCCCAAATCAGCAAAAGGCCAACTGTGGCACAGGTCGCTGAGAATTTCATGAATATTTACATAAGGACTGTGTCACAACACAGTGCATCATACCCTGCTGTGTATTTCATTTTTTAACTTGGAGACTGGTCAAAGTACCCACTCTAACTAGTCCACAACTAAAAGTGTTCCCAATGGGCTCCCGAGCTTCAGAACTGGACTTAGGAACAGTTGAAAAGGTCACATGCTCTGGTGAGTCCCATTTTCCTTAACATTGTGTGCTTTGGCTGGGTACGAGAGCATTAACCTCAGAAGAGATGGCATCAGGGTGCACTAAGGGAAGACGAAAAGCTGGTGGAGGGAGTGTGTTACTCTAGTAAATGTTCTGTGGGATACCCCGAATTTAGGAGTTCAAGTGACATCATTTTGATGGAGCTGTTTTTGCAGCAGAAGGGGGACCTTCACTGTTTCAGGCAGGAGCTTTCTTGTGGCTGATCGGTATATAGATGCTCTAAATCAGGGGTGTCAAATTGACTCGTAAACGGGCCAAGAGGCTGCAGGTCTTCAATCCTACCAAGCAGAAGCTCACCTGAAAGCATTGACTTAATCAACTGATATAGGCCTGCACAACTGATTAGTTGTATCTGGTGCACTTCTGCATTGTTGGAGTGAAAACCTGCAGCCTCTTGGCCCGTTTACGGGTCAGTTTGACACCCCTGCTCTAAATGGCTTCAATGCTTTTCTACTGAACCATGTCAGATAGAACTTGGTTGTGAAAATATAACACATACTCACGCACCTTGATCAGCCCAGGGGGTGGTTTTTCATAACTGCAAGAAAAAGGAGAGAACACACATTATCCCAGCTACTGTCAACATAGTGAATTCATTTTATATCAGTCCAAGATAAAAATGAGTCTTCATAAGTTCTGGCTTTACACAGGTAATGAAGACTCATTTTCTCCCCAGGGTTATTCCATGTCAGATCAATAAATGGCTTCCACCACACTCTCTCAGAATTGGCTGAATACATGTCAAAATATGCATTAAAACTAGTGTATCCTGAGATTTCAGCATAATCAGTCAATTATTTAGGTTTTGGCTGTGGTTTGAAGTTTCAGAATTTTCACCCAATTTCTGGGATTTTTGTCCCATGATATATTCAAATATAATTTTCAGCACCCCATAAAATCATTAATATGCATCATATACCTTTGAAACTTGGAATTTAAACTTATTGGACCCTGAGGAATCAATTTTTAACATTCTTTTCAGTAAAAAATGAGGAGCAGAGATGGTATCATGCTTCTGAAGCAAAACTGTCAATATTTATGCTTGTACATGAAAACTTCTATATCTCCAGGGGTATAAGTCACAACTTGGAATTTAAACTAATTGGACCCTGAGGAATCAGTTTTTAACATTCTTTTCAGTAATAAATGAGGAGCAGAGATGGTATCATGCTTCTGAAGCAAAACTGTCAATATTTATGCTTGTACATCAAAACTTTTATATCTCCAGGGGTGCAAGTCACAAAGCTTTGAAATTTCACATATAGTCTTTGTGTGTTTTGGCAAACAGTTAAAAAAAAAAAACTGGAGATGTTTTATGCTTACTCTAGGTTCTATGAACTTATTAAATATGTCTCATACATAACTGCATCAGATATTATACCCTCCACCACAAATTTATTACAGCCAGTCATAGCATGCTACAGTAGGTTAAATAATGTGCTTGGTGGTGCACCCTTCTAAGTTCATATTCCTCTACTTATTGTAGCAGTTTTTCACCCCTGAAAATTTGCAGGACTTAGCTGAAATACTTTTCTAGATACTGCCAAGTGAAAGTGGCTCCTCAGAAATGGAACATAGTCGCAAAAAAATTTTATGACATGTTGGAAAACAAGTGGAGAACGAAATGGTAACAAATCGCGGGTGTTCCATGAAATTATGCGCTCAGGTACATTGCAAGAGATCAAAGTCAAGTTGTGACTGAAACCAAGATCGCCAACAGCTGAGCAATCTCCGACAATCGAGTGAGCCACAATCACACATCCACTAGTCTAAGATCCTCGGCCGTCACATTTCCCCTTAACCTGAAGTATAGTCCCGAGGCGACACGAAGTGTTTTTTTTTTTATTTATAAAAATAAAGTTTGCAAGCCCAGTTTAACTAATTTCATTGACTACGGAAGAATATTTAACTTACAAGGTCTCAACATGCTTTATTTTTTGCACCTCTTGTTGTAGTCTTTTAGTTTGCTTCTTTAGTTTCTCCAAATCATGTTTTGACTCTTTGTGTTTCTTATGGTCTCGGCTGTCCTCTTCATCTTCGCGGCGCCCAGACCTCTTCCTCGATGACATGGTACACGCGCGAATGGCAGATGTTCTAAGACAGATATGAGTCTGGTTTAGACAACCAAGCAGACAATATTCCTCAAATCAGCGGATAACGCCAGTGTACCCATGTTTCGAATTGTTTGACTGTGTGATCACTCACTCGTTCGTTTTATTCGCGACATAAGGTGGTGTTTCCTGTTGTACTGCGGAGCTCCTTAAGTCCAGTGCCCCCTGTAGGCCACACAAGAAAACGGCCTTCCTCCATTTAACTTGACTGTAACCGATACATTCTGAGAAATACACGAAGTGGGAGGGGGATATAGGTTTGACCTCCGTCCGTCCGTGCGTCCGAGATAAAGGGGACAGCTTTACTCAGAAACTACTACAGATACAGTAACCAAATTTGGTGTGTAGCTTCAGACCATAAAGGCCTTGATTGAGTTTGAAAATGAGAAGCGCACGATTGGCGGGGGATGTTGTAGACCATGTCGACTTGTTGTCACTTAGGTTATATCGTTTTTTTGTGGGGAAGGGAATATAGCCTGATTGCTATGATGTCACACTGAGTTGATCACATATTGAAAATAAATGCGTAACATATCTTGTTGTTGCCCATGCATGTTAATACCGAAACCTTAAGCAGCAACAGGGTGTAATAATAAGAACATGCTACCCATCGTTTCTCTTCCCAATAATGCAGGCAGAAGAAATAAATAAGCAACCGTGGTCTTTCATACCAACTTCATAAGTTTGAATGATCTAACGTAGTTGTTTGAAACTCCATTCAAGTTCGCAAATGGTAAGAATTCGTGAACGCCCTAGCTAGCCAGCTAACTCATATTCGTAATGCTTAATATAGACGTAAGTGGTGCAGAAAAAATGCCTGAAGCAAAAAAGTAAAATGCAATATTGAAGCACCATGCAAAAATACGGCAGATGCTTCTTTCTTCCAACATTTACTGCAGGCAGAACGCTCAAAATACTTCCGTGACTGCATTGGTCTTGTTTTTTAAACTCTGCCCCACATAATCGGTGCTTGCTCTGGACCAGCAAGGGGTTGGTGCTTACTCTGGCACCGGTTTTGAGAGCCAGGAACTAGTGCTTAGGTGGTGGAAAACCAAAGAACCAGTGCTAGGTCAGGCTCTGGCTCCAAACCAGCACTGGAACCACCTCGGTGGAAAAGGGGTATCAGAGTATTGTCCTCCTAGAGTTGACATCTCATGGATTATGTAATTGCAAATAGCAATTAAGCAATTTTCAAGGAGCACCCCCAAGCTTGTTTTCATTTGCATTTTACACTTCTCAGGAATAGAATAACAAAAAATAAAAGTGTCAAACGCAAATTCACAAGGAAAAAGTACCGTACAATAGCTGAAAAGCAATTTTTTAAAATTTTGAGTGTCATTGGACCTTTAAAAGCTGTAGAGGTTTCCTCCAAACAGGAATAAAAAGAATATTTTCTTTTTACCATTATAAACCAGACAATATTACATCACTTTAAAACTTGAAAAAAAAAACAAAAAAAAAAAAGTTATGAAGATGCATGACCTAGACCTGATAATTATTGCAGGAAGTACAAAATATGGCAAGTCATTAGTAAAAGAATACAGTTATTGCTCTTACTAAATCCATTTAATTATTGCATCTTGGCTACGAGTGTGCAACTGCCCTTCCTAACATAATTAGTAACCACACATCAATTTGCTGATTTCCAAAGTCCAATTAATAAAATGAATGGTAAACTGGCAACTGGCGTTTTTCCCTGGTATTATCGTTTATTGCATCACTGTTATCTGGCATTTTCTGTTTACATCGATGATGTCATGAAATGACAACGTCTTTCAAAAATCTTGAATTCCTGTAGATCATGACTGCATATCCATGGTTTTACCATTTTTGAACCTATTAATTGTCTGCTTTGATTGCTCAGCAACAGTCACTTAAACTAACAATTTATTAGGCAAGTAAATGAGTCAAAACCAGCTCCAGGTCATATTTATGTCATTCATTTCAAGCAAATTATTTTGAATGCACTCTGAGCACCTGTGTTCAGCCACTTTATTCAGAGTTTTTCTCCATGTCAAATTTGATCCGTTTGTAAACACTGTTACCTTAGATTGCCTGCAATATATTAAAAAAAAGTTAAAAATCTGTCATTCTGATATACACCTTGAACATGATAAATTATCAGCTTATCACAATCCAACGATTGCAATTGTGGTTGGAACAAAAGCCAGCAAACGCAGGACGGCACCAGGACCAAGACTGAGAAACACTATTCCAGACTTATGACTCGGACTGCTTGTAAGGCAGCTCCAGTATAGGTTTACTGTTTCCGCTGTCAGTCTGTCTGGCTATCTATCGTCTGTCCACATTGAGAATTTGGAAATTACCCAAAGTCATTTGGGTATTGCATCATGAAAACAAGGATACACAGAGGGTGAAATCATGAGTCAGTTAACGGAGTTTCGTTCTCAAGTTCTTCATCTTGGCCAGGGGTAGCCGAAGGCCTACTCAAGTTCCCAGTGTTCATTTGATAATGTGATGCTCAGCATCAGCACCTGCGCCAACCCAACACAAATTTGAACATGAGAAACTCTGTAGTTTAATTGCAAAATTTAATCGTAAGTGTGAAATACAATTTGACTGCTGCATGTTTTTTCACATCAGGCATGCCATAAAGTAGCCTAAATTTTAACTGCAAAGTTTTTTAAAATTGTTAATTGCGTTTCCATTAAAAATTCAAGTCCTTCACTTATTGACTCTGCTTAACAGCCATTCCATGAGAAATTGACTTTCAGTGCGCAGTTGACCCCCCTGGAATTGAATGAAACTTGGCACATCGGTAGATATGGGTGTCTCACAGAAAAAGCCTAATTTTTAGGTCCGTGTGTCACTTTGCCTGCGCGGCCTGGAAGCCACTTAAGTGGATCAGTTTTGCTGTTGAAGCCACATTACATCAACTATCATGACTTAAGGGTACACAGTACCAGGTATGTTATACTTTTATCTTGACCTGTGACACTTCAAGTCGTTACACTTCAGCTCCACATCAGCACCAAGCTGGGTAACTATGTTATTGAGCTAGAATAATTTGATAAATAACAATAAAAATTGAAAATGGGAATAAAATAATATCCAAGACATATACCAAACAAGAGTGCTTTATGATGTGTTTACTCGTAACAAGACTATCATTTTAAGTGCATAATACTTTGGTATCTTGCTGTTTGTGCAATGGACAGCCAGAAAGATGGTCGAAATTCATTTTTGGTGCATGTTTGCGGTATATTTTCTCTGTAACCCAGATTTTTACTGTGAGGGTCAATGCTGTTTGTTGTGCTTTTGGAACTACATTTTTGGGAATACCAAGCATTTCTTTGGTACTATCTACACTTTTAAGCTAGATACATGAACTACATCACCACCAGAATGCATAAGGAGTACAACACCAAAGCTGTGGTGTCGTCATCTTGCATTCTGCAGTTGCCCTGTCTCAACTCCACTCTATGTAAGCTTATTACTACCAACAGAGAAAAAAAACATTCTGAAATTTCTTTTCTCCAAAAAATGTTCTCCTGCAAACATATTTTTTTAAACATCTTGCCCACATCTTTTTTTTTTTTTTTTCCCATCTTGCCCACAGAAATGCTCTTACATTCAAAATTAAAACGTAGCCATGAGCTCCATTGTTGAATTTTTTAAGAAGATACTTAAGAGTATTTCATTGATCTCTGATCAGGATCAGTCATGATTTTTCTTCAACCCTTTTCTCCTGCATAAGAAACAGTTCACCATTATCCTTCAAGGTTTTAATAAATTGTTGGACAGTTCCCAACCCAATTCCACCGCTTTCAGCAATCTCCTTGGCAGTTTTCTTTGTTGAATGCAGGCCAATAATTTACCTCAATCGAAATATCTTTTAAAAAACAATGCGTTACATCTTCCGACAGCAGCGCGCACGCGCGTGTGTGTATATATATATTCTTCAGATATTTCTGTTCAGTTGTATTTTTTTTACATGTTCATTGTTGCAACCTGTAGACTTGTAGCAAGGTCTGGAAAGTATACTTTCAATCTATGTGGAACTTTGTGGTATGGCAAAATAAAACAAGTGAACAAGCGAGCAGAGCTCACATATCCCCGCTTTATGTTTGAACAAATCCGGGCGCATGGACACACGGACAGACGGATGGACGCGCAAAGCGCTGTATACCCCCCGACTACATCGTTGCGAGGGTAAAATAATAATATTTAAAATGCATTTCACTGAAACTAGCATTACAACGCTAGGGGGCACTACAAAGCAATACCTGCAGCTAATATTACTAGCTAATTTACTACCTTTTTTGGATCCTTTGGAAATGAAAGGCAGATTAATTGTTCCTGTAACTACAGTCAATTGCAGCTCAAGTTTTGGCTTGTTCAACCAGTGATGGACTAGTGCTCTATCGTGTTGAAACAATAGAAGACTACACAAGAAACAAATGTTGTTTGCACATTTCTGCCACTCTCTTTCATCCACTAGCTTCATATCTGATATCAACCCAGTACAAGAAATAAGTGATGCCAGGTCTTCGGAGAGAGTGTTGCGAAGAGACACAGATCATAAAAAAAAGATTTTCTACTCATTTGGAGGTCTTTTTTTACCACAACAATATTCAAAGCACACACATCTTCAAACTCCGCCTTCCTTTATATCCCAACTACTCACCTGTAATGTTTCATGGCTGCAACTCAAGAGGTTGCCATGCTGTCATGTTCACAAGACTCCTCCACAAACAGAAATAAGAACAGACAGACATATAAATGCAAGCAAAAATACTAAATAAATCTTTCATAGCAGTTGTATAATGGTTTTATACAATTCCTTTAGTTTGCTTTGAATATGATACAGACCAACTAAAAACAACACCAGCATCGCCACCAGGGCAGAGGGGTGAACTACGAAGCAAGTTCAACACAAGGCAGGCTTTCTTTGAGCAAGCTGGCCTTAAGTTGCAATCAGAGATACCATATGTCACAATGGCAGATTAAAAGAGAACCACATTAGCGACATTGAAAACTGTGGGTTTAGGCTCAGCATATCTTGTTAACCAACAAATCTTGCTTCACAGTACACCCCTCAGGTGAAAAAGAAAAAAATAAATAAATACTCTCCACCATACACTTGGCAGCAAGAAAGAAGAAAATAGAAAAACATTTTACCATGGAATATAAACTGTACACAAAGACAAAGCAAAATGAACGCCTGATCATTGCCTTGATTTCTTTGGTCTTGCTTTGTAGAAACAGTTAACTCCATGAAAGTAGCAGGCAGGATAAGTTTCAAGTAATCAACGCAGTCCGCGCAGTAATCACCTGTCTGCTCGCACCAACGTACATAAATGTTTCAAAATGTCCCTTGAAAATTCCATTGACCACAATACTGCAGTGTAATAGCACAAACCTAATATGGAACAGAAACGATTTTCATGCATGAAAAAGCAATTCAATACAACAAAAAGAGCAAAATGAATTACTAACTGTGCATGATAAATGTGTCCCCAACTCTGCAACTTTTTGTAGAGCACAGAACAAAACAAAGCAGTGAAGACAGAAGAAATATCCACTTTTGAGCTCATATGCAGTTTTTATGCCCTGGTGGAAACGGATTTTCCTTCTGCAAGACTGAGGTCAAAACTTTGAAGAAGAGAATTCCTGGGATTACGTCAAAGTGGGACAGCTCCAGGGAGTGATCTTGAAACTACGATGTAAACTTATCGGACAGGTAGGCGCAAAGCAAGTTTGGCCGGTAAGGGCCCTGCTCATCAACCTGAATCTCAGGCACAGCCATTCTCCTGATATCGCTAGCTGCACTGGCAGTCGAACGGAGGGGCAGACTAGCCTGAAGAATTCACAGAGAGGAGAGAAATGCCTTCAAGCCTCCCTTTTCTTTCTTTGGGGTCTCCGAAAGTGTGAGAATCTTCCTGAGCCTCGAGAATGTAGATTTCTTCGTGTCGCTCCGCTTTGCGGAAGACGCCGATTCGGATGAAGCAGACCTGCGGAAAGGGAGACCCATGATAGCCTGAGCCTCATGCATCAATCACAGGACACTGAGACTGGGACCACACAATAGCATACTTTGGGCATGACATTCTTTTCACATACTTTGTATAATTCAAGTAAGTAAGCCAAGGTGGTCATGTTTTAACTAATAAAATTAGTTGAATCAATATGCTGCCAATTAGGTTTCTGACTGCAGTTGTTTTTTTTAAACAAACATTCGTCCCGAAAACCAAATACAAAAATAATACCAAACAGGTTTAATTAATTTTAAATGGCCTTGTCTTTGAATTCTTATTTAGAGAACACATGTTCACAATTTCTGCAATTAGAAACCAATTTGATATGAAAAGTCACTATTTTTCATTCTTTTTATGTGATATGAAGTCATTTGCAATACAGCACAGCCTAAATATGGAGTGCATCAGGTTACGCATAGCTTTTTCTAACAATGTGGTTTGATAGAGTAAATATAATCATGAGTATGGCATTGAAGATAAATGCGGTATGCATTAAAACTCTGGGATTACAATGATGGTCGGAACAAAAATCTACAACTTGGGCTGGGCAATACATTTATTGATACAATTTAAAAAGGCAATAAAAGTAGCTACTGCCATGGGGCAGACAGACAAACTGGCTCCTTTTCTTTCCACATATCATAACTGATGTGGACTTGAACAAAAGGCTGCCAAAAATCAGAGGCCAAATGAAATGCTTCCGTAGAATAACTTTACTAACTTCAGCAGTCATCAGTAACGTACTGAGCAGAACAACGATAAGTTTTGCAGAATCATCACCCTCTAGATGGCAATTGCACGCACAAAGTTCCAGCTTACTTTTCTCAAATTGCAATCAAGCAGTTGATTTGCTCAATTCACAATTTAAATGGGTATACAGTCAAATTTACATTGATAACATTCTTGTTCGTCACATTTAGAAATTTAAATGGCCATGAAACATGACAAATTTGCCTGATTGCGTTTGCTAGATTATTTATAGTTTTACATTTGGCCGCAGCGTGCGAATGCGATAATTTGTATGTCATGTTCGATAAGCTTTCAGAAAATTTTTCCACCTTCACTGTAGGCTATTTATATGCTCAAAAGTAACCAAAATCAAGAGCTATTAATTACTTTATTTTTAAGTAATCTTTTTCAATTATTAAATGAAAAAATTCCACAAATTTGTGGCACACATTTTTCTGAACGTGTTTGCCAGGTTTTTGGTGCATTTCACCATTTTGTGCTATGCAAAATTCATGTTCTCATTCATGTTCAATATGCTTCACAAAATGCTTTCCATTTTGCATATTTTTAGATACCAGAGCCACCTTAAAATGAGTTTAATTTTAGTAAATCTTTAATAATTAAATAATTAAACTCTGAGTTTTCTACAAGTGAGTGGACAGTGCGGGGAAAATTTTTCCTCACCTGAGTCCACAGTTGGCCCTTCTCCTTTGCACCCGTCTGCCTACCGCTGTGCGAAAGTTTCTCTTCATGCTAATGAAGCCAAAAATGTTCAGATTTTTTTTTTTTTGTTTTACACCAATTTTTCAGATTATTGCCATTCTTTTGACCTAACACGGTAGCATGGTTAGATCTGTCCACTTCTCATTATCACTACTTAATCATTATAGGCTACATATTTGTTTTGATGAGTCAGTTGGAGAAATGAATAGCTTGATATTGTTATCTAAGGAGAGTGCAGGGGAACAGATTTAAGGAAGGCTAATTATGCTAAGGTGATGGGTGTTGTCCATCCTCGCTGCCAATTAGCTGACTTCAAAAACATATTTTTCCTGGAAGCATTTCAAATGGCCTCTGATATTTGTTCAGCACCACATCAAGAATGCATCATAGAAAAGATTAAAAAAAACAAGTTAATCTGTCTGCCCCATGGCAGTTTACTATTATTGCGCTAAAAGTTATGGTGATAAATTTATCGCCCAACCCTTCTAAAAACACAGTGGGTCCCAAAGATCAAATTCGGGAACCAACGTCCCAAATAATTAACAAATCCACAAGAAATGTGTTCAACGCAACAATACATTTCTACACTTAAGAACTTTAATTCTGCATGCATTTTTCACAGTGTGATTTCTTACCAAACGATAAAGAACAAAATAAATTGATTCAACAAAAATAGGAACAAGGGTCCTTTACTAGCAAGCAATCTCATAGTGAAACAAGATACGAAAATTTCAAGTGAAGTTCGACCTTCGAATCATCTGTTTAAGGCCTGTGGTCAACATTTACCCCTGGGAAATCAGGCCCCGATTCTGAGATATTTTCCAACAGTTTTGACACTCCTGTTGATTTTACAGGACCAGTGTGTAAAATGAGGGGTGGGGGAACAGTGACATCCAGCGTTCATATTCTAGACTGCATCGCTCACTCACTCACGCTCACCCCTCCCGTCGGCAAAAAGACGGTGGCCTCCGAGGACCAAAATACTTTTGCGGAAATAGCGTCTTCCATTACTGAATTTATACAAGTGAAACGCCTTCTCTAGCTGGCTGGATTGTCCAGTCGGGTTGCCGTAACAACATGGCGGTGCAAGATGGCGACGTCTCTAAGGCCAGGCCCTTGCTATATGTATATATGAATG
The DNA here is from genome assembly GCA_029721435.1 of Gymnothorax reevesii. Lineage (NCBI taxonomy): Eukaryota > Metazoa > Chordata > Actinopteri > Anguilliformes > Muraenidae > Gymnothorax > Gymnothorax reevesii. The sequence goes on along the minus strand of CM056577.1, from coordinate 106,782,458 downwards.
CATCATTATAAGGCTACGAAAACCAAACAAATTTTATTTTATAGCGACTATACACTTATATTAACATATTAATGGGTAGTATATTCAGATTTTGCCAATAAACCATGCCAAATATTACACACTGGTCCTTTAAGTCGAGAAATGGTCTTTTGTTTCATCCATTTGAATGTATGCAGTTCAATCTCTAAAAGGGATATGGTTCGCTTATGGGCTCACATAACTGGTGCTGATGCGATTGTTCTACCTGAAACATGGTTCAGTAGATCAGTTATGAACAAGTATATTCGTATTGACAGTTATAAGGTGTATAGGACTGGCCGACCCAAAAAGGGAGGCAGCGTTGCAACCTATATCACAAGTTCCATGCGAATGTGCTTACCTCTGAATCAGGAAGTGAACTATTTGAATTTTTAGCTCATGATCTTGTGGTCTCAAAAGCTCTCTATTTCACAGTTGTTGGTTGTTATAGGGCCCCCTCAGCAGTCAATGCCGCTTTATGCCCTCTCTATGCAGCTTCCATGAGTGTAAAATTTTAATGAAATTGTCGTTCTTAGAGATTTAAACCAAAACTGCCTACAACCAGTATTGAATGATTTTAAAGCTCATTGTGACTCACTGTGTCTATTTCAGGTCACCGACAGCCTCACTAGGCCTTGGCTGAAATGCCCTGAAAAAGCAACTCTGAGTGATCTACCTCCAACCAGTGTTCCTCATGATTACACTGAGCTCCTGTAATTCCTAATGACATCAGTAATCGCTGTGTTATTGCATTACATTACAGGTTCTTAGCAGACGCGCTTATCTGTCTGCTAAGAACGTGTAATGTATTGCCACAGTCAGAAACACAAAAATCCCCCAAACCAAACCATGCATCATTATAAAGCATGACACAAAACATTTTAATCGATAAAAGTTTTTTCATGACCTGTTTTACTTTGACTGGGAAAATATTAATCTCATAGTTGATGTTGAAAATGCCGGGAAAATCTTTTATGATGGCTTCAGCAAGATTGTAAACGAGCATAGCATGCTCCCCTTAGGAAATACAGAGTAAACGGTCAAATAATGCATGGTTCACTCCAGATTTCTTGTCCTAATTTAAGTGCAATGTAGCATGGGCAACAGCCTGGAGATCAGGCCTCGATTCAAACTAGTTGCTATTTCTAATATTATTGAGTTAAAAAAAAAATACAAAAAGACAAACCAAGGGTATTACAATACCCTCGCCCTACCACTTGAGGGGGATGGTAACAGTACCCTCGCTCGACCCGTTTGGGGGAGTAAGGTGACCATTATAGATAGAGCTAAAATAAACCTTTTTCCCCATTTAACAAATTTAGGCCTGAACACTAAATTTTGAGAGAATGCAGAGAATAACAAGGGGAACTCTGGTCTATACTCAAAGAATGACCCACATCATTAGGCTTTGCTTGGTATGCATGATGACACAGAAAATAAGAGCAACGCAGAGCGTGGCATATGCCCGTGCCTGTATGTTGATCAAGGGCATACGGAGACAGCTGCTGTGGCGGCCATATTAGATATCACACAACGCTGGTTTTCGAAAGGAACCTTCCTCTAGCCACTCGCAATACACCATTAAGAAATGGCATCAATCCGACGAGGGATTCTATAGTTATCCCATGGAAAGGAAAAGTTAACGAACGACGGACTGACGACGGACGGACATGGTGTCGACATAATGCCCCCTTTGCTCTTTGGAGGCGGGGGCATAAAAATGGTGCTTGAAACTACATTGCAAGTGCTTTACCAAGGACTATTTACAAATAGTCTCTATTCCATAAACAAATCCCAAAAATCCCAAACTAGGACTGTAACAGTGACTGTGATTTCACCCAGCACTTACTGTGGACACTAGAAACATATTTAGAAACAATATAAAGGATCTTGATCTTGCAAACCTTGGTGTTCCAAAGGCAGTCTTTTCAGCAGATTTAGTTGAAACCTTTCCACCTCCAGAACGGGGGGTCAGGGCCACTGTTCTTGACTTCCCTGGGGTATTCTGGGTCTTTGAGAGCGCTTTCACAGTATCCCTCCCAACACCACAGCTCTTTGACGTCTTGTTGCAGGTGTGGCAAGTGGCCATCTAGAGGGTTAAAAAAAAAAAAAACACCTTTACAATGCAACATCCTGCACCTGATAGTGACAGAAAAATGTTAGCAACCGATGTGGGGGAGAGGTATTCAGAGATGACAGAAAAAAAAAATGTATTATGCTTCTTAAAGCTGACTAGAATGAAAGAACAAGACTCTCCCCTCAGTGTCAGGCTAAGAATGAGTTGTATTGCTTCTATATAATCTGAACTTCTGAAAGCTTTAGACAGGCATATACTGGCCTCAGAAAATTCATACTGAACATAATCAAGAGAGTAAAAAAAAAAAAAAAGTATGCAGTGCTAATAAATCTCCTTAAGGTCGCATGTCGTGAGGTGGGCACTCAAAAAGGGTGGATGTGTGACACTCCGCCAAGAAACTGCTTACTCAAAATGTATTTTGTCTAAGATTCATAGGTCTTTTATTGTTATTTTGATATCAAATTGTAGCTGTTGAAGTTCTCTTTCATTTGCCACCAACTTTGTTTGATTTGGTGGGATACTTTTGGTTCAGCAGCCTTTTTAGAAAAGCAATAACAGGGTGAATTGGAAGAAGCAGCTAGATTTTGGTTATGATGTTCTATTACTCCAGGGTAAGGCAGTGTATCTTTTATGAACTGGATGTTATCTACAAAATAAAACAAACCTGAGTGAATTTGAATGAATATGAACCAAATAACACTAGTTTCTGTTAAAAGAGTCCATTCCGAGAAAAACTGACTTTTAGTAGCGGCTTTCAATGCATTTACTCGTTAATTAAATACAAGTCACTCTGAATAACATTAGAACAGAATGAGATAATACATTTCTGTTTCCTGTTTTTGATTGGGCTGACGGTATGGAATATGCAGTAGGAGTATTGAAAAAAGGCCCATTTTGACCCTGTCACACTTTTGTGGCCCACCTCATGATATGCGACCTTTGGCCTACTTTGTTCAGACCTGGAAAAATCTGGAGCCTGGACACCCAGAGCAACAAAGTTTCTGTCGAGCTACAAACCTGGCCAAAAAGCTATTGTGGAAGTGGCCAGCCGGGCTACCGACTATGTACGTTTCCACTTATATTGCAGACACACTGAAGCTAATGTCCACGAGACAACCCAGATCTGTGGCACATCACCAAGCCCATTCCTGTAACATGCCTTGAAATATTAAATTTTTACTTCCAGTCCAAATCGTTCAGTGAAATTCACTGTGCCCTGAAAATGCTAGATGCTTAATGATTCCATATTCCTGGAATTCCAGTCCCCGAAATATGTCTGATAACCTCCCCAAAATGACATGAGGGGTAGTAAGTGTGTTTTGTCCAGAGTATAAACATGGCATGTTTGTAAGGCAAATGACAGGGATTAAGACAATTTATAGGCTGCCTTCAATGTGAGTAGCAAATATTGTAGCGACTAAAGTTAACAGTTTTGTTGTTTTTAAAGCAATGTGATCAAAATTATGGACATAACATGAGCCTGTTTAAGCATTTAGATCTGCTTGGGGTCCAAAATTGTGCTTCAATTTAAAGGTAACCAATCTTTTCTTTTTTCTGATATTATTTAATAGATATGACCAAAACAAACGGGAATAAGCAATGGTTGTCACCGAGAACATTTGCAATCCCCCGAATATTGAATGTGAAAATTTTGAAACACGCGCCATTTGAAACACCTCATTAGTATTCACGAGTATGCAAAAATGATGTCATGCGAAAGCGCATGTGCATGATGGACATAGAAATGACAAAAGTTGGCAAACCTCAAAATACCGCGGCCAAAGAAATATCTGACTGATTTGGCCCCTAAAAATGCTTGAAAAGGCCAGGAAGAAGACCAATTGAAGAACAGGATAATATACAACGCCAAAATGATCGCTGGCAAACTTTTGAAGCCATGTTTGGAGATATTTCCAATGAAGATGTGGCCAAACTTCTGCTGGATACACAAGTAAACTCGAAGCTCGGTGTGAAAGGCCCGATTTCTCCATTTCCTTGCACTGTCGGATCGTTACACTTGAAATCGTCCCATATTTGTTACAAGACATATTTATAGCAATACATTTCTAATGCATAAACTTAATTTATTTACAAGCAGTCGAGTCTAATGACTGATCTGACATGACTTTTCATGCAAATCACTCATGCATGTTAAGTAGTAGACACATCGAAATGGCCACGGTCCAGCAGCCACAATGGCTGATTATAACGGTCGAATGATTGTTTTCCTTCGGAATTTATATTATCCTTGTTTGAGGTCAAGGACAACATTAAAACATACACACGTCTTTTTATCGGAACCGCCTAGCAAATTATGCAAAAAAAAAAAAAAAAAGAGTTGAGGATAAGGAACGAATTGGTTACCTTTAATAAACTGGCTAAAGGAAAAGGTAATTTGGCAAAATACAATATGGCTTAATTACATAAGCATAAACCATTGCGACTTTGAATTCGCATTTCTTTGTTCTTATTCAACACTTTCCATCAACTGTTTGCCAAGTTAAAACTCAATGTATGAGCATTTATAAGGCAAGTTTTTATATTTATACATTTCAAGTTCAGCTTGTGATGGACAACAATTCACAGAATCTACATTTTCTAAAAAATGGGTATATTTTAATATCACTTGCTCTTTTGTTAAATGCCTGCTGTTTCACATGTCAGGGAACAATTTCTAATGAAACTACATTCGTTGCGAAGGATTTCAAATTTCTAATCTCTAATCTTGCTGCTCCTCAGTTACCCGATTTAGCCACCTGCAGCAGAGTGCGCCTTAATAATGCCCAGCAGATACGCCACTGCATGGTTATTTCATTGTAATTCGATTAATGACTGTCATAGTGGTTTTTATTGGAAAGTTTCACAAAATAGAGATGATGGTCAACATCACCGATTCTGACTAATTTCAAAGGGGCTGATATTGTCGCAACGAAAGTTATTTCACGAATGTAGAATCCACTTAAGATGCACTTTCAATCATGAAACACGCATTCGTCTTTATGGAAGTTATTTTTTAAAAGAGTAAAATTTGTTAAATGGGAATTATCATCTGTTATGAGGAAAAGGCAGCAGAAATGTTCAATTTAATGGTCCAGAATCACCACAGGTAATCATTAGAAGTGTTTTTGCAAAAAGAAAATAAATAAAAATAAATAAACAAATAAATAAATTCACCAGGGATTATTCCCCTATCACTCCCACGAAGGACTTGGTCCAAATCATTTTGCTTCATACTTTCAAATGACCAGCAGCTTCCACTGCAGAGGACATATGAATCTGAGAGTTGACTATCAATGTCATATTATGCTACTTCCTAAATAATATTTTTAATAATCAGGATATCAATAAATGTTTCTTTTTTCAAACAATAATGTGTAATTTTCTTTAAAGGTTTTTGCGAATATAAAAATATTTTTAAATATAAAAAAATTTAGCTTACTAATTGTATTGCAGCAGCAAAAATATAGTGCAACCACATAACCTAGAACAACCACCATCACTCAGAGTGGTAGCCCAGTTCACGACCATGCTTTGCCAAGATTTCTCAAGGGCTGTTCATTCATCGGTCAATACAAACACGCGCTTTTCTTGACTCAAAGCTATGTTACACACAATTGAGGGTTTCCATAAAAAAAAACACGTCTAACCACGAAAATGACAAATGTGTCCTCTATTACATTATTCTGAAGACCACCTGTAAATCACGACCATGACACAACCATCCTCCTGGCCGTCTGACTTCTTCGGGCAAATTAAAGGATTTCGATATGTTTAGATAAATTCGCTACCATTACAGAGCAAAATCTTTAGAGCTGCAACACATGTTCAACAGTTAAATGGGTATGATGTCTCATGAAGTCCTTGAGGGAAGGCCTATAAACAGTGTTCTAGAGGCCCCTTCTCATGTTCTGCTGAAATGCAACACATGCTTTCCTAGCATAAGGACCCCTCATATAGAACTCAATGTAGATCCTTAAAGGAAACGAATTGTTACAGCCAAATTTTGTCCATCAAAGAGGCTCATGGCAACTGCAAAGCAAACGGTTAACAAGATTCATTTTCACAACATTCCACAATTATGAAAACTGACAAAAAAATTATCAAGGCAAGCAAAATAACAGTCATCAGAAAACAATGCAAATCAAGTGCGCTAGAGGAGACTTCAAGTGACTCACGGAGACGAAGGATGCCATTGTGAAGAGAAGGCCGAAGGCAGTAAAAAGTCAGGGATTTGAGATGGACTGCCTGGACTGGGTGTTTACTACTACTGCTCTCAGAGCACATCTATTTATAAAGCCATTCAGCTCTGTGGGTCAGCCAATCGATAACAGAGGGGGAGGAGCTGTGAAAGATTCATTCCGACTTCTCACTCATCCCTTCCCATCAGCTCTGATGGCACCGGCACGACTTTCCCGTCTCAACACATAAATTAAGGAATAGTGATTAAATGAAAAGGGGAAAAAGGCAGTCATTGGCAATATGTTTAACAGGATTGCTCCATATTCTATGGGGATTTTCCAGGAAAGTTTGATCACAATATGCTTGCGTGCAATCCCAATAAAAGGGCAAGCTGTCTCTCCAAGCATGGAAACAGCCACATCTGACCCCCCCAAAATATTTGCATAAAAACAAAATATAATAATATATTTGTATGCTAAACATTTAACATACAGTACACAGTTTAGGACTCAAGTACTAGAATAGTGAAAATGCGTCATCTTGTTTCAGTACTCTAGCTCAATGGATGTCACACACTCACACACGCACGCACGCACGCACGCACGCACACGCCAGGGAAACAAGGTTAAAACAAAGTTAAACTGCAGGCTGGCAGCTTGAATTTTAATGTATTTGATATATCCATACTATGTGAACTCAGATGGAATTGCATTCAAGCCCAATAAAAACAAGTCGTAATTCCAAAGGCTAAAATAATGCAGGTTGTTTCTTCTCAAAACACAGATAACTAGTTTCCAGTTTTAATTAAAAAAATATATTTGCACAAAACACCATGAAAAGGCCAGTCTGATACAACACATTCTGTAATGCTGCAAAACTGAACAAACTGTGGCTTATTGGCATTCGTTGGTGAAATTTTGCAGAGCAGTTATTGCTAATCAACTTGAAACTTGATTAGCAAATGATCAATCTTGATCAGCAATTTTGCTTGTAACATTTGACATTTGCGCAAGTCTGCTTTATATTTTAGGGAGACATCTTGAGTATATATTATTCCAAGTATTTTGTCCAGTGGACAATTACCATACTGTACTCATAACACATTTTAAAAAGTTAACCTATTACTATTGTCTCTTAATTTTTTCTAACATGTTATGTTCTCATAAATTAGACGGTGGGTTACTTCAATGATTGATGTCATACGCTTAAGGCAAAATTAGTTGAATAACTCGAACCAATATTAATCTGAAAATTCTGATAATTTTGTCATTTGGTCTTGTACTCAAGACAGTGATTTCATCCAAAGATTTCTTACTAGGAAAAATTATTCAGACATTTCATCCGTGACATTTATTTCTATTGTTTTCTAATCCTTACAACACCTTTGTTTCTGCTTCTTTTTTGTTATAAGTTATTGATGTCTAAGTGGATTATCACATATGATTGAAACAAAAGTACGACAAACAAAATTCTGCGCGATCAACTATGTCCATCCTCAATGTCCGTCCGTGAAACTGACCTTGGCATGTTAATTAATCTATCTTAATTAGACAGTGTTTGAAAAAAAACTGACTTTCCTTCATAACCCGCCCATATTAATGCACATTTTTGGCAGAGTTTGGTTTTCTCCACCCTATTTAAACCTTAGACACCAGGTGAGATGAGTTAAGCATGCAATCAACTGCTTTCATTCATCAATTAAGCGCTGAGTAGCGTCAAAAACCAGCAGACACTGCAGCTCTCCAGGACCAGGGTTGACTGCCACTGCTCAATTAGCTTTGGCAGTGTGGTACATGTTCTCACTACTGACTGCTTATGGTGCAAAAGGTATCGCAGGTGCATTTTAACAAGGTGCATCAGTCAATCAGTCAGAAAGAGACATTGGCTGAACTAGTCTTCTCTCGTCACCCCTGGGACAGGAATAAACAAAATCAAGTCCAGTCACATTAAATCCGGAGCAAATAAAATAAATAAGAACCAAAGTTTACAGAAAAACTACAGAATGGTTCACCTGTGGCGGAGCACCCCTGGGGATTAAGAGGTCTCCACTGTTGCTTTGAAAGTGCGGACACAAGACTCATTTCAGACCAAAAGACCAGAAGGTGGGAGGGAAAAATTGAATGGGAAACCTGCCCCAATCAAACTAAATCATTTGCTGAGACTTACCAGAGTGTTGCGGGCCTTCTGGAATCGTCTTAGGGTCTTCAGCTGCTCTGGACTGAGGCGCACATGGGCTGCCTCCAGCTTCAGAATTTTCTGGATCAACCGGGAGGGTTTGCGCTTTGGCTTAATCCGAACTCTGCAGTCATGGGCGTGTCTCCACTGGAAACAGTATGAACAGAGCACTTCATCTGGCTCCGTCTCAGCTACAATAAAGAATGACAGAAAATATCCCATTAAGACACATTTTGGCCACATATCAAGAGTAAAAACATGCAAAAATGCTTGAACACATTTTTCATTTGGAAGTATATTTCATGGCACGCTTCATCAGCAGCAAATAAAACAATCAGCACACAATTTAGGTGGCAAATAAGGTTCACCATACAATGTTTTAACAATTCTCAAAGATGAAAACTACTGAAAAAACACAGAATATATAAAACACAGCTCAATCTTAAAAAACAACTAGAATATAAACGATAAGAACAAACTTAGCTTGGCTTGACAAACCCATATTGTAATCATTGAAATGATTGTAACATTTCAAACCTACCAATACCCAACTCTTTACGATGAACAGTTCAATAGCTATGCCATGCTATGTTCAATAGCCAAGAACCAGCAAAGGAGGCAAGGCTTCGTAATTGAAGAAGGAGATATTGTCTGGCCAAAGAATATTACAGCGGAAAGTGGGATTCCTAAAGTATCTAAAACGCATAGCTTGAAAAAAAAACCAAACCAAAGCTTGCACCTCCTGAAATTGTCCCCAAGTAGGCAAAGATCTAAGTCTGTGAAACAAAAATAAATCTTCCAGTGAAAATGGCAGATAACAAATCCCAAATTCAATGCACAGATGTTAAAACTCCAAGTTGATCTGAGTTTGGAAAAAAAATGCTCCTGTTGCTTTCTGTGAGCCAAATAAAGACCCTGTTGGTTTTCTGGGTGCCAGAAAGTCAAAGTTCCTGTATAAGCCAAAGTAAAAGGCACGGTCCACATTTTTATGTAGTTCGGAAGAGGGAAGGGGGGATGAAAACAGGCTGTGCTGATTGGCGGAGCTGTAAATGTCCGAAGGTGGGAGTTTATGGTAAACCGTCTTGTGACACTGGCCATGTATGAATAAAAATGCCTATGTTTTCAAAGCAGAGCTGAGCACAATGGAATGTGTATAAAGGGATTCATGGATTTAGTCTCATTCTAATGAGACCAAACATAAATGTGGGTAGGAGGTAATTAAGCTCAGTGAGCAAATCTCTGATAAGTTTTCCTACTTCTCCTAGAAACATACAGACCTGCCAACCTTGAAGAAAAATTATGAGTACAACCTGACCCGCACGCCCCCCCCCCCCCCACCCCCCCCATCACCTCCCACCCTACTGGTAAATAAAATTGCATAGAGATACAATTTACTTCAAACAGCCAGCGAATTTTTTTGTCAGAACAGCAGTAAAAATGAATTTGAAATGTAGTACTTTGCTTTTCTTAGTTACACATAAAATAACTGCGTAATCCATAGTCAATAATAACTGAAAATGTTGCCAGAAAAGCAAGTCAACAGAGGACATTCATTGCAAATCAATCAATTAATTAATTAAATAAATGGGCAAAAATACCAAAACAAATACAATTTGCCATGCATTAAACACTTGCACTGTTTAACTTTCCATAATTCTCATCTTACGGCCCTTTTCCACTACGCGGTACCGGCTTGGCTCTACTCGCCTCTTTTGCTTTTCCATTAGAACCACCTTTTCTGGTACCTGCTCTCCCGGGGTTCCAAAAAAGCCAACCGGGTACTAGGTACTGAAATGTGATGTGACACACTAAGGCCTACTGATTGGTCAGAGTGTATCGTCACTGCGAAAGACGACTCTGTCGTCGACCTCTCATTCAAGTTAGATTGAGGAGTTTTAATAATCAGTTATAATAATCATAGAATTATACCGTTATAGACATCTTGTTCGATACACTGTGCGTTGCCTTACCTTTCAAACACGGTTTCGCTTATTCATCAAAGCTACATTGATGAAATGTGTTTCTCTTTGCTTGAGGCCCGTTCATGGCGAAATTAAGTGACGGTCTTGTGTCCAATTATGTTCATCACTAATTCCCCTAAAGAAAGTTCTGCTATCAAGCCTCGTTTTAATAAAATCGCACAGAAAAAAAAAACATGACGGATGTCAACGAATCATTTTTCTCTTAAAGTTATCACAAATGAGATGACGCATAAGCGATTAATTCTGATGGCTGCCATGTCCTGCGATTTGCACCGAGGAACACTGCTCTGCAATGATCACTTAATTATCCCATACTTTAACAATTCGTTTGTTTTGCCGTGAACTTTACAGTGAAATATACATTCGCTTTCCATGCCTTTTACGGATTTCACTGCTTTGCGTTGTGGGGTGGCACGCAATTTTACGGGCAACTGAATTGGACACGACAATGTCAAATAGAAAATGCAATTCAATTCAGAAAATACAATACCGGATTTGAACACAAAAATCTTTAACAAAATCGATGGAATAAATGTAAACTTGATATATCTGTAGCTACATTGTGTGTCGTATTGAGGATGACATCGCAGAAGTTTTGTGCTGCGCCACTATGATAATCAGCTTCACAGAGGCAGTACTATCCACTCAAGGCAAACTACCTCCCAGAAAAATATCCGGTACCGAGTAGAGTGGCGTAGAGCCCGTACCAAGTAGTGGAAAAGCGCCATTAGTAGTGCATTTGAAAAAGCGTATCAAACGCTGCCTTTGGAGGCAATCATGTGGAACATTAAACAGAATGTCAGAAAGCCTTTTGCGAACTTCGTTATTACAGTTCATTGTTTTAGGCCGTTTCACAGTATTTCTGCAAACACAAACCCAAATAAAAGCTAATATATCTCAAACTAAAGTAAATGGCGTTCGCTTTTCGTGACAATGAGATTAGTACGCAGTGCAGCGGCATTATAATCGAACGTCAGCTCTTCAAGCAGCGCCAGGTATTCTACCGTAGGTATTCTACTAATCAAAATACAGGATTCGCTGCATCCATGGTAGAATTTACCATTTCACCGATGTTTGAATTGGGTGTATTTTCAACTTATGATGACCCAGAGGTGTGGCGAAGAGGGTTTGCAGCCTATAACTTGGGAATGAGACTAAACTCAATTCGAAGCGAGGTTTTTTCCGAGAGGGCCGTGATTGGGAGGGAAGGTGAGGCACACGCACTCTCTGATTGGTCGAAATATTTTCGTTATGCATACGCGCCTCTGCTCACCGGACATCAACTGATGAGTGTGTCAACTTAAACTGACGCATAAACTGAAACTGGAGAGATCCAGCGATATGCGTACTCAAATAGCATCAACTCGTACCAGCGTACTTTGATGTCAAAATGCGTACGTTGTACGCAAAATGCGTACATGTTGGCAGGTCTGAACATACATGATTTGGGCAAACCTAGGGCAGAATTCAGGGTTACAAAACACCAACAAAAAACTGAAAGAAAAAATGGTAAAAGAAGATGAAAAGGAAAAGCAAATAAAAATGAGACATACTCATATCTTAGTGGTGGTCACAAGGCTGTAACAATGTTCTGTTGTCTTAGGAATTGCGGGGGTGGACACTCATAGTTAATCACACTCTGCTTACTCGCGTGGCCCTGAAAGGGTCATCTTTGGAATGTGCACATGAGAACCAGAGATTGAGCAGACAAAATTCCTGCAGTTATGGGGGTACAGGACCCATTGACAAGGAATGCACAAGTCATGACCAATCAATTATTCTGTTCAACTTTGAAGTATAGTCAAAACCTCCAAACCAAACACTAGTTGCCTGACAATGGCATTGGTCGGTCAACACTGAACTTCCCAGTAAACCGCATAAATCCTAACGCTGTTCAAATTTCCATGGGAACTTGACTCAACATACCAATCATAATTTCTACGAGGATAAAGTAGAAATGATTTTGGAGCTTTTTAATAATTCCACAACAATATCACACTAATTGTCACCAAACAGATTTACTCTGATATTCAGACTCAATGTTTTAGTTCTGAAACACCAAAGCATCAACCAAACAATCCATTGGTCCAGCATTACTTTGGTTTAAAACATGACATTGTACAGTGGACATAAGGTAGACAATGATTTCATTTACCTTTCATATGCTGCTGAAGTCGTCTGTAAACAGAGAGAAGAAAACGTTAAAGAGCAAATTTGATCCTATTTTCCAGAAACAAAACAAATCTGGTATGTTTGACCAAACAGTTCATGAACAGTATCCTGTCAATTAAATGCCGCAAATTTGCCGCTTTTTCTCAAAAATAAGCCTTTTATTAAGGCCCGAGCTGAAATTCCAGAAACATAATGAAAATTGACCCAAATTTGCCAATTAACGGATAAGGCATAATGGGAGGAGTTCCACTGCAGATGTCAAGCTGAAAATAGGAAAACAAGTGGTTGTCAAATAATGTTACTTCCGTAAATTGATGAAAACTAATGTTTTTCCGTCAGAAGGGGAAAAGGAACACTGACAACCAGCCTGTAGGCATGGTGCACCAAAACTACTTACTTCGAGTTTAATTAGGCCATGACTAGAGAAGGTGTCCTAAAATAGGTAGCCTACACATGATGACAACAGGAGACCTTTAGAGTCTAACTCCCATTCCACAGTGCACACTCAACAGACAACATGGCCCATGCCAGTCAAATGAGGCCGTTTGCACAGCTTGGGCGCCTTTCCCTGAATCAGATGTTGACTTACATATTTGGAACCACAGCCTGTGAATGGACGAACTATGTAGTTGCCAACTTAGTCTGTGAATAAGCTTTTGGGAAACTCACCCCTTGCTAGCTTTTCACTTTTAAGGGGTCAAGACTAGGTTCAGACTTGAAAAAAAAAAAATATTTTTTCCCCACGTTGTTAAAAATCTTTCTAAACATTCATAAAAGGTGATTCTAAGACCAAAAAACTATCTTTTAAGTGGATTTTTATCATGTGAACGCCTCCAGGGAATTCGTTTCGCGACAAAAACGCGATTGTCTTGCGTCGCAAAATTTCATAGTTTATTCGGCTTCTGGCGGGCATAAAATCCAAATTTTTCAAGGTATTGCTCTGAAATTTTCACCATAACATCAGTTTGTTATGTTCTATACAATGACACAGCCATTTTTGGGTAGGTAAATACATGGTGTATTTATGATTCATCTGTCAGGCAGGCTCTACCACCCATTTCTAAAATTCTATGACCAAAAAATTTTTCAAAATACTTTCCCATGAAAATACCCAGAATGAGTATGTCATTGCATAGCTGGTGATATGTGCTTCAAAATGAAAAAAGAATTACACAAAAATATGGTATAGTTTGAGGTACTGTTGCCACAAGATTTCACATTTTTCGCCAATAATGTACGGTTTTCACAGTAAGAAACTTATTAAATTTGATTAAAATTAAATTAAAAGGGCGGCACGGTGGCACAGTGGTTAGCATTGCTGCCTCACAGCAAGAAGGTCGTGGGTTCGAATCCTGCCTGGGGCCTTTCTGTGTGGAGTTTGCATGTTCTCCCCGTGTTGCGTGGGTTTTCGCCGGGTGCTCCGGTTTCCTCCCACAGTCCAAAGACATGCATATCAGGCTAATTGGAGACACCAAATTGCCCATAGGTATGAGTGTGAGAGTGAAAGGTGTGTGACTGGTGTGTGCGCCCTGCGATGGATTGGCAAGCTGTTCAGGGTGAGTCCCTGCCTTTGCCCGTAGTCAGCTGGGATAGGCTCCAGCTCGCCCCGTGACCCTAGTGAGGAATAAGCGGGTATAGAAAATGGATGGATGGATAAAATCAAATTCCATTCTGAGCTTTTTTCAGTTGACACAATTTTTATGTGTTTTTAGTGTTTTGAAGTACTTGAATTGAGCGAATCCAGGCTTGACCACTGAAAGTATCAGGTTATCAGGTCACTTGAATTTATCAATTTAAAGTGGAAAGTGTAACGGTTTCATGTAACGGTTTCATTTTCATAAATTTTATTTATCTCGTACTTCAACCTTTTAAACTCCCTAAAACTTCATGAAACACCACCAAATCATGCACTTTCCATGTTGTTGTTGTTCTGCAACTTCTGACAAAAGTGTGAAAATATAGCGGATAAATGATAGGGATTAACGTTATATAGACAGTTGTCAATGGAAATCTACAAGAGACAGAGCGGAGTTTACACCGGACCCCAGTCGAAAATGCGTGACGTCACGTGTACTGGATAGTGGGCATTGCAAGTAGTGATGGCCGAATGAAGCTTTCTGAAACATTGAAGCTTGTATCGAAAAAGGGTTCATAACTCGAAGCTTTTCGACACACTCCTCTGTAGTGGCATCTGGTGGCCAAAAGTATGAAGAGCAGCTTGAATCTACAAATGGAAATGAACTGCTTCATTATGGTTGCCCACTCTTCACTAGTTGAGTTGACAGAATCCTTAATATCATGTGAGAAATCCGTCTGGTATTGGGTTATAGTTATGGTGCTTTGAACATGGTTTTTTTTTTTTTGATATTTGATTCTTTTTTTTTTGATAAATGATATTATGTTATTTGATTAATTCATTATTTTGATGAATGAACTTTCCTTGTTACCTCCGCCAAGGAGGTTATGTTTTTGGTGGTGTTTGTTTGTTGGTTTGTTTGTGTACAACATAACTCAAAAAGTAATGGACAGATTTTGATGAAATTTTCAGGGAAGGTGGGTATTAAGTCAAGGAACTAGTGATTGTTTTTCCTGCTTATCAGGCTTGAAGCCAAATTATGACAAATGCACAATACTTAGGATCGGTTCTCTGAAAAACACAACATTTACCTTACAGTGTAATTTACCCATAAAGTGGAAGAATGGATCAGTTGATATTCTTGGCATCCATGTTCCTGAAAACATGGATAATCTCTCAGAAGTTAACTTCAATAAAAAACTTGATAAAATAGATAAAATTCTGCAGCCATGGGGAGGGAAATATTTAACACTTTATGGTAAAATCACCTTGATTAATTCCTTAGTGGT
This sequence comes from Gymnothorax reevesii, assembly GCA_029721435.1. Taxonomy (NCBI): domain Eukaryota; kingdom Metazoa; phylum Chordata; class Actinopteri; order Anguilliformes; family Muraenidae; genus Gymnothorax; species Gymnothorax reevesii. The sequence continues at coordinate 106,766,990 of CM056577.1, read as the reverse complement.
GTCTCAATTTCCATACTTGTTTATGACATTATCTTCACCAAGTGAATCATTTTTCAAACAATATGAGAAAAAAATCTTCAAATTTATATGGAGTGGTAAACCAGATAAAGTTAAGCGTGTGTACCTTTACAATGAATATGAATCAGGTGGCCTAAAACTGTTAAATTTAAGAGCTTTGAATCTCTCACTCAAAGCCTCCCTGATTCCAAAGTTTTTTAAAAACCCTGGATGGTTCTCCCGGAGACTATTAGACAATGTACACCCGATTTTTAAAAAGGGACTGTTTCCCTTTCTACAGATTAAATGCCCCCAGTTCTCACAATTGAATAAGGAACTGGCCGTCAATCTTTCCCCATTTTTAATGGAAGCCATACAAAGTTGGCTGCAATTTCAATTCTATCCTCCAGAAAATACAGAGGAAATTTTGCAACAAATCATATGGTTCAATTCTAACATCTTGATTGGTAAGAAATTAATTTTTTGTAAAAATATGTTTGATTCTGGCATTATTTTTATAAATGATCTTGTAAATAATGAAGGTAAATTAATGTCATATGAAGAGTTAATTGACATTTATGGCAAGGTTTGCCCTCTACAAAAGTTCAACCAACTGGTTGCCGCCATACCGCTAAAATGGAAAAGAAGAATTGTTTGAGGAAGTAACAAGGAGCTTGTCTGTCGACCATTTATGAAAAACTTTCAGTGGATTGAAAAAACCAGCATAAATAGAATGATATACAAGTTTCACCTTGAATCAAGAAGCCTGAGAGCTAATCCTCACAATATTTTAGATTCTTGGGAGTATATGCTAGATTTCCCAATTCCATGGAACCAGGTCTTCAATTTAATTTACAAAACGACTATAGATTCGTCAATTAGATTTTTTCAGTTTAAATTGATATATAAATTTTTGGCCACTCAAAAGATGCTTCATATTTGGGGAATTGAGGAGTCCAACTTGTGTAGATTTTGTGGCGAAGAGGTTGAGTCAGTGGAACATTTATTTTGGTACTGCCCCTGTGTAGGTCTGTTTTGGACAGGGGTTCAGAGGTGGCTGGCTTTATATTCAAGTAATTTTACACTGGACTTGCCCACCATTCTTCTGGGCAGTCTAAAAAATGACTGCGGAAAAATAGTCAATATTTTAATACTTCTTGGCAAAATTTTCATTTTTAAATCAAAATCTGTGGACGCTCTGAGGATAGAGAGATTCAAAATCTTTGTAAAACATCACAGTAAAATTGAATGTATAATGGCACAAGAGAACAGTAGGTTAAGTGTGTATAAGGATAGATGGAGGGCGCTGAGAGTGGCAGAAGGATGGGAATGAAAATAAGTAATTGTATGAGTACATAATATATGATATGTTGTGTGAGTATATTTGCTAAAGCATGTATCTTATGTATGTGTGTGTGTCTGGGTACGTTTGTGTATGTATATATATATATATATATATATATATATATATATGCTGTATGTATGTATGCATATGTTTATGTATACATATATATAATTATGATTAATGTAGGTATTGTGTAGGTATGTTCTTAATTTTCACTTCAATTTACTCATCTTTGTGTATGTTTACATTCTAATTTATGTCATTGTCCTTTCACTGTATCATCTGTAAATATGGGTTTAGGGTGTTGTGATGGGAGTAAAAGGGTGGGTGTGGGGTCTTTGAGAAATTTACTGTAATTGATTAAATTCAGTAGGCCCCCAAAATGGGGGGGGGTGGTGGAGGGATTTAAAAAAAAAAAAAAAAAAAGGAACTAGTTTAGATTAAATTTTGGAAAATCTAGGCCAAAGTACTGCTGAGATATACGCCAAAGTTCAAGATTTAAAGTCTTTCCAATGGGCCGGAGTTCCAATCGCCGTGCTTCTGGGTTTTGCTGCCCCCTGGCGGAGGTCTGTGCTCTCAGTGCTTTTCTAGTTTAAACATGTACCATGGCGTGGTCTCTCTTTGCTTGTGACTTCTTGATGTTTGTAAACATCACAGATTTAAAAAACAAAAAAAAAGGACAACACAATCTGATAATAGCCTTGGAGTATGCTTGTGCTGTGAGGTCTCAGCCTCCACTTGCTTGGGTAATTAATTAACCAGTGAACAGGTACGTGTATGTATCAGATTGTGACTTCTATGTATTGCATATTTCTTTTGTATATTTTCTGACCTAAGGGTAGAGGTGCTTAACTGGGCAGTTATAAAGGCATAAAAACACATAACGCATATAAGGTTATATTAGTTGGTTTTTGTTTAGGAAGAGGATTTGTACCACGATGCGAGGGCCGAGTCTGTTTCTCTTCTTGGAAATAATTTCTCAAGCCTTGGAGAAAATCCTCTCAACGGAACAGAGAAGGCTGGAGTGCAAAGAAGCTAGTGCAAGTCGATTAAGTATTCCCACACGGAAGAAGGTCCTCTCTTCCTCGCTGGCTTTATGTCTCTCAATATGCCGTTCATTGGTTCGCTGCCAATCGCACGAAATCACCAAAACACCTCACAAATCCCGCCAATGCTTTACTGCCCGATAAACCTTCTGAATTACTACCAAAGCAGAGACATCGTGAACAAAGCTTCGGACGTCATTAATTATGTGACTCCAGCCAAACAAATCATGCCTCGGCACAGTGCTTCTAAAGCCACTGTGTTGTTTTTTTTAGACACATGCGCCAGAGCCTCAGCTTCGAACGGACCATCACTGATTGCAAGCTAACTCCGATGTCGTCTATTACACCTGTACCTTGACTGGGTAAACTTAAGGTTTATTTGCAGGAAAGTGGTACTATGCGCAAAGTAATTTGTTGCATGCAAACTTACATGAGAAATCGTGACTGCTCCGGACAGATGTCTCGATAATAAATCGAGGCCTTCTTCAAAAAGTCGACTGTGGCACGGGCTTTTACTGACATTTTTTAGAATAGAAAGCTTCAGGTGGGACACAACAGCAAAAACAGAGCGATTTCCTTTGTCGTTATAAGAATAATTAGACGCAATGTAATTAATTTGATCACAACGAATCAGCTCACTTAGGGATTACTCACAACTTTAGCGTCCTACCTGAATACAGCTCAGATCATAACGGCAGAAACAAGCCATATCAACTAGAGGACACGCAACTTCTTCACTACACCTCCCCCTTCCTTTCTTCTTCTTCGTCTTTCGGTTTAGGAATGGTTATAGAAACTTCAATGGTGCATTACCGCCACCAGCTGGACTAGGGTGTGGTGCTAGAGTCTAACCTTCGTGGTATGAAGCAAGGAAAAAAAAAAAAATAAATAAATAAAAAACCCAAATTCTCAATTACCTCCGCCAAGGAGGTTATGTTTTTGCCTGGGTTTGTTTGTTTGTTTGTTTGTCTGTCTGATGGTTTCCAAAATAACTCAAAAAGTTGTGGACAGATTTTGATGAAATTTTCAGGGATTGTACAGATTGGTATAAGGAAAAAAATATTAGATTTTGGAAGTGATCCGGATCTCCGTCTGGATCCAGGAATTTTTTAAAGGATTCTATAACATTGGGAGATAGGGCCATTTTCAACATTTATGCATATAACTCCACCAAAAATGGTCAGGGCACTTGGAAAAAAAAATACAGGACAAGTTTCGAACATGTTTACAATATATCAAAGACCGATCCTGAAAATGGAATAATTCCGGATACTATGATACTATGATCCAGAATACGAAAGTAGGGGACCTTCGGAACTTTCATTATAGGAAGAGAACAAATGAAGCAACAAACAGGCGACAAACACCATTATATAGCAAAGATATTGCAGAATTAGGAAGGTGTCACCGGATTAACTGTATCTTCAAAAGCCAGGGAACTAGATCCAAAAGAAAACCACCAAATTTGATTTTCGTGAATAACTACTGAACTAATATTGATCTCATTATGAATTCAGTTGCAAATGGTATGTTTTCTTGGTCTGGGAATCAGAAAAAATAAATGAAATAAATGTAGGACTAATATTTATGTGTAAATCACAACATGAGGGGAAATGTTGCATCATAAGAAAAAAAACAAACAAATGAAGCTAGAAACATGCAACAGACATCTTTAAACAGGCAAGATGCTGTGGAACTAATATTGATATAGCATTATGAATCAAATTGCCATGTTTTCATGGTCAAGGAATCTAAAAATGAAGATAAAATAAATGTAAGACTAAAATCTATGGTGGAAGTCGCAATATGGAGGGAAATGTTGTGCTTGTCGGAGGTCTGCGCTCTCCGAGTGCTTTTCTAGTTAGTCCTGTATTCCTTGGGAAGTTGAATATGTAATTAAAACAGATTTCACATGAGCTTCTTGGTAGAATGTCCTCTAGGATTAAACTTAACTGTTCTCTTTGCAATTGCAATATTAGTCTTTGTCTTTCTTCTTGATATTTAGTACAGTGTAAAATGACATGCTCTGAAGACTCTGGACAACCACAGAATTCACAAGTGCCATCAGCATGCTTCTTCATTATTAGCAAAGTATAATTGTCCATACCTCATTCTTGAAAATACATCCTTCTCTTCCTTGCTTCTGATCGTGTTCCTGCTCTTTCCCACTTTATTCTGGATATTATAGAATTGTCTTCCAGTCTGCCCATTGTCCCATAATTATTGCCATTTTTCCTTAACTATGTTTTTAACCATACTTTTAATTTCTGCTTTACTGTACTTGATCTCAATATCTACGCTGGAATTTCCAACTGCTTGCTTAGCACATTTATCTGCCAACTCATTTCCTACAACTCCTATATGAGCTGGTACCCATACAAGAGTTGTCTTTATCCCTGAATTTAACGGATTGTTTGCAACTTGAATTATTTCAAATAAAATATCCTGCCTTGATTTTGACTGAAAGGTTTTGATGCTGAACAAAGCTGAACTGGAGTCTGAAGCAATTACTGCCTTCCTTGGCCTATGAACTTCCACCCATAGTGGAGCTAACCACACTGCCACCCCTTTCCTTTCTTCTTCTTCTTTGGATTTTAAGGATTACTAAAATCCAAGTTTATGCACTACCGCCATCTTCTGGATTTAAATAACTCGTATGATGTCTTGTCTGCCAAATTTCTCTCATCAGTCCAGTTCTGGCTAAAAACAGGAGTAAGCATCTCACCTGTGATCTGGATAGCATTTCCCGAAATCACAGATGCTATGGACAAACTATGTAAGTTGCTAACTGAGTTAGCAACTACGCTTTTGGGAAATGCGCTCCTGGAAAAACCTAGTACGTATTTCACTTCGGGTAGAGTTTGACCCTCATTTGCAATAATTAAGAGTGGTGTAAAATCTTAAAGCACTAGCTAGTAGTGTTACTTGAACTGTTAAAAATCAAGCTTTCTATTACTTTTTTCTGTTAGGAGAAGTCCAGAACTGAAAAGTTTTATTTCAATTGTGAGACCCTTGCCACCAATAAACTCACTAGGTTTTTCCAGATTATAGATCTACTGCCTTGCCCATTCTCCCCACAGTCCAGTATGTTCTTCAGTCATGACCTTGATAGCTCTGCCGCCTTCATTCCCCTCAACATGTCCTTTCTCTCCGCGTCGTATTTCCTACAATCACAGATCACATGCTGCACAGTCTCTTGTACCAGGCATTGTTCACACAAACCAGTAGGAGGATGTTTTCCCACAATATAGAGTGTACTGTTCAGATTGCTGTGTCCTTAATCTGACCATAACCGTTGCCCTGTTGCCCTCCCCTGTTTCTCATTGTGCCAATTCTGCTCTGAATGGAGTGTCTTCCTTTTGTCTCCTGATCCCAGTGCTGCTGCTGCCGCTCTTTTGAAAAAATTTTTTTCCCCAAACTATATCTTTCCTTCACATTTTGACAGTGGAATATGTATGTCTATGTTTTCTTTCTGAACTGCTCGTATAGCTAGCTTGTCTACTCTTTCATTTCCCATTATGCATGTGTGAGCAGGAACCCACATAAATATGATTTCAGCACCTTGTGTCCGTAGTCTTGTATATACAGTCATTAATTGATAAAGTAAATCATGCCTGTTGTTAGAGGTACCTGACAAAAAAGTATATAATGCAGATGCAGAATCTGTTTAGATGAGGAGTTTCCTTGGTTTATTCTCTGCTATCCATTCTAAAGCCGTTAGAATGGCAGAAAGCTCCAAAGCATACACATTGAGACAACTTGAAGTCCGTCTACACGTCTCATCTCATTCCTGTTACTGGATCCTTTGACACGTCTATAAATATCCGCACATTAGCAGTCCTTATACTGACAAAACTCACTCACCAGGTCTGCACTTTTATTCCTAGTCCTGACTTGGAGCAACTTCATATCTACTATCATCTCGTCTAACATCCACACAGGAGTAGCTGGCCAAATAAGTGTTGGACTGAATTCCTTTTTGTAGACTCCCAGGTCTCTTGCAAAAGTATTTCCAGTCCATCCTACTACATTTCTGAGATCTTTTTCCAAGCTGTACCGCAGCACTCTTAACTGGATGACAATCTCCATGCCCTCTCAGATTTATCCAGCAGTTACAAGTCAACGGCTTTCGACAAAAAAAAAAAAAAAACGGCTTTCCTTCCCCAATTGGTTTCTCCTGTCCAGCCCCCTTTACTGCTTCTGCATAGGAAACATTTGCCTTCACTTTTATCTGCGTCACCTCCACACTTCACAGTTGCAAAAGGCCACGTTATGATTACCTCCGCAGTTACAGCAGTTTGGTCTCACTCCCTCTCCACACTTCCCATATTCATGCTCTCCACCACATCTAGCACACTGTTTCTTTCCTTTGCATAGCTTAGCCACATGTCCAAACTCCTGGAAATTTAAACATCTTACATGTTTTGGTAAGTACTCTCTTACATTTTATCTTATAAATCCACAATATAGCTCCTTTGGGATGACCTCAGTTTCAAACTCAATCAAGATGGTTTTTGACTCCATTTCCTCAACTCCCTTTGTCATTATTTTATCACTTTTCACCATCTTGTTCCACTGTTTCAGGTTCCCCACGAGCTCCTTCATACTAACACTGAGAGGTATTCCAAATATAACGCTCTTACAACCAGCTTTCTTCTTCTCCCCCTCTCACCACTCTTTTTTTTTTATTTTAATTTTTCCAACACTTCTCATTTCTTTGCCTTCTCCATCTGGGCTTCAGTGCCACAACCTATAAGTACGTTCCTGTCACCCAAAACTCTCACATATTTAACTACTCTAACATCTCCTCTGATGATTTTGGTTAGTTTTAGTGGATCAATTTTCTATACTACTCCCTCTCCCTCAAATTGCACCACTAAATTAATCAGTCCTGTCTTTGGGCCCTTTTCCTCACCCTCTGTTCCCTCACTCTCCGATCCTCCTGAACCAACTGCTTCATTTTCCTTCCTTCTACTCGGCCTCTTTGCTCTATTCCTGCCCACATCCTCCCATTCACCCTCCCTCCACTCCACACTGCAATTCCCCTCTTCCTCCAAGCTGCTGATCTCAGTATCCGACTCCTTCCCCGCCATACTGTCAAGAGTTTGCCGGAACCAGTGCGTAAATACTGTTCCGGGCCTATAGAGGCTGTCAGTCGATATTCCCACATAATGCTCCCCACAATAGTCAACCCTACAATTATTCAATCCCGATGTCTGCAAATCCAAAATCAATGTCGCTTATTTCATCAATGGCAAACCACAGCCAATTATGTTATCCATTGCAATTCAAGCTTTCTCGTGACTCACGCGTCCATCTCCGAAATGGGTCCGACCAGAGCCAACTTTTCCCTCTCACTTCCCCACTTCCCTTCCCTTCTCTTCTTCTTCGGGGATTTAATGTTGTTTAAAACTATGCAGTGTATTACCACCACCTTCTGGACGTTATTAAATTATTCTTTATTATAAAAAAACCCCACAACCTGCACGTTTATTACGTTTATGTAATTGCAAGGTGCCTGAAACCCTCCGAATTCTTCCTCCAGAATTCCCTGAATATTCTGACGTCTGTAATATGTGCTTCCTTCACCATTCCCTTTCCCACCCTTATTCTCATTCAAGCTTCCACAAACAATATTTTCTTTGGTGACCCTGTCCTCTCCTCCTGACTTTTGAGTTTACGTCCTTCACACTCCATTTCAGCCATCGCATGATTTCTCCCACAGCGATAGCAATGGGCTCTTTTTTTGGTAATTCACAATCCTTTTCTGTGCATCCCTCTTTTCCACACCTTCTACACCTGAATTCCCGCTTCATACACACTGCAGCCACCAGTGTATTCCTAGCACAAAAAACATCTTAAAGGGGCTCTTTCAAAAGCTCGCACATTATAACGATCATTACCGGATCAGGTAATTCATTTTCAAATTCCAACAACATGGACGCCCTATCAGTTCCTATGCCGTCTTTATAAAACTGCTGACAAGGTGGTATACACAGTGTCACATGGTGGTGAAGTTCTGGTTTGGATGGGAATATCCCATGCACATTGCGCCCAATTACATTTCATTAACAGCAACTTGAATGCAGTTTGCTATCACAATGAGATACTGTGGCCTATCATTCTACCATTCGTCAATCAAAACACTAACCATCCAGCATGACCACAGCAGAGCCACGTCACCCGCGCATGCACAGAATTCCTTGAGCCTGAAAACATTTGTGCGCTTGGATGGCTAGTTTATTGCTATCTTAAGCATGTCCTCAGCCAACGAGTTTGTCATTGGTTCACATTTCCAGCCAATACACGCTGACTACGCACAGCTCTTGAAGAGAAGTGGGAACATGCCTCCCAAATCACCATTGACCATTTGCTACTGTCCATACAGCAGACATGTGTCGCAGTGCAGTAGGCCAAAGGTGGACATACCCAATATTTATTTGTGAAATTTGGACAATAGACCCCATCCCCTTTATCATCACGCAACCGCAAGATTCTTGTTTGTCTATTTAAATCATTGATCGAAATGTATTGCAATATGGTCATACAATCTGTCAACACAATGAAACTACAATGTGCTTCTGAACATGGTCATATTTCTCGCAATAAGAAATGTTTAGTTTCTATTTTTGTTCAGTGTAGTTAGAAAGAACTCTGAACACCTGTGTTAAGCAGCCAAAGTTCGAGCTCACTGATCTTCTCAGTGTCTGGTTAAATTTGATTAAAAATGTTATTACCTGAATTTGCTTGCAATATAGAAAAAGAAATAATATTTTAAAGGGCACACATAGATAGTTCTGTTTAAATTTTGCTTGAAACAGTAAATAACAACATGAAGCATAAAATGCCCTGATTAGGACCTAATAAGTCACAAAAAGCAGATTCCGAGAAAAAGACAGAAAACTGAATCCCTCTGGGGTTAAGCTCTAGTCCAACAATAAAACTGACTTGGCAGTTATTTCTTCATTACATAATAAGTGATATTTATGGAGGATTTTTTTTCTTTTTTATCATTATCCATAACAATATGACTTAAAAAAAATTTCCATCTGAAAATGTAAAATGTCATTTCTCAAAATGATGGACAAATACCTAAAGATGATGCAGTTGCAGTAGCATCTGACAGTTCAGTGTTAACTGCGCCATCTGCTTCCCTCTTGAAGCCATTTTTCAGTCTTTATGAGTGCGTGAATTGCGTGAATTATGAATTCTATCCATTAATCTCCTGTGCATCCAATGCTCTGCATGGGGACTAACTTGACAGATCATGTAATAGGCATGCAGCTTCAAAAATTGGCTAATTCAACTTGCCAGGTTTTGTCATAGCAAAAAAAAAAGACAATTTTATGTGGAAGAACCAAGGAAGATCAACATGCTAGGTTTTTACTTCACTACTGATTAAATACTGAATAGTTGCTTGGTTTTGCCATTGCAAAACATGGGATATCAATTATTATTTTGCATGTATCTTATTGTATATGATGAGGCAAAGCCTAGTAAGTACAAAAATGGTCCCAACTCAATTTCAACCACTTACTAGGTTTTTCCATTTTTCCACACTCAAGATACTATATTGTCTCTTCCTGCTGTTATGGCCCCAGTTTGTTATTACATTTACAACGTAACAGCAACAGCAAGGGATGACAGACACAATTTAAAACTCAACACATTTAATGAACAAAGACAACAAAACAACTAACTACGCAACTGACCAAAAGACCAAGATTGATTATACAACAACAAAAGAAATATTTACAGTCCCTTGGTTTTGGTGGGGTGGCTTGGTGATGTCCTGGGTAAAGGAAAATGCTCTAACACGTAAAAATCCACAAAAGAAATTTCACAGGTCTTGAACAGAAATGACAGGTCTGGTCACATGTATCCTTCTTCTTGCAATTTCTCCTACTACTTTACTGTCTCAATTATCCCCTTTATATATTCTTTTGCAGACCCCACCCACATTTAGACCTCTTTTTTTTATTTTCTCTGGGACTTTTTTCAGACATGCCCAGGACATGTCTCAACATAACTCCAGTCTGGCCTTAACAAAAAAAGGGTAAATACTGCCATCTAATGGCCTCTATTCTCATTACACCTCCATTCCAAAAGGGAAAAATTTTGACTCATAAAGGCAAAATTTTTCTTTTCAATACAAAATGGTTAAGTGGACACTTGTCTATATATACATATCATACAATATTCAAATAAACACATGATATATATATACATATTCAAACACGCGATAAGCAATCAGCAATTACATTGTCTGTACCCTTCACATGCTTAATTTCCAAGTCAAACTCCTGTAAAATCAAACTCCGATTCAACAATCTCCGATTCCTGTTTTTCCATCTTACTCAAAAACATTAACGGATTGTGGTCAGTGTACACAATCATTGGCTTTTGTCCTGTACAAACATAAACCTCAAAGTGTTGTAAAGAAAGAACCAGAGCCAACAGCTCCTTCTCTATTGTGGAATAGTTCCTTTGGTGGCGATTGAACTTCCTAGAGAAGTATGCCACGGGATGCTCAATGTCATCAGAGTCACTTCTCTGTAGGAGCACAGATCCACAAGCTTGGTCACTAGCATCGACCGCGATGGAAAACGGTTTGTTGAAGTCAGGAGATTTGAGCACGGGGAAGTGACACAGCAGAGACTTCAGGCGATCGAAGGCTCTCTGGCATGCATCATCCCAAGTGAACTTTACGCCTTTCTTCAGTTGGTTAGTTAGACTGAGAGCAATCTCAGCAAAGTTCTTGCAGAACTTGCGGTAGTACCCGATCATTCCAAGGAAGCGGCGCAAAGCTTTTTTGTTGTCAGGAACTGGAAAGTCCATGATGGCTTGGACTTTAGCATTTATGGGTGCCACCTTACCCTGGCCTATGACGTAGCCAAGATAGGTGACAGTAGCACAACCAAAGTCACTCTTGCTCAGGTTAACAGTCAGGTTAGCCTGGGTCAGGCGCTGGAACAACGTCTCTACATCTTTTAGATGTTCTTCCCAGGAGTCACTCCATGTGATCAGGTCATCGATGTACGCACCCGTGTGTGGCAATCCGGCGATTGTAGACTGTATCATCCTTTGGAACGTGGCTGGGGCATTTTTCATGCCAAAAGGTAGGACTTCATACTGGTACAATCCAGACGGTGTGGCAAAAGCAGAGATGCTCTTGGCCCTCTCAGTTAAAGGCACACACCAATAACCCTTCAATAAATCAATCTTGGTCAGAAACTTTGCTTGCCCTACTCTGTCAATACAATCATCAATCCTAGGTATTGGAAACACATCAGTTCTAGTTACAGCATTGACTTTGCGATAATCTGTACAGAATCTAGTACTTCCATCAGGTTTTGGAACTAGCACACAGGGTGAACTCCAATCTGAGTTGGAGGGTCTGATAATACCATGTTCTAACATGTACTCAACCTCTTTCTCAGCAATCTTTCTCTTTTCAGGATTCATCCGGTACGGATGCTGTTTTATTGGTTTGGCATCACCAACATCTACATCATGAGAGGCTATAGAAACTCTTTTTGGAACATCAGGAAACAGATCCTCATATTTCTTGATCAACCTCTCAAACTGATCTCTCTGTGAGGGTTCTAAGTGCAGGAGTTTTACATCAAGATTTTGCAACACTTCAGAATTTGACAATTTACATGAAAGAACTTCAGCTTTAATTCTAGGTTCATCATCTTGAACAAATCTTCATCCCTCATCTTCACAAATCTCGGCCATAGGAGAATCTGAAGTGACAGCTGCAACCCTAGCATTTCTGTCATGAGAAGGCTTTAGCATGTTAATATGACACAATTGTTTTGGTTTTCTCCTATCTGGAGTCTTCACAATGTAATTGAGATCATTGAGTTTTGTCAGAATTTCATAAGGACCATGAAATCTTGCCTGCAATGGATTGGACTGCAAGGGAAACAACACAAGGACCTTATCTCCTGGTTTAAACTCACGGCTTCTAGCCTTATGATCATACCAAGTTTTCATTTTTCCCTGACTTGATTTCAAGTTCTCTTTGGCAAGGTCACAAGCTGCACGCAATCTTTCCTTAAACTTGCTAACATAGTCTAACAGACTGATGTGCGGCTCTTTCTCTTGCCATTGTTCATTCAATAATAGCAAAGGTCCTCTCACTTCATGGCCAAACACTAGCTCAAATGGACTGAATCCAATAGACTCCTGCACTGCTTCTCTAGCTGCAAACAACAGCAAATGAACACCTTCATCCCAGTCTTTCTCATGGTCATAACAATAAGTCCTCATCATTGTCTTGAGAGTGGAATGAAACCGCTCTAAGGCACCCTGACTTTCTGGATGATAGGCACTAGAAATAATCTGCTTTGCACCTAGTTCATACACAACCTGCTGAAACAATCCGGAAGTGAAATTGCTACCTTGGTCTGACTGAATTTCCCTGGGAAGGCCAAACAACATGAAGAACTTTATCAAAGACTTTGAGATTGCAGTTGCCTTGATGTTACGTAGAGGTATGGCTTCAGGGAATCTGGTAGATGCACACATGATTGTCAGCAAGTACTGATTTCCAGATCTAGTCTTGGGTAATGGACCAACACAGTCAACAATGACCTTAGAGAACGGCTCCCCAAATGCTGGGATAGGCTGCAATAGAGCTACAGGTGGGTCTAACTGGTGTTTTCCAACTACCTGACAAGTGTGACAGGTTTTACAAAAGTTGGAAACATCTTTCCGAAGCCCAGGCTAAAAGAAGTGTTTCATGATCTTATCAACAGTCTTGTTAACACCAAGATGACCTCCTAAAGGTAAACTATGAGCCATTGTTAAGATCTCATTCCTGTAGACCTTCGGAACAACAATTTGCCTGACCACTGCCCAATTTGCATTGGCAGGGATATCAGGAGGGCGCCACTTCCGCATCAACACACCATCCTTGAGATAATACCCAACTGGAACTGCGTCTATTTCTTTATCAGGAAGGGCTCTCCTCTTTAGTACACAAATTTCAGGATCATTAGTTTGCTCCTCAATCAACCGCTTTCTGGACAGAGACAAGTCTCCAGACACATCAGAATCACCAGACCCATCCGGCTGGCTGAATAGAGAACTGATAAAAGTATCTGATAAGTCCTCAAACGGAGAAACTATAGTAGGCCAATCAGAGTCATGAGGTGAACCACCTGAGTCCTGACTATTCAATGTGCTGGACGGCACCACAACATCTTCTTCTTTTGCCTTCTTGGCCATAGCACGAGTCACTGCGCAAGAAGGATACAGAGATGGGTCCTCATCCCCATCTTCAGTGCTCGGCTGTGAAGTCAGATGAACAGGGGGAACTACTTTGCCCCCAGCCAGGTCATTGCCTAGCAACAGAGAAACACCCTTTATAGGTAGACTTGACATAAGTCCCACCTTTACCTGTCCTGTAACTAAATCTGACTTCAAGAATATAGAGCGCAGGGGTACAGATACAGTCCTCCCTTCAATACCTTGTACAAGTATGAAATCCCCTGAAGCGGTCTCATCACGTAACTCCAAGGAGTCCATCAACAAAAGTGATTGAGAAGCTCTGGTATCCCCTAGGATATATATGGGGACAGGAGTAGTATGCTCATTCAGAGCCACAAATCCCTCTGACACAAATGGAAGAAATTCCTCCCTCACAAAGTCAGCTGTATCAGGCTTTTTAGCCCCACAAGAAGCAGGCAATTTAGCAGATCGGTTATCTACTACAAGGGTTTCTAACCTTGTTTTCACAAAGGCATTTGGTTTGGTATCCTTTTCTTTTTCTTTCTTAGCTTTAAGGAACCAACAGTTAGTTGTAACATGACCAGATTTCTTGCAATAACTGCAAACTAGACCACTTTTGTCACTGTCAGCTTTCATGGGCACCTCACGAAGGTCATGGTAGTTCACCTCCCAACGATGGGCACCTCACAAAGGTCGTGATAGTACACCTCCCAACAATGGGCACCTCACGAAGGTCGTGATAGTACACCTCCCCACGATGGGCATCTCACGAAGGTCGTGATAGGACACCTCCCCACGATGGGCACCTCACGAAGGTCGTGATAGTACACCTCCCAACGATGGGAGGGTTTTCTTGTGGAACTTCGAGGAGAGGTGCAGGCTAGTGCCCACTGAGGTGCAGAGGGCCTTCCTGAACCAGCTGGAGAACTGTGAACCACGGTCAGAGACTATCTCCTGATGGCAGACAAAGTGTTGCAGGAGTAGGTCTGCAGTATCCTCGTAGTGGGCAGCTTTGGCAATGGCACAAAGTGAGCTGATTCCGAGAAACAGTCAATGATGGTGAGAATGACTTTGTTCCCATCACATAATGGTAACCCCGTGACAAAATCCATTGCCATGCATGCCCAAAATTGAAATTTCATGGGCTGCAGCAGACTGCAGGGACCTTAGTTACTGGATTAGGAGCAGGCGCACACTGTGCAGGGTGCAATGAAGCACCTGGAAAAGGGTTGGCCACCAAAACCGCTGGCGAACCAGAGGGAGGGTGTAGGAAAGTCAAGGATGGCATGCCTGCTGAGAGGCATAGCTCCAGATCAGGCCCTTGCTTCTCACTTCTTGGGGACAAAGAGCCGGTCAGGGGAAGTGTCCAATGGAGAGGGACAACCCTGCAGTGCCTCTTTAATGTCACCCTTTACCTTCAGCTTGCTAACAACTGGAAGATGATACCTGGAGGAGTATCTATGGGTATGGAAGGATATAGTCATGATAGGGAGCAAGGCATGACATTGTTTGTGCCATAGCAATATATTAAGCCAAAATTGAATCCTGTAAAGAAGAGGGAATAACGTTCTTGCCTTAGATTCAGCCTCTTCGCCATAGTGAGGTACTCCAGACTGTAGTGGTCCATCCGGATGAGAAAGGGAAGCTGGGAACCCTCCACCTAGTGCCTCCACTAAAAGGCCAGCTTCACCACTAACAGTTCCCAAACACCAGTAGTGTCGTTCGTCTCAGCAGGAAAGAAGTTATGGGAGAGATAGACATAAGGATGCAATTTACCATCATCAGCTCAAGGTGAGAGGACAGCGCCAGCAGCGACATTGGAGGTGTTGTCTTTGAAAATGAACTTGTGCTGGGGGTGAAGAAGATTGAGGATGGGAGTGGGTGGAATTTTCACTTCTCCAATTTCAGGAATAAGTGATTCTCCAGGAGTCTTTGAATGACTAAGTGGATATGACGGGTCTAGGCTTCCTGTGTTTGAGAGAAGACCAGTACATGGATAGACATAGACAAACCAGGAAACCATGTCTCAGAGTACAAGGTGTATGAGTTTCTGGAACACAGCATGGACGTTAGTGAGCCTGAACAGCAGTATTATATATTTGTCGTCACCAGGGGGTGTTAAACCCTGTCTTCCACTCATCACTTTCCTGGATGCGCACTCGATGGTAAATGTTGTACAAATCCAGCTTTGTAAAGAAACATCAGTCCTGGAGGTTGGAGAAAGCAGAATCAGTTAAAGGCAAAGGATAATGATTTTTGCTTGTTCCTGCATTTATTCCCCTATAGTCAAAGCTCGGGCATAGCAACATATTTTTCTTGGCCACAATGGAGAAAGTAGCTCCAGCTGGTGATGAGGAAGCCCAAATTATTCCGCAAACCCTCAAGGAAACTGCTACAAGTGGTGGGGTCACAATTTTTAGGGTCTAAAACTATCAGATTGGGCTCCCGAAGGGCTTGCATCACAGGGGGAGCTGGCTGCTTGAGCGGCAGTGATGAAGTCTCGTGAAATTTCTGTCACAGCTTCTAGTTGACCGGCAAAGGCACCGATGCTTATGGTTATCTGGCAAAGCATTTCTTCATGCTGGCCTAGAAGCACCCCATGGTACCTCAGCACTTCAAATGGGCTGGTAATCAGATTCCTTCCCTAGTTGGATTGTACTATTACAGTCCAGACCAGGAATCAAATGTGGAGGCCGAGTACAATCAAACAGGTAGATTATTGACAGCTTATACGGTACTGAGGGGACAGAACCCCTGAGGAAGAGGTGGGGACAAGACCGCAGATTAGGAGATCAATACAGATATAGCAGACAAAGCTGGGCTGCCAATCCCTGGCCAGAACTGTCCCAGAGGAGTATGGAGTAGGGGAACTCGATTCCAATCCTGGCGACCATAAAAGGATTGGGAGCTTGTTCCTTACACAGTGGACAGAGGAACTAACTTGGAAGAGTTGACAAGAATGCAGTACCCATCCTAGATCCTGATAAGGCTTGGGAGCTTATTGGAATTTGCCCAGTTAAGAGAATGACTTTCATGAACAGCTGTCATTAAAGTACACGTTGCACTTGGCAAAGACATACAGTTTTCACTATAACGCTGGCTGGTTCAAAGCATATAAGGCAATTTACAATCCCGCAACTTGCAACACACAGCGGAGGACTTACATACCCATCACATAGTGATTGGAGAATAACCATGTAACAAGAGGTCGCCGGGGGCGGGCAGACACACAAGACGTAATCCAATCACAATAGACATACACCTAGTGGACACACAAGTAGCTGAATAGGAAGAGACACAAAAGGAATTCACGTGAGGGCTGTAACAGTTTCTCCCACAAATGCCAGCTGAACTTCGCTACACCCTCTGGTAACACTGTGCAGAAGTGCCGTCAACTTCTCTGAGGTTAAAGGCATCTGTGCTGGATCATTACACAGTAAAATGTGTATTGTGGACAGACTAATCAATATTGCAAGCAATTTTTAGAAGAAATGGACATTGTGTGCTCCAGACCAAAGAAAAAAGAACCATCCAGACTGTTGTCAGCGACAAGTCCAAAAGCTGTGCCCTCTTATAGTATGGGGTTGTGTCAATTGCCCTTGGCAAGGGTACCTTGCACTTTTGTGAAGAAACCATTAATGCTGAAAAGTTCGCTGAAATTTTGAAGCAACATATGCTGCCTTCAAGACAACATCTTTTCCAGGACACCCATGCATTTTTCAACAAGACAACGCAAAACCACACTCAGCATGAATTATAAATTGCCTGTAGTCCTGACTTGTCCCCCACAGAGAACGTGTACGGCAATTTGAAACACTCAATGTGACACCAAAGATGCCGTACTGTTGCACATCTTGAACCTGGTGTGCAGGATAAATAGGACAAAATGGCACCTAAAGCACTTAAAATGAAAGACAAACTTCCATCTGAATTGAACTGAAAATGAAGGAACTCCCCCTTAGGTGTTACAAAAATTTTTTTTGGTCATTTTAAGACAAAGCTGAACTGAATAACAAATACTTGAACATCTGGATCAAGTCACGCCCAGAATTCTCAATTTTTCTGTTATCAGTGAAATGAAATGTTCGAAAGCTCTTTCAAGGTAAGAGGTTAAAAAAATGCCTTTGCTGAAGTCCTGAAGCGTCTGCTTTCCTGTCAGTGGTCTGACACCCAACAGCCGAGTACAGCAGCAATCGAATGACCAGTGAAGAATAATATCTACCATAACAGCAAAAGCTCTGCTCCATAACCAAACAAACAGGAGGAAATTAGAAAGAATTTATTTTCGTAAAGTTGCTCATGCAAAGTAATTGAAGAAACTGCCAGCTAGACCAACCACATAAGATGAAACATTAGGTAGTTCACTAAACAGGCCTTCAGTGTGTTCTGATCAAGTCTGCAGCGAACTTTCATGATCCAAGTGCTATGAAAAGAGTGACATTATGACTTGTAACGATAATACTTATACCACAGTTAATATCTTCTCAATCAACCTTGACATCAAAATTTTGTTTTTTTTGTGAAAATCTGAGATTGATTTTGCTAGAATCAGCAGTAGCTAGTTACAGTCTAGTTTATGCTAGAGGTAGTGACCCTTTTGAAGGGGGTGGTGTCAGGATTCCAGAATTGCAGGATTTCATTTTTATTTTCACTTTTTCTTGAAGTCTAGCTCCGTATCTTCAGTCCGCATGTTTACCTTTTGAAAGTGCAACTTGTGTTAACTGTATCTTTCAAAAAAAAATTATTTTTATTAGTATATCAGTGGTCCTCGTGTCTCGTTTCTCCGGGTTCAGCCACCACTCTGTTTCCCTGTGTTTCCCCGTCTCTCTAAGTCGTTTTTTCTGTTTAGTATCATAGTTCCCCATGTGCTCCTTCGACTAGCCTTTTCCTCATTTCCTTGTGTCTCTCATTTTCGCCTCTTTTATCCCAATTGTACTACCCATGTTATTCTGTCTCCAGTCCTTATTTGCAGTTTTTTTATTTGGGCATTTGGGTTTTACATTCCCATGAAACTTCAGTTCACATCTTTATTCTATCTGCATTTGGATTTTTTTCTGCTGACTGCTGACTGCCTTCTGTTTTTATGAGCATTGTGCATACTGTCACAACTTGGGGTTTGTTACAACCCCCACAGGCCTAGGGGTGCAGGGGGGGTAGGTAACTGGATGTTTAAAATTGGTAAGAACCGGGAGATGTTTAGGATGTAGTGATTAAGTAGAAATAATAATACAAGGGGGACAAAGTAGCAACTCGGTGCACAATGGTTTACTGTGGTGTAAAACAGACTTAAGAAAACAGGAACAAACAAGACAATACAGACTCTCACAACCAAGGTCAAGGGACGCTGGATGTTGCCAAAAAAACAGCAAAAACAAACTAGCTAAGATAGACCAATCTAACCTAGTGCATCAAGTACACAAAACAAAAGCCTACCTACACTAACTAGCATTATAAGTACAGTGGTTGGCAACCACCCCTAAAGGCGAGTGGGTCTATACATTGCAAATCCTACGGGCATAAGTACAGGAGCCCCCAGTCTTACCTGTCCCAGGACCTGGAAGTGAACACAAAGCAAACAAAATACACAGTCAAATGAATAAGGGGTAACAAAGACAAAATGAAGATACAGGCAGTTCGCACTAACGCAACAAAATCAAAACAAGGCAAAACTGCAGAATAGCAAACAATTCAGGATTTTAAACACTGTGGTAGATCCAGGTTGGTTGACTGTTGGATGACATGGAAGCTTTGGATTGGTTGAAGTGGAACTGGGAAGGCTGTGGTTGGTGGACCTGGATGATGAAGATTGACAGGTGGCACACAAATGAAGAGGGTGGCAGATAAGGGCAAGCAAGTCAGACATACATAGCACGTAACAGGGTTGTACATCCATGTGGTATCTAACACAGTTTGGTGTTTATAACAGGTTAAATATCCTCACTAATAAGATTCTGATGGTTTTTCCTTCATGTGTCCTGTGAAAATTTGCAGAGGAATAAATAAGCCTGACATTTTGATTGAACTTGTTTGAGCCCCAGGTCTTCTTTCAGCTTGTTTTACTATAGTCTCAGTGGACAAACCCAGTTAAGTACATAATAAAGTCAACTTTGCATGTTAAAATCTATCCAGTTTGACGCCAGTAAAATTGAAGCCATTTATTACCACTCAGCAAGGCTCTAAAGGCTTTGAGCAAGAACTCTATTTGCTATGGCATCAGGACAGCCTTTAGCAAATACTAATTTCCTGCCCAACCTGACTATATCCTTTTTCTAAACTCTTTTTTTGAAGCTCTGGAGAGTTTGAACGTTTCCTGGGAGGTGTGCCTCCAGTCATTGACTTACCCTATTAGCTCGGACCCAGAAGGCTGACTGAACTGAAGTAATTTTTTACAATTAGTATAGGCTATGCTATATGTCACTTTTGAAGATAAAGGGACTGAAAAAAGCAGCTCCACTGTCACTGAAATGCGCAAAAAATATTTATTCTAAGACATGTGCATGACTCAAGGCAATAAATATTCGTGCAGATAGACACAGAAGTGCCATAAAATAGCTGCACAGTGATATTAATCATTGGCCGTATTCAAATGTGAAATTGTCTTATTGTTTGATGACTGAGTCAAACACTTTTTTTTCAGAAAAACTTTGGTGTGGTACAGTGAAAAAGTATTTCATTATGTCTATGTCCATCTAGGATGGAGCAGGAGATTGACAGGTGGATTGATGCAGCATCTGCAGTAACGTGGTGTTGCACTGGTGCACTGTGATGAAGAAGGAGCTTTGGGTAATGACTGAAGGAACAAGATCATGAATATGTTACAGTCAGATTTTGAGACCAGTGATTTTGTGAAATGACAAAAATTTTTATGTCATGACATGACATGACTGGTTTCACAAACTGACTTTAACAAATACAAGTGGCCAAAATGAGCCTAGGGTGGCTGGGCTGACACTTAGGGATAAGGTTAAGAGCTCAGACATCTGGGAGAGGCTCAGAGTAGAACCACTGCTTCTCCGTGTTGAGAAGAGTCAGTTGAGTTGGTTCGGGCGTCTAGTCCGGGTGCCTCCTGTACGCCTCCCTTTAGAGGTTTTCCAGGCATGTATTGTGATCCTGCATTTTCTGTCTTTGCCGTGCCCATGTACCATGTTTTTGCCTATGCTCATGTCTAGTTTAAGTTCTGTGCCTGGCCTAGTGCCATAATTGATTCTTGTGTTTAGTGACCACTGCTTTCGTCTGACTATTCTTAGATCATATTGTGTATTTGGTATTTAGGTTTTCTTGTTTTATTATTTTCATGTTTTAGTTTATCATAGTCTCCATGCCATGTTTTGTTTTCATAGCCATGTTTCATATTCCCATGCCATGTTTATTTTCCATGCATTGCACTTTGTCTCCCCCATCTTGTCATGTGTGTATCTTTGCTCACGGTCCCTTGTCTTGCGTGCCACTCATTTCGGTGATTCATTGGTTTCTGGGTTTCAATCTTCTTTCATTATCTCACGTTCTTCCTTCCTCTCTCTTTTACTGTCTTACTAACACCTACTAACAGTTTGTTGTTTTTGCTAATTACTAACCAACACTAACCCTGTATATTTTGACTAACTTACCAACAAGCACTCGGGATTGTATAGCTGCACTTATTAATTGACTAATGATCTCTCAGCAGTCGCCCTATTCTAGTCTCCACCTCTTTGCCTTTCCCTAATAATTCCCTAAGCCTGCTTGCAATATTAAGCCTGATGGCATTTTGTTTGGTTGTAAAGATCAGAAATCATGGTAAGGTTCAATCAGTGGCGTGCACAGACATTATGGGGGGCAAGTGCTCAGGGGGGAGGGGGAGGGGGAGGGCACTTTTTTGCAGACATGGAAAATGTTATTATAGTGTGAGATTCAAAAAATAAAATAAACATCACACGCACATGCTCAATGCAATTCATGACTACTGTCATTCATCACAAGAAGGCACATGGGTAGCCTTCATGGGGATATTTTTCTCAGGCAATGGGGAACTGCCTGATTCTTCTTTGTGTTCATTTATGTTGCCTAACAAAACCTACACAAAAGAAAACGTTCAGCTGAGCAGATAGATTTGTAAAGTCGACGGACATTGTTAATGGTGGTCGTCCTCACGTTATCTATCATTGTTTGGGCTATAGCATTAAACTAGCTAATCAGGTGACCAGTCGGCTCAAAAATGCTCAGTTGTTTGGTGCTGTATGAGCAGTGGCGTACCGTCAGATGCCAGGAAGGCCTTCAGTAACATCACCCTTTCCCGGATAATTGCCCTTAAACTGTGTGCGATCAGGTTTGATTGATTAACAATCAAGCAGTTAATTAACAGAATAGCCACCACCAATGCGTGACACCTAATGATTAAGAAATGCTAATTACAAAGCGATTGCCTGTTGGCTATGTTAATATAATTGATGTGAATCCGCAAGGATGACAATCTGCAAAAAATCCGACACTTTCGCGGACTTCAAAGCAATTATTTTTGTCTTCACTAAGCTGTGCTACTAAGCACTTTGGCTGTCACATTCAGAGTATATAGAACAGATTCTCATGGCTAATTGCTCAATGAACATCGCAAATTAATTTACGCAAATTCAGAAATTATAAAGACGTAGGCTATTGATATTTTTTCCGTAGCCATTGGTGTGCGGAAGTAAGTTAAACGCCGTATAATTTCGTAGTGCAATGTATAACACGGCTTTCAAAAACAAGTTAGATTCTCGTTGGTTCCTCCAATCAGTCTGAGCAACGGTTGCTAATCGGGGAGGTAAACTGCGGGAGGTGTCTGTCATTAAGAAGTGAAAGGTGAGGTTATTGCTGGCCCTGTGTTTCTGCCGACGGACCGTCACTGTGTATGAGACATGCTACTGCACAACAAAATGATTACAGGTTGGGCTTGGAGGGCAAACTGCACGATTTCACTTGATCAGTGTGTTACCTGGCTGCTGGGGCAGAAGACTGTGGCTTCCACACACTGTGAGGAGGTGGCCCATTTCGGGGCATTTTTTTTCAGTAGTTTTTAATCACACAGCTTTTCTAAAGGATCATTTCAACATTGGCCACACTAAAGTGTTAATGATAAAAATAATAATAATAATAATAATAATAAAAGATATAATCATTAAAAAAAAAACGAAATTTCAAAAGGGCACTTTCATTGATAAAGGGCAAAGGGGCAAGTGCTGTAGCACCACCTAGCGTCTATTTGTGCACGCCACTGGGTTCAATTAATAGACAGCGCCTAAACTTTGTATTAAGAATTCCAGCCAAAAGCCAAATGTAGGTTGTGCTCCACTCAAATCCATAGCGTAACAGAGGAATCGTTTTTTTGCATTGCAAATGATGTCACGCAGACCCACTGTATTCTTTTTCTCTTGCCTCCTATTTGTGTCGGTTCGGGTTGAAAAGTTTTAGTGGGGCGGGCGGGGCGGGTTAGCTGTCACGTCGGGGCGGGTTGGTGCGGGTGTTAAAAAGCCTCGACCTGCGCATCACTAGTGGGTTGACAGAAAAAGAGGTGGATATAATCTGTGAACCTGCCTAGACCCTCCATTTAACCATTGCCTCTCTGTACATGTTCCATCTTAAAATGATTTTATCCTAATTATTAATTTAACTAATCCTGTGCAGTTTGTTTAGTATATTCAGACTTTCAGAGTGGTTTTGGTCAAGGCCACAACACACTGAACATTAGACCGTAGAACTAAGCAGGGCAGCCTAAAAAAAATGCAGAGATGCAGAGATCATGTAACTGATAAGCCAAAACTTTAAAACCACTCATCAATGCAGCAACTAATGTTGATTGTCTGTTGTGATTCTGCCTGTTGTCATGTCTCTGCCCTGCCTTGCCATGTCCATGTCTGCTTTGCCATGCCCACGATCTGTTTACCATGTTTATATTTGGATTTTTGCTATGTCTGACTATTCTTTGTAATGTGTATTGGGATTTGGTTACTTTGATTTATTCATGTATTGTCTTAGTTTAGTTTTTCCATGTTTTACTTTATTCCATAGTTTATTCCGGTCCATGTTTTTGTTTCTGCCATGCATTGCACTTTGTCTCCCCCTGTCTGGTCTCTTGTCGTGTTATTGCTCACTGCCCCGGTATTGCGTGCTACTCTTCGGGTGAATTTAATGGTTTCTGGATTTCAGCCTTCCTTCCAATCTCGTGTACTTCCTTCATCTTGCTTTTCTATTTTACTAACCCATTCTAACAGTTTTATTTTGCTAGAGTTACTAACACAAACTAACATTTTATATAATACTAAGTTACTAACGAGCACTAAGGGATTGTATAGCTGCACTTACTAATTGATTAACAAGGTCTCAGCACTCGCCCTGTTCTAGTCTCCCCCCCTTGTCTTTCCCTAATCTTCTCTGCTGCGTTTTCTGTGGATTCTCCACAATTGCTCGCGCTGTCCTTTTTTCCATTATCTACGCACATTAGAACTCCTTGACTGGAGCTGTGTATTTGTCTATAGGATTGTACCGTGATCCCTGTCTGCTTTTTGGCTTCTGCCTATTTTATGTGATTTGGTTCTCCCTCTTGTTCCCTCCTTAGTAATTAGTCTCATTTCTAGCACCTGAGTTCTGTGTAACATGTGATTTCCCTGGAGTGTATATTAGGAGTCTTTTCACAGCACTTGCTTGTCAGATCGTTTCTCTCAGTTTACTTGTGCCATGTTTTTCTCACCTTGTTCTCTCAGTGATACTTTTCTGACTGGACCGTCCAACTTTTGATTTTTGGCTTTGTGATTTTGGATTTATTGTTGCGTCTGTGTTTTGACCCTTTACTGCCCGACTACGAATTCTATGATTGCTGCCCTGGTTACGGTTTGGATTACGCCCACTGGATTTTGGCTTTGCTTCTCTGACATACCTGTGCTTGTGTACCAAACCCATTTTTGCCCGACCACGAGTACTGTGATTGCTGTCCTGGTTTTCGTCTCTGTTTTTGCCCAACTGGATTGTGATTTTTGGATACTGGACTTTGTACCTTTGCCTTCTGCCCTGCGGGGGGTTCCCCTCCTGATCAATAAAATCAGATCGACTGCATTGCTTGGTTCTCGCAACTGGTTCCTGAGCAAATTATCACATAACAGCACATGTACCTGTTTGCAGAAAGACTTAAAATGGTAAACGAATTATCAGTTCTCGTATCAATATGTAGGATGTGTTAGAAATGGGAACTCAACGACTTTGACAAATGCTAAATTGTTATGGCTTCTTGAGTGGGTTAGAGCATCTCTGAAGAGGCAAGACTTCTGGTGTGCTCCCAGTGAGCAGATGTGAATACTTACTGATAGTGGTCCAGGAGGGACAAACCATGAACTGGCGACAGGGTTTTTGGGTGCCCAAGGCTCATTGATGCTATGAAGGCTATCCCGTCTGATCCAAATCAACAGAAGGGTGTCTCTCACAAGGCACTGTGAATTTCAATGTATTTACATTAGGAATGTCTCATTACACACAGTGCATCATACCGTGCAGTGTTTTGCAGTTTTTAGCTAGCTGACCAAAGTGCCGAGTCTGACTGTAGTTCACCTGTCAAAGTGCCCCCACTGGGCACCTGACCTCAGAACTGGACCTTGGAGGAGTTGAAGAAGGTCCCCTGGTTCAGTGAGTCCCATTTTCTTGTACCTGTGTTTCGACTGGGTAGGTATGGATCATTTACTTCAAAAGATGGTATCAGGATGATCTGAGAAGACAAGCTGGTGGAGGGGAAAGTGATTTGCTGGGAAACCGTGGGTTAGAGAGTTAAAGTGATATCAGTTTGATGGAACCTTTTTGGCAAAATAAAGGGGACCTTTGTTACATTCAGCAAGTGGTTTTAATTTTGTGGCATATCGGTGTACATATAAATTTGCTTATAGAGGGAACATAATCTGAGCTATGTTAGAGTCCCTCAATGCCATTAGGACACTGGGGGCAGTCTCTTCCCACAAATACCTAAGTAGTTTTATGACTGCAGCAAGGTCCTGTAAGGTGCAAGGAAGTCAATGCAGATAAAACGTTGTCTGGTGAGGTCAAATGAAATGAGGTAAAGAAAACATTGATCAATTCATTATCTTAACCAGGGCTTCCCAAACTCAGTCCTGGGGCCTATGTATGCTGGTTTTTGCTGCACCCTGGTTTGCAATCCTAGGATTTTAACAAGCTGTTAATTTGTCTTAATTAGGTGCATTTTTGTTCAGAGCAGCAATTTATCCTCTCCTGACAAACAGTATTTTGACAGATATGCATGCAAACAGTGAGGAATAAATTCCGCATCCAGATTGCAATATATGAGTAACAACTGCATAAAAAGAGGGAAAAAAATGTCCCCAATCAAAGGAAAAAAATCAACAGGTTCCTAATTGGTGAAACTGTGGGCACATGGTTGCAAAAACTAACAATTTACTAAACAAGAAAATGACAGTCAAAGCGGTTTTTTGTTATGTTTTTGTTATTGAGAGCAAGCAAATTATTTTGAAAGAATTCTAATCACCCGTGTTCAGCAAACTGATTATTTTCTCAGTACCTTATTTGATCTGTTTAAAAATGTAATTACCTGAAATTGCTTGCCACATAGAAAAAAACAAAACAACCAAAACTTTATATGCAAGGGTTTTTTTTTCGGTCTTTTATTCTTCATGGCACAAATTGATATTTCTATAAATATTTGGCTTAAAACAGCAAATAACATATTTAAACACAAAATGCACCCAATCTGGACAAATTAACAGCTTGTTAAAGTCCATTGAGGGCAATTATGGTTGGGGAAAAAAAACCAGCATACACAGGGAGGCCTCAGCACCGAGTTTGGGAACCCCTGATCTAAACCGCTTCTTCCTGCATGAGAGTCATCGTGGAGATGGATGGACAAAAAGGCAGGAACACACCTTGGACTGCTTCCCAATAGAAAGTCGCCTCAAGTTAGCCTTTTTTTTTTAAATTTGAAAATGGAAATCTAAGACCGGCTGATGAATGTGAGTATGCGTGTGCAGGTGGCGTTGTTAAGATACACCTGGGGAAATTATTTTGGCGTTGGAGACATTATGCTGCATAAATCCGGAATTCTTGCACCATGTCCGGATATATTGACAGTCTTTTTCATAAGCGGCGGGCATGTTGGCCAACAAAACATCGTGAGACGTTTTAAAATGCTCATTTCTCTCTGCAGCCAAAGCGCTGAGTGAAATCAGCTCTAAGCCGTAGCTTACATGTGGCTTAGTGTCTTTCCATGCACGCAGCACACTAAATAGTGTCCTGCGAAAAAAAGGGAGGTTTCATCAATTAATTCTCGATTGGGGGTGTATTTGTTGTAATGCCACACTCGGCGCATCTGATCGTTCTCGCGTCATGTGTCGGATGAAAAACAAATGGGTAACATCTTTCGCTTTTGAAGGGGCAATGGGACACCGTGAGCCAGTACACCCTCACTATCCACAGTTAATTCAACTGCGGCGTCATGTGCCGACAAGTTGGTAACACTTGCTTCAACACACACCCGGAACAGCGGACGTATTACATCGACTTTAGCATGGCGCGGTCCTGCTGAAGAATAATATCGGCGAAGTCCGCCTCATGAGTTAAAGTTTCCAGTCAACGTGGAGGAGGACGTTTCTCCGAGCTGGCCAGCCACCTTGTCTGTCAGGTACTGCAATTTCACTAAACTTAGCGAGCTACAATTGACATTGTAAATATGTGCTTTTCAGTAGTAATCTTCCATAGATTTAAACGAGTAGTTAGCTCTTAGAATCCCGACCAAGTTGTTGTTGTTTTGTGCACTTTCATTTTCCTGCTTCTGAGAAATGTATTGTATTGATTTGACTGATCATGAGATGATCTTAAACTAGATGGTGTGTGTGTATAGCTGGCTAGCAATTTTGCTAACATGGGTAATTTTGCAGTGACTGTTGGATCTAGCGCTAGCAGTAGTTACATTATCGCTAGCTAGCTCGATGACTCGAGTTAACTGACGTTAAAGTTAGCGCACGTTGACGAGCTTGATTGAGGAGAAGTTTATTTTCTGCGGGTAAGTTAGTTATTTAACGGCAGTTGGTTAGGTGTGCTGGCACAGTTTAACTCCGCCAATCGGAAACTAGTTGGATTCGGGTAACTAATGAGTTTCAGGCGTTAGCGACCATAGCCAGAACTGAACTGCCTCCACACTTAACGTTAATTATTTAATGTAGGCGTTAGCGCTGCAATATTAGCTACTAACATGAATTAGCATAGCTAGCATTTGGTAATCCATATGGATGATGTTTGTCAAGCGTAGGTAGCTTGCTACGTTTGCCCACTTGAACTTAACCACAGCATAAACAAGCAATGTCGTTAAATTCGCTTGCGAACTCTGGTTATAAGCTTGCGGTAGGGAGTTAACAGCCCGCTCGGTAAACTGTTTTCATAACAACAACTCTTGGTGACACTTGGAGATGAGCGACGTTTTATTTTTAATGCGAGATTCCATCGCTGATTGTCTTAATGATTGAGTAATGAGTTCATATGATTCGCGAGCATAAGTTAGTCCTGTATGTCTTGTAGCTTATTAGCTTGGTGTTGGTATGTCAGCCGATAACATTTTTGTGTTCTTGCATAGTTTTGTACTCGCGTCAGTGACGCGGTAGCCACCTGTTGCTGACAGTAGTCTTGTTGGATAACGTTAGCCCCTGCATCCAATTCAGGATGTTCCATGCAGGCTCTGATCAGGACCAGTGGCCGGTTTCGCAAAGATATTTAAGATTGGTCTTTAGTGCCAGACTAGTCTTCCCCCTTTTTAATATGAATGGTCAAATGAAAGTTTGACCATTTCATAAAAAGAAACACTGACTAATTTTAAGCCAGAAATATTCAACACCTTACCCCCAGGCGAACTCAGGTCGGAGACCCATGTTACCATGGAAACAACTAGTGACACCCGTTAACCTGGAGCATCAAACAACAAAAAGGAAAACATGGCTCAGTATGTGAGGCGATTCCATGTCAAATCAGCCAGATTTAGGAAAGTTCCCGTTGTGACATCTTAGATTTTCATGATTTTTTTTTTTTTTTTAAATGAAATGCCTTGGGATATATCATGAAGCCATGCCAAGTTTCAGTTGCAAAGTCTTTATAGTTTTTGAGTTAGACCCCACTTATAACGTCTGGGGTAAAAAATGAAACTGAACAAATAATTTCTGGCCTTATATTTCTGAAAGTACTTTTTCCCTAGCTTCTGTAACATATCTTGTTTATACTCTAGCTATTACGATTCAAAAATTTATTATGGATTGAATTTAGGGAACATTTTGGTCTTGGCCGAGTAATATTTTTGATTAATAACACCTCCCTTTCAGATACTTGATTTTTAACAATATTTGCACATCTAAAGTTGCATTTGAGCTGATGTTCATCATCTGTGTACTACAAGTTCAAAAAAAAAAAATTGGCGGTCTAAAGCATTACATGTCTGTGATATGAAAAGGGCCAGAAGTGAAGAGGGCGATTCCATGAAAATGTGAACAAGATCAAGAAATATTCAAAATGCACCAAATGAAGCTGTGTTTATGATTTTCTTATGCATATAACCCCTTATTTCGGGAACAAAAAGATCTCCGTTTTTTTTTTTTTTTTAACCCTTTGTCTGCTAGTACCGTATATCAGACAACACGCGGTTGATCTGGCATAACTTTTTACACAGGCTGTCTCCCATTGGTGTAGATAGTGCTGCTGTTTTCTACCATGAATGGGTAATGGATTGTAAGGTTTCATTGCCACCACCCATAGATTGAACTTGGGCCTTTTCCACATTTCAATAATTTGGCTTGAAATTTTACCAAGCCCCGTTGTCCTGTACGACACCAAAACTATGAATTTATCTTTGTACCACTTGTTTAGAATATTTTACAACAATGGTAATTATTATTTTGAGTGTTGGTACTAAGCAACAATATTTGCCATAACTTGGTTAGTACTAGACACCAGATATTTACTTGTTCCGTATGACACTTTGTCCTGTACCAATGCAGTTTTCAGTATTTTGAGAGACCCCAAGGTACACGCAAGGCAGAAAATCGGTAAAAATCGAATCATTTTGTTTTCGTTATCTCAGCTGGCAAAAGGCGGCATAAAACGGAGGGTAGCATGTGAATGGAATTTTCGGCTGGCCGTGCGAATTTCAATAATTTCTAGCACAGATCATGAAGATCCACACTCGTGACAAGTTATAAAGTGGCGTATTGTCTCAGATCGCAGACAGCGCCAAATTTCAGGTAAAGTAAAGCAGAATGCACATGGTACGGCAAATTTAAACCCTTTGTGCAGAAGGCGAAACTGGCTATTTATGTGTTACCTTATTGAAGGCTTTCTTATTCAAGAGAGCAGCTTCACAAACAGGAAAGGAATGGCTCAATTGAATCAGGGTACTCAAAGCAATTAGAATTCCATTGTATTTCAGTTCATTGTCATGATTTTGGTAGAGGAAAACAGGCAGCAAATGCCCATCTTCATGAAAATTCGGCATTGAAATTTTATTAAAAAAAAAAAAAAAAAAACGGAAAAATTACTAGGTTTTAAAACTATACTTTTCTGGGAATTTCATAAACTCCATGACCACAAGTGCAAGTCCTCTGATTGCTGAATTCTAAATTACATGCTCTCTAGAACCCAAATGAGACAGCTGTCCAGGTGGCTTCCCAAAGTTAAAGATCAATGTCAATTTTTTAATGGATATTTTGTCAGATTAAAGGAGTGGTGCTGGGCATTGTTTTTTGGATTTGAGCAATGCACTTAATGAAATGCCATTCATTTATTTGGGTGTGGAAACAGGCTTAACACTCCCGGCATTGGTAGCAACAGTCTGTGCGGCTGTTTGCATTGTTGATCCCTGCATTATTTTTGTATTTTCTGGCTGATGCTCACCAGTGTCTACTTGCTTGTTCTCCCACAACAGATGCCATTTGTATTTGGGGAAATTAAAACCCTAACTCTCATGCTGCTTTTTTGAATACAACACTCAATTTTGCCAAGATACCTAAATTTTGATGAGAAGAATCAGAGGAATACAGTCATTCTGGTTTTTAAACATGCTTAATTTGGATTTTTATATAGATAAACTTTAAAAAAAATTTTTTTATTTTTTTCTTTCCCTTTGCATCTCTAATCCCACCCGAGAGGGGCAGTTTGCATCTCTCCTCCAAAGCATGCGTCCGTCAGCTACTGCTTCTTTACACACAGGTTGTAATTTCGCAAGCTCAGAACAAGGGCGGAGGATACCCAAACATGAGCAAGCTTAGAATCTCAGAAGAGGGCCCGGCTGGCCAACAGGAGGTACTGGAGCAACGAACAAATCTACAGCTCCTGGCAGTCCCTTCCCGATATTTTTTTTTTCCCTGCAGTGCGAAGCCAATGGTACACTGCCCTGAAAAGGCTAGCGACCACTGCCAGCTGCTACGACCCTTGATCGACCCTGCGTTGTGGTTACTACTGCTCCGCAACGCGGAGCCTTAAATGAGTGAGCCAACCCGGCAGCCGCAATTAATTTGGAGTTTTAAAAAAATATGAAGCGTAAAATATAATCAACGCAACTCCCAGTTTTGAAATCATGTTGAAATCCTATTGTTGCTATCGTCGTCTGTGGCAGTCAGATGCAATGACGATAGCACCGCCAATTTTATCCATCAGTTAAACTATTTTCTGTCAAATACATCATGCGTTTCATTAATGAGGTGTGGGTTCCCCCCCCCCTCTTTAAAATGTATTTTCTTGGTGCATTTTCCTCAGAGAGGGAAGTTTTATTCAGATTTTTATTGCTATTGTCCCTCTGTCAGACTGCAACCTGTGACTGTTGCGTTTCCCCGCCAGCTGTAGTGAGATCGTATTGCTCAAGACTACTGTACATGGGTAAAAATTGTTTACATCTGTTTTCCAGGAGGATGAACCTTCATCAGTTTTCATAAAGACTTTGTCTGCATTGAAACGATGTGAAAATTGGCTTCAAATGTTGTCGATTTCATGGGATCACGACAGCCAGCCATCCTTGTTTTGAATTGCAGTGCAATGCCCCACAAATTTGGACCTATTGTAATGCATCTGACTGACCTTTTTAGATTCTGTTGTCACATCAGACAGTCGCTCTGAAAGTCTATCATTTCTCACCAAGTTTTCTGTCAGATTTTCTAGAATGGTATATTGGTCTTGATTTATTCGGTAAATAAAATGTGTAATTATTATTCAAGCAATCATAGACAGGAACAGCTAGAAAGCGGTTATGCTTTTAAGGATCAGAGGCTCACTGCACGCCATTAAAAGTTTTCTGGAGGAGCATTCAAAATCCAGCTGGAGGTGGCCAAATAAGGAGGGGATGGACCATTTAAATGGACATGACAGAACTGCTCAGTTCAACTTTTTAAAAAATTTTTTTTATAAATTTGGCATCTCCAATCCCACCCGAATCTGGAATGCCCAATTGGGGAACTATGTACAAAGCTTGCTCGTATGCGACCCCTTGCTGCCAACTCAGGATAGTGAGACAGTTCACGGCTCTCCTCCGAAGCACGTGCCTGTCTGCCACTGATTCTTGTACACTCATTGGTTGAATCTTCGCAAGTTCAGAACTAGGGCGGAGGATACCCGGACATGAACCAACCCGGAGTCTTCCTGACGAGCGCCTGTCTGGCCAACAGGAGGCGCTGGAGCAACGAACAAAGCTGTTATTATATACCCAAATACGGCAGTCCCTTCCCAATTTGAAACCCTGTAGCGCGATAGCCAATTGTGCGCTACTCTGAAAAAGCTGCCGACCCCTGCCGGTGGGTATGCCGGGGCTCGAACTCGCAACGTGGTTATCACCTCCAGTGCCTTAACCGTGTGAGCCACCCGGCAGCTCTCAGTTCAACTTTTACATGAATCGCAAGTATATTTGTCCAGAAGGAATTGCATTTATAAATTCAGTGGAATATAAGTCATGGGCCTATTGTTTGTGACATGGAGAGGTTTTGCAGGATGTTTTTTCTAGGCGCTAACGTGGAGAAAAGCAGGGATTTGTTGTGATCGTTGCGCTTTCACAACTTGTATTCAAGTCCCAGCGTTTTTCCTGATTATTTATTTATTTATTTATTTAATTATTTTTTTTAACTGATTCCATAGTAGCTGTCCTTGCACAGCTGCAAATGCCAACTTATAAATCGAGTCCCTGATCCTCTCTTTATATATATATATTTTTTTTAATATATATATATATATATATGTGTGTGTGTGTGTGTGTGTGTGTGTGTGTGTGTGTGTATATTTTATTTCATATTTGGAGTATGTCCTGCCAAAGATCTCCATTATCTTTTGTGAAAAATGTCATTCTTTCGATTTCCATGAAGTGAATCGTTCTTAAATTTTGACCAACTTGTTTCTTTTTATCAAAACTTGATGACGTGACCATCA
Source organism: Gymnothorax reevesii (assembly GCA_029721435.1). Taxonomy (NCBI): domain Eukaryota; kingdom Metazoa; phylum Chordata; class Actinopteri; order Anguilliformes; family Muraenidae; genus Gymnothorax; species Gymnothorax reevesii. The sequence continues at coordinate 106,733,954 of CM056577.1, read as the reverse complement.
GAGAGAACTATAAACAGTTCTTATGAATTTTTCAGAAGTATTTTTCTTGGCAAGACTGCAGTAAATTTCAAACTTTAATTCAAAATAAACATGTAGCGTTGAGCGATGAAACTCTTCATGCAAATATTGTTCAGTGTTTTATGTCCCTGCTGAAAGAATTTCAGAAGGGGACTATGAAATGAGCAGTATGTGTATCCGTTCATTCATGCGTACATTCGTCCATCCACTAAAAACTGTTTACCCTCTACAAAATTGATCACTCCATCTACATAGTTGGATGAGATTCATTATGTCTCCAATTTTAGAATTAAAATGTTTTATATTTTATATCGGACAAGAAAGCGTAGTTCTGAATTCATACCTTGACATGTTTCGACGGGAACTCCCATCTTCCTCAGAAGTGTCCCATGATGGTATTGTGATGTGTCTTATTAGCTGTTTTTATTGAGGCAGGATGGTCACGATGGGAGTTCCCATCGAAACATGTCAAGGTATGAATGCAGAACTACGCTTTCTTGTCTGATAGTTTAAATTTGACGACTTATATCTACAGTCATGCAACTTGGGTGCAGTTATCCTTGGGTCACGTCTCATGTACCCCCTACAGGTGGAGGGGGGTCAAAGGTCATTAGGGGTCATTGATCCAAAATGGTAATAAGGGCATTGTAACTAATACTTCCGTGGATTTTCATTGTTCTCGAAAATGATTGTTGGGTCAAATAACGCTCATGACCTCAGCAGTTGGGGGGTCAGAGGTCATGTTGGGGTCATTGATCCAAAATCTACATCAGTGGTCATCTACTTACTTCAGTAGATTTTCATGAAACTTGGTTGAAATGATCCTTGAGTCAAGTCACGCACATGCCCCCTCAGTCAAAGGTCATCATGTTCGGCGGGGACATGTTTTGCACATTGCATAAAGCCAATTTCCCCTTGTTTAATTAAGAATGAATTTTATGTCTGTTCTGTGCAGTTATCTTTCTCTCTCCGTAGCAGTAAAAATCTTAACTAGAGAACATGGTCTGTCAGAATGATTGCATATATGGTGGACATAAAGATGAACGTATGATTTACTGAACTGAGTGGGATAATGTGATTCATGGCCGTCAGAATGACCATTGCAACATGCCTGCAAATTTGTAACCAAATGTAGTAATGACAAAAGAAGAAAAAAAAAAAAAAAACTATGTTCTTGTGCACCTCAACACTTGTTTTAAAAATAAGGTTTATGTGACATTTGACTACTGTTTATGATTATAAATATACGGGAGTTGACTGGGTTCAGTAACTGGAGAACACGCCAAATGTCTTAAAAACTGTCTCTTTATTTGTCTACAGGACGTTGATAAGACCACAAATTAAGCGGTGAAGCCTTGGAGCATTCCAGTGTGTTATTAGAAACATCATGATCACTTCAAATGGTAAAATCTTGCTGCCGTTTGGTCGGTGTCAGCATTTGACTAATAACAGTAATGTTTTCACCACAAAGAATTTCACATTGTCTCGACCATTTGGTTATTTGCTTTTGCATCATATGATTTTCGAAAAGATGACAAAAGATGATTTCAAAGTGATTATTTTTCATTTCATAAATTAACATGACATGCCCTAATAGTGAATAATACTGCTTTTGCACTGTTTGCAGTATATGTTATTAACAGCACAGCCATACTTTGTTTTGATAGTTTAGCAGTGCTTGTGAAGGCCCAATTTGGGTCTTAGTTACTTGGAGTTACTTGTGTCCTGTTGCCCAGTCCTTGCCGTCAAGGCCTTTTTTTGTGCTTTTGCTGCATAGGGAATGTGACCTGGGAAGACTGAGTGCCAGCTGCGAGACATTGCTGTGGCGATGAAGATCCGATTGTCACGAGGTCTGGCCCTTCTGGTGAAGGCCGGCCTGCTGCTATCTGTGATGTGGCTGGCCTACTTCTTGTTGGAGCACTCTGGGACTGCCTCTGTGGGCTCTGAGGATGATGGAGTGCGGAGCCTGCATGAAAGGCAGTTTTCTGCCTTGGATGAGAGTAGGGAGCAGCTGGCCAGGCCGGTTTACATCAAGCCTCCTCCTAACTCCAGCGCACCAGGGGAGTGGGGGAAGGCTGCCCACCTGACTCTCGATTCTGAGCAGAAAAAGCAGGTGGACGAGTCTGTCGAGCGCTATGCAATCAACATCTACGTCAGTGACCGCGTATCGCTGCACAGGCATATCCTGGACAATAGGATGCATGAGTGAGTAAAGTTCTACCCATCCTCGGGACCTATGAAATCCATTTTATTTTTTCCCAAATTTAGTTTTTTCCGAACGCCGAATGGCGTTTCGGGGATATTATGTTTTTGGTCCCACTGCCGCCGCCGCGCCGCCCTACGTGTTAACGCGATAACTTCAGTAATATTTCAAATACAAATTTCATGTTTTGCATATAAGGAAGTATCATAGAGAGGAAGAACTGATTCGATTTTGGACAATTTACAATTTCTAGATTGGCCACCAGGGGCCAAAAACTGAAATCACTGTTTCTATCATATCTCCGGAAATATTTGTCCGATTCACCTCAAATCAAGTGCAAATGAAAGGTTGTGACCTGAGGATGTGTCCCACGATGACATTATACCTGTTTGGTTCAAAATTTTGACACCAGGTGGAGCTTTGTCACATAAATTCACCATTTTGCCATATCTTTGGAACCATTTGTCCGATTGACCTGAAATTAAGTTCAACTGAAAGTCTATTCTAGGTCTACTCAAGGATTGGGGAATTGGAGGATTGGGGCCGTTCGGGGATATACCTTGTTTAATTCTGTTTTTGTACAATTTAAGTTGATTTTATTTGTTGTTGCACTTTATTGTTCTTGCACCACAAATTATTTTTGCTCGTTGCTGTCGCAGTTTTTTGAAACCAAAAAAAAAAAAACCAGAAGACACTTCTCCAATAAATGCATTGTCTACTGGTTTATTTCTGTTACTTTTAGTTGGCCTAGATGATATTCAGTATCCCACTTAGTGCTTCATCGCTTGCAATGTTGTGAAAATCAACCCCAGTCTGCTCTTGTAGCTGAATGTGCTCCCTTTTTTGAGATTAAAAACCACACATGGGTAAAGACATGTCAGGCTGACGATAGGATAATGTGAACAATGCTGTCTGAGCTGCATAGTTCATTTATAATAGGTGTATTAATGATCAATTATCAATATCATTGGCAGAAATGGAGGGTCCGAAAATCTAATTTTGCTTTAGGCCCCATGGAGGCTTGGGCCGGCTTTGCCCGTATGTAAGGATAGTTGCGTTGTAGACACGCATTTCGCACAGAGATGTCAGCAAAGTGGCGAGAATGAAGCGAGAATTTCACTTCGGTTCAAAGAATGTCTAACTTTCTTTGCGTGTCCTGTGGACGTGAGCAAGATGCTGTGGCATCCTTCACCAAATCTGTTTCATCCTCGGCATTGGTGATGTCACACACTCATTTGTGCTTTCATTATCGGTGGAGAGTAAAAATGCAGTTTGAACTTCACTCACAGTAGCCTTTTTGGAAAATGTAGATGTAAACAAAAAACGTTGCCTTGCAAAACCCCTTGATTAAGTGAATAAGAAACTGAAGAAAGCAATTAATTTATGCATTCATTTAATTTATTTTATTTATGCATTTCTTTTCCAGAGAAGATGCAAGTCTTGCTCAAAATCTACCAGGCAACCATATGAAGGAAAGTCGGAGTCACTTATTTAGGTGCAAATCAATCTTTGGTAGTAGTTTTTCGCGAATTAAACTTTACTGACCCTCACGAGCGTTTTTCTTTTGTTATTTGATCTTAGGCATTTAAAATATTTTGATGCACGCGGGCAGTTGCTCCTTGTGAAATGGTGATCACAATTAAACTCATGCGAAACGCATGAATAAGGAAGTTATCCTTGTGTAAACCTTAAAAGCCTTTTGTGAAATCAGCTCAATGTATCGTTTTTCATGGGAAAAATGAGGTGCCTCCCTGGGACGCATGGATAGTGAGTTTACTGCATCCCTTCAGATTTGAATGCGTCAGGGACGCAGGACACGTACCTAGCAACATCACTGAAAAAGCGTGAGTGGACATGTAATAGTGGTGTAACGATATGCTGATACAGTATCGTATTGCAATACAAAGCCTACGATACATTGATTCAGAGGATGTCGGGATACAAAAGGCCTTTTAAAATGGTCCTCATAATTTCTTAAACCCAGAAATTGCAACATTTTCTATCATTTTAAATGAAAACGTAGTGACCTGCCTCATATTCCCTGTGGTTGCATCACTCAAAGTGCAATTTGTGATATGAATGTTTTTTCTTGTGAATGGTAGTGGAGACCAATTCAGCTTTTATCACTAAGTTGAAGACATTGAATTGAACAGTAAACGCACAATGGTACCTAAAGTAAGCTAACTGTATTCCTTTATTTTAATGAACGTCAAAAGCCTTGTCTTGGGAAATCTTTGTGTTGCTGCTTACTTGTAGTAGAAAGAGAATCCGCAGTAAAAGAATTGCTAGTGTATCGGGATATTGTCTTGCAACCCCTGTACGGGGATAGGTATCGTATCCTGACCCCACAGTATCGTTACACCTCTAACATGAAAAGCTGGAAATGGTGTTTACCAAACGAAAGCGGTAAAAAACCACGTGTATGCGTACCAGTTCAACGTTTGCTTTCTGCCGTATTGGAGCAGTGCCTGTGTAAACGAGTATGAGACCCGACCCTGGCATCTCCCACCGTTAGCCATTCATGGTTGACGCAAATCACCTCATGAAAATATTCCCCCTACAATATTGCCATTGTTGATGAGAATCGGCTAAAAAGGCTTCAATGTGAATGTTGCTCATCCTCCCAGTCTTCAAAAAATATATGTTGAGCTGTATTTGTAGATTTTTAGTTCTTTAAATACTACTCAGAATAGTGCAGAATCCCATCCACCCCAAAAAAATAGCAAGTCAGACTTGAATGGTTGTGACACTTCATTGAAGATTATAAATTCCCAAGAAATTCTATATCTTATGGATATGTTGCAAATTGGAAATTTTTGAAAGCCATGCTTTAAGAAGGTGCTTCCTCTTTATTCACGAATGTTAACATCCTTCATTTTGCTTTGAGCATTTTATGTTGTAATGTCCTCTGTTGCAATGAAGAGACAATAGATAAATGGTGAGTCTCACCAAAAATGACAGTGTTGGAGTCGGGTATAATAAGATTTTTAACATCTGATAAGCAGTTGACATTAGCTGCAAAGAACTTGTTTTGTTGGTGGCAGGACGAAATAAATGACTCGGGGTGCCTTCTAATAAAACAACCCAAATTCCAAAAAGGTTTGAATGCTGTGTAAATTGTAAATGCAAATCTCATACACATATTTTATTCACAACAGAACATGGACAACATATCAGTTGTTGAATGTGAGACATTTTACCATTTTATGAAAAATATATGCCCATGTTGAATTTGATGGCAGCTACACATCTCATAGTTGGGAGAATGGCAACAGAAGGCTGGAAAAGTAAGTGATGCAAACAGTTGGAGTTTGCAACTAATCAGGCTAATTGGCAACAGGTCAGTAACATGACTGGGTATAAAAAGAGCATTTTAGAGAGGCAGTGTCTCTCAGAAGTAAAGATGGACAGAGATTTTCCAATCTGCAAAAAACTGCATTTAAAATTTGTTAAACAATTTCAGAAAAATGTTCCTTAATTTAAAATTGCTAAGACTTTGGGTCTAGTACATTATATCATCTGTGCACAAGGGACAAGTCTGAAAGTCAATATTGGATGCTCACGAGGGATATTTGGGCCCTCAAGTGGCACTACATTTAAAATGGGCGTGATTATGCTCTGCAATACACTGCATGGGCTCAGGAACACTTCCAGAAATCATTCTCTGTTAACACAAATGCAAGCTAAAGCTGTGTCATGCAAAGAAGAAGCCATATGTGAACACTATCCAGAAACGCATGCATGCATATTGTTCCATACATATTGGAGACCTTGCCGCAGTTCTTCGGTAGGCTTGTATCTCAGTTGTATTATCTGGGGAGAGAGAAACCAGACAACCTTGATGTTGAGACCAGGGCTTTGTTGAGGCTATATTTTCTGTATCAAGTGCCTTCAGCTAACTAAGAAAATACCTTTCAGAAATATTTTATGGGAAAGGTGTCTGAAATGTGTTCCTTGTCTGTAGAAACATTAATGTGGAAAACAAAAACGTGAGACCAAGTTTAAATTAAATTCTTGGTTGCCTGAATCATTTCCACAGTACTGTATATTGTGTATTGCTTTAACAATATATTTCATTTATAGAGAATGAAGTAGGAGGTTATATGGTTTAGTGTCATACTCTCTTGAAATTGGTCTGTTTACTTTTAATTTTAATCCGAAATACACAACAGGAGGTCTTCAATTTATAAATGCTGCATGAGGATGTCCTGATACTACGTGACTACCACTGGGAGGTTGCGTACGATCATGCTGCAGTGAAATTGGTCTGCGGCAATGCAAATTTTCTCTTTTTAATGCTAATTTGAAATAAGAGAGAACACATCAAATACAGTATCTCACAAAAGTGAGTACACCCCTCACATTTTGACAATTAATTTATTATATCTTTTCAAGGGACAATGCTACAGAAGAGAAACTTCTATATATTCTGGAGTAGTCATGGTACAATATGTGTAGCAGTGTAGATTTACTGCACTGTCCAAATACCTGAACAAACAGTCACTATTTCCAAAATGGATGGCAACAAAAGTGAGTACACACCCCAATTGATAAAGGTCAACCGAGCAATGAAACGCGACTTGTTCATCGTGTTCATGCTTTTGTCTGTTCGACTGGGCCATATGAGGTTGTGTAGCATGTTGAAGGGTTAAATTGTGGTGCTTTGGCTGCGATGCTCTCATTCTGGTCACTGGATGGTCAACATGGCACCTCATGGGAAAGAACTCTCTGAGGATCTGAAAAAGAGAATTGTTGCTCTCCACAAAGATGGTCTAAGCTACAAGAAGATCTGTGAAACCATGAAACTGAGCTACAGCACGGTGGCCAAGGTTATCCAGCGGTTTTCCAAGACGAGTTCTGCTCGGAACAGGCCTCGTCAGGGTCTACCGAAGAGGTTGAGTCCTCGTGCTCTGCGTCAGGTGCTCAAGTTGGCTTCAGAAAACAGATGCAGGATTTGCTGGCAGCATTGCTAACAAGGTTGTAGCAGTGGGATAACAGCCTGTCAGTGCTCAGACCATACGCCATGCTCTGCGCAAAGTTGCATGGCCGTCAGCCAAGATGGAAGCCTCTTCTGAAGCTAGCCCACAAGAAAGCCGGCAAACAGTTTGTTGAAGACAACCTGTCCAAGAACATGAACTACTAGAACCATATTCTGTGGTCTGACGAGACCAAGATAAACTTGTTCGGCTCAGATGGTGTCCAGCATGTGTGGCGGCGCCCTGGTGAGAAGTATCAAAACAAGTGTGTACTGCCTGCAGTCAAACATGGTGCTGACAGTTTCATGGTCTGGGGCTGCATGAGTGCTTCTGGTCCTGGGGAGCTGCACTTCATTAATGGAATAATGGGTCCAACATGTACTGTGAGATTCCGAAGCAGAACATGATGCCCTCCCTTCAGAAACTGGGCCGCACGGCTGTTTTCCAACATAACGACCCAAAACACACCTCCAAGATGACAATTGCCTTCCTGAAGAAGCTGAAGGTGATGGTATGGCCAAGTATGTCAGACCTGAATCCCATTGAGCACCAGTGGGGCATCCTCAAGAGGTAGGTGGAGGAGCAGCAGGTGTCCAACATCCACCAGCTCCGTGATGTTGTCATGGAGGAGTGGAGGATCCCAGCGAGAACCTGTGCAGCTCTGGTGAATTCCATGCCTCGGAGAATCAAGGCAGTGCTGGACAACAATTGCGGTCACTCTAAATATTGACACTATGGACACAATTTGGCATGTTGACAGTAAGGTGTACTCACTTTTGTTGCCACCCATTTTGGAAATGGTGACTGTTTGTTCAGGTATTTGGACAGTGCAGTAAATCTACACTGCTACACATATTGTGCAATGACTACTCCAGAATATATTCAGTTTTCATTTCTGTAACGTTGGCCCTTAAAAAGATAGATATACTAAATTAATAGTCGAAATATGAAGGGTGTACTCACTCTTGTGCGATACTGTATATGGAGTGATTAAGAGAGATTTAATTTCAGAATTTCTCATCATGGCTAATTGACTCTGGGGTGGTGTTCTGTAATGCCATCTTGAAACTGACTTTTGCAACAAGGAGTTTTGTTTTTAATTATATTCTGAATTGAGAGGGAGCATCATCTAAAGTATGTGATATTTCAGAGGACTTGAATTTTGAAATGCCACGTCAGAATATCCTGTTACTGACTGAGAAGCACTCAGGTGGTGTACTAATAATGCTCTCATGACATTAGTTTGTGGGAACATGGGGTTTCCTTATGATTGTAATCTGATTATTTGAGAAAATGAGCCAGGAAAAAATCATATTTCAGAGGGTTTTAATTTTGAAATTCTGGATCAGAATATCCTGATACTGTCTGAGTGATTCTGAGGCATGTACTGTCGAGGCTGATGGCTTGAAATCGGCACAAGCGCCATTCATTTTCGCTCTGGCTTTGCCTGCCAACATGATGGCGTAAACAACAGGAGTCACGTGACGACCGGAGCTCTATCCACTTTTGCCATTTCATTTTGGCTGCTGGCAATGGTGTGGAAAATTAAGGAAACACGTTTTCAGTTGGCTTAAAACTGTGTAAACTTAATCAGTTTCAGCACCTCCTGTTCAAAATTTCACTTGCTTATATTATGTGTAGAATTTTTATTTTTATGCCGGGGCATATAGTTTATCGTCCGTCTGTCTGTCTGTCTGCCTGCCTGCCTGCAGCAGGGGAAAAAAAAAACTTCCTGCAATACTTTCACCTGCACCTGGAGGTATCACTGATCTACGAACAAAGCTTGTTATTTTTAGAATTGGATTTTCCCCCTGATGTCTTACTACTCTGGGGTGAAATGATCGTGCGGTACAGATGTTTTTGATTTTACTGGAGTCTGAATGATTTTTTTTTTTTTTTCCACTTTTGTCACAGATGTCGGGCAATAAAATATGACTATCGAAGTATGCCCACAACATCGGTGGTCATCGCGTTTTACAATGAGGCGTGGTCCACCTTGCTGAGAACCATCCACAGTGTGTTGGAGACGACACCTGCTGTTCTGCTGAAGGAGATCGTCTTGGTGGATGACTTAAGTGACAAAGGTGGGCTTCTTTCTGCACCCATGGCCCTGCATGTTGTGCACAACATTGACTAAATTTCTGTGACTGTTCTTTTACAAACCCAAAACCAGTGAAGTTGGCGTGTTATTTAAATCGTAGATAAGAACAGAATACAATGATTTGCAAATCCTTTTCAACTTATATTCAATTGAATACACTGCAAAGACAAGATGTTTAATGTTCAAACTGAGAAACTTTATTATTTTCTTTGCAAATAATCATTAACTTAGAATTTAAAGGCAGCAAAACATTGCAAAACAGTTGGCACAGGGGCCTTTTTACCACTGTTACATCGCCTTTCCTTTTAAGGACACTCAATAAACATTTGGGAACTGAAGAGACCAATTTTTAAAGCTTTTCAGGTGGAACTCTTTCCCATTCTTGCTTGATGTACAGCTTAAGTTGTTCAACAGTCCGGGGTCTCCATTGTCGTATTTTACGCTTCATAATGCGCCACACATTTTCAATGGGAGACAGGTCTGGACTACAGACAGGCCAGTCTAGTACCCGCACTCTTTTACTACGGAGCCATGCTGTTGTAACACGTGCAGAATGTGGCTTGGCATTGTCTTGCTGAAATAAGCAGGGGCGTCCATGAAAAAGACGTTGCTTGGATGGCAACATATGTTGCTCCAAAACCTGTATGTACCTTTCAGCATTAATGGTGCCTTCACATATGTGTAAGTTGCCCATGCCTTAGGCACTAATACACCCCCATACCATCACAGATGCTGGCTTTTGAACTTTGCGCCTATAACAGTCCGCATGGTTCTTTCCCTCTTTGGTCCGGAGGACACAACGTCCACAGTTTCCAAAAACAATTTGAAATGTGGACTCGTCAGGCCACAGAACACTTTTCCACTTTGCATCAGTCCATCTTAGATGAGCTTGGGCCCAGTGAAGCCGGCGGCGTTTCTGTGTGCTGTTGATAAATGGCAAATGTAGCAACGAACTGTAGTTACTGACAGTGGTTTTCTGAAGTGTTCCTGAGCCCATGTGGTGATGTCCTTTACACACTGATGTCGGTTTTTGATGCAGTACCGCCTGAGGGATCGAAGGTCACGGGCATTCAATGCTGGTTTTCGGCCTTGTCGCTTACGTGTAGTGATTTCTCCAGATTCTCTGAACGTCGCTGAGGAATGTTGTTTTTAAACTGTTCGACAATCGGCTCACGCATTTGTTCACTAAGTGGTGACCCTCGCCCCATCCTTGTTTGTGAATGACTGAGCATTGCAGGGAAGCTGCTTTTATACCCAATCATGGCACCCACCTGTTCCCAATTAGCCCGTTCACCTGTGGGATGTTCCAAACAAGTGTTTGAGAATTCCTCAACTCTGTCTTTTTTTCCACTTGTGCCAGCTTTTTTGAAACACGTTGCAGGCATCAAATTCCAAATCAGCTCATATTTGCAAAAAATTACAAAGTTAACCTGTTCGAACATTAAGTAACTTGTCTTTGCAGTGTATTCAATTGAATATAGGTTGAAAAGGATTTGCAAATCATTGTATTCTGCTTTTTATTTACGATTTACACAACGTGCCAACTTCACTGGTTTTGGGTTTTGTAAAAGAAGCATTGATTTAATTGATTAATGCCTGGCAAAATTGTTCATTGTGAAAGATGGCCAGCTCAGTATTATATTTCCACTATTGCAGCCTCTTTACCACACAGGAATTTCATTAAATTTCATAGAAGGTCCTCTAATTGAGGAGACATTTGTTTTGCAGTGTCATGGCCTGCATCGCTTTTTAGCTCGCCGGGACGAATAACGTCCGGAGAGCTATTGTCGTACCCCCGGCGTCCGCGTCCGTCCGCGTGCAGAAAAACTTTAACCTTGCCCCGGCGAGCTTTGTTGTCTTTCTGACAACTCTTGTTGATGTTGTCTGGTATACATTTTCTTCCAAAAATAAGAGTGAAATTTAATTTGTGGTTCAGCACAATTTGACTTTTTCCTTGCTAGAAAAGTTTGTAGTGATAGCTTTCAAATCATTCATTTGTGTATGCGTGCATCCCTCAAATGAAGAACAATGCATTTTTACTCAGTTTAAAAATGAAACCCTACACACTAGCTAGTTAGTACCGAAAGATACTGCTTTGAAAAATGATCTGTTGACTGAAACTGATGTGTTGGGCTTAAAGATACCTTTTACCCATCTAAACAAAATTTGTGCAATCTGACCGCCCAGTTGACATGCAGAGGATCTATCATCGGCAAAACCACATTTGTTTGTCCCACTTTATATACCTGTGCAACAATTTGTTTATAGTACAATCGGATTGGAAACTATTATCACCATCCTCACATTGTAGTCATGTTGTGGTCCATGGATTGGATTGCAAAATTCCTGGAAAGTATACCTTTTTGGGGAATTCTGACTAAATATTGTTAATTTATCTCGTCACTAGCGTGAATAAACTCTGATATACCCACATTTTTTTTTTTTTATTATGCCCTCGGAATCAAAGATTTGGGCGCATATTATTGCCCCTGTCCGTCCGTCTGTCTGCCTGCAGCGGGGGGAAAAAAAAAACTTTTAACCTGCAATATTTTAACCTACCGCCAGGGGCATCAGTGTTCCACGAACACTGCTTGTTTTGCAATGAGTTTTATGATTGAAAAAATGAGGCAATTATTTTTATGTCATCGTACTGTGTGTATTTGTTCTTTTTGGTTTAATTAATTCCATTATATTGTAATTGTTAGATAAACATTGTCAACTAGCGTAATTAAAGTGGACGAAAACGAATGCATGGATAAGTCATGGATAATAAAGGGGAATACAAAATGCTTGCAAAAAAAATTATTGTTTTACAACCCTAATTCTGAAATAGTTGGGACAAAGTGTGAATTGTGAATAAAATCAAAATGCATTGACTTTCAAATTACACCAGCCAGTATTTTATGCACAATAGGACAGAGATAATATAGCAAATGCTGAAACTGAGAAATCTTATTTCAAATTTGATGGCTGCTACAGGTCTCAAAAAAGTTGGGACAGGGGGCTGTTTACCATGGTGTAGCATCCTCTCTTCTTTGTAAGGCGAAGTGGAGGCATTGGGCATTGATGAGACAAGTTTCTTGAGTTTAGCCATTGGAATTTGATCCCACTCTTGTATAATACAGGCTTCCAGCTGCTGGAGAATTTTGGGTCTGCTTTGACGGACTTTTCATTATCCCCCCGGCATATAATGCGGGGGTATATAGCTATCGCTCTGTCCGTCTGTCTGTCCGTCTGTAAGCATGAGTTTGTCCGGGCCATATCTCGGAAACTTTGTGCTAGCTTCTCCAAACTTGACACGTATGTCAATCATGATGTGTAGATGTGCCTTTTAAAGGTTGTTACACAACCTACAGCCGGGGGGATCTGCCATTGCCAGATGGCTCTTGTTTAATTAACCCCTTAAAACTCCGGGAAACTTTGCCTAAAATGCCTATCAAAAGCGTACCCAAAGTAAATTGAATGCTGTTCTTGAACCGTTTGGACTGTATGGATGGTTATGGTCTTGTTTGAAAGGAATCACTCTGAAGTTTTTCCCCCAGCTGGAACAATCACTCTAAGTGCTACTGTCATTTAGTAATCTAAGCTGGAACACACTGTAGTAGAAGGTTTTTACTCTCGCCAAAATGTATTTTTTTTTGCAAACGGATGCCTACAGATGAGAGCAGCTGGGACTTATTAGCTGAAAAACACAATGGGATCACAGCATGAAGCCTTACCTAGTCCCAGTTCAAATTTGATAACAATCCTACGGAAAATGAGCATGTCTGCGCTGTCGAAGCACGCAGAAGGTGTTACTACGCCTGTCATTATAGTACGCACTTCCCACAGCATAGAAAAAGCCACATTTGGATTTGCGCACACGAACCCGAATTCATGTCACTGGTCATATAAACCTATGTAAACAGGAAAAACGTGGAAGACTTTGGTCGCATCTAACCACAGCCCCGAAAAATGCAGATGACCACAATGATTCCAGCTACAAATGCTAACAGGAGTGGCAGCGCGTCTGGCTGACTGGGTGGTCGCTCAAAGCTCGGAGAGGTACGCATCATCTCGTCTCATTTCATAGAAAAACGTATTTCATTATGAAAGTACGGTGGACTGTTCCTTTAACAAAAAAAAGGTAAATACTGCCATCCAGTGGCCTGTATTCACATTACAATAATAATAACAATAATAATAATAATAATAAATATAAACGTAATATTATTATATAATGAAATATAAGTTATAATATGATATTTACTAGTCAAGAGTCATGTCATCTCCCCCGAGAAACATTTCCTCTGCTACGGAGGCATCACGGTTTTGATCAGATATTTCTTCCCCGGAGTTATCACTTGCACGCCGAGTGCACAGCTCTGCAGCTTCTGAACTGAAAATGATTTTTTTCGCAACCTTTTCGCTATTTTTTTTCTTTCAAACTCCGTAAACAATCATCCATCGTTCGCTGGAAATCTCTCTCTGCCTCGCTCTGTTTTGCGGAACGCGCAGCACGCATTACGCACAGCTGAGCCATATTCTGTAGTATCAGTTACGCAAGCAATAGGCAGCTTCAGCTTTATAGCCTCCCCCAACAAGATACATATCGGCGTTTGCAGAATTTTGTTGGCTTTACAATGGAACAATCGCCGTCTCGATTGGTTGCTGGTTGCTCGGGCTACACGCAAAAAACGAGGCATGAGCTTCGTTTCAACACAGGCACTCACTGGCTATAGCAGACTGTAGACAGCAGGGATGCTCGTAACTGGTCGAGTGAGATGTCAATTGAAAGGTTAGAGTGCAGACTCCATTTTGACGCAAATGGCTTTGTTCTCTGTACATCTGCACCGGAGCTACAACTGCAAATGTAGCGAACCTTTGGTATAACCACCGACTCATTTCAAATGATTCAGCTGCTGTTCATGGATATTTACCGGTATAATAGTGTGTTTTGGACTAAAAACTTTACTGGGTTGGATTAACTGGAGCTTTGTGGATGTAACAAGACCATGTTTGAGGGGATACGTTGGACTGGAGGAGTGCTAGGAGGCTTCATTGGTGAGTTGCATCAGTTTTGTAACTGTTCGTTTGTTTGTTAATGGTCTGACACAGGCGTTGATTAAAGCTGCTGTGATGATTATAAATTGAAATGGTTGGCATCATTCGAATCTCAAGAATCTTAGCTTTCCGACGATATGTGGCATGAGTATCTCCGTTACATACAAGCTGTGTAAATGACGTAGCATGTTTTTAACTTCCCTGACGGCCTGAATATGGGCCGTCGGAGTGGCAACGGGTTAATTATGCGCCAAATGTTCTCAATTGGTGAAAGATCAGGACTGCAGGCAGGCCAGTTCAGCACACAGACTCTTCTACTATGAAGCCATGCTGTTGTAATGGCTGCAGTATGTGGTTTTGCATTGTCCTGCTGAAATACACAAGGCTTCCCTGGTATAGATGTCATCTGGAGGGGAGCATATGTTGCTCTGAAACATTAATAAACCTTTCAGCATTCATGGTGCTTTTTAAAACATGCAAGTGTCCCACACCATATGAACTAATGCATCCCCATACAATCAGATGTTGGCTTTTGGACTGAACACGAATAACATTCTCCTCTTTAGCCCGGAGGACACGACGCCCATAATTTCCAACGAGAATGTCAAATTTGGACATGTCTGACCACAGGACACTTTGTCACTTAGCTACAGTCCATTTTAAATGAGCCTTGGCCCTCAGAACACGCGGGCACTTTTGGATCATGCTCAACAATGGCTTCGTTTTTGCATGATAGTTTGGCATCTGTCAATGGCACGGCGGGCTGTGTTTACAGAGAGTGGTTTCTTGAATTATTCCTGGGCCCATTTAGTAATGTTAATGACAGAATCATGCCGGTGAGTGGCATGCAGTGGCGTCTGAGGGCCCGGTGCTCACGGGCATCCAGTAAAGGTCTTCGGCCTTGTCGCTTATGCACAGAGATTTTTCCAGGTTCTCTGAATCTTTTGATGACGTTATGCTCTGTCGATGATGAGACATTCAAAGACTTAATAATTAAAAAAAAAAAAAAAGACTTTATAATTTTATGTTCAGGAACATTGTTTTTAAAGTATTCCACAATTGTTTTATGCAAGCCTCCGCAGGTTGGAGAGCCTCTAGCCTCTGGCCATCTTTACTACTGCCTGTGTCCCAACTTTTTTAAGATCTGTTGCAGCCGGAAAATTTGAAAGAAGCTCATTTTGTAGATAAACATGAAAAATGCCACCGTTTCAACATTTGAAATGTTATCTATGTTCTGTTGGCTCGTGATCTGAAAGTCATTGCATTTTGATTTTAATTCACAATTTACACTTTCACCCAACTATTTCAGAATTGGGGTTGTATTTCAACACATGACATTGCCTAAATAGTGAGAAAGTAAATTGTTAACCATCGATAATTCCTTGCATCTTTATCAAGGCCATGGTTTTTGTACGATAGCATTACCCCCGGGACTTAAAGCGTTAATTGGTGCACTTATTAATGAAGCACCGCAAATGGGGTGAACAGTCGATGTTCCCGAAACTGATATTAAATCCAAATTTTTCCCAAATCAAGGTAGTGGATAGAAGAGGATAGAGTACCTTTCTGTTGAACTCTGAAGATTTAACTACAATAATTTTTTTCTTATTGATGGAAATATTACTATTCTATTAATGTAACTTTACCATATTATCGTACTGGTTTATGATAGTGATGGTACTGATCCACTGTAGCCTTGTCTCATAGCCAGTGTACTGATTATGCTCCAGAATGTTTAAGATGACATTTTTCCAATTCATTATATCCCCGAACGCCGAATGGCGTTCCAGAGGATATTATGTTTTTGGTCCGGCCGCCACCGCACTACGTGTTAACGCGATGACTTCAGTAATATTTCAATTACAAATTCCAAGTTTTGCACATATGTAAGTATCATAAAGAGGAAGAACTGATTCGATTTTGGACAATTTACAATGTCTAGATTGGCCACCAGGGGCCAAAAACTGAAAAAATCTGTTTTTAATCATATCTCTGGAAATATTTGTCCGATTGACCTCAAATCAAGTGCAAATGAAAGGTCATGACCTGAGGATGTGTCCCACAATGACGTTATACCTGTTTGGTTCAAAATTTTGACTCAAGGCGGAGCTTTGTCACACAAAATTCACCATTTTTGCCATATCTTTGAAACTATTTCTCCAATTGACATGAAACTATGTGCAACTGCAAGGTCATGACCTCACAACATGTCACATGATGACATCATACCTGTATGGTTCAATATTTTGCCACCAGGTGGCGCTTTGTGATGGAAAATTACCATTTTCGCCATATCTTCAGAACCATTTGTCCGATTGACCTGAAATTAAGTTCAAATGAAAGTCTATTCAAGGTCTATTCAAAGATTGGGGAATTGGAGGATTGGGGGCGTTGGGGGATATACCCTCAGCCGTCGCCTCCAACGGCACAAGCCTAGTTTTTCCATTAGCGAAGTAGCTCTTTCTGAATTTTGTCCATTTATTATTTCACTTGTGACCTCCTTAGTATTGTGGTCTAATTAGAATAGCTTTTGTTAGAAATAGTGAATGAGTGATTGAGGGAATGATTTCAGACACTCCTGTAGCAGTGAAAGTCATCATGGCATTGCTTTAAGAACCAATTTTTCTAACGATATGACAATATCAGACACATTGGAATGTTAACCCCCCTGGATTTGGCTGAAATTTTTTTTGAGATGGTTATGGTACCCAAACTTCAAAACCCAAACCGTTCCATGGTTGACCTCTTTGATAACCAAAGTTACAGCGTCCCCTATTTTGGACCTCCTGGGGCAGTAACAAAAAGTTACAAGTTCCCACCCCTCTAATTCATAACTTTGAGGCTGTCCCAGCTCTTAGATTCTCGATATGGAGACTACATGGAGGGTACAATACAATAATACTGTTATTTTACTGGGACACCTTCAAAGTTGGCCAATAGGGGGCGCTCAAAATGCTCCGGGCTGAAAATGGCTTAAATTAGGCCTCCCATTAGTTTGAAACTTATAGGGTATCCCACAAATTTTATTGCCAGTATTGTTCATTTGGGAGGTGTCTGATAGGTTTGTACTGTTATTTCAGTGGGACACCGTCAAAGTTGGGAGAAAAAGGGGTCCAAAAAGGGTCCCGACTCAAAAAAAGGACCCTATTTCTCATAAATTTGAGGGTGAATTCATAAACAATTTACAGCATTTGAAAGGCAAATGTTAAAACAAAACAAGAAAATAACTGGGATCTCCTGTTACAAACTTTTAGTATCAAAAAACAAAATTGCACTTGGCGGCAGTCACTGTTCAAATACTTGGGCACCATAAGGCCTACCGATGGCTAAGTAGCCTACTGTTGAGCACCAAACAAAATCAACTCCTTTTTTAAAAACAGTTCCCGAGGTTTTTTTAGAGTAGCTGTATCTTAAATTTTGCTTCCATGCTGTTTGAGACTTCAGGAGTCACATGGGTGCACTTTGAGGTCACCGAGTGCAAATGCACAAACAAGTCATTATTGCATGCATGTTTTGGCTCATTTGAGGTGACAGGCTTCACCTCTAAGCGAGAGGTTTTGTGGATTTCAATTTCACTTTTGATTGTAAGTTATTTCTCTATTATAAACGGGTGCTTCCCATCCTTAAATGTGATTGGTCCAAAATAGGGGACGCTGTAACTTTGGTTATTAGAGGTCAACCATGGAACGGTTTGGGTTTTGAAGTTTGGGTACCATAACCATCTCACAAAAAAAAATTTCAGCCAAATCCAGGGGGGTCAACAATCCGGGCTGTCTGAACCTTAGAAAAATTGGTTCTTTATGCTGTTCTGTGAAGAATGTTACTGAGGAGTCACAACCTAGCTGATGCTTTTTACACTGGTGTGAATTGCAGCCTATCTCAAGTCCCAGCTGGCGCAGTATATCAGTAATCTAGAGAGAGTTCGACTCATCCGGACCAAGAGGAGGGAAGGTCTGGTGAGGGCACGACTCATCGGCGCCACCTACGCCACTGGGGACGTCCTTACTTTCCTGGACTGCCACTGTGAATGTGTCCCCGGTTGGATTGAGCCACTTCTGCAGAGGTCGGTCACCATTTTCTTCCACAGGGCTCCCAATTCTTTAATCTACTGGTTGGTGACAAATGAATGGAAAAATCAACAAAAACAGTCTTCAAAAAGTATTGGGCCTTCACAAGCTGCTAAATCTGCTTCAACATGCCTTGGCATAGGGTTTATAAGTGTAAAGCATTACTGATGGGATGGTGTACCCTTCCCCCCAGACATTTTCCCTCATTAACAACTTCTATGAGTTTAAATGGTTTGAAATCTAATGATTGCAAGAGTGTTTTTAGTATAATTTTCATACTCTTAATCATTGTGGCCCCTTGTGTTCTGTGAGCGAAGGACATTGTCACCACTCCCATCATGGTATGAATGGCTCATCATAGGATATGAAGCTGATCAGGCAGAGTAACTCCACTTTGATGCTCATTGACCCTTCTGGCTTCAAGGAGACGGGTGGACTCAAACCATGCTAGAAAGATGGTCAGAGGCATCCGTTTGTTATGTTTGTCCTTGCCTTAATTCAGGTGTTTTGTCCTTTAATTTGAACTGTCTGTACATTCTGCCATTAGTTCTGAATTAGTTTGATGCCTCTCGTCATTACTAGCTGCTATAGTGAAGCTGGCATTGTTTTCATTTGATCTGTGTGTCTGCATCATCAGGCCAAACCACAGCAAAATTACTTTGAAACTGCTGTAAACTACGAGGATAGGGGTTTTCAGCATTTTTGTAAGCGTTTGTTTTTATGTTTGACTGTATGGTAGTGGATCATTCTTGTGAGCACATTGGCATCGCTCCCTTTTTAAGATGCAACAAAAGGAAGGCTCAGTTTGAAGATGGTGCCATTTTGAGTCGTAATGTAAGCAATGCTGGCTTGGCTATTGCGGCTGGTACGATCCCTAATGGTATCTGGTTCAAACCTGAGTTTCTCTTCATTTCAGGGCAAAAAAAAAAAAGTAAGACATTCATAAGTTCATTTGGGGTCATTTTCTTGTCAAATGTCATTCTGACCAATCACTCTCTTTCCAGATGGAAGTGCATGCCTCACAAGAATGCTGTGATACTTCTTTTCATCCATGATTCCATCAATTTCTATGAGATCACCAACTGCTATTGAGCAGACTGAACCCCAAACCATAAAATGACCACCTCCGTGTTTTACTGAAGGGGTTAAACAGTCATTTTTGAAACCTTTCCAACTCTACGAGGCACATGAGTGAGAGAATTTCGAATTTTGATTTTTCGGTCCAAATGGCTTCTTCCCAGTCCACTGGAGTCCTATCCTTGAATATCTCGGCAGACTTGAGTCTTTTTTTTTTTTTTTTGCTGCGCCTGCTCTTGGCGGCAACAGGACCACTCGGACCACTTTCACACAGGCGTCTGGAAATCGTAGATCTTTATATTTTCATCTCTTCACTTTCGCTGCTATTAATATGATCACGGGGTTGTTCTGCTCTGTACTGCTAACAACTTCGTAGTTTTAGTTTTCTTTTTCCTACTTGTCATACACAGATAACGAACTTCAGAGGCACTTAACTTCTGTTTTGCACCTCTATTGCCAGTAGTTTTCAGCAAAATTGTCTCTTTGAAACACTTAATGATGTTTCTTACAGTGTCATGGCAGCGTTTAACGTCTTCAGCATGTTAGGCCACAATGCAGCAACGAACAGTCTCAGGGAGCTTCTTCCATCATGTCATTGTGCTCAAAGTTCATTTTGCCGTGTATACTGGAACAACTGACAGCTGCAAAGTAATGCTGTCTCAAACCAGGTTAAACAAGTTTTTCAGCATCAGTAATCATGGAATGAGCCTTCAAACATGGATTCAGGCTATGCAAAAGTCAAAAAAATGAAACGTGACACCTGTTCATAAACCGAAACACTGAAACTAGAATAATCACCCATATATTTGCCTCTGTATATTTGTAGAAATTTATTTATAATTTTGTGCTTATTGCCTACAATAGTATTTTTCAATTTTTTGATGAAAATGTATCGAGAAGTAATATATTGGGGCCATTTTTAGATGAAAATCGTGGTGTAAAATCATCTGCACACTACTGTATGTTGCTCCAAAATCTGTCGACTTTTCTGCATTAATGGTGCCTTGACCGAAGGGAAAGTTGCACTTGCTAAGGGCAGTGAGGCAACCCCAAACTATGACAGAGCATGGCTTTTGCACATGGTGCTGGAAACGGGCCGGACGGTCTATTTCTTTGATCTGGAGTACTCGGCATCCATTTCTATTGTGATTTGTTTTCCCATAATACTCTTTACCTCTCTGTGATGGTCCATCACAAATGCCTTAGAGCCCTGAGAAATCGAAGATGCTTCTGGACACTGTGACCATAAGGCGCTCCATTTGTGCAATTAAGTGTAGCTGGCATTTGTGGAAGTAACTGCATATTGTAGCACTTGACAATGGTTTGCCTAAGCAATCCTGAACCCATGTGGTTGGGGATATTATGTTTTTGGTCCGACCGCCGCCGCGCTACGTGTTAACGCGATAATTTCAATTAGAAATTTCAAGTTTTGCATATAAGTATGTACCATAAAGAGGAAGAACTGATTCGATTTTGGACAATTTACGATTTCTAGATTGGCCACCAGAGGCCAAAAACTGAAAAACATCCCTCTTTTTATCATATCTATGGAAATATTTGTCCGATTGACCTCAAATCAAGTGCAAATGAAAGGTCATGACCTGAGGATGTGTCCCACGATGACATTATACCTGTTTGGTTCAAAATTTTGACACAAGGTGGAGCTTTGTCTCATGAAATTCACCATTTTTGCCAAATCTTTGGAAATATTTCTCCTTTTGACATGAAACTATGTGCAACTGCAAGGTCATGACCTCACAAGGTGTCACATGATGACATCATACCTGTATGGTTCAATACTTTGCCACCAGGTGGCGCTTTGTGATGGAAAATTACCATTTTGGCCATATCTTCAGGACCAATTGTCCGATTAACCTGAAATTAAGTTCAAATGAAAGGTCATGACCTGAGGGGCTTTATATTTTATTGGGTCTATTCAAGGATGGGAGGAATTGGAGGATTCTGGGCGTTCGGGGCTATACCCCAAGCAGTCGCCTCTGACAGCATAAGCCTAGATATACATGTAAGACTTTCCTTTTCGGTTCTTTTCTGAATTTTTTTTATTTTATTTATTTATTTATTTATACTGGCAGTCTGAGAGCAAGCTTTCATTTTCAACGGAGCCCAGTAGCAAAAAAAAACACACAAAACACCAAGTACAATAAATAAAAACAATGACTATATTTCACATGTACTGTACATTCCTGCTTTGAGGCAGCCAATAAAAGCCATTTAAAACAATTGAAATAAGACTTTCCAACTTTAAAAAAACTGCTGAATCCTATTCCACTTCTGTGGAGCATAATACATAAAAGCAGTTTTACCCAGATCAGTACACACCCTTGGGACATCTAAAACCAAAAAGTCAAGAGTGCGCAGACCGTATTCCCCCTTCCTCACGTTCAGCAAACTGGTCAGATATCCAGGCAGTTTACCCAACAATGCCTTGTATATAAAAAGGCAACAATGTTGCTCCCTTCTCGTGGCCAGGGAAGACCAACCAGCATTAAAATAAAGTGTACAGTGATGTTTGGAAGCCATCTCCAGTTATGAACCTTAATGCAGCGTGGTACACTGCGTCAAGTGACTTCAGCAAGGAGGGTGCAGTGTGCATATAAATCACATCACCATAATCTATTCTCGAGAGAATAGTTGCTTGAACAATCTGTCTTCTGCAACTCTTCGGAAGGCAGGCTTTATTCCTGCACAGCATAGCCAATTTCGGCTTCAAATTCTTGAAAGATAGATGCCCATGGATTTTCTGAATGATAGATGACCATGGATATTCTGAATGATAGATGACCATGAATATTCTGCTTAGGCTTGCGTGTGTCCTTGCCCTTCCTACGTCAAAATTCCTCTAGATTCCTTGATTCTTCCAATTATGTTATGTGCCACTGAGGGAGAAATGTCTAAATCCTTTCCCCCTTTCCTTTATTATTTTTTTTAAAAACCTTTTGAGTAATATTCTAATGCAAATGTGGGCTAAATGGCTATTCTGGGCCAGTCTTGGCTCTTGAAGGACTTGGCCTTTCTTGAATGCTGCTTTTTCCGAACAATGATGACAATCACTTGCTGACATCAGCTGTTTCTAATCACAGTTTTTCGAATTTTATATTTCATTACTAGTTTTAAATTGCCCCTGTCCCAAGGTTTCTTAGAATGCATTGTAGTCCTGAGCGACACACATGGATGTAGATTTACAAGTGAAATGAGATTGACCCAACGAAACATTGCAAGTCTTGTCCTCATACTTTTTGCAATTAAGTCAGTCAGAGTGATTTTAGAAATCATTGCTTCCTGGATTTATGTCCATATTTCCAATATCTAAACTTTTTCTGAGTTTGAGTTGTATTTGGGTTCTCGGTCAACATTTGCCAATGGTTTTGGAAACTTTACTTACGAAATAACTTACATAAGCTAGTTTTACACAAGTTTTTCATAAAACTCAAAAATCCTTAAAGGAATTTTTATTGTAATTACTTTTTTTTTAGCAGTTTAATGGAGACTTTGTTGTTTCCTTTTGCAGGATTAAAGAGAGCCCGAGCACTATAGTTTGCCCTGTAATTGACACCATAGACTGGAACACATTTGAGTTCTACATGCAGACAGACGAGCCGATGGTTGGTGGCTTTGACTGGAGGCTGACCTTCCAGTGGCACTCCGTGCCAGAGGCGGAACGGAGAAGAAGAACCTCGCGTGTCGACCCCATCAGGTGGGTAGCAGGTGGCACTGCCAGAGGAGCCAGAGTGATTATTTCTATCTTGGCATAACACGCCATCATATGATGTCATCTATTCTGTGCTTTGTCCCTTCAGGTCTCCCACCATGGCAGGTGGCCTGTTTGCTGTGAGCAGATCCTACTTTGAGTTCTTGGGAACATATGACATGGGCATGGAGGTGTGGGGGGGGGAGAATCTGGAGCTCTCCTTCAGGGTGAGTTCCGCAACAAATATGGCAAGAGGGGGAAAATGCTGGCTACAACACCTTTTGACCTCAAAATGATCTATTTTTGCGGTTATTTTTATTTATCATGATGCATTTACTGCTTAATGGAGGACTGCCCCAAGTGTAGTTGAGAGTTTTCCATCAATTGACGGGAATCCGTTTTTTTGAGTCCTCAGAAGTTAGATCTCGAGATTCGTGCAGATCTGCAATAAAAATGAACTGTGTGAACTGTATGTAACATTTCTTACATCAGCACCCCGCTCTGTTTCCCCCCCCCCCCTCCCGATCCTGACCCATAAACTCGGATTGCTGCGCAACACCAGCCAAGTCCCAAATATTCCCCATTCATTTATAAGCAGAGACCTGCCCCGATTTAAGAATGAGTTCAGTCCCGCCAAAGCATACATTTATTTCATCCCGTAATGCGTCGTGACCGAGTGAACAACCATTGGCTGTTAAAAACGGCCAATTCCACGTGCTCAATTCCTCGCAAGTTGATAAATGAAACGGCATAAAACGTAGCCTTAATTGGAACGGGACGGCCACCTAACAGTTTATTGGCACTTGCGCGTACCAGATTTATCAACCAAGTTTCCAGGTATTGCTTGTTCCTGTCACTGTACATAAAACCTAGAAGTAGCGTCCAGATATTGATGGTTTGGGAACGAGATTTTACTATGGGTAGAATGCGGCCTGTGGCGATGTATTGTCCCGCATATTGTTTCGATCGACTTTCGAAAATCTTTTGAAATGTATTAAATTTTTGCTGTTCACAGATCTCTATATCATTCTTGTTAAGAATTTCTCACGGTGGGAATGGCTTGATGCTAAAATCCCGCTTGGAACTTAAAATTTAAATTAATCCATGTAAAAAAGAAGAAGAAGAAATCTAAATTTTTCTATACGAGGGGGCAAACCCCCATTATGCTCCCCCCTCTGGGGTCCGAAATTATTTTCAGGTTTTTTCCAGTCGGACCACTCTCATGCCTGTTAGTGAATTATGTGTAGGGATAGTTATTATTTGAGACATTGGTAAATTTATCACTGAGGAGGAATAACATTTTGTTCAAGTCATTGAATAAATCATGAAGTGGTATGTTAATGAATTATTTATTATTGTAGTGGCTAAACCATATTAGGAAATTCAGCTTGCAGAATTTTTTTAATACAGTATGCAGCCACTCAATCACAATTCTATGGCTATTCTATGCGCAGATGGTTCAGTACAGTTGTTGCACTTAGTAAATTTG
Organism: Gymnothorax reevesii; assembly: GCA_029721435.1. Classification (NCBI taxonomy): domain Eukaryota; kingdom Metazoa; phylum Chordata; class Actinopteri; order Anguilliformes; family Muraenidae; genus Gymnothorax; species Gymnothorax reevesii. The sequence continues at coordinate 106,709,271 of CM056577.1, read as the reverse complement.
GATGTTGTTTTTATCTTAATGAACTCTTATTTATAATTGTTCACCTCCATCCAGGTTTGGCAATGTGGAGGATCCCTGGAAATCCACCCCTGTTCCCATGTGGGCCATGTATTTCCAAAGAAAGCTCCATATGCAAGGCCTAACTTCCTCCAAAACACAGTCCGGGCTGCTGAGGTGTGGATGGACTCCTACAGAGAGCACTTCTACAAACGGAACCCCCCAGCCCGCAAGGTATTGGGATGCCCTCTGGGGCTTAGGACTAGCTACTAGCACAGAACAACCCCATCCAAAATGAAGCATTAGATTGGTTGATATATTCTCAAAAATGTTATTTCCCATAGAGATTGCGGAGAAGGTATCATTCACGTAATGCTTTTCCATGGTTGTATCTGTGAAGATGCTGTCACCGAATGATGTAAGGGGATCAAGCATACAGCAGGGTTCTCAAGTTGACTTTGTTTGCCGATATGTCTGTTTCACATGTCGCAGTATCAGTCTTCTGAATTGTGCATTATTAATGCTTAGAATCTTTGATCAAACAATGAATTACCAGCATCAACTGCAGCTAAAGAGTGCTTGCCAAGCAGGTTTGGATTTGTTGAAAATTAAAAGCATTCATTTAAAACGATGAAACCTGAGCCAAGGAACTTGAACTATGTGGAACATTCCTATTTCTTTTGATTTAAAAATATTAACCCTTAAATGCCCCCTGTGACAAATTAGTCACACGATTTTAGGGGTTGTCAAAACCACTGACCCCACATAAATTTTGCGACCTAATGCCCATAGTGACACATTTAGACCATCAGTGCTGCTATCTGATGCATAAAATTGGAACTGACACTACGCTGGCTGCACCAGCTAACCTTTCCAAACTGGCCACCCCCATGGTGGAATCCACACGATAGATCAGCACCCATTCATCACTGGATAAAGTAGACAAACAGGTAAGCTAATGAAAAATAAGCTATGCCTAATACTTCAGCTATATGTCAACTACCAAAACAATGATGGACAAAAGTTTCCTTTATTTCCTAGAAACTTAGGGACATATGTCACATAACTAAAATGAGGTCAAAGGTCACCAAAAAAAAAAAAATGCTATTGGGTTGTTATTAGCCCCTCCCTAGGAAATATGAACGGAATACATAGATTTTTCTTACAACTTTTACTATAGTTAGGCATTTAAATCATATTAATATAATTAAATCAATTAAAAATGGTTATTTTTATCATGTTCAGGATGTTAGAGATGGCAGATTCAACGCGCTGATGCAAACTGTTTCGAGCACATTCAAAACTTCTGGGTTTGACGCGGGTTTACAACTCTGCTTCAAAACTTTGGTCACGTGACTAGTGACATTTTTCGTGCTCCTCCCTGGCAATGATCCATGTGTTTTGTTTCACTTCGAAACATTTTAATAGCTGCAGTAAACGTTTTTGCCCCTAGGCTGTGCAGTACTGCAATAAGTCTGGTTTCAAGACGATTCAGAACATTTCGAAGTAGTGGTTGTTTCAGATTTTTCAAAACTGTTTCAAAGGTTCGAAATTGCCATCTCTACTGGATGTTTAGGTTTATTGAGATCCATTGAGTTTACCGATGGGTTTAGCTGAGTCTCAGAAAATGATGTCACATCTTGACAACCAGTAAAATGTTACAGTACAAATTAGGATATGCGGCGCAGTGCATCAGAGGTGTATAATCCAGGGGTCAAAGTAAAAATCCTACCATGTTTTCATTCCACCTGTAAACTCCTGTCAGCAGATTTCACTTGTTAGATTTACCTCCCAGCTGAAGAATAGGGCCAACTGACAGGTCTTTTGTGGCTGGAACAATATCCTAGGATGGACTTTTAATTTCTGAACCTGGATTGTGCACCTCTGCAGTGCATAGCACCGTTGCCTCATAGCAAAAAGTGTGTTTGAATCAGGTCCAGGGTTTTTTTTTTGTGTAGAGTTTTCTTGTTTGCGTGTTCTCTCAGTTCTCTTGGGTTTTCTGTGGGTACTCCAGTTTCTTCTCTCAGTCCAGAGACTTGAGTGCTGGGCTAATTTGTGACTTGCATGTTGCCCATAGGTATTAGCGTGTGAGTGAATGGCTTATGAGCCTTAAACTGTCTCAGGAAAAAGAATGAGGAGTGACAAGATAAAAGAAGCAGTAAAGAAGTGTTGAGGTGGTGCTAATCAGTAATTTAAAAATGATTTTAAAAATGTAAACGTCTTCTGTACAGCATGTACTAGGGCTGCTCAATTAATCGAATCGCAATTATTTTAAGCGCAATAAAAGTAACTGCCACTATGAGGCACACAGACGAGCTTGCTTATTATCTTTTCTAGGACACATACCTAATGCGGTCGTTTGAAGAGCTTCTGGGAAGAAAACTGTGATTTGAAGTCCGCTAATTACCAGCGAGGTTGGACAGCCTCTATCGCCTTGGCACAATTAGCTCACCTTAAATCAATTCCCCTGTACTTTTCCTACCTTGCAATCAAGCCATTTATTCAGCCAACTCACCAATCAAAACCAAAAATGTGGCCAATAATGATTAAGAAGAGGTAATGAGAAACAGACAGACCGAATCAGGCTGCCGTGTTAGATTGAAAGAATGTTAATAATCTGAATTAACAGCAGACCTATGAATTTCACCTCTCGTATAATTTTTACCTAACATTAAAAAGATTTCTTAAAAATAAAATCATTTTAATATGGGTCTTGGTTTTTAAGCGTTGCATTGCACGCAATAGATAAATTCAGCGAAGACACATTGAGGTAAATGCTGAACAACGCAAAGTGAAGGTCTGCAAAGTCTTCATCCCCTAACCAACAATTGTCACCCCCTTACCATTTTGCTCAATTTGCAATCAAACAGTTGATTCGCTCAATTAGCCAATTAGGCTTCACAAAATGTTCTCCACTTCACGTTGCCGATATTTTTAAGCAGTGGCGGGTGGTGGACAGAGAACAAGGTGGGCGATTAACATGTCTTAAAACTGCTTATTAGTCTTCTGTTTTCTGTTTTCAGTCAATTTCTCTGGTAAAGAACACTCTAACCTTCCCCTCTCAGGTGTAGCCAATTTTCTTTGTTAAGACGAAATCAAACGCATCAATTGAACACCAAAAAGAGCGCATTTCAAGCCTTTTCAATTTAACAATCATTACCACAGGTTAGTCGACTGGATGTGACGAATTTAACGCGGAAAATCCACAGTGGTTTTTTCGTAAAGAGTTGCCTATTAAGGCATGTGAATCAAACATTTCATAGAATTTATTATTCGCTCGCCTAAACATTTCATTATAAGGGAAACTAACATGATGACCAAGAACAATGATTGATATCTCATCTGTTTTCCATCCCCTCGGTTTTCCGTCCACCGCCCGCCACTGTTTTTAAGCACTTAAAACCAGGGCCATCTTAAAATAATTTCATTAAGAAATATCTTTCAAAATGCATACAAAATTCCCCAGTGAGAGGTGGAATTCAGAGGTCCGTTATTCATTAAGTTTACTTACATTCTTTCAATATAACGCGGCAGCCTAGTTAGGTCTGTCTGCTTCTCATTATCACTTCTTAATCATTATAGGCCACATTTTTGTTTTGATCAGTCAGTTGGCTGAATAAATGACTTGATTGCAAGTCAGGCAAAGTACACAGGAATTGATTTAAGGTAAGCCAATTATGCCAAGGCGATGGAGGCTGTCCAATCTCGCTGGGAATTAGCGGACTTCAAATTGCAGTTTTCCTCCCGGAAGAATTTCAAATGACCGCATTATGTATGTGTCAAAGAAAAAGTAATAAGCAATCACGTCTGTCTGCCTCATAGTGGCAGTTACTTTTATTGCGCTTAAATTAATTGCATACAATTAATCGAGCAGCCCTAGCATGTACATCCTTTCTTGTCGATCGCTTCTCCTTGACCTTCGTGTCCAATGTATCATAAATGAACTTTCTACTTGTTGGAAAAGTCAAAGAAGCTGAGCTGTTCATATAGCTATGCTTTGTATGAATTTCAAATTGAAGTTGCTATCTTGTGAATAAATATTTGTATCTCCCTGATGACGATAGTCGGGAGATACTATGGTTTAGTTCCGGGGCCACAGCAGAGATCTTCTGTTCCAGGCTCTGGAGGCTTCAATGTTCACAGGATTTTTCTCTAAATTTGCATAGTCAAAGATGCTCATTTGGCAATGCTCAAGATCAATTCTTGGCAATTTCCGATATCCAATATGGCTGCAGGTGGCCATTTTGTCAAATTTATTTATTTATTTTTGCAGATTTTGTTTTCTGCTCATTTTGAGCCACATTTATATACGCACACATTGGGGCAGTAAAAATCTGCACGTGATCTGTCATGGGGATCAGGGAGATGCATGACTCGATCCGTGTGGCGACCGAATTATCTAGTTTTAACTTCTGACAATTCACTGAAATGGAGCACCTTTAAGTGTACCAACACTTGAGCAGTCATGTTTGCCAGATAAGCAGTTTTTTTTCTTCTTCCCCACCCAGGAAGTGTATGGGGACATCTCGGAGAGGCTCGCCCTCAGGGAGAAACTGAAATGTAAGGACTTTCAGTGGTATTTGAAAAACATCTACCCAGACCTGCATGTCCCAGAGGACCGCCATGGCTGGCATGGAGCAGTGAGTGGCCCCCTTCGCTCTGTCTTCTTCTGTAGACCATCTCTGGCTTTGTCACATCTCCCAAGGGCTCTTTGTGACCGAACTTTCCCTGCCCTCAGGTGCGAAGCGGTGGGATCCGCTCAGAGTGCCTGGACTACAATTCCCCAGATGACAACCCCATAGGGGCTCACCTATCACTCTTTGGCTGCCATGGCCAAGGTGGCAACCAGGTAATGAAAATTTGCATCTTTGACAGATTAAGAGATTTCTCAGTGAGTGAAGTCATATGTGGTGGCACAGGTTTGATGACTAGTAGCACTAAAATTTTCCACGCCACGGAAATTACAGTCAGGCATTGTATTTCCAGTAGTTGTTGCAGTATTTCCATCGGACAAGGTTGTATTGTCATATTTCATACTTTTGGAGCAATAGTATGAAGATGAATTCACTAGCCCATTAGTACAGTTCTGTGTGTATTTGTAACTTTGTTTTGTTTGCTATACTGCAACACAGTGGATTAGAAATTTATGAGAATGGGGTTAAATAGAGACTGCCAGCTACGGTTGTGCAAACCATGGAGGAATTGTCTTTTTAGCAGTGTCTATCATGGTTCTGGAGGCTGGCGTTTGCTTGGGAGCTTTCTCTGTTGCTCTCGTCCGGGACGATATCGTTTTGCCCACATTCGGATTCTTTGGCCTGCTGGGGTGGCCAATTGTGGGTGACGCCCGGACTCCATTTAAGCCCAAGTTCCGCCTCGCCACCTTCGCTAGTGTCAGCATTTTGTTTGCACCATAGCCCGTATAGTTCTCTAGCTAGAAAGTTGGCGAGGAATTGTTTGCAAAAGAAGAAAGTGGTAGCTAGTAAGGGAATCTTTCTCTCTCTTTTCCTCTGTCTGTGCATTGTCTGGTGCTTAATCTTTCTATCTCTGTTTCCGAGATTTTTCCTTTATTTCCTTCAGTCTAACTCGCGTTGCTTCCTTATTTTTACTCGCACTAGATTTTATGTCCTTTGGAAGTGCGAGCCTCTCTCTTACTTTGTGTTTGTCATTTTGCTGAACTCCCTTTCGTTCTGGCCACTGCATTTGGCGTCTTGAAATACCAGCAATCACAATGTCACTGTTTTAATTCCTACAAATTGGACTGCATGTTTAATGGTTTCTCTGATGACATGGAAGGTGTGAGCTGACTGTGTGTACCTCTTGGCCTGTATTTCTCCTCACGCATTCATGTGATGCATCAGGTGTAAAGAAAAATGCACTGTCACTGAAAATCAAAATGTGCACATTCCAATTGTAACAGAAACCTGGTTACCTTTATATTGAACTTGGATCCATATAAAAGATAAATGAGTCTTGTATGGTGTGAATGATCTGGACTGTTTGAATCTTTGAAAAGGGGCTTAGCCTCCTTCTAGGACCCCGTAAGTCGAGTTTCCATCTCACTATTCTTATGCGCATTTTGAATATTTGTATTTGAAAAAGGAGACGGTAACGGCAAATTACGAATAAACTTTAAGTTGCGCAAGGGTTTATACGCTCGCTTGAGGTGGTTTTTGCCTTGTGCAGTTGAGAGTTAATGTGCAAAATGTGGCATTGGAACAGCTTAGCAGCCTTAACTGACTAAGTTCTGACGTAGCTGCCTTGTAGCTGCTGTGTGCATTAGCATTCAACTCAGTCTTTGTCTCCGGACAGGGTCGAACAGTGCAATCATTAAAAGAAGGAAAAGCTCTATGATGATTTGCTGAAGTGCATGCTACTCCTGCAGTGTTTCCCTGAGAAGTTTTTTCAGCAGCGGTGCTACTGTGTCCGTCTCCATGAGGATGCAACGTCAACCCGTATTCATGCGCATGAAAATGGTTTCAAATTAAATGACCTTGGAGTCCTTATAGACGGGATTATAACAATGTTTGTATTTTGCCTCAATTTACAGCTTTTGACATTTATCTGAAGAAATTAATTTCTCCCTGCTCCTCTCTTCCCTGCTCAAGACCACCTCCTGCATCTTTCCTCTCTCACCTGCACTTCTGATCTTCTTTTCTATTACACACTTCGCAACTTTAGCAACAAGTTGTGACCACCACTTTCACTTACATAATCATATATAAACAGTTGTACATTAAAATCGAAAAGAAACTCATCTTAAAGGTGACGAGTTTGCATCCATAATTTACTTCACTAACCTCATCTCCTCCATGGTCACCATCCTCCTTCCTCTTCCTAACCACCCAGTTTAAGGGCCGGTTCATACTCTACGCAAGGTGCGCGAACGCAAGGCAACGCATCGAGCAACAACAAGGTGGCCATCTTGTGTCCTTGCATAGCAAAGTGTGTCGTCCAAATTTTTGTAACGCAACGCATCGACGCGTGTATTTCCGTGAGATTCCAATAGGGGCGATAAAGCAGATAATGCACCATACGCTGTGTTCAACACAACAAAAAGAAAGAAGGAGGAGGAGAAGGAGAATACTTTGCTACCCCCTATTGCATGAGCAGTGTACTGCTTTTTAACGAGGCACAGCGCAGCAAGTGACGCGCGTTCAGGCTTCTCTGTTAACAGAATGGAACAGACCTGTGCTCGTGTTCGCTTGTGTACCTTGCGTAGAGTATGAACCGGCCCTAACAGACTCAAAATTAAAATATCATTAATTATCACCATGTAGAAATATTTTATTTATTTATTTATTTATTTATTTATTTATTTAAGGAAAGACAGTGGCAAAGATATAACATTACACAGTATAAATATGGCAGGTGTAGTAGTATAAACAGAATTGACAGCATCATGTGTAAATCATAAACAGATTTAATGGTATACTGTGTTCTGTCGAATTTTGCTCCCTTGTCAAAAAATGCTGCCTTAATGCAAAGTGATCGTAAAGTCTTTATTTTCGCCTTTGATGTTGCAATATGAATCAGTTTACAGTTGTAGCTTTCTTTGTTAGCTTATTAACAGAAACACAGGGCCAGCAATGACCTCACCTTTCAGTTCTTAATGACAGACTCCTCTTGCAGTTTACCTCCCTGATTTAGAAACAGTTGCTCCGACTGAGGGGTGGAACCAACGAGAATCTAATTTATTTTTGGAAGTCTTGTAATACATTGCACTACGGCGTTTACTTACGCACATCAATGACTATGGAAAATATCAATTGCCTACGTCTTTATAATTTCTGGATTTGTGTAAATTAGTTTGCGAGGATCATTGAGCAATAAGCCACGAGAATCCGTTCTATAGTCTGAATATAGTGTCAGCTTAAGTGCGTTGTTAGGTACGATGCATAGCTGAGTGACAACGAAAATAATTGCGGCGAAGTTAGCGAAAGTTTCTGATTTTTTGCAGATTGTCATCCTTGTGGAGTCGCATCAATTAGATCAACATTGCCAATAGGTAATCGCTTTGTCATTAGCATTCCTTAATCATTACGTGTCATGCATTGGTGGTGGCTGTCCAGTCAAGAAACCAGTTAATAAACTGTTTGATAGTTAATCAGGCAAACCTGATCGCAAACAGTTTAAGAGCAATTATGCGGGAAAGAGTTATCACTGAAGGCCTTCCTGACATCTGACTGCACGCCACTGCTAATATGGCATAAGGCTGTTGGCTTGAGAAGCTGTAGCATTTATTAACTGACACTGTACATTTTATGTCTACTTACTACTAATATGTCTGAATCGCGGCTGCTCCGTTCGCTATCACCGTCACTTTCTCTTCCCGCTAACTGCCCTAATGAGCTACGCTGTTACGTTCAAGTTACGTTACCTGCGCTACTCGCTATATACAATGTGTATGAGCTTGAACGTTACCTTTTACGTTGATATCCTAAGAGGGTCCGACAGGATTTGATGCGCTCATTGACTCACAAGTCCAAAATAATGTGTGTTGCGTTCACACAGTGAGAGTAAACATCATTAGTAGCGCATTGATATTAATGATCATGTGAAATTTCAGCAGCGGTGCTCAGGAAACAATGTCCTGTAGACCCCTCTCCCTTTTTTTTTTTTTTTTTTTAAAAAGCTTACCGGATTTATGGGCTGATAAGCTACTGTGGTGTGGCGTCCGTTGTCCCTCATCTATCTTCCGGAACATTTTTTTTTTTTTTTTTGGCCTGATTAACTTTTGTGTAAATTTACCACGACATACTGCTGAACCATATCTCCAGTTGTTTTTTGCTGATTTTTGATTGAATCATTTTTGTCCTTTTTATGGGCCCTTGAAATTTTGGCCTAATGTTGAAGATAGGACTCAGAAAATTCAAAAAAATTATTTCTCCAAAACCACTTGTTAAATTTTTTTGTAAATCAGGCAATTAACTTCCCTTGGTACCATCAATATAAAGTGGGAGCACCATGTTGATTGAATCAATGGAAGTGGGTCTCGTGGGGCGCTGTACTTTAACATTGAGTCTTATGGAGAATGGGCAAAATCGCCAGTGGAAGGTAAACAGTTGCAGATAGAGATTGATATTATCAATATACAGGAAGCCATATATGACCTATATTTTGGATGTGTTAAAGTTGACCTCAGATAACCTTGAAAGGTCAAACTTGAGGCCAAAGCAAAATCTTATAACTTTCAAAGCCATCCAGACTTGAAAATATTGAGGATTGGGAACAAGAGTATTGAACACTTATCGGAAGTCATATATGAACTTTCATGTGGTGGCCTTGAACTTGACTTTCGGTGACCTTCAAGGGTCAAACTTCACATAGTGAAATTTCAATGACTTCTATCACCAAAACTATTACAGATAGAGCATAGGTTTGTAGTGTGGGCGTATTGGAAGTCGTGTATGAACTGTTATTCATGCTCATTCCAGCTAGTTTAGTGGGGTCACAAAAATAAGAAGTTTTGTTTCCCAAAACATGTGTTTTAATGAGTGATGTATCTCTGTCTCTCCCTCGGTATCACTTCGCACAGACTATCATCTATTTTGAAGGCAACACCCTTGTCGACTGCCGTGACCTGAGAGAGCTACACACAGAGAGACTAGTTTGGCAAGAAAATTCAGAAAAAATGGTGCGGACTTGTAATTTTCCCAGCTGTAATAATAAAAACCTTCTGATTTGCCGTATGTATTTCACCGGTTAATGTCAGCATTATTTGACAGTTTGAACAAGTGCACCACCACGCACTCTTTCTCTCCTATCAGCTGTCGTAGGCCCATCTTCAGCTTGGACAGCTTCTCGCTCTCTCTCGCTCCGTTTAAATGTTTAAACCTACGGCAAGAAGCCGCAGTTGTCGAACAGCATGGTCCATGACAGGAAACTGATGAAATACATTAGGCGAATCAGACAGGATTTTATTACAGTTGGGAAAATCACTAGTCCGCACCATTTCTTTATTTATTCATTAATTCTTTCATTTATTTTCTTATGTGACATTAAACTCGTCTCTCTGTGTGTGCCTCGTTCAGGTCGCAGCAGTCGACATCTAAACGTGTTAGCTTTGACATCGGTGATGGACTGCCCGTAGTGATACAGAGGGAGAGGCCCTTGAATTAAAAAAAAAACCATAAGCCAGAACTCCACTCGGGGGCAGATTAAGGAAAAAATAATCACCTCATGTACCGCACTGCTAAAGAGTATTTCATACAACTTCATATCAGAAAATCTGAACAATCCCCTTAAATGGTGTACAAAATGTCTTTTTACCACAATTTTTAAATTTCACCCATCTGCTCTTTCCCACAGTATTTTGAGTACACATCAAAGAAGGAGATACGTTTTAATTCTATCACTGAGTTATGTGCGGAAGTCCCAAATGGCCAGACCTACATTGGGATGAGGTACTGCCCACCTGACGGCGCTACGCTGCCCCCTGGAATAATTTGGGAATTCCGACAAGTGAGTGCATCCTTCATCACAAGTTGGGGTTTGCTGTAAAAGTGTTTAAGATTGAAATGACATTGTTACTGTACGTGGGCTTGTTCAGTACTTGGATGTAATACTATTAGGGGAAGTTTTAAGTTACTGCTGGAGATGTTTCAGATCCTGCTGGGAATGACCTTTCTTCTGGTAAACGCATCAGTCCAGTGTTCAGCCACAGTGACTGTTTAGCTGTGTTTCTTTGGATAATTTAGATATCCTGGCTTAAGTGGTTGTACAGGTTACAGGACGACTTCTGAGTAAGTTCAATTACAATAATACTCGTTTCCTTTCCAACTTCCCACTAAAGCAGTCATCACAATTATCCACAGCATCTGATTGACAACCCTCTTCCTGACATCCCGAGTCAATTTGATTACATGTGCCATCTGTTCAATGGATTTCCTTCCATTTTCAGATGTACTCCTAGGCTGAATAACGTGAAAAGGAAAAAAAAACAACTGGCTTTTAGGTTGGTTTTGCTTGACAAAGACCTAGCAAAAGAATAGCATGAAGTCGTGTCTCTCTTCAGAAAATTGCATTCATGATGAGTTTTTGCCCCCCTACCCAGGACGGGAGCATCTACCATCCTCACTTGGACACTTGCCTGACTGCCTTCCGCCATACCGACGGCCGCTGTGATGTACAAATGCAGAAGTGCTCCCCTGGCGACAAGTACCAGAAGTGGTATTTTGAATAACACCAGGAGAGGGCGGCTTCAAGACCTTTGACCCAAGTATGATTACGACGGCTGGCAGAGGAGGGCAGGAAGGACGGAGTGAAAAACAAAGCAAGAGAGAGATGGAGGAAACGCGCAAAGTACATCAGCCCCCAAGTCATGCCTCTTGGTTTTCGGTGATATGACCAAGTTTACCTTAGTGCCTTAAAAAATTAGAGGTGGGAGACTTACTCCAGTCGTGCCAAGTGTTTTTTGTCTCTTTTTTTTTTTTTTTTTTTAATTTCTATTTATTTCTCCTGGCAATATATGGGTTGCCCAGTATTGGGTGATCACTAAATCAGCAGAATCATAGATGCAGAAAACTGCTCTCCAATCTGAAGAGCAGCTTTTATTTGATCAGAAATGGGCATGCAATTGTTGCTCTGCGGATCTTTTTATAAAGATATTACAGTGCCTTAAAGATTTATCATTTCATGTTTTTGTACAGGAAATGAGATTGTGGTTTTATACTCGTGTGGAAGAGGGTATGCTGGGAATGGTGAATGGTTTTTATCTTTAACGTGTCTTCACTGCAGTTACTTCCTGTTTCTTTCAAATTGTCAGTTACTTGGGGACCTTTTAACAGATTTGATCCTATTATGCCACCAGAAGCGTAGCTAATTAGCCATCATAAGGCAGTTTAAAATCTCTCCTACCTTCTTAAGGGGGAGTGACCATCCAGAATAATGAAATCTGATTGACTGCTTAGCTACAGTTGATCAGTTCTTTTCGCCTCTGGTTGGTTACTTCCCCATGTGATGTCAAGAGGGGAAAGATTTTGAACTGGCTTGTAATAACTAATTGGCTGTGCACCCGGCATAATAACATAATAAGTTGGACTATTTGCAGTGGATCCTCTGTGATTATAAATTGCAGTTGGTTCTGTGACATTTTCATATGAACCTCATGAATATCATGTTTCTTTGGGAAGTCTACTGTCAAAATTAGAATTTCTTCACCCTATGGGCTGTGGGTCAGTTGTGCAGACTGTCTTCCTGTATGTTTGGTTTTACTCTGCAGGAAAAATATTAATGAGGTTAATGGGCTGTAATTTCAAGTATTTTAATGAACTGAAGTCCAGAAATGGCTCTTCACAATGATGCCTTTCTAAACCCAAATGCCTGAGAGTGCAAATGGTGCCTTTTGGAGTACGAAATTTACATCAGATACTTTACATACTTTGAGAATATTTTCTGTTCGTAGTGACAGAGACTAATAGAATGTTTTTTTTCCCAGTTATTTTAAACTTCTATCAATTGACACAGGTTATTATACAATGTTACAAAAACCTCATTAAAGGAAGAGACGGCACCTCAGCAAAGTATATTTCAGCGGAAAGTTGAATTCTTGAAGTGTCTTTATGGCATAGTTTAAGTTTTAATTTGGTAATGATCCATTGCAACGCATTTTAAAACCGGCCAGTCTTCAAGTCTGCGTCAATATCTGGGTACAGACATTTTTACTTGGAGTCTAGGGCTGCGTTTGGAATGCACTCTTGTCCACTCACTCACTTGGTCTCTTTTTATTGTTTTCAGCTTAGAACATTCATTACATAGTGGCCTATATGGTGGATGAGTGTACATCAAACGCCAGTGCCGCAGTGCTTGTGGCCTCCGTTATTCTCTTTTGTGACATAAGTTCTCCCTCGCCGCGCGATTAGCGCGAAGCGGGGAATATAGCATTGTGCTCCGTCCGTCCGTATGGACACACAAAATTGAGGCGGTGGGGGATATTGCCATGTTAGTGGCAAACTCTTGTATTGATATTGCATTGTTAATCCAAAACTGTCACTGAGTTTGCAGCATTTATTTTCGTGGGCAGTAGGATTCTCACGGCTGTGCAACTTGTCTTACTACGCCCTGTAGCTGTGACAACATTCAGAATATAAAATGGACCCTCGCAGCCAGGCAAACTAATTTATGCAAATCTGTGCTGTTTAACAAGCAACTCAAGCGCTGAAATGACATTGATATTTTATGTCGTCATTTATGCGCAGAAGACTCCTCATAATTTTGTGGTGCAATGCATTACAATTCTATCAAAAGTAAATTAGACTGTCGTCGGTTTTTACCAATGAGTCTGAACAACTGTGGCTAAATCGGGAGATGTAAAGTGCGAGAGGTTTAGTTTATTAAGAATTGAAAGGTGAAGTTTCTGAAGATTGAATTCAAAGTCAGAAGATTCCCCAAGTAAAAATTCTTACCCCCCTGATGTTTAAGCCAATTTGAAGGTTTTGGCTGGTTTAAAAATGCGTCACACTGGATTATTACCAAAGGGCCTGGTCACCTGGCAACACAGTTGCAAAATTGGTGTATTTTGTATCATAGCTCCAAAACTAAGTAAGATAGAGTTACAATTTAAATGGCTTTGTGTAGGTCTTCCCTAGTACTTCAAAAAACCAAATGGCCAGTTTTGTTCATTTGATTTATTTTGGGTGAGAACTGCAAAAAAAGGGGTCGTTAACGGACTCTGTTACCAACCCGTTTTTTGCCGTTCTCACCCAACATAAATCAAGTGAACAAAATTTGGAACGCACACTTGCGATTTGAGATTTACAGATCGACTGATGGATATACAAGGGATATGGAGGGATGATTATATATGATTGTTTGGGAATGCGGTAAAGGTTATTGATTTGCCAAAATAATTGTTTCGATGAGATTCAAACTTGTTTGCTTCCACATGCATCAGTTGGCCGGTGGCTTGAGCCATGCAGGAATATAGAGGATGGAATTTGTTTATAGACGCCCCGTCATTGATTCTGTTGCTGACTGGCAGTGCCCCTGCTGCTTGTGCACATAACTCTCCGTGCTGATTTTGGGTTGCCATGTTGTTATTATTATGAGTTTTTATTCATTGAATGTTTTATTCAGCATCTTTGGTAAGTTCAGTTGACAGGGCCACGAGGAAAGCTTTTCATGACTGTAAGTGCCATGCACGTGCGCATGTAACCAACTGTTTTACTGATTTGTAAAAAAATCATTGGTCATTTGTCATTGATTTAAGATTTTTACGTAAATTAAGATTTAAAAATCAACTGGGCTTCCATTAAATAATAATTTTATTTTTTATTTTTTGCAAAACTTGCATCTATTCAGATAATACCTTTTTATTTCTGTTTGGTCCAAAATGAGTCTTTGTTCATTAAAGTCTGCAATGGGACAGTACCACCATGTTATGGCATTGAAACCTTGTGTGATCTCCGTAGCAGAATTCCTGTGGTCGCCAGTTTGCTTTATGGTCAGTGAGGAACAGCAGATGTCAGGCTTATGCAACCAGCTTCACTGCTGCCCTCAAACACAACATTGCCAGTATGAAGCTTTTGTTCACAGTGGCTCAGTGAACAAAACAAAGCATGTCCCGCCATGAACGCCAATGCAGCTTCTTGTCACTGTTGTTGACTGAAGGATGAACACGGGCTGAGAAGTGACTGTTGCAACCAGTAAGGTAGCCATAAGTCAGCCTTTATGTATTCGAGTGATTACATGTGTTACACTGACTTTGATTTTATTTGCTGCAGGTTGGTGAAAGGGTATGAAATTTGTTTCAACATCATATCAAAGCATTACAGGCTGGCTTTTCGGTACTTTAAGTAGCTTGGCAACATCTGGCCGCTGGCTTTGAGCTGCACCACAGTGAGTTGTTCTGCATTGTGATGTACTTTTTTGCCTATAGTGATAGCAGAATAATATATGTGGAATATCACAAGCACTACAATTCTAGAACATCTTATCAAACTTTGCCAAGTGACTGAGTGATGGTTATGTTAATCGATTGTCAGTGGCCTAATGTAAACTACTGTGGAATAACTCTAGGCAAACACTTGAAAGAAAACAATGTCCAGACGTGATAACCTTCATTAATTGCTTGCGAACATGTTCAAGTTTTTTGCCCATGTCATGGCCAATAGTGTCCAACCATAGACTGTATATAAAGATGGTTGTCTCTGATTCCTAATGCTGTACAAAAAATGCAGCCAAAATATCCCTCATGAGAACGCTGCCATCTTGCGCATTAGGAGCCAGAGTCTGCACAGCAGTGATGGGGAGGTTGAATTGCAGTATCCAGCTGTGACCGATGCACCCGCCCGACTCACTCGCAAGCACATCCCTTAAGTTTTTATGTAGCCTGGCTGACTGCTTCAGTGTTTGTTTAATAACATCTAATGTTAACTTATGTTATTGTTGGCCAAATATACTCAATTTCAGTGTTTCTCAAACCTCTCCTGGAGTACCTCTCTTCCTGCATTTTTTTAAAATTTTATTTTATTTTTTTGAAGATCTCTCGCTTCTCCAGCACAGATGATTCAAATGATAGCTCATTATCAATCAACTTTTGGGGGATGATAACAAGCTGATCAGTTGAATCACCTGTGCTGGTGCAGAGTGAGATCTAAAACATGCAGGAAAAGTGGTACTCCAGGAGAGGTTTGAGAAGCACTGCTCCATGTTGTCTAGTGAGGAAACGTAACCAAACTTTAGGCCCGTTGAAAGCACTGTTCTCCTATGACTGAAAGTGTGTTAACCAATTACCACTCCAGTAACATGCCTATAAAGCACGTACTCAAGGTAAATTGAAATCTTTTCTTGTTTTTAACTTCCCTGATGGGCCTGTATTCGGGCCGTCGGAGTGTTGCTAGCTTGCTTGGATTTATTTCCGAGTTGTATGAGGCTAATACGTTTGCTGCTGCCCTTGCTGCTAACAGTACATAACAGTATGTTCAGAGTAAATAGATTTTACTGGTTTTACTTTTCAGCAATAGCGTCGCTGCCAACAGCGCTGGACGCTATGTTCAGAGCAAAGACATTGCTATTGTTAATTTTCATTGGACTTTCAAAACCATTGAGTTATTTTCTCATGCACTAGGACCAAGCAACTTCTACATTTGTAATGTTAATGTTATCACTTTCTCTTTTCGATGGTCGCACTTCAGCCATGAACAATTTCCAGAAATAAGCCAGCTAGCAACTACCTCATTCACTGTCAGTCACATCTGTCGTCATGACTTTACACCCCCTCTTTATAGCATCAAATATCTAAATAAAACCAAATTTATCTGAAAAACAATGAACATTTGAACATGTATCAGCTTGGTCAGGACTACTTCAAACAACAGAAATCATCCTTGGAAAAAAATTTGACACATTCTTTAATTTTTCAGGGTGGCATAAGTCTCATCCACTAACATGAAGGCGAGGAGTTTATTACCTATACTGAAGCCAACCACTAGGAGGCGATAAAGATGTTTTAACCTCATTTTTGGGGAGCTTTAGGGTTGATCATCTTTATGTACAGTCAATGGGTGCACCAAGGTGGAGCCCATTGCCCATCAAGCAATATCCCTCAGTAATGGAAACCCATATAGTTTGTTCTCCAAGCACTTGGTGACTGCAGTTCTTCCCAGGCACACTAGATGAGAGTAAAACATTCTGAATCCCTCAAAATCTTGTCGATCACCTGTCAATAATGAAATAATTACATGACTTAATTATCAATTATTTGCACTAAACTTGCCATTTGAGTGTCAACTTGAACTTGGAAACTGGTCGACCATTGAAAATGATTCCTGCTGGAGCAGTTGATTCATGTATAATGGGATCCTAAAGAGAAAGCACAAGTGGAGATGAGTGTATTTAAACTCCTGATTTAATTATAAAGGACTTATGTTTACATGACGAAATAAAATCTGATTGGAAGATGGCCTGCGTCTTTGTCTTGTAATTGGTTTTTGAAAATGGACCAATTTCTTTTAACTTTTTTTTATATATATACATCAAATAGACCATAGTTCACAACAAGAAATGCCATTGCATTGCATTTATCATAGGTTCTCTGATAATTTACTATATAGGCTCTATTTGTGTGCCAACACTGGTCTATGGAGTGGGCGCATATACATTTTCATGCAGCACATGGTGAATCCTGTGTATCTTTGCCAGTTTGGTTTTTTTTCAGGGATCTGAGTGCATGTACCTGAGCTGATGTGCCTGTGAGGGAGCAGCCCAGGGGGTGTCGATTTGAGATCCACCGGCACAATGCAGTTTTGGTCCTTTTTCATCATTGAAGTATATGTGCACCACTCACCAGCATAGACCCCCCTCTAAAGTGCGAAGTGCAAGTGCTGTGCTATTTTTGAGACTTAAGACTTGATGGAGACTTGTCAATTTTTGTTTGCGAAGTGGACCAGTAATTGAATGTGACCGTGAGCTTAAGGCGCAAGCTTATTAAGCCTCTCTTTGTTTGTCTTTACTGAATTCAGGTGAATAAATTGGAAATGTGAAATGGAATGTGATGGGTTATATCAGAATAAAGCACAATTCTCAAAGTTATTACAAATACACTGTCAAATTTTTGTGTAGGTTACACGTATGCTGCTTTTAATCAACTCAAAATGGATTTTTTTCATCATTGGAAATGGGGCACATCATTGCCAGGAGGCGACGGTGGAGGTGCAGCCCAGGTCCGTCTCCTCCCTGTGTCCTTTTTCTGCCCTCGCAAGGAGTAAGGACAAGCTGCATCACTCCCAGATCGCACACACTGCCGCTTTGGGGCCACAGGCCTGCAGCAGGTCCTGTTTCTCTTCCTGTAAGTGTAGAAGTTCGTGCAGTTCTCATTTTCCGTGCCCCTGGGTCCTTCTAGCACACCTTGGGATTGATGGCTGGCATTAGCCAGTCTGCCGTCAGTATGGTTTTACACACGGTTTTTCCAGTCTAACCAGACACGCCAATATGTTTGTTTCTGGACACCTAAAACGCAACTTCGTGGTCAAGTGTAGATTCCAAGGGGTTTTGTGGGTGCCTTGGATCGCAAGCGTTCGCACTGACCTCCCCACCTTTATTTTATGTGAATGTACTCCATAAATATTAATATAAGAGGTTTGTGATGCAAACTTTCTGATGACTTTTCTATAATCCTGGGTCTGCACATGATTTATTCATACTGGCTAATTCTTTCATTACTGCAGTCTTTCATGAGGATCGTCCTATGGATGGCTGGGTAATTGGCCACGATGGCTATGCATTGAAACCATGGTTGCTTATGCAATACATAATGGCTGCAACATGAAGGCACTGGCAGTGTGTTTTTTGAATGCGTTTTTAGTAGCGCCAGGTCAGTGCTTGAGAGAACATTCTGAATGGTAAAAATGCAATGCAGGTCTTAAGACCTGAAAATGATGGTACGTTACAATACACACAATGTGTGCTGCACAACATGATAACACACTGACCTGTCAGAGGAGGCATTACGGGACTTGCTGTCCTGCTTCTATCCGCATTATGTGCCAGATGAGGTGGAAGAGCAACAGGGTGCACAGGAGAGCGTGACAGCAAGTCAGATGAAATCAGAGGAGGCACAAAAATATCTCTTTAAAGTAATGAATAGTCTTGACTGTTTTCATTCATTTTCCTGGACTGACAAGTTTTCAAATGATTACAAAAATCCATTGGCAGTTAAACACTCAGTTGTGTTTTTAATGCATTGTTGTGGCACTCAGTCACAAAAAAGATGAACTACATTTACTTTACATTTACCACACTTGCGTTTAGCACACGGTAGAATGGAGGCTATCTGACCAGCCCTACACGATTGTTTAAATTGCAACAGAGGAAATGATGTTGAGAGTTTGCGGAGTTTCTCTAATGGTAATTTAAATGAATGATTGAAAACAGGTCGTGACCAATTATTAATTTTATGGGATTGTTTGAGCTTACCCCATTGCCTGTTCACAAGCTGCCACTGTTGATCACATCTGGGAACTTGTATATGGTGAGAATGTGACCTCATGACCTTTGACCTTGAGTGACCTTGAATGGTCAAACCAAGAGCATTCGTACCCAAAAAGTGGATTAACTTTTTGAACGGCTAAAATATGTGGGAGAGGTAGGGTTTGCCATGCCTGTCACCCCTTGATATTCCAAATGCATGCAAAGGGCCAATGATTGTTGGCATCATGTGGGTTCTGTCATACGCCCATCATTACCATCATTGTCATTAGCAGTTTTTCAAGAATCCTCTCTAAAACTTATGTCCAGAATGACTCGATATTTGTTATGGAGCATCCTTGTGAGATGGTCTAAAAATCTTGTTTTTTTTTATTTTATTTTTTATGACTTCTTGAAAGTTTTCACTCTTTTATATACTCAATATTGGCCATTTCTCAATGGCCTGCAACATTGAGAAAATCAGAGATATTGATATAATCAGTATTGACAACAGATAGGAAGTCATATCAGGGCTTTCATTTGGCATTGTGACCTTTGACCTAGACCTAGATCACTTAATGTAAATTTTCGAAACTGTTCCCTGAAACTGTCTGCCAGAATTACTTGCTATTTCTGATGGTGTATCCCAGCGACAAGGGCTGCCTTGGTTTTCAATGACTTTTTAAATACTTCATGAATTTTTCATTGTTTGTGTTGCCTTCGCAATTTTGTACACGTTAACTGGAGAATGGTGGCATGGCCTTATAAAGTCTCTGTAATTTATCATGCGGAAATGTTTACAAATATTTATATTATTACTGTGGAAAGTATTGACTGTATAGTGGGTACCATGACCTTTGAGATTGAAAGTGCCCATTTTTTGCCAAAATTTTCAAAGATCTGCAAAATGCTCTGTCTTTGGCCAGTGGACTACTGGACCCTTGGTCCTATTTTATTTTATTTATTTTATTTTTTAAGGATTTTGTGTGCTGGCTAATCGGGCTCTGGTGAAAAATGAAGAAATTTCAATATTCTATATTGGAGAAAAATCATTTTTGTGTTTGTAGAGGTTTTTGGAGACCATTGATGTCCATTCCTGGCCTAGTGATGAATGCAATGCCAATACCCACTTGAAAATCATGTATTCCATTAAAGCATCATGAATAAAATAGTTGATTTCTGGTGAAATACTGAATCATAATTTTGAGATTTAAACATCATTTGGAAAGTCACTTGAGAAGCTAATTGGAGAGGGTTCTTCTTTAGTTCCTGGACAACTGGAAATTTTGAATACCCCATTAAGATGTGACTTGTGGTCAAAGAGTTTATGATCCCAGAAATATATTGTTTTTCCTCCGAGCCATTTTTAAATTTTCATAATTTTTTAACAACTTCACTGCTGAATTTCCACAAAGATTTTTTGTGTAGGCTTATTCTGCAGTAAAATTATGAAAATAATCTGAAATAAGCTGGTATTCTAAATGTTACATGTGCCTTGTTTAAATAATTTTTCCACTCTCTGTGATGCTTGAATTATAAAGCTTTTAAGCTTTTAGCAGAATGCATTAATTGCCTGATGTGGCTTCTGCGCAAAGGGGTTAAACAGATATTTATTTAGAAGATACTTAAGTATCTATGTTTCACTCAGGCATACTTAATAGCAAAGCAACTAACAATGAGAGAGAAAAACGGGTCATAAATGAATCTCCCATTGCCAACCAACCAACACGGGAAGCACTAATTCATACATTATCCAATTTAAGCTGGCAAATTGGCTCGAAATGAATGGGAATTCAGTTCAGAAGGAGTTGAGTTCATTTAAACTTTGGTTAAATGGTGGTCAGTCGATGTCACTGTCACTTGACTGCCAAAGCATTCCTCGGTTTGTCATTGGCTAAGCCTTTTCGAGGCATGGAAAGATGGAAACCTCCAGCTTTTTTTTGGGTCACATTTTCAATATTTGAAGTGTTGTGCAACTTAACAGGAAAAATTACAAAAAATTAAGTCTTAATATCTGGACTCAACTGGACACAACTTCACTCATTCGTTGTGTGTAAAATTTGTCTTCAGTTCAAAATAGGGCCCTAAATCTAAACATTAAGTTCATTTTTAATACTTGCAATCTGTCCTTCATTTTGCCACACAGTTATGAATGTCTTTTGATCGCCAATGAATGTTTGGACACCGGCTTAATTCTGAAAAAGAAAATTGAAAGGTTGGTGCGTGGGAAAACAATGTCATTAACTGGACGTTGTAAAGCTGATGTGCCTCTCACTACTGGTTAATGATTGCAGCTGAGTTTAGGACCACTAATTGAATATGAATCTTTTGAACCTACTTCCTAAATTCCACAAGAATGGGGACAGTATGTAAAATGCAAATTAAAACAAAATGGGGTGATCATTTTTTCTGCATTTAATTTAAAACAACATTTAAAAAATGATGAGTCCGCTAGTGAAATTGATTCTGGAAATAATGGGCATTGCATTCTCAGGGCCAAAGAGGACAGGGTAATGGAAGAAAACAGCAGCCTGCACAACTCCTAGACCAATAACAGTTTGTAAGGGAGGCTGCGCTTCGACAGATGGACTCTCAGTATAGAGCTAAACCCAAGAAAACAAACAGCTGGGGACTACAGCTGGTTCCGGAATAATTGGGTATAGTCCCCAGCTGTTTGTTTTCTCTGTCCTTGTATATATACACCTTCTAACTGAACCTGCACAGGACTGCAGACACTCTGATGAAGGCTTTGTGCTGAAACCCGTTAGCATTTGGTTTTTGTAGCGTCTGTTTTTTATGATGTGAGCCAAATAAATAAGTTAAATGTGGTTATGTTTTTGTCCTCCTTGAATTGAAGAATTGAGATGTGCTACCCTTTTTTTTGACTCCTAGACCCATAAATTTGTAAGGGTGCACAGCCGTAGAAATTGCGCAACGAAAATGTAATGCATCATCAGCATTAAGAAAATAACTGACATAGCAATTTGTATATAAATTGCCATGTCTGTTACTATGTTTACGCTGATGATGGCTTATACCTGAAGGCGTCAGCTTTCTTTGCGAAGAGGATACCATTCTGACTTTATCAGCACCATGTTCAAAAGCCAGCATCTGTCATGGTCCGGGGCTGCATTAGTGCACTCCGCATGGCCAACTTGGACATCTGTATGGGCAATACTGATGGTGAAGTTGAAACGCCCATTTGAAACAACATATGTACAATACCTTCCTGATTTTTTTGTACAAGAAAGACAAAGCCAAGGATAATGCCAATGCATACACTTCACAACCGCTGAGTAAGAGTGCAGGTACTCCCTGCAACCTGTCTTCCGCTAAAAATGTGTGGCAGCTTATGAAGTAGAAAACACCACAACAAGGACCTCATGCTGTTTCCCCCCTCGAGTCCTATATCAAGCAAGAATGGGAAAAAACTTTGATTTTGACACTCCTTTTCATATCCTCCTTTTGCAAATGTCAATTATGTGCTATAAAAAGAGAGGTGATGTCACACAGGGGTGTACATGCACCTGTCCCAACTTCAGTGGAATATCTTGCAGACATCACATTTTAAAATGACTATTATTTTCAAAAAACTACAAAGTTGAAGTGCAAACATTAAGTCTTTTTTAGTACTTTTTCAGTTGATTACAGCATAAACTAATTGCCTGCTGTTTCTATTTACATTTTGTGCTTTGTCCCAGTTCTTCTGGAATAGAATTAGTTTACATTGTTCCCCAGTCAGTAGTTGCATGTCTGCTGTGTTAATTGCATCACAGTCAAAACAGAGCATGGCCTTCGAAGCAAGAACTTCCCAGGTTTGAATCCCTCAAGAGTCCTATGGTGCATAATTTGATAATTCTCTGTGCAAGTATAGATTTTGTCTCAGAGCTCCAGTTTCCCCCAAACGTCTTTATGCTCCATGTGCTCCGCTAATTAGAGGTTGAAATGCTTGCGGGTCTGAGTGTGCATGAGCAGCATGTGTGCCCTGAGATAGATTGGCTTTTCAAAGTGTATCCATGCATTTATTTTCCAAAATGGGTTTTGCAGTGCCATCTGGTGGTTGGAGCCCTCTGCAGTTTTTTTTTTTTTTGGGACAGCAATCAAACTTCACGCCAATGTTGGTACTTACCACAAAGTTCTGGTTTTGAATTAAAGTATACATGTATTGAGTACACAGAAAATTGGCAAATTATACCTCTACAGAAAGCTAATATCATGGAGACATTAAAAGAAAACTTTCAGCTTTTTTGGGATTTCCTCCTTTTTTTTTAATTTGATAGTTGCACAGTAGAGAGAGAGAGCGAGAGGAAAGCTGGGGAGAATGGGGAGGATATGCAGCAAATGACCCGAGCCATATTCAAGCCAGGTTGCCACAGGAAGGCCACAGCCTTTATGGTGCGCACGCTTAGACTGATGCGCCACCAGGGCGCCCTGAATAAAACACTTTCTGGACTCACTGAAATAAGAAGAGAATTAAAGAGGGATCTTGAACACCCTTTCAACCCACGCACACCCCCAAAAAGATGGAACGAAAATAACCCCTTTCTGATGACGTAATTGGTGGGAGACAAGAACATACGGTTAGGAAGTCGAGTGCATCGATCATCGTCGGTTTGTCGTAATTTGTTCATTTCTTTGTCTCATTTTGTTCTATATTTCTAGTGTATTAGATTTATGCAAGTCAAAAGTATGTTATTGTTGATGATGCAGAGCACACGTCCCTGTGATATCTTGTTTTCAAATTTTTTCTGTGCGGCAAGCTGAAGTGTAAAAATTTCCTTGACAATGTTCTGGGTTGTAAAAGTCTCCCTTACTTTACCTCATGGAACCTAAAAAGTCCTTAAAACATATAATAAAGTGGTTGTTCATATAATTATCAACATATATCTGAAGTTTTATGTACTTTGGACGATTCTCGAAGTACTTTATTCGAATCCCAAACGTGGATGATGGAACTGGTGAGTGGCTACTTTGCATAACAATTGTCTGGATTTGGGCATGATAACTGCTTAAAATATTGATATGTATATTCGATGTCCAAGTCAAGCAAGGGTTTTCGACGTCTGGCTTGGAATGGTCGCATTTGACTGGTGCTTTCGCTAAGATGTCAGTCAATATCAGGGTGTCCATTTGTATTTTGCCTTTGTTATGCTTTTGTTGTGTGACAGTACAAACTGTCTAGTAAATGAAAACTTACCTTTGAGTTTTGAAATCATCTAATGTATTGGAGAAACAATTAAATTCCATCATCAATGATAATTATTAATAAAGACACCAGTTTGTGGCAGTGGAAACACTACATATAGGTGTGTAATTCATTTGGAAATTTGCATTTGAAGTGGAAAAGGACTGTCAAAGGACCTTCATAAAAAGGTAGTTCAACTTTTGAAAGATGGTAAAAGATATAAAAAGATATCCGAAGACTTGAAAATGCCAGTCAGTACTGTTCGGTCCGTGATTAAGAAGTGGAAAATTGGGGGAAATGTGGATACCAAGCCAAGGTCAGGTAGGCATAGAGAGATTTCAGCCCAAGCTGCCAGGAGAATTGTTCAGGACACACAGAAAAATCCTCAAGCTACCTTGAGAAATAAAGGATATTCTGGAAAAAGATGGTGTGGTCGTTTCAAGAAGCACAATGAGGAAGTACTTAAACAACAATGAGCTGCATGGTCGAGTTGATAGAAGGAAGCCATTATCACACCAATCCCACAAAAAAAGCCTGCCTAAAATATGTCAGACAGCACCTTGACACACCTCACACCTTCTGGAATACTGTCATTTGGAGTAACGAGACCAAAATAGGAATTTATGGTCACAACCATAAGCACTATGTTTGGAGAGCAGTGAACAAGGCCCATGGTAAAAAATATACCATTCCCACTGTAAAGCATGGTGGTGGCTCTCTGATGTTTTGGGGGTGTGTGAGCACTAAAGGCACAGTGAATCTTATGAAAATTGATGGCAAAATGAATGCAGCATGCTCTCAAAAAATACTGGCAGACAATTTGCATTCTTCTGCATGAAAGCTGCATATGGGACACACACTTGGACTTTCCAGAATGACAATGATCCAAAGCACAATACCAAACTGACTCTGCTGTTGTTACAGAAGGGAAAGGTGAGGGTTATGGAGTGGCCATCACTGTCTCCTGACCGCAATATCACGAGCCGCTTTGTGGAGATCTCAAACATGCACTTCATGCAAGACGATCAAAGAACTTACAGGAGCCGGAGGAATTTTGCCAGGAAGAATGGGCAGCTATATCACCTGAGAAAATTAGGGACCTCACTGACTATGACAAAAGACTGCACACTTATTGATGCTAATGGGGGCAATTGTTAAGAGGTCAGGGGAACACCAGATGCAGGAACTGAAGTGTTTATTGTAATACAACACTAGGAGAAAATTGGCAGACAAACCAGAAATTCAACACTGCACATGCACTGAACAAATGGGAAAACTAAGGTACACTGCCCAGGGCAGAAGGAAACAGAAATACTCACTCCAAGAGTGGATAAACGAGAAAAACAAAAACTGGACCTAACTAGACTGACGGACACACTGGGAGACTTAAACACGGGGCAGACAAGACGTGGGCGCAGCAAAATACAAGACTCAGGAATCATACAAAGGA
The DNA here is from genome assembly GCA_029721435.1 of Gymnothorax reevesii. NCBI lineage: Eukaryota > Metazoa > Chordata > Actinopteri > Anguilliformes > Muraenidae > Gymnothorax > Gymnothorax reevesii. The sequence goes on along the minus strand of CM056577.1, from coordinate 106,683,736 downwards.
AATACTCGGCAGGCACAAGGAGCTGCGATTTCACCATGCAGAGTCTAACAAAGTTCCATCTGATGGCCCCTCCCATCTCTGCCACATTTATAGTCACAAGAGGAGGCGGGGACTCAAAAAGCAATCAGGACCGGAACAGAAACACATGGGGTTAATAAACAAATGAACGCAGAACGGGTAAACCATAATGACTCGAGACAAGATGCTGAGACCATCAATCAAACGAGACAGTTTAGATTAATGTAATCTCAAAGTGACGAGGAAAAAGTACCACTAGAGAAGCATGGGAAAGCACAGCTTTAAACGCAGTTAATAAGGCAAAGCTTAGGCAGGAATACAAAATCAAGAAACGCTCGCACTCGCTAATGAGTTAATTAAGGTTAATATTACAAGACAAAATATTTACAATCACCCTCAAATGAGTGCTGGTTAGTACGAGTTAGTAATTACCCACGCCAGACGAGGCGGCTTGGGTATACAGTTTTGCACCATCTGTCTGTCTGTGTGTGTGTGTCTGTCCGCGCGGCAGCTCGGCCACCACTGAAGCTAGGGTGACCAAGCTTTGTGCGGTAGATGATCCTTGGGTACCCTGTCCAAATTTGCATTTTGAGGTCGAAAGATCAAAAGTCAAGGTCAACAAGAGGCGTGGGTTAGCATCTCTATAGAGTGCGCATCATCTAGTTATCCTATCAGAGAACACATTCACTCAGAGTTTATCGAGAGCCAGAATTAAACACAGGTGGAAGCAATGAATGAAATACCACAGTGGAAACCGAAAGAGGAAACGTGATTGGACAACGAGGCGCAGGCAACTGAAGGCTGTCACACGACATCACTGGAGATTGGCAGAGGGAATCGATCACCAGATGGCAGAATGAAAGCTGAAAGTAAAGCACAAGCACAAATAAGCACAAAGACAACACACATAAGGCAACACCGTAACATCAATACACAGTATTAAGAACTAAGCGTATGCACACTTTTGGACGAGGTTCTTTTAATTATTTCCCCCTTATGTTGTTTTTTTTTTTTTTTGATGATTGTGCCATTCTACATGACGTACTGTGCGATATGAATGTAATAAGAAATAAATGTATTTTGCCTGGACATTCATGTTACCTATTTATATACCAAAAGTTACCTATTTTCCATATTCGGCCAGGTAATGCAAACTTTTGAGCACAACTGTATATGCAATGGCTGTTTAGAGCGGAGTTTCAGATGCCGCGGCAGGGGAAGCTGCACCGAGCACAGAACCGACGCAGCTGAAAGTAATTGGGCGAGATAGGAGGGGAGGAGCTTGCGTTTCTGAACAAATGAAAGCTTAAGTGCCAGAAAGGGAGCGAGCAACCAGAAAGAAAAGAAATCTCAATAAAAGAGAAAAACTAACAAGGCACTTTACAACAGTGCCAAAACCTAAAGAAGCAAAACTCCCCAGAAACAAAGTATATATATATACTTTTTTATATATATAAATATAAATCGGCAAACACTCCAGCAAAGAAGGCGTGGCAACCTCCAGCGTAAATAGACTCTGGTAGAGGAACGCCCAGAAATAATCAGCCAGCTGGGTAAAGAATCCGATGTGAAAAGAAAGTAACAAAGAAAGTAAAAAGCACATTCAGGATATTCATACATTTTAACGGTTACTGACCAGACCATAAATTAAGTGTCATATCTATAACCACGTTAACTTCAAATAAATAGAGTATATGTCATACTGGTGTCCAAATTGAGTTTTAAGTGAGATTATAGGCATGAGGAGATTGTAGAAATGTATGCTGCTTGAAAATGTCACCATTACTGGGTTTTTTTTTTGTCAGTGTCTACTTATTCATAACAAACTGTACTGCAAAAACAGTTGATTGGAACTTCACATTTGCTTCTCAAGGTATTAAACATATTAATTTAAATTTCACAAAGTTCCAAACAAATTTATATAAAATTCAGTGTCAATAGGTCTCAAAGGAAACAATCTAACATTTGTATTGTAGATATTGATGATAAATGATCTCACAAATTCATAACAGTGCCATACATGCAAAATTTGTACTGTACGAAACAAATAAAAATCATTCATTCAGTGGTCCCACTCTACACATCATATCTTGAAAACTATTTGCAATAACACCTTAAAATTGGGAATACCTTATCTGTGAATATTTCTTCACATATTGGCATTCAATTTTACAACAATAATGAAACATCATTTTTGAGTGTTTTTGCAAGCAATTGAGTACCCTGATCTTGACTGAGGTGTAAGTGATTGTTTTCTGTAAATAATCTGAATGATTCCATAGTGTACCAGAAATGTGAATACTTTTCTCTCCAGCGAGAAACCTGCGTGAAGATAGTGAATTAGCAGAAAACATTGCGGAAGCAGGTGAATGCCAATCGCAGATTGCTATTGGATGGTATCGTGAGTAGTATGGGGAAGAAAATGCACTCAAGTAACGGTACCCTGGTTAGCTGGTTGTGCTGCTTCTAAAGATTTTCTAAATGGATTTATGATGAGTGATAATGTGTGCGATTTGCATGCGGCCATGAATAAAAGGGCAAAAACTGGGTTTTCTGTTGGGGCCGTGTGCTCGCATGTTTTGCTCACGTCGGTGCTTGCAATCACCCTCAATTGTCTCGGACCCCTTGTCTCATGATCAATTTGGGTTGCTGTCTGGAATCTGTCACCTACAGACTGTAACCAGATGTGGTGCTCTTGAGCTGCCATCGTCACTCATGGCTTCCCTAAGCGGGTCAGTCAGAGACAGTGCCTGTGTTTCATTGTCGGATAGATAGCCGACTGATTGTTGAACGGTGCAAATGACACACACCTCTCGGCGGCTGAGACCTGCCCGTAACATGCCAAAGGCTCTTTTTCTCTCTCTTGTGTCACAAGCCGTTCCATTATCTTGATGTCGTAGCATTTTTTGTTTTTTTTGTCAGCTTTATGCAGGCTATTGACCACACCCAAAAGATTGTGATTACTGAAGTGCTTGGTGCGTTCACGTGGCACATGCCAAGATTACAATACCACGCGCTTTTCTTTATTTCCCTTTGTGCCTCACTGGAAAAGCAATAAAAATCAATTGATTCTTCAACTTTCCACAAATACAGTACATCCCTCACCATTTCGTCTTTAATGGCGCTAAGTATATTTACAAATTTATTTGTACACACTGCATGTTTATTATGACATCTTTATTTGTACATTTATTTGTACTGAAGAAATTTGTATGTACCTTGTAGAAGAACAGAACACCATGTCAGGGTATGTAAGGAGCTGATGAGATGGTCCAGGACAAGGAGTTGGATTCTTAATAAAAAAGCAACTGCAGTGCAGATATGTCAAGTGGACCCATCCGGGCACCAGGCTGTTGCCCATTCAATTACCACACCGTGACCTCACTTTAGGCAAGTTAGGGGACACTTCCAACTGTCACTATCAGCCTGTCACAGTCTGTGTGTATTATATACTCAGCAGCATTAAAAACACACAAGTGAGGTATGTACTGTATTTGCGGCAAATAGAAGAGTCGATCGATTTTTATTGCTTTTCCAGTGAGGCACGAGAGGAAATAAAGAAAAGCGTGCGGTATTGTAATCCTGACGCGCACCACATGTATGCTTCAAGCACTTTGGTAATAACAAACATTGAGCTGTTCGTGATGTGTACAGTGACACTTGACTTGTTCTTTTTGGTGTGGTCAATAGCCAACAAAAAAAAAAAAACGAAAAATGCTACTGCATCAAGAAAATGGAATGTCTTGTGACACAGTTTCACTGTTTTCCAACCCCTGTAGAATAAATTCACGAAGTTCTGAAACTTTTTACATTCTTTCTCAAGAGCTGTCTTATCAAGACATGCCTCAGCATACTCAAGGGGAATGTTAAAGTGCTCAGCCACACTCATGATCTGGCAAAGATTTTCTTCTAGATCACCCCAGTTCCTTGGGTCCAACCATCTCCTGCTTATGAAAAGTTTATTACCCGATATATCAAATTTTTCACCTCTGACATGATTGCTCATATTCTGTCTAGGGTGGGACATACCACCATTGTGTTTGAATCCAGAGTCACAATTATGAAATGTGTTGACTGTACTGGATCCAGCTTGCATTTTCTCTGGTTCACTCTGAACCCCAGAGCTGTGATGAGTTGAAGTAGCCAGTGGTCGTGTTCCCTGGCCTGTTCAGGAGATGCCGCACAAATAAGCCAGTATATCTAGGTGCGGAAGGATCCTTATTCCGTCCCTCTGAAGCGGCTCCAGTGCAACCTGGATGCATTTTGAGAATACCCCTGGCACTAGAGAGAGCCCAAAGGTCAGGAAATGGAACTGAAAAATCTTTCCCATGAATGAAAAGCAAAGAAATTGCCTGTGCTCGGCAGAAGTAAACTGAAAAGAACCGCCCTGGATGAACCACAGGGTTGACCGTTTCTATGCCCCCTTCCCGCAGTAATGTTCGACTCTCTTGAGTCAAGTCCCTATCAAGCTGATAAGGCCTGGGGTAGTGATTGGGAGGTTCGCTGTTGAGGGCAGTGGAGGGGCCTTTGAATGCCCTGGGTGCTGCACGTGAAGCAGACAGAGTAGAAGGTGGCCTAAGGATAGGCACCACCCCAGCATGGCGGGAACGTGATTCTGTCATTGATACATGTCGGTCGAGTGCCTCTTGTGCGGCGGGCCTGAACACCTGCCAAGGTGCCAGCGGGAGATGTCTCCAGTTATTCATGCATGATTTGGGAAGGGGAGAATGAGCGAGTCACACCTGCCATCGGGCTTGAATCATCATAGCTAAGGCAGTGCCGCAGTGATTGGCAATGATGCCCATAGCCTGGAATGCCAGCTAGGATGCCTCAGCCGCTAGAACGTCAGATAACTTAGAGGTAACTGAAGAATGAAGCATCACAAGTGTGTGTGCCAGCAAGTTGGCAGCATGGCCAAGATGGGCAGTGGAATTATACGCACAGGAGAGTATCTCATCTGTGTGACGGCATTCAATGTTAAGGCAACGTACCTGCTCGCGAAGTGCCTCATCTGGAGACACAATGAGCGAGGCAAAACTTGACTCGACAGCCGGCATGTTACTCAAACCAACCTTCTCTGGGTCTTGCATAGCCGCAAGTATACGAGACATTTGGTCTGGGCGCATAGATTTCAAGGCCTCCTCCAATGCCGATGCCACCAATGAAGTAAAGTCGCAACAATACGGAATGACCAAAGTGGAGCGCTGAGCACAGTGAAGAAGCATGTTCTCCAAGCCAAAAGGTGGTGCCGGAGTGTCTAGTTGCAGACAGACAAGCACGGCCTTCAATGTGGGCTCCACGGAACCACCACTGAGGTGGACTCCTCAGGCCGTCCAGAGTCAGTGTCGCTGTCAGAGTCTGGGGGCCCTAGGTCTGAATCAACATCGCTCTGGCCCTCTACTGAGGTGGAGGTTTGGCTGAACAAGGTGTCAGAGGCAGTCACTGACATTACATCGTCCAGCTCCCCCATAGATAGCTGTGTACCTGGGAGACCAGGCCTGGGCCCTTGTGGAAAGGGGTACGCTATTTGTCCATTTTTCGAACTTACCTGTGTCCCCGCCGCAGGGGATGTCCTTGCCAGGAGGGGCAGGAGCTTCTCCACTGTACTGGAGAGTCATGCAACTTGGCGTTCCAGATTGGAGGACTTCGACTTTTTTCGCTTCTCAGCCCGCTCAGGTGATTGTTTGCGCTTGCACTGGGCTGGCTCAGTGTCACTTAGAAAAAGACTTTCATCTGGTTGCTCAAACCCTGCCAGCCTTGCCTCCCTCAGAGAAGGTGACATTATCGTACACTCTGGGCATGGGTCAGACAAAGCCTCCTTTAGGTGATCCAACTCGAGGCACTCGGGACAGTGGTTGTGTCCATCCAGCACATCCATTAGGTTGGGGCATGTAGTGCACCTGGCCATGTCCATTTTGGTGTCTAGCTTATTGACACAATAATGCTACCTATCAGGCACTGCTAGCTTTGCAACCAAGCAAGCACTTAAGTGAGACAGACCGAACTTCTGGTAACCAGGAGTTAAGGTCAATTTTTTTCCATAAAAGCTACAGAACTGACTGGGCTACTCCATTGACTGTATAAAAGGGCTACTTGAGCACAAATGGCGCCTGTTAGCCTGGCAACCAAGGCTAAGCAAGGATAGACTTGACTGAAACTGGCAAACAACAACTGGAAACCAGAGTTGAACTGTTTTTTTTTGTTTCACTACGAACAGATAAAAAACCGAGCTAGCTGACAGCAACTAACTGTATGGCATTCAATCGTGATTGGTAACTTAACTTATCCCTGACCTTGGCAGCCAAGATTCAGAACAGCTCAGTTATAGTCACTTACCTTTGCAGCTTCACAACCAACAGCTCATGTGGAATTCAGAGTCCTGTACATTTCCGCTGTAGAGCTCTTCAGCTCACGAGCTGCACAGTAGGTATGTATACAATTGAAGCACCTATTACTAAAACCCCATAAGTCACACTTTTGGTGAAATTGAGTTAAGACCGTTGCCTTATCACATTCGACAAGGGCCATCTTTGGGGTACTAAAAAACCACAAGTCATGTTCCAAGTTCTGCATTATTGGCAGTTAAAGGTATCGCATATCAAACACTAGACCCACTTATGTACTAATTAAAGTGTAAATAATAAACAAGTTTTTGTCACAGTGCAGGGTTTTTATTTGTTTTATTGTAAATGGTAACATTTTGCTTCAGAGTAGTCACGTAATGTAAGGCTAATAACCCTAAATACGGGGTTAAAACCCCACAAGTCCAACCATATGTGTTTAGAACCCCAGAAGTCCATTTTTTTTTTGTCCATTATTCCTTTAAAGGAATAGAATATATAATCAAGTAAGATTCTCTGAATCCAGTGGTAGATCACCTTAACACTGCATATCATACTGAAGCACTGTCTACACTTTTTCATGAATTAAAATGTTTTCTTTGATTTTCTCAAAACTATCAAATCGTGACTTGTGGGGTTTTAGTAATCAGTGCTTCAATTCTAGTGTAGAATCTATGATTCTGTGAGGGCGAGAATGAAGAAGCCGATATGATGTGGGTGGTGCCTGGCTGGTCACGTCAGAGGTCACGAGATGACAACTTTTCAATATGATTCTCAATGAAGCGCGGATGCGAGGATGTCTCCACTAGTGCTTTCAGCACCGCCTTGGCGGTCTGGAGTGAAGGAAATAGAACTTTTATTGCATTCATAAGACAATGCTTTACAGGATTTACCAAATATGGCTAGCCGGGTATAAAACTGGAGGGCAGGACAATGTACAGAACTACAGTGGAGTGCAAAAAATTGGGCACCCCTGGTCTAAATGAAGCTTAGCGGAAATTCAAGCAGAAAGACTTTCTCTTCGCGCATGTCCACGATGCCTTTGTAAAGGTTCTGCTTGCCCTTTAAAAAATAACAATGCCTAACTTTTAATCCAATCGGAATCCTACTCCGAGTCTCTGAACCAATCATTCGCTAGCTATCAAATTTTAAAAGTACTCTCTCTCCCTGCAGTTAACCAGCTGTTAAGCGCTTTGATATGCTCTGCAACCTTCCTCCTCCCCACCACCATCCTCTGAGGTCGGCCAAGACTCCTGTTCATCTCTCCTACCACTCTGGTCCCAGGACTCATCCCAGCAGCAGCCACTCACCACCACCACCAGTGTTTAGACCCCGGGGGAAATTCATCTCTACGAAGCATCTAATGCTCAGATTCTCTAAATGCTTTATTTGTTCAATGCCGGGGCCTAACCGCCAAAGTTCGTGTTCATGTTTATAAATAAATACTTCGTTAAATTTCATATCTCATTGTTTTCTAGTCTTTCCTGATTGAAATGTCTGTTGCAATTAATCTCCAAGTGATTGAAAGCAAACCTGAACACTATATGCTGCAAAGTTAAACATGATACCTTTCTGCTAATTTAAAAGCAAGTTTTCTTTTTATTTTAACTTTTCAGAGGTTTAAATGATAAGAAAGGGAAAAGGGCCCTGTGCAAAAGTCTGGGACACCTTTTGGATTATTCTTTGTTACCTTTTAAATAGAGGATCACTAAGGCCCAGACCCAGGTGATTTACTCATTAGGGCTTCAATGAGTCAGGTGAATATGATTCCAGGGTTGAACTATATATTCTGAAGTAACTCGACTGTGATGGCTGTTGTGTGTGGTTTTCCTACGACCTCAACACAAAATTAAGTGTCTGAAGTATGCAAAAGAGAACCTTGAGAAACTTCAAGCCAATTGGAATAATGTGCTTTGAACTGACGAAACCAAAATTGAACTTTTTAGCCACAACCAAAGAAGGTATGTTTGGAGAAAAAAGGCTGAAGCATTTTTAGCAAAGAACACATTACCAACTGTTAAGCATGGAGGTGGATCCATTATGCTTTGAGGTTATGTAGCAGCTGGGGGCACAGGCAATATTGTGCGGGTGGAAGAAAGAATGAATTCCACCAAATATCAAGACATTCTGGGGGCTAATTTTCAAAGCTCTGTCCGGAAATTGAAGTTGAAGAGACGCTGGGTATTCCAGCAAGACAATGACTGGAAGCATACCTCAAAATCCTCCATGAAGTACCTCCAGGAAAGACAGATGAAGGTTTTGGAATGGCCATCAGTCCCCAGACTTGAATATTATTGAAAATCTGTGGAGAGACCTCAAAACGCTGTGCATACAAGAAGGCTGAAGAATATTTCTGAGCTAGAGGTGTTCTGTCAGGAAGAATTGGGAAAAATTCCTAAGACAAGAACTGAAAGACTCTCAGCTGGCTACAGGAAGCGTTTGCAAGCTGTTATAGCCACCTGAGGAGGAGTTACAAAGTACTAGCTGACAGGTTTCCCAAACTTTTGCACAGGGCCTTTTTTCCTTGTTTCATTATTTTAAAACAGTAAAAAGTTAAAAATAACAATTATTTTTGCTTTTTTGCGCATTATTCAGCCAACTCTGTTGCCATGGCAAACAAAATCGATAGGTGTTATAAGTGAAGAATATCATATGTCCATACCAAATATGAACGCAATCGGTCCAAATTGCAGCCTGCACTTCGTCCACAAGGAAATCTCTATGTTTTGCTACTAATGTGTGTACTATTCGGCCAATGCTGTCGCCATGGCAACCAAAATTGATAGGTGTCATAAGTGAAGTATAACACATGTACATACCAAATATGAATGTAATCGGTCAAAAATGACAGCCTATACAGCGTTCACAAGGAAGAGTGTATATTTCAGCACAAATTTGCACATTATTCGGCCAATACTGTCGCCATGGCAATAAAAATTTCATATTTGTTATGGATAAGTGTAACACGTCCATAACAAATATGAAAGTAGTCAGTCAAAAATTGCAGTCTGGACAGTGTCCACAAGGAAATCTGTGCTTTGCCACTAATTTGCACATTATTCGGCAATATTGTCGGCATAGCAAGCAAAATTGGCAGGTGTCATAAGTGAAGTGTAACACGTGCTAGCAGGTGTTACACAATACATGCTGTGATTGTCATTTCTTCTCCTCAATGGTTTGTCATCATTTATTGACTTATGCTCTTCTGAACCAATAGGCTATATAGCCTACAGTCTATGCTCTGAACTGCTTTAATTATTTAGTTTTTCACCATTTGTTATAATGGTGTTCTCTCTGCCTCTCTGCATGTCTTCTTGCTTGCGGCAGGTTCCACAGGAAGTGTGATGAATTGACAACTTTTATTTTTGAACCAATATAAAATGTACCATCTCTCTGTATTTTCAATAAAATATGTCAACAGAATAAAGAATACATTTTTTATCTGCAAAAGCATGGCTATTGCTGTTCTTATGTCTCTTTTCTAAAAGAAGATGACTTCATTCAAGAATTGGGTGATATCAGGACAGAAAATTTTCCCAGTCAGTGAATCCAATGCATTAATCCAGTCGCGAACGTTACATGTTCTGTCCAGTTCCGTAACGTTAGCAACAGGGCCACTGTGCACAAAACCATACATCTACTACAGAAGGTATGGTCAGGAAAATGTTCCTCATTTTTTATTTTGCCATGCTGGATACTGTTTTGAAATATCCTGAGTGAGCCCTATTTCATACCGTGAATCCAATTTTGGCCGCGAACATATTTTCGGTCTGATGTGGAGTCGTAATGTTCACTCTGCGTCCCACAATGAAATCATAGTGAACATCATAATGTATCAAAGGAGACTTGAAACTTGTGAAAGGTATCATTAATTAATATGGAAAATCATTTTTGAAATAATAAATCAGGTGGGGGACTAGGCTTGTGCCGTCGGAGGCGACGGCTGGGGGTATATCCCTGAACGCCCCCAATCCTCCAATTCCCCAATCCTTGAATAGACCTTGAATAGACTTTCATTTGAACTTAATTTCAGGTCAATCGGTCAAATGGTTCTGAAGATATGGCCAAAATAGTGGCAAACATTGAAACATACAGGTATGATGTCATCATGTGATACATTGTGAGGTCATGACCTTGCAGTTGCACATAGTTTCATGTCAATTGCAGAAATAGTTCCAAAGATATAGCGAAAATGGTTAATTTTATGTGACAAAGTTCCACCTTGTGTCAAAATTTTGAACCAAACAGGTATAATGTCATTGTGGGACACATCCTCAGGTCATGACCTTTTGCACTTGATTTGAGGTCAATACGACAAATATTTCCAGAGATATGATAAAAACAGTGATTTTTTTTCAGTTTTTGATCCTTGGTGGCCAGTCTAAAAATTGTAAATTGTCCAAAATCGAATCAGTTCTTCCTCTTTATGATACTTACTTATGTGCAAAATTTGGAATTTGTAATTGAAATATTACTGAAGTTATCGCGGAACAGTTATTTTTTCAGTTTTTGGCCCCTGGTGGCCAATCTAGAAATAGCACATTGTCCAAAATCGAATCAGTTCTTCCTTGTGATGATACTTATTATATGCAAAAGTTGGAATTTCTAATTGAAATATTACTGCAGTTATCGCGTGAACAGTGAAATCAGTTTTTGGCCCCTGGTGGCCAATCCAGACATCGTAAATTGCCCAAAATCGAATCAGTTCTTCCTCTTTATGATACTCACTAATGTGCAAAATTTGGAATTTGTAATTGAAATATTACTGAAGTTATCGCGTTAACACGTAGTCCGGCGGCGGCGACGATGGCCTGACCAAAAACAATATCCCCCGGAACGCCATTCGGCGTTCGGGGATATAATTAGGGTCATTTTCTCAGACTTTTATAGGATTGACGTTCTTTCTGCAACCACCGACACATCGCCACCTACTGGCCATGAAATAGAATGCATTTTTAGGGATTTCCGCATTTGCCTCATTATTCAGACCCGAGTGCTGCGTCCATCTTTTTATACAGTCTATGCTGGTTCAGGGTCGATGGAAGAAACGTGACATCATGCATGACGTTATCGCTGTGGAGCGCCAATTTTTAATTCTATCTGAATTTCAGGTGGTGGAGATGAAACTACGGATTTTGTCCTGTTTTTGTTAGTGGTAGCTACCCTTTGCAAGACTACAACCTCCCTGTGAAATTCACTTGTGCGTGGAACAAAGGTAATATGAGAGCAATAACAAAATATGCTGCGCAATTTTGGACATATTTTGATAAATGGTTGAAGACTGAAATTTGGAAAGAGAAAACCATGAGAGATGTGAGTTCTGCTCTCTCTTCTCTGACTATAAAACAAGCTTCACACAAAAACATTTGAATGTTTCTGACATTTTAATTTAGGTGTTAACTTCCCAGCTCTGCATCTTGAAAGACTGCCATGTGTCAGGGGTATCGTACCATAACATATTACTACACTTGGCTGACCTTGTTTCTTTGTATTTTTTGATAAAGAGAGTCATCAATCAAACGCTGCGTTGCTCATATTACCATCTTACCACGGATCGAAACTTTAATAATTGATTGTGTTAATTTAAGCAAACACTGTCTTTTCGTTCAAACGCCATCATATGAATGTCAATATGAAAAACTCGTCGATTTCCCCTGTATTTATGGTTGAAAGTAGGCCCTACTCTTCTTTGCACCGAATTTTCCAACGATCAGTTGGCAAGGGTGCCAGTTTTGCTTCAACTCATTTTCCTCAGAGATCAACTGTTGCCAAATCTAGGGCCATGCGAATACGTTCAACAAGAATAAATTGAGCAGGCTCATTTTTATCTCAGATGAGAACAGGACAGATGGTGATTCGTTTTCATACGAGTAACATCGCAGATACGAGCCCTTAAAATAAGAATAAAGTGGTTATCTCATAGATTCATTTTTAATTTCCTTAGCGTAACGGATTTTTTTTTTTGGTCATTATTTCTAGACAATCGATTTGAATAAAATTACACGCTTTACCACTTTTCTCCTTTATTTGGTACTCAGGAAACCTATTTGTGCCGTCGCTATTTTGGCAGCCTAGTCGTGGTGACAAGGGAAGGTGTGATTAGTCGCCTGCTGCTAACAGCAAACTTACAATAGCCTATCAACGGTACAAACAGTACTGCGTTTTAGACTACTTTATCGGATTTAAGTCATGGCCAACGAGGCTCCACCGTTTTAAACAAACGGAGAAAAACGTCATGCATACTATCTGTTGCATACCCGGAATGCATACCCGGAAGCAGCGAGTATAGCGTAGTTAAACGGTACAGTTTCTGTTGGAGTAGGCTACCGTGAGAACGCAGAATATACTCTGCACAACATTTTAAGGGGGGAGAATGAAAGCAATGTTAGCGTCGTTCCATCTCCCGTTGCCGACTAATTTAGTGTTCGTGTTATCTCCGTCGAGAGGGAATCAAGAAAACTCTGCTGAATTCGAAGAAGTCAAGATTGTTGTAAAATGACTTTGTACTGACTTATAAAACTGAGGTCTGAGCCTCCTTCTTCAACTGTGTTGATTTCCCGGACTGAAAAACTTTTTGACTCTGTACCGTAACTGATGGCATTGAATTAGTTTTGCGATTTGACAGCGGGTCGAAGCTTTTTTTATTAGGCTTTCGCCTACTTTAATTTTATCTGCCATGGTGATTGCGGGAAGGGTAGGTAATAATGGGAACATGAGTGGATTTAGCAAGCTGGCGAAGTTACTACGCAACGTAAGGGAGAAGCCACTGTGATTTCACTTGGGTTTTCCACCCTAATTTATTCGGGTAAACCCCTCTCTCCATGCCATCGCATCGAGTCTCGCTGTCGTGTAATGAGTTGACGTGATATTTAAATTGACCAGGAACAAGGATAGAGGTGTCGCGTCCCCGTTAGCTTGGACCGGAGTGCAGTTTCCTCGTACTAAGCCAGCAGATGCAGCTTATGGTTCGCGGAGCATAATCAACCCTGTTTAGAGATGAATAAGCTTGCGTACCTTTACGGTGTTGCAGTTATTAATGTGAAAGTGAACTTTTCTTCAACTTCGGAGCGGGTCTGTAAGCAAACTGCATTAAGTGACGTATAAAAGGAAGACTATTAAGGTGGACACAATGGCACTACTTTGGCGACGCAACCGGTCGAAGTTGTTACTTTGTATTCTCGCAGCTTCACTTGTTGGCTATTTCATATTTCGCAGAAACGATGCCACAGAAGTCGGAGTGGCGAGTAGACGAAGGGTGTCAACAAGCGGGAAATCGGAAGACAATGAACAGTTAAAAAGACCGGTTTATGAGAAACCTCCTCTGGATATGAGTGCGCCAGGTGAACTGGGGAAAGCAGTGAAACTTCATCTGAATGAAGACGAGAAAAGAAAAGAGGAGGAAAGCATAGAGAAACATCAAATCAATATATTCTTGAGCGATAAAATATCGCTTCACCGGAGGTTACCTGAGAGTTGGAATCCACTGTAAGTTGCACTCGACTCCGAGATAGCTGTTAAGTTTGCACTGATATTTACAGCACTTCCAACCTTGTCAGCATTGTCACGTCTTATTCATATTCTACATAGATAGCTTGGTGTTAGGAACGAGGGGAAACGCAGCGCACTCAAAGCTAAGGAAGCTCTTGTGCTGATTACTGGTTCTCAAACTCGGTCCTGGTGCACCTCTGTGTTTGTTGGATTTTTTGTTCCAACCACTGTGGCAATGTTGGATTTTAATTAGCTGTTTATTTGTCCTAGTTTCATCGCTGCATTTCATTTAAAGTACAACCCCAATTCTGGAATAGTTGGGACAAAGTGTAAATTGTGAATAAAATCAAAAAGCAATGACATTCAGATCACATGAGCCAATATGTTATTCACAATAGAACATAGATAACATTTCAAATGTTGAAACAGACATTTTTATATTTTTATTCACAAAATGAGCTTATTTAAAATTTTCTGGCTGCAACAGGTCTCAAAAAAGTTGGGACATGAAGAAAGGTCTGAAAAAGCAATTTAATATAAGAGAATCAGCTGAAAGAACATTTAGCTTGTAATTAAGTTAACTGGCATCAGGTGTGTAACATGATTGGCTATAAAAGGCATGTCTTAGAGAGGCTGAGTCTCTCAGAAATAAACATGGCCAGAGGATCTCCAACATGTGAAGGCTTGTGTAAAAAAAATTTGAATACTTCAAAAACAATGTTCCTCAATGTCAATTTGCGAAGGCGCTTGTAATTAAGTTAACTGGCATCAGGTGTGTAACATGATTGGCTATAAAAGGCATGTCTTAGAGAGGCTGAGTCTCTCAGAAATAAATATGGCCAGAGGATCTCCAACATGTGAAGGCTTGTGTAAAAAAAATTTGAATACTTCAAAGACAATGTTCCTCAATGTCAAATTGCGAAGGCTTTGAAGGGTCTCATCATTGACAGTCCATAACATCATCAAAAGATTCAGAGAAACTGGAAAAATCTGTGTGTAAGGGACAAGACCGAAGACCTTTACTGGATGCCCGAGATCTTCGGGCCCTCAGATGCCACTGCATCACTCACTGGCATTATTCTGCCATTGACATTACTAAATGGGCCCAGGAGTAATTCAAGAAACTACTGTCTGTAAACACAGTCTGCCATGCCATCCACAGATGCCACCTAAAACTCTATCATGCAAAAACGAAGCCATTGTTGAGCAACATCCAGAAGCGCTGTCATGTTTTGTGGGCCGAGGCTCATTTAAAATGGACTGTAGCAAAGTGGCAAAGTGTCCTGTGGTGAGACAAGTCCAAATTTGACATTCTTGTTGGAAATCATGGGCGTCATGTCCTCCGAGCTAAAGAGGAGAAAGACCACCCCTCCTGTTATCAGTGTTCAGTTCAAAAGCCAGCATCTCTGATGGTATGGGGATGCATTAGTGCATATGGTGTGGGACACTTGCATGTTTTGAAAAGCAACATGAATTCTGAAAGGTATATAAAGGTTTTTAGAGCAACATATGCTCCCCTCCAGACAACATCTATTCCAGGGAAGGCTTTGTGTATTTCAGCAGGACAATGGAAAACCACATATTGCAGCTATTACAACAGCATGGCTTCGTAGTTGAAGAGTCCGTGTGCTGAACTGGCCTGCCTGCAGTCCTGATCTTTCACCTTTTGAGAACATTTGCTGCATAATTAAACGAAAAGTCCGTCAAAGGAGACCCAAAACTCTCCAGCAGCTGGAAGCCTTTATTAAACAGGAGTGGAATCAAATTCCAATGGCTAAATTCAAGAAACTTGTCACCTCAATACCCAGACGCCTCTACTCTGTGTTAAAAAGAAGAGGGGATGCTACACCATGGTAAACAGGCCCCTGTCCCAACTTTTTTTAGACCTGTAGCAGCCATCAAATTTCAAATGAGCTCATTTTGTGGATAAAGTTGTATAATGTCTGTTTCAACATTTGCTATGTTATCTTTGTTCTTTTGTGAATAAAATACTAGCTGGTGTGATTTGTAAGCCATTGCCTTTTGATTTTATTCGCAATTTACACTTTGTCTTGACTATTTCAAAATTGGTGTTGTAGTCATTTACCATCTTGTACCACATGTCAACAAAAGATCCATGTGTGCCATGAAAAATAAAAGATATTTAACATTGTGTTTATATTTCTATATAGTAAGCATTTTCAAGTTACTGCATTTTAAATCAGATTAGACGGTGAGAAGATTGGTCATTTGCAAATTTTGTAAATAATTTTGTTGAACACTGGTGTTTAAAGTTCTTTCAAAATAATTTGCTTGAATTTGAATATGACTCACACCAGGCTTGACGATCATTTCCTTGCCAAATAAACTTAGTTTTGGTGACCGCTTGTCATAGTCGGCCACAAGGCAAATTAACAATCAAAGTAAACCTTCAATGGGTTTACATGATGAAACCGTACACACTCAGTCGCTTTAACTAAAAATTTACTAGGGGCATGTTCAAGATCGAAAGTTCTCACGCCAAGGTCTCGAGGGAAGACTGAAGTTTTGGTTGACTCTTGAGTTCTTGCATGTTTTCCAACACGGCTGCCAACTAAGGTTTGCCACTCGGAACTAAATCCGCGCACTACATCGCCACCTAAAAATGGAGGCAAAGTTGACCTTTGCAGAATATATGTGTGGCGACACTTCTTCGTGTTTTGACGTAAGAGGTGGCACAATGTTCTCACCAATTTGACATCGAACTAGCGCTGCTGCCACTGGACCCCGTCATGTTTATCCAGAAAAAAGTTCCCGCCAATTGCTTCCTTAGTTACACATCAGAGGTCTGATGAGGTACGAATCGGCCGATGTTTGCTGTGTGTAAGGTTTGCATCAAATTCCATGGAACAAGCTCTGACAATACTGGATGCCATCTTGAAAAGCCTGGCAAGACTGTTTGCTTGTCTGTTCTTGCCTGTCCCCACAAGACAAAGCATAGTTTAATTGCTCAAGAGGTAAGAACTCACTGGTTCTCTCTTTATGCCAAAATCTTGAAGACGGCCCAGGCAGACAAATGATGGAGCCAAACCTGTTCTGCATCTTTTTTTGTCACAAATTTCAAGTAAATTAGTTTGAAAGAACTCTAAACACCTGTGTTAAGCCACCTTATTTGGTGCTTACTGATTTTCTTAGTTGTATCTCTCCGACGACTATAGTGGGGAGATACCATGGTTTAGTTCCGGGGCTGCTGCCGCTATCACAGTGATTTTATGTTCCGGGCTCTGGAAGCCACAATTATTACAGGAATGTTTTCAAATTTTACACAGGGAAAGATGCATATATGACAATGCTCAAGACCGATTTTGTCAATTTCGGACATCCATTATGGCTGCCAGCGGCCATTTTGTCTGAAATTTTTTTATGTTCCGGGCTCTGAAAGCCACAATTATTACTGGAATGTTTTCAAATTTTAGACAGGGGAAGATATATAGCAGTGCTGAAGGCTGATTTTCGTCAATTTTGGACGTCCAGTATGGCTGCTGGCGGCCATTATGTTAAAAATGTGGGGATCAGGGAGATGCACAACTCGGTCCCCGTGGCTACTGAGTTATCTTGTTTCTAATTTGATATTTTTTTAAATGTTGTTCTCTGAAATTGCATGAGATACAGAACTGTCAACACAATATGCTAAATGGTCTTTTATTATTCATGGCACACACAAATATTTCTGTCAAAATGTGGCTTGAGGTGGTAAATAACTTCTTTAAACATGAAATGCTCCTAATGAGGACAAATTAACAGCTTATTAACATTTGATTGCAATTGTGATTGGAACAAAAGCCAGCACACATTAGGGGGTTGCAGGACCGACTTTTAGAACCACTAGAGTAGATACCTGACCAACTTCAAGCGTTACTTAATCTTATTTTAAGCAGTGCAGGTTACAAAAACTGACTCATATCTCACTTATCGCCATACTTGTGATGCAACTGACTTTGCATATCTTTGGCTGAAGTTAATGATTTATTTTTGACTTACATCAATGGACCTGCATGGTTGCTTTGGATGTAAAACACCCCAACTATAGTAGTGTGTATGAATTCCATCAAAAGAGGTTGAGTAAGTGCACTTTTTCATGTGAAAGTACCATTCATTTTTTTCAATTCGTCTCATACCTTGCTATTCATGAACGTAGCTGCCCCTGACAAAATTGTTTTTGATCATCTGTTGATTTATTTTTGAGGGTAATCTCAATTCAGATCAAGTAATTTGTGAATCTTTTGAGGTATTGACATCAGGTGCTGGCATTGAAAATTAACTTTCTTGACTGAAAGTTGATTCCTTTCTGAAAATTTCAGCAGAAACCCTCGTAACTGGCTTACACTCTATTTTTAACACTTGGGGTGCGTTCGAGTGTGTCTGCAAGCAAGCCGGCTGCGTGAGATTCCCAAAAAATTACACAAGAATCCCGCCAAAGTTGCAGTCTGCAGCTATCGCAGGGTTTGGAGGGCTTCTCGCGCAACTTCGGCGAGACTCCCGGGTAAGTTTTCGGGAATCTCGCACATCCGGCTTAATTGCAGCTGCGCTCGAACCCACTCTAAAAGCTGGTGAAATGGCTGGCCAGCTTGTATTGTCTGCTGATCCACGTTAGCTGACTTGATGTAAAATGCAGAATCAAAGTCAATTAAATTATTTTTTCAGGAAATTTCTTTTGCCATTTCCAAAACCCAAAACCAGTGAAGTTGGTACGTTATGTAAATCTTAAATAAAAACAGAATACAATGATTTGCAAATCCTTTTCAACTTATATTCAATTGAATACACTGCAAAGACAAGATGTTTAATGTTCAAACTGAGAAACTTTATTATTTTTTTTTTTTGCAAATAATCATTAACTTAGAATTTAAAGGCAGCAACACATTGCAAAAAAGTTGGCACAGGGGCCTTTTTACCACTGTGTTACCACTCAGTAAACGTTTGGGAACTGAGGAGACCAATTTTTGAAGCTTTTCAGGGGGAACTCTTTCCCATTCTTGCTTGATGTACACGTTAAGTTGTTCAACAGTCCGGGGACTCAGGACCTTACGATTATAAGTCAAGCCTGCTTGACCACTGTGCTACCGCGTCTCCTAATTCCAGCAAGAATTAGGATATTTTGGCTGATTATCTGGTTGCCTCCTCCAGAAGCCTGGGACTTGGCCATAGTTGGACTTTACAGCAAGGCAATGACCCAAAGCACACCTCAAGATCCACTCAAAAATGGTTTCGTGAAAACAAAGTCGACATTCTGCAATGGCCATCTCATTTGCCAGACCTCAGTCCGATCAAAAACCTGGGGGCTGATATAAAGAGGGCTGTTGTTAAACGCAAACCCAAGAATGTGAAAGATCCTGAAGGGATCTGCTCAGAGGAATGGTCCAAAATCCCCCCAAATGTGTGCCTTAACCTTGTGAAAAATACAGGAAAAGACTCCATCTCTGTTATCCTTGGCAGAGGTGGTTGCAGTCAGTTCTAAATTAAGGGTGCCAATTATGTTGATTCTTTGATTTTGTTGAAATTTATTTTCCATAAAACAATTGTCATGATTTTGGTTGTTTCCATCAAAACATTAATGAAGTATTTCTCACATGTTGGTCTATTTTGATTTTCTATGATTGTATTGTTTGTAAATGTTTTTGTATAGTTTGTGCATTGCCAGTCGGGGGTGCCAGTAATTCTGGAGCCTGTTGGAGGTGCTGTAGTTATAACATTCATTGTGTACAATACGATACATTTGGTAAAATTTATATGATAAAACAAAGTGCCGAGGGAACACTCTGACTCAAAATGTCAGGTTGAACTGACATGATGGTTGTTTCCTATATTGTCATTTTAATTGAACTGGTCACAAACAATTTCTGAGTTTACATATTCTGAAACATGCATTACATATTTTGCTGGATACAAAATATTTGAAATTACTTTATTTGGTGTATATACAAACTGTTTGTTTCCAAAACGCATTAAGTGCCAAAATTCCAAAAATTGAGATAATGCCATTGAGCGAAAGTCCTGAGCTTTTTACACATGGTGCAAAAATCTGTTTTTAGAAATTCATATTATAAGGTGTACTTTTTTCATGGTCAAAGTTTGTGTTTTTCTGTAAAATGCAATAGACGCCAAAATAGAAAAAGCTGATTTGCTCAAAATGAGTAAAATGGATATATTGCATTTTGGAAACAAACTCATCATATATTAACTTTCAAAGCTCTGTAATGCTGATCTACTTTGAGAAACGTGCAAATATCTCTCAATAGTGAGATGCAGCTGTGAAAATCGACGACCGTGTCTTATGCTGTGGATATACTGACTTCACAAAGTGTTATCTCCTCGCAGCTGCCGAGATCTGAAATATGATTACGCAAGCCTCCCGTCGACTTCAGTTGTGATCGCCTTTTATAACGAGGCGTGGTCCACCCTACTTCGAACCGTTCACAGCGTCCTGGAGACTTCGCCCCATATCCTGCTGCACGAAGTCATCCTAGTTGACGACTACAGCGACAAAGGTGATTGGAGACGCTGCAGACAAAAGACACTTTAAATCATGAATTTCCTCCTTTCGTCCACAAACTAATATAAAGGAGATACAAAATAAATCTGACTGAGTAAACTGCTGTTAAAAGTTCACTCCCTTTCTTATGGACTGATGCATTGCAATTGGCAACATTTTTTACTGGCAGAAAAAAGATATATACACTCGTTCAATTTAGTGATCATCTTAAATTGTGATTTCCATGCTGGAACTTGGCTGTGCAGGCTGATTTCAGAGTCAGATCAGTGAATTGAAATCAGGGAATCTGCAAGATTTGAAAGTTTGTCTGATCCACAGGTCTTCGGACCAAGGGCCTGATATTAATGACAACAATAACGACATGGAGATCAATAAATCTTGGTGAAAATAACTGACAGTACACTGACTAACACTGCTTATGCCAAACTTTTTTTTTTTTTATTTCATACCTTCTCTTTGACACACTTTACTCTTCTGACTGAGAGCTCTGATACCTTAAGCTGTTACGGTGTGCTATTTTTTAGGGTGTAAGTGAGTTTATAGGACAGATCATCGCTGAGAACAGCTTCGGTGTGTTTCTTTGCCTTGTGTCATCATGCTTCCCAACTGGGGAATGCTTGAGAACATTATTCACAGTGGCTGTATGCTAACAATAATGCAAGAACATTTTAAGACTTTTCAGCACCATCTCATGATAGTAGAATGAATGTTTACTCACTGAGCCCTGTATTAGGAACTGTGCAATAATATTGGGTTATGCATAGCATATGCTTTCAGAACATCCTCCGTTCCTTGTGGCATAGATTCCTCA
The DNA here is from genome assembly GCA_029721435.1 of Gymnothorax reevesii. Lineage (NCBI taxonomy): Eukaryota > Metazoa > Chordata > Actinopteri > Anguilliformes > Muraenidae > Gymnothorax > Gymnothorax reevesii. The sequence goes on along the minus strand of CM056577.1, from coordinate 106,662,567 downwards.
AGATTTCGAAACATTTGTTTGAGATTGTAGTCCATGATTGCTTCGCAATTTCTGCAGATTTTTCAGCTGCATGTTCATGGTCATTCATGCAAATTCATTGTTTCCTCCGAGGTCATTAAAGTAGACATTTATCATTGTCATGTCCATTAAACTAATTTCAGACACTGTGAAACATTGCTGTATCTTGCTGGCAGTAGTGATTAGAAGGGGGGTACATTGTGGTCATATAGGCGTAAGCTAAAATGCCCTGATAGGCTATAGCATTCAACTAATGATTGGTTGGAAATAAGGGGATCAGTCTGCGCTCACAAATAATTACCTAAGCCAACACCAACATCTCCCTGAACTGTTGAAACAAGGCAGGATGGGTCCATGGATTCAAGATGTTGGCGCCATATTCTGATCCTGTCATCTGTGTGTTGCAACCAAAATTTTCTCAGACCAGGATATGTCTATTCGCTGGTCAGATTTTAGTGAGCCTGTACCCTCTGCAGCCGCAAATTTCAGTTTTTGGCTGCAGGAGCAGAACAGTTATTGTAGCCCATTTGTCTCAATGTTTGAAATGTGTACTGTGAGATGATTTTCTCCTCATCACAGATGTAAAGAATGTTTTTATGAATGACCATGGCATCTTTTTCAGTTCAGAGCAGTCTGGCTATTCTGTGACCTCTTATCAACAAGGCCTTTTTGTCTGCAGAACTGCCTCTCTCTGGTTTTTTTTTTTTTTTTTTACACTATAAGGACAAAGCTCGGACACAGTTTTAACTAATAAATTGCTCATGAGTGTTGATTTTTGTGTACGATGAGCTTGCTGAACATGCCTCCTTACTCCATAAGAATTGAGGTCTCTTGGCTGAGCACATGTTGAATTCACTGTCTGAGGCTAGATAGTAATTTCACAGATCTGTGGTTTGGTTAACATTTTGGCTTCTTCTTGTTGGTTTATCTAAAGATCATGATTATTTGGTGACATCACAGATGGGGATGGGCAGAGTTAAAAGAAGGAGGGGAAAAGTGAAAAACTAATATAAAATTAACATGGAAGTGTGGGGTCCCCTCAGATCACCTAAAGCAGCCGCTGGAAAACTACATCTCAGCCTTACGGAAAGTGCGTCTGATCCGCGCACGCAAACGTGAGGGCCTTGTGCGGGCAAGGCTCCTCGGGGCTTCTATCGCCACAGGGGACGTGCTCACATTCTTGGACTGCCACTGTGAGTGCCACGAGGGCTGGCTGGAGCCCCTCCTCCACAGGTAATCCTCCTTGCCCTACTTCGTTTGAGCACTAAATACATTTTTTCTTCCTGCCTGGGAAGCAAGCCATCATTTGGCTGAAAAATCAAAGTTTACCAATTAGAGAAGTAATGAATGTATTTCTGTGGGCTGGTTTAATCAGCGGTATGCCAGCTTCTTATCAGCTAGTGAGCCAAGGTACACCTGAAGGTTCAAATGACTATGGATAGCAACACTGGTGGGTGAACAAAGTTAATAATCTCGAGGAGACTACTGAGTAAATTCATAGGGTTTACCTCAGGATGTAAGCCATTGGCCAGCCTGATACACAGGATGTTTGCTAACAAATTAGCCAAGATGTTTCAGGTCATTCAACTCATTTTAATATAGGACAAAGTGAACATGAGTTATGGAAGCGCATGGTGGACAATATTCAAATGAAAATGTAATCCCACTATTGCCTTATCATTTTCCACTTATGAATTAGTTATTTGAGACAATATTAAATTGAAAATGCATTAATCCAATTATCACTTTCATTTTCACATACACGTGGGAAATCTATGACTATATTCAAATGATAATGTAAAGCTGTTTGACATTTCATTTTCAAAGTGATGCTCTGCAATACAGTGGACAGTATTTAAATGCAATAAGCAAAACAGCACCCCCAGCCTGTTGCATTTGCATTTACATGTCATCACATTCTCTTCAGGTCAACATGATAATGAAAAGGCTGTTTTCTAATCATTTGGAAATAATAATGATATAATAATGATGACGACATTTGACATTTCATTTTCAAAGTCTTATCCTGCAATACATGGGACAATATTCAAATGCAGTAAGGGAAACCATGCCTCCCAGTCCATTGCATTTTCAAATGCAACACACCACGCTCTTTTTGGGACTCAATGAAAATTAAAATGCAATCTGTTAGCATCTCATCATGGCGGGTCTTCCGCTAGGACGTCACTCATTAGGGGCATGAACGGAAACCATGTTCCTCATTCGCATACCAACCAATCAGCTTCTGGGTATCGTTTGTAAGCTAAGCTAGCTCAGTTAATAGAGTTGGGGCAAAAATCAAATCATATCTCTTTCTTGCGATGATCATTTACAAATATTTTCCTTAGTTAACGTTAGCTAGCATACTAGCTGCTGAGATTGCTAAATCCAAAGCGCAACATAGCCTAATGCGCGATGGCACACAGTACATAGCAGCCTTGCCATCATGACATTATCAGTAAGCCTCCGTGCGTCCAAGCGCTACCCAGAAGCTGATTGGTTGGTATGCAAATAAGGAACATGGTTTCCATTCGCGCCCCTAATGAGTGACGTCCTAGCGGAAGACCCGCCTTGATGAGACGCTAACAGATTGCATTTTAATTTTCATTGAGTGGAAAATTATAATGCAATTGTGGGATTACATTTTCATTTGAATATTGTCCACTATGGGCTTCCATAGTGAGTAAACACAAAATGCATATATAAAATGATCTTTTCATTTAGTGAATGGAAAGGCTTATTCAAATCCTCTATCACCCATGTGAAAAAATGATTGCCCCCCCAAACCTTATAAATTGTGTGCAGAGCTTGCAATAACTGGCACTAGGTAGATGAATTTTTTTATTCAGCCAAATTAGAGGGTTTTTGAGCATGAACTGCCTCTTTATTGTCATACCACATCATCTCAACCGGATTTAAGTCAGGACTTTGGCTCATTGACTCCAAAATCTTAATTTTGTGCCTTTTAAGCCATTCAGAAGTGGACTTGCTTCTGTGACTTGGATCACTGTCCTGCTGCATAACCCCTCACAGTACCACCACCGCGTTTGACTGTTGGCATGATGTTCTTTTTGAGGAGTGCTGTTTTAGTTGTTTACCAGATGTAAGAGGAACAATGTCTTCCAAGAATTATTAATCCAAAAATACTTTGTCATTAGTCCTCCAAATATTATCTCAAAAGTCTGTGGGTCATCAAGATGCTTTTGCCAAATATGAGAAGAGTCTTGAAGTTCTTTTTGGTCCACTGTGGATTTTGCATCCCATGGGAGCTTATATAGCCCAGTCATTTTGGCTTACCCTGTGACTAATAGAACATTTAAACTGAAAGGCGGGATCTCATGTTGCAGCATACTGCAAATATGCTGCCATCCATGCAACATCTTTTTCAGGGACATTATTTCAATAAGAGAATGCCAAGCCATTGTATTCTTTGTTTTTTATTCACATTTTACACATTGGAATTGGGGTTTATAATTGTGAATGGGTGTTTCAGTTAAATTGAACACAATTTTCAATTATATTTGTTTGATTGGTTGAATAATCCACTATTACTTTTTCTCATGGGGCCGTGTAAGTTTTGATAGCTTCTTTCCTTCAATAAACTAAATCGCCATTTCAAAAAATGCATTTTATGTTTGCTTGGGTTTTCTTTGTCTAATGTCAAAATTTATTTGATCTGATGCATTTAAGTGTGACAAATATGCAAAAATGGAAGACATGGGCAAGGGGCCAAATACTTTTTTACAGCACTTTATTTTGCCGTAAAAAATGCCTGCAAAGTATTACAGCGATGGCTGGTTATACCTGTTTGTGTCAGTCAGCTGAACTGCATTCCAGGTTCCTTGGTATCTTGCGGAGAATGCAGTTTTCCACTGAGTCTGAACAGTTTTTCCTCCCCAGAATTAAGGAAAAGGAATCCGCAGTGGTATGTCCCGTGATTGATGTAATAGACTGGAACACTTTCCAGTACCTGGGGAATCCAGGGGAGCCGAATATTGGGGGATTTGACTGGAGACTGGTCTTTACCTGGCACCCCATCCCAGAATATGAGCAGAAAAGGCGGAAGTCTGCCACTGATGTCATCAGGTGAGTGGGGCCAGGGCAAGCTAAAGTGAGTTAAGGAGTTAGAGGGATTTGCTCCTTGTACTGAAGTACCCCTTTTGGCCTTGTTTTATGATCATGAATCACGAATGCAGCCATCTGAAATTTGTCATTTGTGACTGTACTGAATCTTGATAGACACCATGCTTTGTGTATATCTAAAGCATTTCACAAAATCATAAAGATCAAAAAATACAATTGTCCGGGCAGTGCAACGGTGTAATTGCGTTGCATCGTGATCTTAAGTTTCATTGCAAAATGCGATACATCCATTTGAAGGATTTTAGAAAGATGCTAATTTTATTCATGGGAAAATTAAGCAAAGAACCGCTTTCTTATTTGCTGATATGTCTTGTTAAATTAGTTAATATACTATACCAATTAAGAATAATGAATTTTGTGAAAATGTAAACTTTGTTGTAATTATTTGGCAAATCGTAATATATCCACAGAAGTGCGAGTCAAATGCCTGCCAATTGATATCATAAACATGAACATTTCTATGTAACCACAATAATTCATAATACTCCTCAGTGTGTCGTACGCTGTCCTTTTTGGGGAATCTGTTACTCAATGCAACCAGAAGAGTCTGTTACTGGGGAGAAAACTATGTCCACTGATGGGCAATGCCGTCTTGACAGTTACAGCGCCCTCCATAATTATTGGTTAAGATGTGTTAAAAGCCTTAAAATAAATTCAATTTTTATTGCAGAAGCATACTCTCACTCTGAAAATTGTAGAAAAATGTAACCTTCAACTCAAGTGAATTTTAAGGGAAAAAAAAATCCCCAAGCAATAATTATTTTTCATAAAATCACCTGTTCCACAATTATTGGCACCCCTAACAATTCCAAGGAAATAAATGTAATTGGAAGTATTTCTGTCATTTCTACAGTAGTTTACAAAGTTGATCTGAGTATCTAGGAACATTTAATCAGTAAATCCTCACTTCCTGTTTCCCTGGGGTATAAATATGACGTGACACAGAGGCCATTTCTCTTATCCACTCTTCAACATCGTAAAGACAACGGAACACAGCATTCAATGACAGATGTGTGTCGACCTTCACAAGTAAGGCAATGGCTACAAAAAATAAAGCCACTTGCCTGCACCTGCCCATATCTACTGTCAAAGGAATCATTAAGAAGTTTAAAACAACTGGTACAGTGGTAAACAATCCTGGACGAGGACGCAAGGTTATTTTGCCACCACGCACAGTAAGGAGGATGGTAAGAGAAATAAAAAGTTCTCCAAAGCTCACTGTTAAAGATATGCAACAAATGGTAGCAACTTGGGGGTCACAAAGTCTCCAAAACAACCATCAGGCGCTATCTACATGCCAACAAGCTGTTTGGGAGGCATGCATGGAAAAAACCTTTTCTCACTCACAATCATAAATGCAGACGTTTGGAGTTCGCTAATCGATACTGGGACTTCAACTTGGACCGTGTGCTTTGGTTAGATGAGACCAAGTTAGAGCTTTTTGGCAACAAACACTCTAAGTGGGTCTGGCGGAACACAAAAGATGAGTATTCAGACAAGCACCTTATGCCCACTGTGAAATATGGGCGAGGATCGGTGATGCTGTGGGCCTATTTCTTTTCCAGAGGCCCTGGGAACCTTGTTAGGGAGCATGGCATCATGAACGCTTTGAAATACCAGGACATTTTAAATCAAAATCTGGTGGCCTCTGCCCAAAAGCTGAAGATGGGTCGTCACTGGGTCTTTCAGCAAGATAATGACCCTAAACATGTGGCCAAATCTACACAGAAATGGTTCACCAGACACAGAATTAAGCTCCTCCCATGGCCATCTCAGTCCCCAGACCTCAACCCCATTGAAAACCTGTGGAGTGAGCTGAAGAGGAGAGTGCAGAGGAGAGGACCCAGGTTGCTGGATGATTTAGAGAGATTGTGCAAAGAGGAATGGTCGAAGATCCCTCTTTCTGTATTCTCCTATCTTGTGAAACATTATAGGAGAAGATTAGGTGCTGTTGGCAAAAGGAGGTTGTACAAAGTATTAACATCAGGGGTGCTAATAATTGTGGCACACATGATTTGATGTAAAAGAGTCATTTCTTATCGTGGGATTTTTTTTTTCCCACTCAGTAAATGCACTTGAAATAAAGGTTGGATTTTTCCTCTTTTTTCCTTTGCGGTCCTATATTATTTCGAAAAAAACTGAATTTATTACATGCTAAAGAACACATCTTAACCAGGGGTGCCAATAATTATGGAGGGCGCTGTAAATTGAATCTTTTTTCCTGTCAACCTTGCAGCATAGAAGTAACATTCATATTTTTGTTTTGCCCCAAGCAGGAGTTGCTAAACGCTTGGAGTCTGTTGGCAGTGTAGGATTCTCCATTGCTGATTGGCTGCTAGGATATATCGCAGTTAACGGAAAATCTGGTTTGGCGTTTTTTTGTGCTTCGTCATGACAGCAGATTTTTGAGCTTGCGGAACACTGGGACATATACATTTGGCTTCAAAATTACTTGGAACCCTGATTGGCAGTGCATAAAAAATACTTTTAAAAAAGTTCTAGAAATATATATACATGTATATACTAAACTTTAGTGAACAAAATGTGAAAAATACTGTTCAATTTAATTGTTCCAAGGGAACCAACCAAAATCATTTACTGATTTAATTAAAAATAAATGTCCTCCGAATCAAGGTTTCACAATTAATGGCTCTCTTAAAGATAATTGTAAATAATTTCTACCAAAAAAAAAACAAAAAACTGGTATTAAATTCTACTTATTTATATCCTGTTAATCACTTAGCCACATACCAACCCTCCTAACCACATTCATATGTATATATGCCCATGCGCATGCCTTATCAAAATATGAGTACCTGTGGGTTAACCAGCTAAGTACCCAAGTAAGAGCTAGTCAAGACTGGCGTCACACTGTATCATTTTGATGATTTAAAGTCAATAATCTCTGTTGTTAAAGCTAAATATAACTTACTGACAAAAGGTTATGTTGTCCACTCCTCCTCTGACGGCAACGCAGGGGTCAGGCAATTCCAGAAAAATTTGTTGATAGAAACATCCACCTTGCTGCCAAGTGTGCCCATCCAAAGATGGCGGCTGGACCTGCGTATTGATATTGTGAAGTAGCGCCTCAAGTTTTTATCTCGTTTGGGAAGATGTGGGATGTTGGGCATCACAGAAACTGAGCTAGGCATTTATAAGTGATTTGTACAGAGCAGTTAATAGTGAGGCTGGCGTTAGGATGTTACTAAATTTAGATCTCTCTCTAGCTAGCTAGTTGCGAACCATACCTAGTGAATAAATTACCTGCTTCAGAATATTTTTGATGTTCGTTAATAATACAACATACCATTGTGTAATTTCGTCACTTATATATTTTTTTATTTTTTTATTTAACCTTTATTTAACCAGGAAATAATTAATAACTAATAAATTAGGAAGAGTACTTCAATTGTTCAATATTGTTGAGCTTCGTAATAATTTTGATTACAAAATTACTGTCGTCAACTTGTATTCAAAAATCAGAAGTATTTGGATACAAAATGGAAAAACTAGTTTATGAATTTGGCATCTATCTATGAAAATAATGGAGATACCTGGCTTAGCATCATAAAAGGCAAAGAAACACTCATTCGGATTATCTCTGCGTACGGAAAAGGCAGTATATGCCATGTGATTATTGCAAAATTTTTCCAGCTCACGCACGGTGCGCTCTCACATTGCAAATTGTATGTGTCTCTGCCAACATTTGCATTAAACTAATTTCCTTGGATGGATGTATGGGACAGCAAAATGATGTGGTATCAATACCATTTTGAATTTTTGCTTCAAAAAGATGTTTCATTACAAAATTGGCATTCCTTTGGGCTATTGAGGTTTTAGCTTGTTGGTTCAATGGAACCAATTTTTTTTGTTGGGAGGGATCATTTTTATCAACTGCTGGATAGATACTATATTGGCCAATATACTGAGAGGCATTAAAAACACAAAGTGGTTTTAAGCGTCTAATTTCAAAACTGATAGTTTTTCCTTTTGCTGATTGACATGATGACCATCAGGTATGGTAAACATTGTTAAATTTCAAGTGTCTGGGTTTGAATCCTTTTTTGGTTTAACACCTCATTATGATTATCTAAATGCAGCACAGTTCCCTGGATGACGGTCGTGAATCACATTGGGAGAAATCATTTTGCATATGAAAAGTTGAAGATCAGGGCCAATAAAAACACACACAAACAAAGTCACTTCATTCCCACTTCAAATACCACAACCAAATGAATCTCAGAAGAATCAAACATTTTGAATGTTGAATGATGGCCAGCCTCAAAGAAAAGATTCTGGATGCATTAATGTTCATTAAATATGCCAGACTGCGGGGTGACACAGAATGACCAGATGTGTCAGCTGTCATACCTGACCAAGTGCATCATCTGTGACGCCACAAAAACACATTCCATAAAACATCTTCTGCCATGTCAGATAATGCATAAAAACTGCTGAATTGACTGCCAATATAATGATAAAAGTGAGGGCAAGTCTCACTCAAAAGTACAGTTTCCCGAGGCCGTGTTTTGCGAATACGAAAGAAACCATTTACCACTACTTAAAACAGTATAGTTTATTATGCGTTTTTTAGTCTCTCAGTATACACTGCCCGTCCCAAAAAAAAGTTGCTATTTGGATTTACTGTAAATGGACAAATACTCAAGAGCCTATGATTGAATCGTTATTGCAGTGATGAATATGTTTCAGCTGGCAACAGTTCCATCAGCCCAGACTGATTCAATGCGTAACTTCTCATTTCTTTAACAACCGTGTTGGAAGATGTATTTTGGCTGTTGAGAAGATGTTTTGATGTTTCAAGAGGAGGAAAGAAATGGCGGGCATCGAGTAAAGAAAATGGCTCAGGAGATTGCTTAAATCACTTGAGTTGGGTCATGAACTGTCCAACAATTTATTAAAACCTGGAATGATAGTGGTGAATTATCAACTTTGTGGAAGAAATGGGTTTGAGGAAAACAACTGATCCTGATCTGAGATCACTAAAATGCTCATCATAAAAGCCTCATCATAAAAAAATCAACAGTAGGAAATCATAGCTATGTTTAATTATGAAGGTAAGCGCATTTCCACTTGCATGATGCAAGAAGAACCTGGAGGATTGGGACTAAATAGCTGCGGGGCCACAAGAAAGTCACTTGTTAGTGAAGCTATTTGGGGGGAAAAAAAGATCAGTTCAATTTGCAAGGGAACATAAAGGTTGGACTGGGGAGCAATGGCAAAAGGTCATGTGGTCTATTGAGGCCAGATTTACCCTTCTCCAGTGATGGGCATGTCAGGGTAAGAAAGGAAGCCCATGAAGTGATGCACCTGTCATGCATACTGTCCACTGTACAAGGCCCTGGTCGCAGTGTTATGATCTCGAGTTGCAACAGCTGGTCAGGTCTAGGCTCAGTAGTGGTCTGCAGCAATGAAATTAATTCACGAGATAACCTGAATATACTGAATGACCATTAACCTATCAATGGACTTTTTAATCCCAAATGGCACAGGCATATTCCAGAATGACAATGCCAAGATTCATCAGGCTCATATTGTGAAAGGGTGGTTAATTGAGCATGAGGAATCATTTTCTCACATGAATTGCTACTCAGAGTCCGTACCTTTGATCAGTTGATAATCTTTGGGATGAGTAGGTGAAGGCTTAATGGAGTGTTTTGATTGGTCATCCTCAATACAACATCTCGGCCGAAAATGATTGCAAATCTGGTCGTAAATAATTGTTGTTACATTGTTTGCGATTGTCGAAAGGATATCACGACACGTGTGCTGTGATCAAAGCTGAAGGAGGCCCAGCAAAATATTAGTGCCTGACTTTTTTTTTTTTTTTTTCTTGTGGAGCTGTTTATAGATCAGGCTAAGTTGAAGCACTTAATTCATACATTTCCTGGAAACAGTGATGGACCTTAATACATCCGTATTCTAATTCGTTTTCAGGCACCGCTTACTCGTGAAAATTCAATCTACGTTTTGAGTGTATGACCTATTATTTAAGCAGTTCCATGGATGCAAGCGTCTACACCTTTCCACAAAGGTATCAAATTAAATTATATAATTTTATCTTGTACTGGTTTATTAAACTTAAAATTATTACATTTTCCTAAAATTGAAGGAGGAGGAAGAAGAGACTACGATATGTGCATGAAACAATAGAATACCTTTTATGAAGTTTCATTATCGTCTTGATGTACGACACTAAGTGCATTTGAAAGGATAAAGAGTTAAGGGAGCCCATGAGGGAAGTTGCATTTCATATGTGTTATGACCTGGGCTAGTTAAGGCGGCAACGGGTAGATAAATGAGGGAAGAATATGTGGGGAAAACTGCAACAGACACAAAACTGCACGCGAAACTGATGCTCTGGGCCCGGTTGTTCAAAACTCGATTATTTTAACCGCCGGTTAACTCCTTATGTCCAGTTAAATCCTTAGCTGACCGTTAGCTAACCGAACGTTAAATATGCGTTGTTCAAAACATGGTTTGTAATGCCGTTAGCGAACGTCACCGTCAAGGTTAACAGCGTGGTTAATGTCACTGGTTAGCATTCCTCTATCCCACAATTCCAAGTTTTGTTTACTTCCGTTTTATCAAAAATAGAACCCCATGGAAAAAGAGAAGCAGGAATTTCTCTGCTGACGAGGAAAATGTAATACAATTCATGGTGGAGGCAAACTGGTCCGTGTTAACCGAAGAATCAAACTTTTTTGTGCACATTCGCAGAAGAGGCAAATACCCGTCGCACTGCCGCAAAGCTCAGAGAACGTCCGAACTGCACATGCCTGAAACTCGACCGAAGAATGACCTCTGCATGCATTTACATAAATACAAAATCTTATTAAGTGTTTGGCAACATTATATTTTATGTTGGCCGTAATGAAAGTCGTCATATTTTGCTGTCAGCATAATACTGTTTTAAGATAAACCTTATATAAACGCAAACATAATACTGTTCAACGATAAACACAGAGAGAGGGGGACATCAGTCAAATTGTTGTAAATATTTTTTGGGCGTTTCAGATGTGTACACTGTAAAAATGTCAAACCAAGATTTATGAATGAATTCATGGAATCAAATTAGGTGTAGGCCTAATGTTTTATCAAACCAGGAAAAAAGGAGAGTAAACATATATTTATATTTTTTTTTGTACTGATTGAGGAAACATCAGTTTCACTGATTTCTTTGTATTATTATATTTCATAAATAACTATTTAAATAATTTGGAAATAATAGTTTTTTTGTTTTTTTATTGTCACATCTATTTTATGGCACACTTAGCACTTTAAACTGTATGGATACGATGGGAAATGGAAATCAGCCAAAATGATGGGATTTTAAGGGTGCTTCACATTCATATATTATGTTTTGCCAATATTTATAAATTAATTACCTAGGTGAAATCAATTAAATCGTTTAATTCAGATCTTGACCCTTGCTTGTTGGACGTGCAAATCACCTTGCAAAATGTTGCGAAAGTAAGCAAAATCGATAGCGGGTACGTAGCTCTTCATTAGAGTAATCTCCGATATCAAAGTCCAGTCCATGATACCCCCTTTCCCTCCTTTGCTGAACTGGCACCATGAAAGCAGTGTTAGCAATTAACGCCATTTTGAGAGTTAACCACACTGTTAAACAGTTAGCGGTGGTCCTTAGGTGCGTTAACTTGAATGTCAAGTTAACACCCTGTTTAAGTTAATCGAGTTTTGAAAAACAAGATTACAGCTCTGTTAAAGTTAACAGTCGGTTAAGTGTACTTAACGGCTGGTTAAAAAATAACCAAGTTTTGAACAACCGAGCCCTGCTCCCAATACTGCTTAACCAAAGCTAGATGCCTTCCCCCAAAGTGCATTTCACAAGCTTAGCAAGTACCCCGAGAGCTAAATACTTAATGTCTAGATTCAGTAATTTTAAAGTGCCCCATCAAAATAATAATCCCAAATTAAGAGAGTTAAGGCTTTGATTTGTATAATTTATGAAATAAATAGAATTTGTAAGCTGAAGAAGTTTCAATGGGTAAGTTCTGGGCTGCTAAAGCTTGTTTCTTCCAGTTATTGATCAGGCCTTGTGTTTTTGGTTTTCAGAATAGAATTATTCATCTTTAGTGTGGGTAAGGACGTCCTTTACTGTGTGATCCAGATCTGTTTTATTGTGTTTTTCTATTTTTTCATTTGTCAGGTCTCCTACCATGGCTGGGGGTTTGTTCGCAGTCAGTAAGAACTATTTCCAGTACCTGGGCACCTATGATACAGGGATGGAGGTTTGGGGTGGAGAAAACCTGGAGTTTTCTTTCAGGGTGAGTTATGCACCTGTATTGCCATTTTTAAGTAGAAAGAGAACGTAGAAAACTTAAGCCAATGATACACTCATCAAAACTCCAGCAACAAGGAACGTTCTACTATTGGCAATTGTCCAAAGGTCTTTTTTTGCACAAAGGAAGAAACGTGAGGAAAAACAATGTGTCTTTAAAAAATTTTGAACGCATATACAGTGCTGCTTGAAAGTATGTGAACCCTTTAGTTTGAGCAGTTTAGAGGCTTCAGTTGTTTCACCATGATTTTTTTTATCATCACCAAATTTATATAAATGCTTTGTCAGGTTTATGTTTATCAATCGCATGTACTTGTTTTTGGGGAATTTTTGTGAGTTGCCAAAAAACTACTTGAAACGTGGAATTTGTGTATGGGGAGAAGCAAACAAACCCCTAGCTGCATTGGTAATGTTAATTACAAACCTCAATTCCAATGAAGTTGGAACATGTTGCTGCCATCAAATTCAAAATTAGCTAATATTTTTCATGAAATGGTAAAATGTCTTACTTTCAACATCTGACAGGTTGTCTGTGTTCTGTTGTGAATAAAATGAGGGTTTATGGTATTTGCAAACCATTGCATTCTGTTTTTATTCATGTTTTACACAACGTCCCAACTTCATTGGAATTAATAATAATAATTACTTTATTAGCTCTCCGACCCCTTTAGAGGTAAGAGAGCACAGTAAAATACATTGCTATAAAACACATACAAATTTTAAAAGCCACACAAGGCAAAACCACGTACTGAGATGAGGACATGGATACAAAATACAGAAAGACACAAAAAAACGCTCTCAGGCATAAAAAAGACCAAAAATCATAAAGGAAATGAATTAAACTTAGAAATATTGGGCTCTAATTTCTTGGCGCAGCGCAGGGTGGCGCAGCGTGGCGCAGCCCACGCAGTGGTAATTTTGTCTGATGCAGCCCCCGCAGTGGTAATTTCATGTGGTGCAACACCGTGCGCAGCCGCTTTAGCAATTTGGTAGACGGACGTGCGCCGAGATGGGTGTGGTGGCGTAGTAGGGGGAGGTGTCACAAATTCATCAAGACGCAGTGACAGTTTCGTAGAAAATTCTCCGCTGAAGTTGCGCAGAAAACTCGCCAGCTTCAAACTGGTTTACTTTCTGTGTAGTGGTAATTTGGCTGGCTGACACACAGTGCACACACAGCCCTAAAATTGGCTTTTGTCTCGTTTCTGGGACAGAACTCAAAAACTATGCCACCTAGACACTTCTAATTTGGTAGGGAACTTACCCTTATGGTGTAGTTGTGCCTTTTGTCAGTTTCAGTTCCATGCTACCCATAATTTTGGAAATTTCCACCAAAAACAGCCCTAAAATTGGCCTTTGTCTCATTTCCGGGACAGAACTCAAAAACTATGCCACTTCCACACTTCAGATTTGGTATGGAACTTACCCTTATGGGGTAGTTGTGCCTTTTGGGGGTTTCAGTTCCATGCTGTCTGTAATTTTGGAAATTTTCACCAAAAACAGTCCTAAAATTGGACTTTGTCTAGTTTCTGGGACAGAACTCAATATTATGCCACTTATACACTTCAAATTTACTATGGAACTTACCCTTATGGTGTAGTTGTGCATTTTGGGGGTTTCAGTTCCATGCTGCCCATAATTTTGGAAATTTCCACCAAAAACAGCCCTAAAATTGGACTTTGTCTCGTTTCTGGGACAGAACTCAAAAACTATGCCACTTAGACACTTCAAATTTCGTATGGAACTTACCCTTATGGTATAGTTGTACCTTTTGGGGGTTTCAGTTCCATGCTGCCCATAATTTTGGAAATTTTCACGAAAAACAGCCCTAAAATTGGCCTTTGTCTCGTTTCCGGGACATAACTCAAAAACTATGCCACTAAGACACTTCAAATTTACTATGGCACTTACACTTATGGTATAGTTGTACCTTTTGGGGGTTTCAGTTCCATGCTGCCCATAATTTTGGAAATTTTCACGAAAAACAGCCCTAAAATTGGCCTTTGTCTCGTTTCCGGGACATAACTCAAAAACTATGCCACTAAGACACTTCAAATTTACTATGGAACTTACCCTTATGGTGTAGTTGTGCCTTTTGGGGGTTTCAGTTCCATGCTGCCCATAATTTTGGAAATTTTCACCAAGAACAGCCCTAAAATTGGACTTTGTATCGTTTCCGGGACAGAACTCAAAAACTATGCCACTTACAAACTTCAAATTTGGTATGGAACTTACCCTTATGGTGTAGTCATGCCTTTTGGGGGTTTCAATTCCATTCTGCCCAAAATCATTGATTTCTATTCCATATTCTAAAATCATATTCTGATTTTTATGATCTCGTACTGAGTTAAGATCACATATTGAAAATAAATGTGTAACGTATCTTGCATTGTTGTCCATGCATGTTAATGACAAAATTTTAAGTAGCAACAGGGTGTAATTATAGGAACACGCTATCCATCGTTTCACTTCCCAATGATGCAGGCAGAAGAAATAAATGAGCAACCGTCGTATTTCATTCCAACTTCATAAGTTTGAATGATCTGACGTAGTTTTCGTTTTTAAATTCCATTCAAGTTCGCTAATGTTAATAACTCAAGAATGCCTCATATTCGTAATGCTTAATATAGACATAAGCGGTGTTGAAAACAAGCCCGAAGCAGCAAAGTAAAATGCAACATTAACCCATCATGCAGATATAGGACAGTGGCTTCTTTATTTCAACACTTTAAAGGTGAAGAGAGGAGCTCATTTTATTGGTGAAGAGTTGACTCGGCTGTGTTAAAGCCACTTTTCTCCGCCCTCTTTGCCACTTGCGCCGGAAGGAGGGACCGAGGTGGGACAGAGGAGTACTTGCGCCAGGCTACGCCGGGCATGAAATTGCAACATACGCCTGGACACACCCCATTGGCGCGGCCCTCCCACTATTCACCACGCCTACGCCTGGTCCACGAATTTAGAGCCCTATAAGTTTGGTGAATTTGGCTAGACATGAAATTTCAGAGAAATTCCTGCTGTTGAAAAGTTTCTCGAATTTGAAAGTGTTCGGCCTTTTAAAATAATAACTCTTCAGGTATTGTCTCCTCTCATCTTTTAGGGCTGAGCATACAAGAACATAATGCATTTCGTCCCCTATTTCACCACTGTTAGAAAGAGGGCATAAATTACAAGTGGCATCATTTTGGTAACGATATGATGTAGGGAGCTTATGATTTCCACAGCAAAATTTTGTGAGAATAATTCTGTCAGGAGTGTTAAGCTTACAAAGGTAGTTTTCAAAGATGCATTCATTCTTAAAAATGTGATAGTTTATACACAAATTATTATTTTGAACCTCACTGAGCCAATGTTGCATGCTTATCTTTGATCCTCTGCTCAACTATGTTTTAGCCATTTAATGTTTACATTTTTGTAGTCATACCAGATGTTTAAGAGAAACCACACTTGTCAAGAATGCTTTTGATTTTTACAATCCAGGCTGACTTAAAGGAGTTTCTATCATGCATGGACTTCAGAAGTCTAAATATAGTACAAGATAATTTACTCTCCTTTAAGCTTATTAGGTGTATCCAGAAGTTAATCATTCTTTTTTCGATAGTTCCATCGATACTGGTTTTACCCCAATTCTCCGTACACCATTCAGTTTGCAGTTCTAGTATTAAGCCTTAAAAGACTTTTCAAAAATTTTTTATAAAACATATTAATTTGCTTTAGATTTTGATGACGCCAAATTTCGCTCCCGTACAGGAGTATTGGTGTGACAAAAACATCAAATAATTCACACCGGATATCTGTTGGGAGGTTGAGTCGTTAAGCTTTTGTCTTCAAACTAAACATGGCTCGTCTGGCCTGGGTGATTTGTTTAGTAATTGCTTTCGTGAACTTCCCATTGTAATTAAAAATTGTTCCAAGGTACGTACATCGCCCTCAATAATTATTGGCACCCTTTGTTAAGATGTGTTTTTAGCTTCTAATAAATACATTTTTTTTTCTAAATAATATAGGACCGCAATGAAAAAAGAGGAAAATCCAACCTTGAATTCAAGCGCATTTATTCAGTGGAAAAAAAAATCCCACATTAAGAAACAAGTCGACATGGTCTACAACATCCCCCACCAATCGTGCGCTTCTCATTTTCGAACTCAATCAAGGCCTTTATGGTCTGAAGCTACACACCAAATTTGGTTACTGTATCTGTAGTAGTTTCTGAGTAAAGCTGTCCCCTTTATCTCGGACGGACGCACACACGGACGGACGGACGGACGGAGGTCAAACCTATATCCCCCTCCCACTTCGTGTTGGCGGGGGATAATAATTCTTTAACTTCAAATCATGTGTGCCACAATTATTAGCACCCCTGATGTTAATACTTTGTACAACCCCCTTTTGCCAACAAAACAGCACCTCATCTCCTATAATGTTTCGCAAGATGGGAGAATACACAAAGAGGGATCTTCGACCATTCCTCTTTGCACAAACTCTATAAATCATCCAGCAACCTGGGTCCTCTCCTCTGCACTCTCCTCTTCAGCTAATTCCACAGGTTTTCAATGGGGTTGAAGTCTGGGGACTGAGATGGCCATGGGAGGAGCTTGATTCTCTGTCGGGTGAACCATTTCTGTGTAGATTTGGCCACATGTTTAGGGTCATTATCTTGCTGAAAGACCCAGTGACGACACATCTTCAGCTTTCGGGCAGAGGCCACCAAATTTTGATTTAAAATATCCTGGTATTTCAAAGCGTTCATGATGCCATGCACCCTAACAAGGTTCCCAGGGCCTCTGGAAGAGAAACAGGCCCACAGCATCACCGATCCTCCCCCATACTTCACAGTGGGCATAAGGTGCTTTTCTGCATACTCATCTTTTGTGTTCCACCAGAGCCACTTCGAATGTTTGTTGCCAAAAAGCTCTATCTTGGTCTCATCTGACCAAGGCACACGGTCCCAGTTGAAGTCCCAGTACCCAGTGGCGTGCACAAATAGACGCTAGGTGGTGCTACAGCACTTGCCTCTTTGCCCTTTATCAATGAAAGTGCCCTTTTGAAACTTAGTTTTTTTTTTTATGATTATATTTATTATTATTATTATTATTATTAACACTTTAGTGGGGCCAATGTTGAAACGATCTTTTAGAAAAGCTGCATGATTAAAAACTACTGAAAAAAATGCCCCGAAATGGGCCACGTCCTCACGCACTTCCGACCTCTCTTCCTTTGTCACATGAACACGCACGCAGTGCAAGTAGAAGCGCTGCAGGAGCAGATCAGCTGAGCGACTGGAAGCCACAGTCTTGTGCCCCACCAGCCAGGTAACACACAGATCAAGTGAAATCGTACAGTTTGCCCTCCAAGCCCAACCTGTAATCATTTTGTTGTGCAGTAGCATGTCTCATACACAGTGACGGTCCGTCGGCAGAAACACAGGGCCAGCAATAACCTCACCTTTCACTTCTTAATGACAGACACCTCTCGCAGTTTACCTCCCTGATTAGCAACCGTTGCTCAGACTGATTGGAGGAACCAACGAGAATCTAACTTGTTTTTGAAAGCCTTGTTATACATTGCACTACGAAATTATACAGCGTTTAACTTACTTCCACACACCAATGGCTACGGAAAAAATATCAATAGCCTACGTCTTTATAATTTCTGAATTTGCGTAAATTAATTTGTGACGTTCATTGAGCAATTAGCCATGAGAATCCGTTCTATATACTCTGAATGTGACAGCTAAAGTGCGTTTTTAGGTAAGAAGCACAGCTGAGTGATGACGAAAATAATTGCTGTGAAGTCCGCGAAAGTTTGGATTTTTTGCAGATTGTCATCCTTGCGGATTCACATCAATTATATCAACATAGCCAACAGGCAATCGCTTTGTAATTAGCATTTCTTAATCATTACGTGTCACGCATTGGTGGTGGCTACTCTGTTAATTAACTGTTTGATTGTTAATCAATCAAACCTGATCGCAAACAGTTTAAGAGCAATTATCCGGGAAAGGGTGATGTTACTGAAGGCCTTTCTGGCATCTGCCGGTATGCCACTGCTCATACAGCACCAAACAACTGAGCATTTTTGAGCCGACTGGTCACCTGATTAGCTAGTTTAATGCTATAGCCCAAATCAATGATAGATAACGTGAGGACGACCACCACAAACAATGTCCGTCGACTTTGCAAATCTATCTGTTAAGCTGAACGTTTTCTTTTGTGTAGGTTTTGTGAGGCAACATAAATGAACACATAAAGAAGAATCAGGCAGTTCCCCATTGCCTGAGAAAAATATCCCCATAAAGGCTACCCATGTGCCTTCTTGTAATGAATGACAGTAGTCATGAATTGCATTGAACATGTGCGTGTAATGTTTATTTTATTATTTTAATCTTACACTATAATAACATGTTCCACGTGTGCAAAAAAGTGCCCTCTCCCTCCCCCCTGAGCATTTACCCCCCATAATGTCTGTGCACGCCACTGCCAGTACTGATTAGCGAACTACAGACGATTGCGTTTACGATTGTAAATGAGAAAAGGTTTTTTCCGTGCATGCCTCCCAATGAGGCAAAGAAATGGCCTCTGTGTCACGTCATATTTATACCCCAGGGAAACAGGAAGTGATGAATTACTAATTAAATGTTCCTAGATACTCTGATCAACTTTGTAAACTACTGTAGAAATGACAGAAATACTTCAATTCCATTTAATTCCTAGGAATTGTTAGAGATGTCAATAATTGTGTAACAGGTGATTTTATGAAAAATAATTATTTCTTAGTCAGGGATTTTTTTCCCCTTAAAATTCACTTGTGTTGAAGGTTACATTTTTCTTCAGTTTTCAGTGTGAGAGTATGCTTCTGCAATAAAAATTGAATTTATTTTAAGGCTTTTAACTCATCTTAACCAGGGGTGCCAATAATTATGGAGGGCGCTGTATACTCACTACAGATTTATATTTGATCCTCACCAAAAATAAAATTGTAGTTGTTTTTAACCTTACCCTTCAAAAAAATTACAATATTTGTTTTCTTAATGTGAACTGGAAGAAGGCAATTATTACAATAAGTATGAACAGAATTGAGAACATTTTGCAACTCTTCAGCAGATTCCGCAAGTACAATTGTGTCGTCAGCATACAATAAAACATATAAATGCAAGAACACTTCAACATCTTCAGCACTAAGTTAAGAGCAAAAATTGTTATAAAGCTGGTCTAAGCCTTTATAACTTCTACTAATTGAGTACTCAAAATCATTTAGATAAATGGCAAATAACAGGGGTGACAAATTCTTTCCTTGTCTTACACCAACATTACAAGTGAATAACTCTGAAAAGGTGCCACAATTTTTTATACAAGATTTGGCATTTTCGTGCATATTCTAAATTACATTCATTACCTGACCGTTGAAGCCGTGGCTTGTAAGCTTTTTCCAAAGTGAGGCTCTCTCAATCAGGTCCAGAGCTTTTTTGTAATCAATAAAGGCACAAAAAACCTGTTGGCGACGAAATAAATACAAATCTATAATGCTTTGAAGTAAAAAGTGTGATCCATTGTATTATAACCTTCCCTAAAACCAGCATGTTCTTTGCCAAGCATACCTGTGCTCTCAACGTACCAACGTAGACGGGCATTAAGAACAGACGTAAACCATTTCCCAAGGCAACTAAGCAGTGTTATACCACGGTAGTTATCTGGATCATCAACTAACCCTTTGTTTTTGCACAGAGGTTTTATAACACCGATGCACCAATCATCAGGAACTTAACCAGAATCCAAAAAAACATTGAACAAATCAACTATAATCTCAAGGATGTTGTCAGGGCTGTTTTTGATGAACTATTATTATTATTATTAATTATATTATTTATACCACAACTTCTTATTCTTTAGCTTGGTTATCAATTTATGTAATTCTTTGACAGTAAAAGGGGTATTAATGAATTCATTATTGGAATGATTTGTAGATCTTGGGTCAAAAGGGTTGTCTCAGCAGACATCATCTTTCTGGCTAAGGTTTCTGAAATGTTTAACAAAAGAGTGCATGGGCACATTTCCTGTACATTCAGTCTTCTTTCCTGCACCGCTGATTATATTCCAATAGTCTTTAGCCTTATTCTTTTTCAAGTTTCTAAGCTTTGCATGTAATTCTTTATGGTACTTTTTATACTTCTGCTTAATAAATTTTTTGTAAGCTTTGTTCATTTGTTTGATTTCTATTCGGGCATCTATACCCATCGTTTTTTTCCAATCTATTCTTATTTCTAATAAAATCATGTCTGTGATCTCTACAAACTTTGTCGAACCAAGGTTTCCCGGGCCTCGTTTTAAATGGACGGCGTTTTTTAATGTAAACATCATTGGTGACCCCAATAGACTTTGCAGTACTAATAAAGATGTCATTTAAATCTTAAGTCAAGGAATCTATATCATCTTGATGTAAATCATTTATATCCAGTGTTTTAAGTTTCTCTCCCAGGATGTCAATAGCAACTACATGATTATATCCCCGAATGGCGTTTCGGGGGATATTATGTTTTTGGTCCGGCCGCCACCGCCGCCGCACTGCGTGCTAACGCGATAACTTCAGTAATATTTCAATTACAAATTCCAAATTTTACACATAAGTAAGTATCATAAAGAGGAAGAACTTATTCGATTTTGGACAATTTACGATGTCTAGATTGGCCACCAGGGGCCAAAAACTGATTTCACTGTTAACGCAATAACTGCATATATTTCAATTAGAAATTCCAACTTTTGCATATAACTAAGCATCATAAAGAGGAAGAACTGATTAGATTTTGGACAATGTACTATTTCTAGATTGGCCACCAGGGGCAAAAAACTGAAAAAAAACACTGTTCCGCGATAACTTCAGTATTATTTCAATGACAAATTTCAGGTTTTGCACATAAGTAAGTATGATAAAGAGGAAGAACTGATTCGATTTTGGACAATTTACGATGTCTAGATTGGCCACCAGGGATTTCACTGTTAATGCAATAACTGCATATATTTCAATTAGAAATTCCAACTTTTGCATATAAGTAAGTATCATAAAGAGGAAGAACTGATTAGATTTTGGACAGTGTGCCATTTCTAGATTGGTCACCAGGGGCAAAAAACTGAAAAAAAACACTGTTCCGCGATAATTTCAGTAATATTTCAAGTTCTGCACATAAGTAAGTATCATAAAGAGGAAGAACTGATTCGATTTTGGACAATGTACTATTTCTAGATTGGCCACCAGGGGCAAAAAACAGAAAAAAACACTGTTCCGCGATAACTTCAGTAATGTTTCAATGACAAATTTCAAGTTTTGCACATAAGTAAGTATCATAAAGAGGAGGAACTGATTCGATTTTGGACAATTAACGATCTCTAGATTGGCCACCAGGGGCCAAAAACTGATTAACATGTTAACGCGATAACTGCAGTAATATCTCAATTAGAAATTCAAAGTTTTGCATATAAGTAAGTATGATAAAGAGGAAGAACTGAGACGATTTTGGACAATTTACAATTTCTAGATTGGCCACCAGGGGCCAAAGACTGAAAAAATCACTCTTTTAAATCATATCTCTGAAAATATTTGTCCGATTCACCTCAAATCAAGTGCAAATGAAAGGTCATGACCTGAGGATGTGTCCAACGATGACATTATACCTGTTTGGTTCAAAATTTTGACACAAGGTGGAGCTTTGTCACATAAAATTCACCATTTTTGCTATATCTTTGGAACTATTTCTCCTATTGACATGAAACTATGTGCAACTGCCTGGTCATGACCTCACAACGTGTCACATGATGACATTATACCTGTATGATTCAATATTTTGCCACCAGGAGGCGCTTTGTGATGGAAAATTTCCATTTTGGCCATATCTTTAGATCTTTAGGTTTTCAGGGATTTACCCCCAGCCGTCGCCTATGACGGCATAATCCTAGTTATTAAATGCTTCTTTAAAGGCACCAGCCAAATCAGTCTGCCAGGTTGTTTTAAGAGGTTTCCTGTAATTGTTTGTGGGTTTGACAATACATGTAGGACTAGTCAGAGTACTCTCAATAAAATTTTCGTGTTTTCGTGTTTTGACATCTGAAAGACTATTGTCAAACAAATCAATTTCAAAATCTGTGATCAAAATCTTTCCGTAGTAATTCCAAGTCTTTTCATGTTGTCAGCACTATCATAAATAGATTCAATTTCGAGATCCACACCGCAACTAAAAACAGTTTCTTGCTCAATTGTAATGAGATCACTATGGCAGCCTGTCCTGGCATTGAAATCGCCCATCAATAAGATAGGACAATCTAAACTGCCTTTAAAATTGTTTAAATCCTGTATCATCTGTTTGAAAATTTCTTCATGGTAATAAACAGTGCCTTCATGGGGAAGATAAATAGCCCCGAGTACCATTTGAAGACCAAAGGCCTTGTCGTCAATTTGTATCCAAAGAATACTTTCAGAAAATGTCTTCACAAAAATAGTAACATGCTTGAAATAACAATCTCGTACCAGAATGCCAAGGCCATGAATTCCGCCATACTTGTGGTGGCAACATTTTTTTCTCATAGGAATATACTTAAAACCTGGGAAAATATCATCCTCAATCGTGTCAGTTTTTGTTTCACTTAAAGTTAGAAATCAAAATCCTGAATATAAGTGTCAATGATACCAAGCTGCATTTTTGTTCAAAGTCCACAGATGTTTATACTTGAAAAATTGACTCCACCCTGAGGGCTGTTGGCATACGTACAGTCATATTGAATTGCACGTTTGATATCTTTAAAGGAGTCAAGCCTGTCCTAGGCTTTGAGATATAAATTTTACTCATTATTTTACTTTCAGACCATCCTAACATGAATAGATCGTCTGGATTTTCAATAACATACTTTCTTTCCTGCCCATTCTCATTCAGCTTACAGTAAATTGTACCTCCGATTGTCCTTACTGTCCATGCCTTTAAGTCTTTCATCTTTCTTCAGCCCGCGCACTGTTTTAGTCCTCAGGGGAGTGAGATCGTCCTCTATTGCGGTTTGTGGGTAACAAATTCAGGTGAAACACATTTGGATGCTTAATAAATCTATTAAGTAGGCCAATCAAATGAGACATCTTAATAAAAGGGGTTAGTCAACACTGATTAAATAAGAGAGGAAAAGAGGAAACCGACCAAACCACTGTAGTGCCAAGGTGTAGCCACACCTTGTCATAACTTTTATGTCACCGGATGCATCTTTCCGACTGAGGATTCCTGCACTGCTATGAATACATGTCTAGGTTTTACCTTTGACCCATTGTACAAGGAAAAGGTGGCCAGATTTGGCAGGACATACAAGGATTTGAACATTTCAGTCACCAGCAAGGTCCACATCATGATTTGCCATGTTCCAGGGTTCACTGAGCACCACAACAGGCCTTTGGGTCGATTCTCTGAGCAGGTGGTTGAAACCTGTTACTCCAAATTTGACAAGTTATTCAGTAGCTACCAGATCAAACACATATCCCTCGCAAGTTATTTACACAAATTTTACACAGCTGTGTTGCATTTCAATTCTTACCATATCTGAATGTATGAAGCCATAAGTATTATATCAATGGACACTTTGTTATAGGGCAGTGTTCTATATGTAGTGTTTTGTACATTCACGGAATATACAATCGAGGTCTGTAATGATTTTGTGGAGAGAATAAGGCTATTATTAAAAACTACATTATTTTCTTGCTGTAGGAATTGATTTATTTTGCGATAAATGGCAGAGTTGTTCACATTCAAGTGCTTGGCCAGCATCCAGCATGCCAGTAGGCCTTTCTCATCTTTCTCTCGTCGTCTATGGCATTGCGTCATTTAATCAAACCTGGAATTTTAAGGTAGCCTTTTATAGTCAGTGGTCAAAGGAGTGTCTCAGTTCTGGTCACACTATCTGATCTCTGTCATTTAAAGCCACACCTGACGAGGGTGTGGATATTACTCAGTGGTCATTAATATCTCACCTGCTGAGTGGCTCGAAAACATTTTATGCACAGTTGGCTATATTTAGCCCTTTTCTAACCATAACAGTGGAAATCCGTACAGATCCGAAAAAGTGAATATTTTAAAAAGTCTGTGTAAAATGAATGGGAACTTTTACTTTAGGCACCAGCATGACATCATCACTTCACTACTCTGTTTGTGTGTCCCGCTGTCAGTTATAATTGCCGCAGTTACCATTTTGATGGATAATGATGGAGACCCATTGGTCATTTTACACTGCTTTTCCTCTTGAACCACCCACTCGAAAATGCTAAATTTCTGGAAAACCATAGGTATTATCATTAAAATAACATCACTGCAGGCATACTGAGGCTTTGCTGAACAGTTCACTATACACTTTGTGTCAAGAAATTTGAGAAAATTTAGCTTCTATATAATGTAAGCTTCTATATAAGAAGAAGAGGAAGAGGCCTGAGAAACAATAAATATGCGAATGTGCTTTGCACATCGGGCACACAAAATAGTCAGAGAACAGTCCTTGGTGCCTTTTAACACCAATAATTTTATTTTAACTGCTTGTTAATTGCACATAACGTCTTTGGGTGGCTTTTTACAATATGTTCCCCAGATCTGGCAGTGTGGAGGCAGCCTGGAAGTCCACCCCTGCTCTCATGTGGGACATGTTTTCCCAAAAAAGGCCCCCTACTCGCGCAGCAAAGCTCTGGCCAACAGCGTGCGTGCTGCCGAAGTCTGGATGGACAGCTACAAGGAGGTGTACTATCACCGCAACCCTCATGCTCGGCTGGTATGTCAAAGGTTTTAAAATGAGAGAAACTTTTGAATCAGGTGTTAAAGAAGAGACATCTAAAACATGCAGGGCTTTGGCTCTCGAGGTGCAGGGTTCTCAAACCCCTGATCTCGGGAATCAAATCTACGTTCTGCTGCCTTTTTCCTCCTTTATATTTAAACAGATTTAATTTATTGATAGTCTGATGGAAATTTACTTCTCTTTGTTTAGTTGCTCAGTATTTTAACTTCTGTTATTTTTTAACCCTCTATTAACCAAACCCAATTCCAACTGTGTTAAAATTATTCCCCTATGCAAAAATTTTTATTTTGGGCCATGATTTGAAAAACAGTAGACAAAAAAATTCTAACACATTTTGCCCACCTTTCCAAATTGTAGCAAATCTGCTACATTGGGTAATAATGCTAATGAAAAAATTAAAGTGACATACCATTCAAGTTATTCTAAAATGTTTATTTGGCAATAAGAAATAAAACCAACAGGGTGTCCAGGCTGGTAACCCTTTTACTTCATGTAGCAGATATGCTACGCTGGTTAATAGAGGGTTAAACAACACTGAATTTTCTGGTTGGTTGACAGACATTATTTCAGCAAATTCCTTTGTAAATCCCTAATTTGTCGTGTAGTTTTTTGAAAGGTAAAACTTTCAAAAGCTGCAGGTTACTAGCAAGTTAATCTAGCATCCATATGTATGTCCTTCAAGACCTCAAAGTATTTTGTGCACTGGATTGGCTGCTTGAAGTAAGCAGCTTCTTCAAGTGCCTGACTTTTCAAAACGGATCTGAAGTGAAGGAGAGAAAGCGAACTGAAGAGCACTGTGAGAAGGGCTTCAAGCACACTGATCACATCAGTATGTTGGCTGAGTTTGAGTCAGGTCACATCCTGTGGTCATGTTACATGTTTCTTCTTTAATAAGGTTCTAAATTAATGAAGAAGATGCTCACTTGGTCCTAATTCTAGTTTGGAATTTGCAGGTTTCAATCTCAAGACACTGAGCACAGTTTCAGAAATGAAATTACCTTTTGTGGATGGAGGCTGCATACAATATTGAATGTCAGTGTTTTACTGTTGAATTTTATCGTCTTCCCTCAGAATGGCTCATATGGTGAATGAGGCTATAATTTATTTATTTGTCTGTTTTTGAAGTGAGATGGGAAGAATTATAATTACGCGTTATCTTGTGTGGAAGTCAAACACAAAAAATACCGAAGCCTGCCTACCAATGATCTTTGTGAAACTGCTTCCAGAGGGAAAGTCACATTGTTGCCTCAGTGCCTGATTGAGGACACTTCAGATGGCAAATGGGGATAACTAGAATCTAGGTGAGATGGCAAGGTGACACTGTTTCAAGGTGATCTTGTCGCAGCGCTGCTGAAGGTGCATTGCCCGATATTTCAGTGTCGGGTGTCTCAAACACCCTTTAATGGTGATAGCCATATCAACCCTGGCTCATTAGCCCTGAGCCTATTCTGTCTCCGGGTGGCACAGTAGTGCGGTGGTTAGCACTGTTGCCGCGCAGTGCTGATTCAGGTTTGAGTCTCAGCCAAGACCTCTCTTTGTGGAGTTTGCATCATCTTTCCATGTACATGTGGTTTTTTCTTGGAGTCTCTGGTTTCCCCCCAGCCCAGAAACATGCACTGCAGGAACACTCCTACCTTTCAAATTAATAATTTGCAATGGGCAAATTACCTCACGGGGCTCAATAAAATATACGGTTTATTAACTTATCTTATGACTATTTGTCGCCCCATCAACAGGTTTGCTTTGCTCCCATGGATGGGTTAGCACTGCTGCCTCACTGATGCATTGATGAATCCTATCGGTTGGGTACAGCATTGGGCAGGCTTGCTGGGAAATTTGTTCGATTACCTTGCTTGTCCCCTGATGGGATAACAATCTACAAAACCCAAAACCAGTGAAGTTGGCACCTTGTGTAAATCGTAGATGAAAACAGAATACAATGATTTGCAAATCCTTTTTAACTTATATTCAATTGAATATACTGCAAAGACAAGATGTTTAATGTTCAAACTGAGAAACTTTTTTTTTTTTAACAAATAATCATTAACTTAGAATTTAAAGGCAGCAACACATTGCAAAAAAGTTGGCACAGTGTCCTTTTTACCACTGTGTTACATCGCCTTTCCTTTTAACGACACTCAGTAAACATTTGGGAACTGAGGAGCCCAATTTTTGAAGCTTTTCAGGTGGAACTCTTTCCCATTCTTGCTTGATGTACAGCTTAAGTGGTTCAACAGTCCGGAGTCTTCGTTGTCGTATTTTACGCTTCATAATGCGCGACACATTTTCAATGGGAGACAGGTCTGGACTACAGGCAGGCCAGTCTAGTACCCGCACTCTTTTAGTACGGAGCCATGCTGTTGTGACACGTGCAGAATGTGGCTTGGCATTGTCTTACTGAAATAAGCAGAGGCGACGTTGCTTGAATGGCAACATATGTTGCTCCAAAACCTGCATGTACCTTTCAGCATTAATGGTGCCTTCACATATGTGTAAGTTGCCCGTGCCTTGGGCACTAATACACGATGAGGGATCGAAGGTCACAGGCATTCAGTGTTGGTTTTCGGCCTTGTCGCTTATGTGCAGTGATTTCTCCAGATTCTCTGAACCTTTTGACGATATTGCGGACCATAGATGATGAAATCCCTAAATTTCTTGCAATAGCTTGTTGAGGAATGTTGTTTTTAAACTGTTCGACAATCAGCTCACGCATTTGTTCACTAAGTGGTGACCCTCGCCCCATCCTTGTTTGTGAATGACTGAGCATTTCAGGGAAGCTGCTTTTTATACCCAATCATGGCACCCACCTGTTCCCAATTAGCCCGTTCACCTGTGGGATGTTCCAAATAAGTGTTTGATGAACATTCCTCAACTCTCTCAGTCTTTTTTGCCACTTGTGCCAGCTTTTTTGAAACATGTTGAAGGCATCAAATTCCAAATGAGCTAATATTTGCAAAAAATTACAAAGTTAACCTGTTTGAACATTAAGTAACTTGTCTTTGCTGTGTATTCAATTGAATATAGGTTGAAAAGGATTTGCAAATCATTGTATTCTGTTTTTATTTACGATTTACACAACGTGCCAACTTCACTGGTTTTGGGTTTTGTAATTGTCTGATACACAGATTTCGTATTTAATTGAAGTACTGTTTCGGGGTTGTACTTGTCCTGTGGCTGTTTGAACCCTTCCTCTGGGGTGCTTAGGTGCTACATTATGAGCGCATCCTGTTAAACTTTCCTCACCTGAAATTTTAAATTTGCTTCTCAATGAGTTTTATGAGACTTTAACTTTCCATGTTACATCAAAATGAATTGTTGAACGATCATTTGTGCCTCGTGGCTCCATTACCTTTAATTGCAAATTCTGTCAGGGTCAATTCAAAGAACTGAATCTAATACTGCTTTCTCTCACATAGGTTAACTGACACACTGCACCAAAAGAGCGTCATTTACATCTTCCAGAAATTCTTCCTCTCATTTACCCTGCCCTTTTAGCATTCCTCAGTCCATAGCAGGGTAATTGAAGTCACCCTTAATATGTAATAGTCCCACCTCCCGTACAAGATTGCCTAACACTCTCAAAGAGCAGTGGGTTGACAATACTGCCTGAAGCTGGTGGTCTCTACCATATTTTCAAAAGGTAAAACCACAGCAGCTTCAAATTTGATAGGCAGGATCCATTTGAAGGTTAAATGTGCAAGGTAAGAGTCATTAAAGGATTTGACCTTTGGCACTGTAACCTTGAATTAAGTTAAGTTTGCAGCAGGTATGCATAACAATCACTGCTGCAGGAACACAAGGAATGGTAGTTGGCATACCTGTGCCTTGCCTTTGGTGTGTGTCGCTATTTTTAATAATTAGT
This sequence comes from Gymnothorax reevesii, assembly GCA_029721435.1. Classification (NCBI taxonomy): domain Eukaryota; kingdom Metazoa; phylum Chordata; class Actinopteri; order Anguilliformes; family Muraenidae; genus Gymnothorax; species Gymnothorax reevesii. Next base: position 106,633,427 of record CM056577.1, on the reverse strand, counting down.
TAAGGGCTGCGGTGTCCTCTCAGTGCTCAGCGTCTGCTTGTTAGGTGCCAATAATGTTTGAGGCCAGTGATATAAAATATGAATCCATGTCTTTGAAGTGGTTGACTTGTACGCATTTGAGTGTAGTCTTTTCATTGAATCAGAGGGAGCCAGTGAAGTTTAATAGTAATCATCTATCATCTAAAACCGTGTATATGAACAACTTATATTAACCTTTTAGAATGAACCTTAAATGCTTGACGCACTACTCATTTGTAGTATACTAGTATGAGTGTGATTGGGCCTCTCTGCTACGCACTGGCTGTTTAATCAGTCTGTGACTGTATACTGTGCAGCAATCGGGTATATTTGGCACTTTAATAACTAAGGAAGCTCATATCGTCTGGGTGAGGCATGCTCTGGCATGTGTTAACCATTTTGGGAATGATTTTTCAGGAAGCCTATGGAGATGTGACGGAGCGACGAAAACTCAGAGAGCAGTTGGGATGCAAGGACTTTACCTGGTTCCTGGAAAACGTGTATCCCGACATACACGTGCCTGAGGACCGACCTGGGATGTTTGGAATGGTGAGTGACCTGTGGCCCCTCAAAATCCCACACACCCACGACAAATTCAGTTTTGACACCCAAGGTACAGGGAGTACCAAAATTACTGCTTCATCACTACTTACAGTGCTACAACCACTGTGATACAACCCTGAGTTCTAGCAGCACATTGCTCTCGGCTGACTGACATTCCAAGCTATATCAATAACTTGTGGATCGATACACTCTCATCGTGGTTTTTCATCTCGTGCCTGTCGTCTGTCATTTGTCATCCTGAACTTTTTATCTTTTTTTTTTTGATCTAATGAATTTTCCTGTAAGTCTGCCATATCATTCTCAAATTTTTGATTCAATTGTTTTCATCCATTTTATGGGCCTTTGAAATTTTTGGCCCAATGTTAAAAGAAAGGACTTAGAAACATAAATTTCAAAAAAATAAAAAAAACTTTTTCTAAAGCAGGCAATCAACTCATCTTGGTACCCTCAATGTGCAGTGCGACTGCCATTTTTTATTGAATCGACAGAAGTGGGGGCGCTGTACTTTAACATCGGGTCTTATGGAGAAGACGCAGAATGGTCTGTGGTGGCTAAATGGTTGCAGAAAGAGCTTAAGTTTGTATTATCGACATTTAGAAAATCATATATGACCTGTGTATTTGAAGTCTTAAGGTTGACCTCAGATGATCTTGAACGGTCCAACTCGAGGTCAAGCAATATGTTACATTTCCCAAAGGCTTCTACGCTGGAAAATATTGAAGATAGAGTTTATATGTGTATGAACAATTACAGGAGGTCATATATGAATGTTCATTTGGTGATTTTGACTTTGACCTTAACCTTTGAAGGTGAAACTTGACATTTTGGCCCAACGTGAAAACATAGGACTTGAAATTTCAAAACATTATCTCTCCAAATTTGTTTATTGACTTTTTTCTGAATCAGACAATCAACTCAGCTTGGTACGCTCAACGTACAGTGCGAGTGCCATTTTGATCGAATTGACTGAAGTGTGACCAGTGGGGCTGCTGTTCATAAATATTGGGTCTTATGGAGAATTCGCAAAATGGCCTGTTGAGGCCAAATGCTTGCAGTTAGAACTTAAGTTAATACTATTAACTTAAGTCATATAGGAATTATATTTTGGCAGTGTTAAAGTTGACTGTTGATGACCTTGAAAGGTCAAACTTGATACCAAGAAAAATGCTAAAATTTTCAGTCTTCTAAGCTTGAAAATATTGAAGATGGAGCATATATACTGTTCACAAAAATATTTTGATATTGTAAAGGTATCCAAAATTTTGTAAAAAGTCTGTGTGGCCCTCCTCAAAGCTCTGTATGAGATAGCTGTAATGAATTAACCAACCGTGAAGGAGAGGCGAGTGTTATGCAGATTTCAATGTTGGTGAACATGAACGACATTGAGGTGGTGGTGTTATAGTGTGTGCAGGAATGTCTTGTGACTTTAAAACTGATTTAATCATCACTAATGGGCAAATTACTTACCAATACAATAACACAATAATTAACCCAAAAATAATAATTTGTTGTCACAGCCCTAATTTTCTGTTCATGGATGACAATGCCAGAACACCATGCACATGTGTCACTGAGCACATCCAGAGGGCTGGAGTCCCTGATTTAGAGTGGCCTGCACATTCTCTCGACTTGAATCCCATCGAGCATCTCTGCCATCAATTGAAGAGATGCATTCAGGATCACCCTCAGCCCCAACAAGCAAACATGAACTCCAGGTGGCGCTGCAAAAGGAGTGGCAAAACTTCCCTCAGGATTGTGTGAGAAGACTTGTGAACAGTATGTGTTGTCGAAATTTTGATTAATATTTTTATCCCCCGCCAACACGAAGTGGGAGGGGGATATAGGTTTGACCGTGCGTGCGTGCGTGTGGCCGTCCGTCCGTCCGAGAGAAAGGGGACAACTTTTCTCAGAAACTATTGCAGATAGGACAACCAAATTTGGTGTGTGGCTTCAGACCATAAAGCCCTTGATGGAGTTTGAAAATAAGAAGCACACGATTGGCGGAGAATTTTGTAGACCATGTCGCCTTGTTTTAAATATTATTCCTGTAAGAAACACTCGAAGACAAGAGATAGTAAAATAGGATCCAGTCTTTACTATATGCATATAGGGTCCAAGTTACATACAGGAACAAAGACAAAGGAATTCCTGCTTTGCTTGGAAATTTGTATGAACAGAATGTCATTAATGTACGCCCCTTCAATGAATATTCCAAATAATTCATTACTCTCCTCCTTATTATTCATAACCCCTCCTTAAGGAATTGACTTATGTAGATGTATGTTGTCTCAGCATTCCATAGTTGAGTGCGCGAATCCCACGTGTATCTGGTCCCAACAGCCTCATCAGGAACACACCGTTCAGCAAGGCAGGAACGCACAGTTACAGAAAGCACATCTCATTACAATGATAAACAATTATGCATGACCTAGGTCCCTCAACGATAAGCAATTAATAACAAAATAGGCAATTTATGACTAAATTTCTCTCACAGTATGAGAAGTCGTTGTCAGGCGGTGATTGATGCTGGAGGTGGTCACACTCTATATTCACTCCTTTCACCCACCTCCGCGTTTTCATCAGGATATGGGTACTCCATTGCTCGCTCGCTATGGACTGGTAGACTGCTTGTTAATGTTTAATTTTTTTCAGTTGGCTCAATGAAATGTTTCAGAAGAAGAATGAATGGTACATTTATTTGACCCCTCTGTTCAACAGACAATTAATGAATTTAGAAAATAAAACATGAACCGTTTATAGAGTGAACAAGGTTCAAGGTTCAAGGTTCAAGGTGACTTTATTGGTACCCGTAGGTAGATTTGTTTCGCAGTCTGGAGAGGGCATCTCAAATCTTACGCACAACCATTAAAACACAGGACACATACAGAAGACAGGTTAAAAAGCACAAACCAAGATATTGTCAGGTGCTCCCAGTGGCTCACTGATCATGGCTAAAATAAATAAATAAATAAATAAATAATAAACAATTAGATATAACTAAAAAGCCAGAATACACCCTGTTAAGAACATACTAAAACACAACAAAGGGCAGTACGTTAATAGTAAATACATAAAAATATAATAAATAGATAAATAGTAACTAGGTTAAGACCACATTAGAATAAGAAAGACCACACAAATAAAAGTAAAGTGTGTCAAGACTTATTTAAAAGGGAAACAGCAACAGGAACAAAGCTGTTCCTGTAGCGAGTGGTCTTAATTATTGGGACTTTGAATCTCCGTCCAGATGGTAGCAGCTGGAACTCACTCGCCAGAGGATGGGAGTCATCTGTGGAAATGGAGTTGGCCAGTCACTGTACCTGCCTAGTGTACAGCGACTGTAGGCACAACTGTGACTCCCCAATGAGCCGACCAGACCATTTGATGATCTGGTTCAGTGAGTTCCTATCTTTTAGGGGCAGGTTTCCAAACCATGACACAAGTGAAAAAGATAAAACTGACTCAATAAAAGCACGATAAAAAAGTGTCATCATGGTACTGTCAATGTGGAAATGGGACAACTTCCGAAGACAGAATAAACGCTGGTGTCCTTTTTTGCTCATAGCTTCACAGTTTAATTTAAAATTCAAAGTGGAGTCAATGATAGTCCCAAGATATTTATGAGATTTAACTTGCTCAATTACTTGTCCCTTAATCGTGATGAGCTCAGGTGTGTTGGCTTTTTTCCTAAAGTCAATGGTCATGTCTTTTGTCTTAGATTCATTGAGCTGCAGGTGTGAGTCCTCACACCACCTGACAAAGTTGTCAATGACAGGGCCATGACTGTTTTCTGTTCCTTGAAGCAGACTTACAATAACAGAATCATCGGCATATTTTAAAATAAATCGATTCTTAAAAGTGCTCTGACACATATTTGTGTACAGAATAAATAACAAGGGTGAGAGCACGCACCCCTGTGGTGAGCCAGTGGAGGAGCACACTTTGTCAGATAAAAAGCCATTTACTCTGACCCTCTGTGTCCTGTTTGTTAAAAAATCTAAAATCCAGCCCACAAGATTATTACTCAAGTTAAATTGCCCTAAAAGTCTCTTAGTTAAAATATGCGGTTGAATTGTGTTAAAAGCAGAGGAGAAGTCAATGAATAAAAGCCGTGCGTGACACCCACTCCCCTCAAGGTGCTTAAAAAGCAAGTTTAGGAGAGTGAGTGTAGCATCCTCCACTCCCCTTTTCGGCCTGTAGGCGAACTGCAATTGATCGATTGCATTCTCTGTATTTTCCAAAATTTCTGAACGAACCAGTTTTTCAAAGATTTTCATAATTATCGATGTCAGAGCCACCGGGCTAAAATCATTCAGTGCCGTGGGGCGACTGGATTTAGGAACTGGAACGACGACAGCTGCTTTTCCAGGGACCTGTTAAAAATTCTGTGGAAGACTGGACTCAATTCTTTTGCACAGGTTTTAAGTAATCGACCGCAAATATTATCTGGTCCATAACTTTTGTTAATCCTTGTGCCAAAAAAGGCCTTTTCAACATTCTCCTGTGTTACAGAGAAGTGCTGGTCATCACACAATTCAAGGCTTAGTGTCTGTATTTCTTTACAAAATAAAACATGTTAAAACGATTATAAAAGCCATTAAGAGCATTGGCCAAATCTATATCTGAGCTAAAGCCATTTAATGTGAGACTGGTGCCGCTGGTTCTGGTAGCATCCGTTAATCATACATTTATGTACATAATCAGTGGAGTGATTTTGTCTGGATGTCTAGTTTTTTTTACTTTCCCATGAACTATATTTTAATTCGATTTCAGCTTAATGAACGAAAAATTTGTAATTGTGCGAACAGCCATTTTTACCATTCAATACACAGATTTGGGCAGTACGACATTAACATTTAATAAAAAGTAAATTTTTATTTCTGGGGGGGTAGGCAGCATTTACAAGAATCCCAATATCATTTTAAGGACTAAACACACCACGTAGCTATGCAATATACATGTAAATGCCAAGTAATAAAAATAATAGTAATGATATTTCGAATAAAAGGTGGAGCCTTGCAGGGTTAGGTCAGATTACTTTGAAATGTGGTCAGACGAATTTGGTCGGACCAATCACTTAGTAGTACTGGGGCCCAATGGCTCATGCCTAGGCTGAGCAAAACTATTTGCGACCACTAGGGTATGTCAAGATTTCTAGGCTAATTTGGAATTACATTTTGATTGAACATTCTTGTAGCGAACACAATTCTCTCACGTGGTAATGCCAATACAGTTGCTAGCTGGTTGACATTTTTCAATTCAACAATGGATTGCGTGAATTTAGTTCCCAAGCTAAATAAGTCGCATATCGGAATATTTTAACTTTGATTCAGAGAACTCAGAATAACTGGGGAATTTGCACAGGTAATGTGCTCCATTTGTGGGAAAGCTATTAGTCTCGCCAGGAAAGATTTTGACACAAGGTCCACATCAAGGCCCTTTAAAACCGAAGATAAATGACAGAATTAAAGGAAAATGCGCTCTCCATACATTTTGTTGAAAAGTAAAGACTTGCTCAAAGATTATTACAACAATGAGAAAGAATATCTATTGATTCTAGGGAGAAAAAAGTCATTTTATTAGTTGACTTGTTTTATCGGCTCTGGAGATCAAATCAAACCAGCTGAAGAAAAAGAAATTCGCGCAGCAAAATATGAAACCTTCAGTTAATGTAAATGAGTTAAAATGTAAAAAAATATGCCTTTCTTTTCATCCTTTGTAAAAGCCCACAGTTTTGGTGGTAGGGCATATTTAGTTGGCTACGTTTTCCCTTTTTATTTTGCACTTTTTCACAGCATTTTATAAAGCCATATGTGGCTAAAGCCTATGATATTATTATTATTATAATGGGTGATATTTTGACGGAAGCATTGCCTGTCATTTGCTGTTTGAAAAAAAATCACCATTATATATGAGTTTAAGGCTACCAGAGACATGCCCTTGTAAGGCAATATGTTTAGGCATGATTCCTGTAACACAAGACTAATCTGTTTGATGACTTTGCAATTTACATTTAGTTTGCATCATTACATTCAGGAAATGCTGAAGATGTTGGACATATTTATGTCCGCGTAACTGAGAGTTCTAAAAGCAGTAGCCTCTCTCGGCCCATTTCCTTCAATGCTGATTCGAAAAAATGCCACTACAGTAAATGGCATTCTGAGGAAAATTATATTCTAATTTATGGTCATTGGACTGCAATTAAATATCGCTTTTCTAGTCATACGACACAAAGCGCTTTACAACTTCGCCTTACATTCACCACTGATGGAATAAATCATTCGGATGATTTCCGGCAATACAATCTTGCCTCCTTACATCTTTGCTATTATGCTGTCTCAACCGCTGGTGTGGTATTATGTCTCCCCCTTCCTGGGGGGGGGACATATTGTTTTTGCCTGAATTCCCGTTGGCGTCGGCGTTCCCATTTGTTTCCGGAGCATCACTCTGAAACTGTTCGACCGATTCTCACCAAATTTGATATAGCGTCTCTCCATAACATGTAGATGTGCCTTTTGAGGGTTTGAACTGCTTTTGAATTTTATTTTTTCTGTTTCCATGACAAAAATTTGGACTTGGGCATATTGAAGGGTGGGACTCGTTTCCGGACCATAACTCTAAAATGTGAAATGGGGGAAGGGGGAGACATCTGTTTTTACATGTAAAAACCATTCTAGTTACCTACTATTTATAATTCAAATTTTAATTTCACAATTCCTTATCAGGGAAAAGGTCGAGAATAATATGCACCAAAAGATGTAGTCACTGTTTACCAGGACTGTACCTCTTGGTTTGTTACTTGTCATTGTTCATTGAAGCTGCAATGAAATCTTAGCATTTGTTTAGTTTTGAAAGCAATTAAAAGCTTTGCTCATATTTAATCCTACCCTGTTTTTATATGTTTTTAAATGGTACAAATTGATTGTAAATTCCAATAAAAAGAAATAATTGATTTTTTTTTATTTTTTTTGGTTTGGGGGGGGGGGGCGAGATCAGGCATTAGTGATGAACCACCCAACTGCAGGGATTCGTTGCTTTTTCACCACGGTCAGAAAAAAAAAATGTACTGTCACAGCCCTACAATAAAACTCAGTTCGGTTCATTTATCATTACTATGAATAACTATATGTAAATTTTTTTTTTTTCTAAATTGTTCAGTTGAAAGAAATTAACCCCTTAAGCCCGGAGCCTCTTCCTCGAAAATGTTGAATCTCGCAACCGATACGAGAGAAGACAGGTGCAATGAAGGGACTTGGGATACTCTATCATCAGAGGTGTATAGTAACAAAGTACATGCACTTCATTACATTGAGTTTGAGGACTCTGTACAGACATGGGTTCGTTTCCGGAACCCGACTCAAAAATCGTTCATTATATCTTTCTGAAACTTTACATGTGTATAACCCACATACTGAAGTGATGTCTTGATATTTTCAGATATCTGGAAAAAAAATTTTTTTTTCTTGTTTCCATGGAAACAAGTTGGATTTGGACTCTGTACAGAGATGGGATCGTTTCCGGTGCAGAACTCAAAAACCGTTCATTCTTTCTTTCTGAAACTTTGTATGTGCATTACACAAATACTGAAGTGGGGCCTTTTTATATTTTCAAATTTCTGAAATTATTTTTTTTTTCCTTTCCACGGAAGCAACATGGATTTGGACTGGTCACAGGGCTGGGTTTGTTTCCAGAGTAGAACTAAAACACTGTTCATTAATGACCCTTGTTTTTTATTGCCTTTGCCAATGTTTGCTTCATAGTCTTTGCTACTTGTTACCAGTACATACTTCCAGATCATTCCAGATGAAAATCACCTCAATATTCTTGTTTGAATTTCTTTGAAGGTGTAGGATTGACATGAGGTGTAGGATTTTTTTTTAACCTGGACTTTTACTGTACTACATTTAAAAGATAAAAAGTATACTTTCACTTTGTTACTTTGACACTGGCCACAAATAGGATTATCTGGATTTGGCGTGTTTGAGAAGAACAACGGTTCTTGGCAGGGTATCTTTGTGCAGATGTGTCTGCCAGTGAACATTGAGCTGCAAATTTATGCGTGCAGTTGCAATATGCTATCACTAGATGGCGCTGTCAGATCAGTGATTGAATATTCACAAGCAAGCTGAGTTCGCACACGGTTTAGAATATGGACAAGTTCTCTACAATCCTTGTTTTTCAGGAGTTGTCTGAATAAAACTCCTCAGCTTAGCCTGATGTGCAAACTGCTCAATATACTTGCCCATATTATCTATCCAGCAGTTCAAAAAAATTATCTCTTGCTACAGAAATAATCATTGTCCTCTGCAGCAACCACTTCAGCGACAGTGAGCAAATGGTATCCCAATTGGTAGTTAAGAAAAATCAGTTTTCTGAAGCGAAAATTCGGCTATGTAATTGATACTATGTAATTCTACTATTAATTATAGTAAATTCTTGTGGTTTTTAAAACTGCCAGTAAACTCGAAGAAGAACATATAAAGGAGAGACAGCCTGTTTGTTTTTTGAAAACTGTATTTTTCATTCGCTTGCAAATTGATCAAAGAGCACAAGAAGAGAACAAATAGTGTTTGCTTTGCTTCTTTATATGCGTACTATGAAAAATATCTTAGTACATTTAATGTGAGCTACTTTAAGACTTTTACTCAAGTAATTTTCTAATGGTAGACTTCAACTTTTACCAAACTAACTTTCAGTAATGGTACTTCTACTTTTACTTAGTTTTTTTTTCTCTCTCAGTATTTTATACACCTCCGATAATCATATTAGCTATGTGGCAAAGTGTGAGTTCTCAGTCAGGCTGTAACTGTCACTTATGAAAATTGTTCATGCTTTCTTTCCTGAATGCTTGTATTTTATTTAATTTCTTTAAACATTGATTATATCTTTTTTTTTTTTTTAACTGTCTACCATATTTGAGGTAAAATTTACCTAAATTGCTCACTTCGGAACACTTTTTTTTATCCGCTGTGACTGAAATAAATACCAAACAATTCGCTATTTAGGGGCACTATAAAATTTCTTATTTCTTGGCCAATTCTGTCATGATCTTGAAAAGGCCTCGTAGTTGACACCAAGAGCTTTCAATAGGTCATAAATTCATTAAAGTTAATTGCATTCCAATTTTTTTGGACACATACTTAACTATATTCAACCATCACCAATATCATCTAACTCTTTATGTAAGCACATGGCAACTCCTTCACTCAAACATATTTACTAAGCGGTTTTACTCAAAACTGGATTCTTTGTCCATAACATGCCCAAAGATGAAACATGGGGGAAAAAAAGGAAACCTTGAAGTTCGTTCTTATACCCTCACTACAACTGCCATGTGTTCATGAAAGTGACGTCACAGCCCCAATTAACACAACTGTAATGATTATTGTTTCATGACGCTTCATGAACATACTTACTTCAACTGCTATCTACATCTGCTGCTGCTGTCTCTCTCGATCTGACATTCACAAAATCAATAACTGCTACCCTTACTCTAGCTCTTTGTCTTTTCAAATGTATAACTTTCTTTTGATATGTTTTTCCTGCTCAAGACCCCCCCCCCCCCCCCACACTTCCCACTCCCTCACTCTCACTTACTTCCACTATCTCACTCTCACCATCTCACTCACTCTTTCACACTCTCACTCTCCCACTCTCCCCACCTACTTTGTAAATAATTTATCAGCTCCAGCTTATTTCTAAACTTGCACTTCATATAATTGCTTGAGCTTTGCCTCATTTAGCACCCTTTTCTTGGGCCCACATTCTCATACAGCACTTGGCGGACCAGCCAAATACTAGGTTGTACCTAGTCTTGTTCCACCCATGTCTTGATTATTGATGTCTGTAATTGATGATGGTTGATATTAATGATGGCTGTATTGCTTTAAAAATGCAATAAGGTTGGGGGTCCACCACACATGCAAATATTGGGTGAGTAACACAAACACGTAAAGCCCACAAGGGTTTCTGTAAATATTATCATTCATGGACAAGGTTAAATTTGAAACATGTAAAAACTAGTGATATAAATCTATTGATTCTGTACGCTACTTGTATCCAGGTTGTGGAAGCTTAAAATGGATCAAAGGAAACAATAGTCAGATGCATTGAAACTGCTGTCGAACATAATCAATGAATCAGTTGGTCTGAAATTTTTGTGTTGTGACTTCCCTGCACTGCAAAACCAGTAACTGAGACCAGTTATGTTTTGTCAAAAGGTAGTGTTATCTGGTTCAGAAAGATTTCCTTGTCCATTTCTGCCAAACATTGTTTTGACTTCAGAACAGCCTCTCCAATTGACAATGTATTGTATAATTCTTGTATCTTATTGCATAATTGTCATTATTACTAATAAATATGCATTTCACTTTTTCCTTCAGCTCAAAAACAGAGGAATGAAAAACTACTGCTTTGATTACAACCCACCAGATGACCACAACATAGTGGGCCAAAGGATCATTCTGTACCCTTGCCATGGCATGGGGCAGAATCAGGTGAGCTCACTGCAGAACTTTCTCCAAGTCATAGATGCAGGCTGTATTATGATGAACTGAATTGCTAGGTTATTCGGTGAGTTTTCATAACCAAGAGCTCATAATGTTTTATCATGCTGAAGAGTGACTGTAATAAAAAGAACCCATAGCAATACACTCAAACAATGAGAGGACTGTCATGGGATATTTTTGTGTTTTTCTTAGTCAGTATTTTTTGTAGATGTCCCCAGTTGAGGTCCCCGATGGTGGTTGTGGGGGAGAGGGGGTGGATTTAGCTTGGAATCAAATTGAATTAATATGAATTAGGGTCAGAGTGTCACACTGTCAGCAGGGCGTCATGCAGAATCAGGGCCCTCTGCAGTCTGTTTGTGGAGGATCCAGAGGTTTACATTTTTAAATTAATGCAAGGCTTTTTTCAGTATACAGTAAGCGGTGTGCTTTGCACTTGACTGATTTTTGTTCTTGTTGATATACAGGTTATGCAGCTACTTAAAAGAACAACAAGCTGACATAGTCTTCCCTATCCCCCACAACCACACACTATTATTATTTTTGTTCATGTCACACATTTAGCTCATGATGTTTTCACCTGCCAAGTTTGAAAACCCTCAGCCAAATATTAAGAGAGTTACAGCCCGGGCAGGAATACATTGCTTTGCGACACAGCTAAATACGACATGTGCCGATGGACGAACGGACATTTGACCTAGTGAACTAGTTTTAGTTCGTGACACCCCTTTAGGTCATGATGTGATCACCTGTCATGTTTTATCTATTTATTTTTTTATATATTTAAAAAATTTGGCATCTGAAATCCCACCATAATCTGGAATGCCCAATATGAAAACTATGTTCAAGGCTTGCTCGAGTGCGACCCCATGTTGCCAACTTGGGAGAGCAAAGACAGTTTGTGGCTCTCCTCGAAAGCACGCGCCTGCCAGCCACTGCTTCTTTGCACTCATTGGTCGAAACTTCACAAGTTCAGAACGAGGGCGGAGGATACCTGAACATGAGCAAGCTTAGAATCTTACTGACGAGCGCCTGGCAGGCCAACAGGAGGTGCTTTAGCAATGAACAAAGCAAATATTTTTGTATCCCATCCCGGCAGTCCCTTCCCAATTTGCATCCCTGCAATGTGCAGCCAATTGTGCACTGCTCTGAAAAAGCTGCCGACCACTGTCAGTTGGTACGACCAGGGATTGAACCCGTGCCGTGGTAGTTACTCCTGCTCCGCAAATGCGGCGCTTTAATCGAATGAGCTAGCCCATCTGTCAAGTTTGAAAAGGATCAGCGAAATAAATAGAGTTCCAGCCCGGACAGGAACATATGACATATGCCATATGATAATGACTGGCGAATGATAACATTACTGATCTTTTCTGTGGATGATACCGTTAATAACTGAGTAATGTCATTCTTGTCAGGCGATTATTTACTCATTATTTACTTACTATTCATTTACATTAATGTAACATTAGCAGCTGAATAGCCAGCCTGAAGAGCTAACACAGCAAGCTAGTTAAATACTCTAAAATGTATAATATAAATATAATGTTGTGAAACCCTGCCTTGCTCCTGCCGTCCTCTCTATTTTTTTCTGGTGTCCAGATTTGTGTGCATGTGGTTTTTTTTTTTTTTTCCCTTTTGGACATAATATTCGCAAGGGCGGTACTCACTGTTTGCTGCCCAGCAAAAACCGCCGCCCAGCAAAAAACGCACTGACAACTTTCCAATACAAGCACGAAGCCTGGAACAAGCCATTTTTTAAGAATGGGGTTACTGAAATGTATGTCATGAATATTGCACGCCTTAAAGGAGAATTCCGGTGTGAAATTGACTTGAAACATGATAACGAGTACTAACTTTTGTCGAATACCCGACCTCCGTACACACGCAACATTTCGAAATACATGGCTTTTTAGCCGAAGCTCCCAACAGGCTAACAATGGTAGTGAATTGGGCATAACGTTGCCATGCAAAGAAATCGCTATTCTTTCATCATTAACAAGGCTCAAAGTAGCTCACTTCATTGGTTGAATTGCGAGGGCCCTGACATTTAAAAGGAGGCACTGAGTACTTTGAAAATGCTCAGATAGTTTATTTAAAAAGACAGTGCCTTGAGGTAGTTTCCAGTCACCTCCATCTTGAAAGTCACAATAAGACGATTGATGAGCACGAACAAATAGATTGCAATCTGTTCCCTATCCTTCCTATTTGTTTGTCCCCTTCGATCGACTTGTCGTGACTCTTCTCTGTTGAAACAATCCTGTTTCTTTAACTGGAAGACTGCAGACTCAATCCACTTGCTTAATGCATTGCCTACTCAAAACAAGAACTGAAGAAAGAATTCTGAGTGATAGTCACTTACTCAAATCTGGACTGTAAGATAAGAAGTCACAAAACTAGCATTAAAACTTGTAGCAAATAATAAACCACACAGGTTAAATTCTTTGACCAGCAGAGGTCTGGGGACAAAAATAAACAGGACAGATCGTCAATTGTGGAAGAAGAAGGCACTCTTCTCCTCTCCCCTACCCATCATTCTGTCTGTATCTGGCTATTCAACCAATCCACTCCCGTTGTTATCTTCTGAATGTCCCTCCACCCCCCTCTGTTGATCATTCATTGGTTTTCTCTGCCATTTGTCCTTTTGTATCCAATCAGTTCTATCCTTACTGTAAAGAACAGCCCACCTTGTTTCAGCATAAATATCTGGCTCTCCATCTTTACAGCTTCTTGCTTCCTGGTACCAGAGAGAGCCGCAGATTTCAGCAGTTGGGTTTCATTTGTATTATTCAACCATTTATCAAAATTAATCTGTACAATAAATTTGATAAAAGACTTTTAGCTTTAATTACTTGGCTTCTACGAAACAATCTAAAACAAAGAAAAAGTTGATGCTGTGATCGAGATTTCTTATTTTTTTTATCCTAAAAGTAGAAATTACACAAATAGAAATGCTTACAGCAAAATACATGGAGAATTTCCAATGAGTGAGCGCAAGATATCAAATTCACACAAGGAGAGTAGTAATTTTCATTTAAATGAAAATTACTACTTGACTTTCATAAATTTAATAACTCATTCTCATGAGCCGATCGTCATTCAAGTCATTGGGAAGAATAATTTGCTAGCTAGCTTGCTAATGCTTTTCTCCATTAATGGGTTGTATTCGCACCCATTTTTAATAATTTATGGGATAAACATCATTATGCTGCTCGGCCGCCTCTGGGGCCCTGCAATTATTTTTTTTAATATGCCATTTTCTTTATTTAAGCGCCATATGCACATAGCACACTGCCTTCCCAATCAGTGCACGTGCCTCATTTTCACAGAAAACCTGTATTTACGCCTTCTAAGTGATTTATAAAATCCTTGTCCTTAGAATAACTGGATACAGACGTTTAGTTAAAGGAATATTCTGGAAATTTTGCACTTCAAGCCTCATTTATTGCTGGTTTACCATTACATAGAATGGTTCAGGTGCAAATTTCGACGAAAAGCTCTGTGTGGAGAAGTTTGGGTCATTTTGTTAGCCCCATCAGCTGCCAATGTAATGTCAATGGGCATGCCGAAATTGGTCCTAAGACCACGATTAACGTTTGTTTGAAAAGACATGAAACTCACCGAGTGGTCATTGGTGTTCGATGATGTTATAAAAAAAAATCATAGAAAAGTATGCTTTCTAGCGGGTTTTATTGGGGCCAGGTAAAACTGTCAGAGGAAAACATTGTCGGCCTGCTGATAAAACCTCATATCTGCTATTACGGGAGAGTGTGAAAAATGTTTAATTTTGCATGTAAGAATACAGTTCAGCTGTGTTCGGGTAGGATGACTATTTTTCTTACAAGAATGTATCCAATCAATAAAATTTTGTATTTTGCAATGTTTATGTTATTATCGCGGACATACGAGTTTTTGTTTCTCATCAAATTTGGAGATACGAGGTTTTATCAGCAGCCCGAAGACAAGTCAGAGGAAAAATGTCAGTGGAAAAAGAGCAGATATAAAACCCATCAGAGCTGCTGTGTGTAAAATTAGATTTCAAGCAGTGTTTCTGGTGCTCTTTCTCTTTTCAAGAATAAGAAATCCTTCCTCTAACATTTTTTTTCCTCTGACATTTTTACCGCTGACATTTTTACACCGAACAGTTTTATTAATTATTTTGATGTAGCCATTGATTTGAATAGGATGCCTCAATTTTTCGGTATTAATCCGCCACTGGAAACGGAAAAGGGATTGTTTTTGCCATGTTTGTCGTCTTTTATTGCATAATTATTGCACCAACTGGCCGGGAGGCTTTAAAACTGTCAAGCGGAAGTTTGTAGACAGATGTGGTTCAGCTGAAAAAAAAAAAATAGTTCCACGATGACTAAATGACAAATAAAACCTACTAGAAAGCGTACTTTTCTATGATTTTTTGAATAACATTATCGAACACCAATGACCTTGAGCTTCGCATCTTTTCAAACGAATGTTTAATGTTTTAGGGCCGATTTCAGCATGCCCATTGACATTACACTGGCAGCTGACGAGGGCTAACAAAACGATCAATTACCATGACGACATAGAAACAATGTTGATTTTCCATCTGAATCATCAGAATGGTTGACATTGAAATATCAATGCTAAATGTTGAATCACAGTTACAATAGCGATGAAACCCGACGTTGATACAGTGACATTGAAACAATATTGATTTAAAGTTATGATTATAATTGATTGAGCATCGATTCCTGGTAGACAGGGTGATGATACTAATGTTGAAAAGTCATTGAAAGCACATTGATCTTTGGTTAGGTTGAAATCTCGACATTGTTTCAAAGTTCTTTTTAATTAAATAACATTGAAATACCATTGATCTTTAATTAGAAAATCAACATTGATTCAATGTCGTCATGCTAATTGATCGTTTTGTTAGCCCTCGTCAGCTGCCAGTGTAATGTCAATGGGCATGCTGAAATTGAGCATGTTAATTGAGGGTACACGTTCAACGTTGTTTCAATGTCTTAACGTTGACAAAACAATGTTGATTTAACATCGTTTCAATGACTCTTTGCTATCAGGGAAACTTCTCCAAACAGAGCTTCTCGTGGAAATTTGTGCCTGAACCATTCTATACTCAGCAACAAAAGTTTCTGTGACACCAATATTGTTAATTATTTTTCATAACGCAATTATGAAATTGTCATACATGGTGATATCAGACTGAAACAGTACACGTAAACACAACATTGAAATGGAAATCATGAAAATGCGAGAAAATGACTGCACGTGAAAATGTGCGTAAATCATGCTTGTGGATGGCAATAAAAGAGGAGAATTTTTGGAATGTTCACATTGAGCCTGATGAACGACGGAAGCATCACTTATCGAAAACATAGCCATTTCGGATCAGGAACTCTACCCTCTAAATGCCAAGACTGTCTGAACATGATCGGTGGAGGGCCATTGGGATGATTGAATCCGGAACCTCGCAGAGGGAAGTTGCTCATCGCCTGAATGTCCACCGAAACACCATTTGGAACTTATGGCAGCGTCATCAGCAGACAAGACATGTCCGAGACTGTCCTCGCAGCGGCCGTCCACGAGTAACCACTCCCAGACAGGACAACTGGATTCGAACAACCCATCTCCGAAATCGATTCCAACCTGCAACCATAACTGCAAGAACGATACCTGGTTTGAGGCGACTGTCTGCACAGACAATCCGTCGCCGTCTCCGTCATTTTGGCATTGTCCCACGTCGGCCAGCAAGACGTCCAATACTCACAGTACAACACCGACGACTGCATCTACAGTGGGCACAACAACATCGACGGTGGATCCAACGTCAGTGGGATCTTGTACTCTTCACTGATGAATCAAGATTCATGCTTAACCGATGTGATGGTCGTTTACGTGTATACGGTCGACGTGGAGAACGTTATGCCAACAACTGTGTTCAGGAATTTGATCGTTTTGGAGGTGGTAGTGTCATGATTTGGGGAGGGATCACGGCTAGAAACAGAGCAGATTTGCTTGTTATTGATGGAAATCTGACAGGTCAAAGATATCGCGATGAAGTGCTACGGCCATTGGTGGTACCGTTTTTGATGCAACATGGTCCCGGAATAACGCTGCAACATGATAATGCCAGACCACACGTTGCAAGGATTGTACAGCAGTATCTGATGCAACAACATGTCAATGTCCTGCCATGGCCAGCCAGATCCCCAGACATGTCCCCAATCGAGCATCTTTGGGACGAGATGGATCGACGTTTGCGGCGGTTGGATAACCCGCCAGCTACACTCCAGGAATTGCGACAACGTCTACGTCAGATTTGGAATGACATCCCACAGCAATTTCTGGCACATCTGATTCGGTCCATGCGCCGGAGATGCGTTGCTTGCATCATGGCACGAGGAAGTCACACCCGGTATTGAAGTGTGAAGGTCACAATTGGTTAGACGTCAGACAAGTGCTTCATGACGCATGAAAATGACATTTTTCGTTTTGAGTGACGTTGGCACTGAAAAGTCAGTGTTTCTCCTGTTAAATAAACATATTGATTGCATTGAGATCTTTGCATGTCATTTATAACATACACATAAATGGTGTCACAGAAACTTTTGTTGCTGAGTATATTTCATGGTAAACCAGCAATAAATGAGGCTTAAAGTGCAAAATGGCTGGAGTATTTCTTTTAAGATGTTGCTTAACCCATTTAGGCATGAGGCCCATTCAAAAAACGCCTATGAAAACCTATAGGCGATTTTGAAAAGAACCCCTAAAACCTGAGGTTTTCTGGAAAACAGCAGCCAGGTGTCAACGTCTTGTAAAAAGCTGATATCTCAGCCTCTGTTGCAGATAGAAACCAAATTCAAATAGTATTTGAGAGCTTAGACTGGTGGCTTTATTTGTGCAAATCTTCATCACAATATTTAAAACACTGAACAAACTATAACAAACTATAAAATATAATAAAACCAATGAAATAAATAACAAATCTCTATCTGCATGACATGCACAACTCAAATGGAATAAAGAGGCTTAATAAATAAAAGAATAAGCTCTGCCCAGAGAATAACAAACATTTTATCTTTCTCTGGAACAGGTGGCAGCAGTGGCGGAGCTACAGGGGGGGCGAAGACACGTCCCTTTTAGTCCTGGCTAGATCTCAATCATTTTCCTTTATTGACGTCTTTTCCAATTATTGTAATTTGCAACTGAAGACACGGTTTCTTTCCACATATGATCTAACAGCGATTAAATTGCAGGTAAAATTCAGCACAGTGGCGGATCAGAGAATTGGGTTGCGCAGCCGTTTAAAACAATTGACTGACCTGTTCTCAATCATCTTCATGATTAACAAAAGGTTTACTCCGAGAGCGCCCCGCACTTAACAGGTGCTGCTTATTCTCCTCGATTAAGTAAGATGACAATCATTTCTCTGGACGCGTATTTAAATCTGCATTATTCAAAATTGCATAGCCTACCTGTCAACTCTCACGCAAATGGCTTGAGCCCCACGCTTGTTATAACCTAGGCTATTTAACTGCCGAGTGCCACTGTTTCCTGCACTGCATTTAGCAAAATGACTTATCCGCTTTCCCGGCATGAAATGCATAACAGTGTCCTCGGTTTTAAAGGTTAAAATGGGCACATGCTGTCCCAGTTCAATTGGGTTAATGAAAATTGAAATTGATCACATCAAAAAAGCCAGCCTTCATGGCCTTGGAAAGGATAGAAGTACAATAGCATCATGAGTAAATTTTGTACTGCTGCAGCTGCCAGCTTTGAATAATTAGTGGAACTATAATTTACTCTAGAAAGCTGGATGAGTGTAATAAAACCCAGTTAATGTTGAAAATCTTTTGACTGTCTTTGACAATCTGAGTAAAACTTCATCCTTTAATGAGCACAATTACACATTTGAGCCCCAATTGAAAAACATCCATGGCAAAAATTCCCTCTTTCCCTTTTTTATCTAGACAAGTTCAGCATTCCTCCAATCTCTGGGGGCGTGACGGATGTTACAGGACTCCTTTTCCCGTGACGGACGTTACGGTTTTGATCCCCTGCCAAATCTTACGTGCCAAACTTTCAGGCAGACTTTGTCCATTGTTGACTTTGCCTTGGCTTGAGAGAGAACTGAAAAGGTTAAGTCAATATTCCATCTCAGTTTCTTCCAATAAAAAATGATTCAGAATTTTGTGACAGATGTAGCATTGCCCGGGGAGATTAAGTCACCCCTACCTTCTGGCCAGCAAACTTCCACATGCGGGTTCAAGCTCCCCTAAACTTTAAATTGATGCTTTTGGTATAAAAAATGGAAAGATATGAATTGTGATACCCTAATAGTTACTGGTAGTTTCAAAAGGTACTAATTACCTGATTTTGGACGGATTTCAGGGTAGAATTCACACCATCTGTTTGGATGCAAAACTCTTGCAGAAAAATAGTGGTTCAACCATGAATATACAGTATCTCGCAAAAGTGTGTACACCCCTCACATTTCGACAATTAATTTATTATATCTTTTCAAGGGACAACGTTACAGAAATGAAACCTGAATATATTCTAGAGTAGTCATTGTGCAATATGTGTAGCAATGTAGATTTACTGCACTGTTCAAATAACCGAACAAACAGTCACTATTTCGAAAATGGGTGGCAACAAAAGTGAGTACACCTCACTGTCAACATGCCAAATTGTGTCCATAATGTCAATATTTAGTATGAGCACCATTGTTGTCCAGCACTGCCTTGATTCTCCTCGGAATGGAATTCCCCAGAGCTGCACAGGTTGTTGCTGGGATCCTCCTCCACTCCTCCATGACAACATCATGGAGCTGGTGGTTGTTGGACACCTGCTGCTCCTCCACCTTCCTCTTGAGGATGCCTCACAGGGGCTCAATGGGATTCAGGTCTGGAGACATACTTGGCCACGCCTTCATCTTCACCTTCAGCTTCTTCAGGAAGGCAGGTGTCATCTTGGAGATGTGTTTCGGGTCGTTATCATGCTGGAAAACTGCTGTGCGGCTCATTATGTAATGTAATCCATAATTCCATCAATGAAGCACAGCTCCCCAGAAGCACTCACATGCAGCCTCAGACCATGACGCTGCCACCACAATGTTGACTGTAGGCAGTACACACTTGTCTTGGTACTCCTCACCATGGCGCCACCACACATGCTGGACACCATCTGAGCCGAACAAGTTTATCTTGGTCTCGTCAGACCACTGAACATGGTTCCAGTAGTTCATGTTCTTGGACTGGTTGTCTTCAACAAACTGTTTTCAGGCTTTCTTGTGGGCTGGCTTCAGAAGAGGCCTCCGTCTTGCCTGACTGACTTAGTGCAGTGCACTGCATATGGTCTGAGCACTGACAGGCTGTTCACCCACTGCTGCAACCTCGTTAACAATGCTGCCAGCACTCCTACATCTATTTTCTGAAGCAAACTTTTGCACCTGACGTAGAGCATGAGGCCTCAACCTCTTCGGTCGACCTTGACGAGACCTGTTCTGAGTAGATCCCCTCTTGGAAAACCACTGGATAACCTTGGTCACTGTAACTGTAAACTGTAGCTCAGTTTCATGGTTTCACAGACCTTCATGTAGCATAGACCATCTTTGTGGAGGGCAACAGTTCTCTTTTTCAGATCCTCGGAGTTCTTTCCCATGAGGTGCCCAGTCGAACAGACATATGACCCAGTCGAACAGACAAAAGCATGAACATGATGAATAAGACACGTTTCATTGCTTGACCATTACCAATTGGGGTGTGCACTCACTTTTGTTGCCATCCATTTTAGTGACTGTTTGTTCAGTCATTTGGACAGTGCAATAAATCTTCACTGCTACACATATTGTACAATTACCACTCTAAGATGTATTCAAGTTTCATTTCTCTAACCTTGTCCCTTGAAAAAATGAAATAATTAATTGTCGAAATGTGAGGGGTGTACTCACTTTTGTGAGATACTGTATTGTTATGCATGTTTCTAAAGTTAGGAGCTTTGTGGATAAATTGAGGCCCTTTGCTGGATGTTAAACAGAGATTTCATTTTTGCCCATCATGTCCCCCTTTTCATGGAATTGCCCTCAAGATAATTGCCGCAGAGTGTAATGATTCAGAAGGGAAA